>CM064487.1:46514424-47237335 GCA_032716605.1 Paralithodes platypus | reverse complement strand
AACCGCACCACACAATCTACCTCAGTAACCTCACGCTACAACTTACGCCCACGACAAACATCGTTTAAAACCTCCAGAAAACACACCCTACTAACCAAGTTCCGTAGGGCTGCCAGACCACTACCCTCCTCCTCCTCCTCCTCTTCTTCTTCTTCGTCGAATTCTCCCCCACAAAGGGAAAGAAGACGAATAATCACCAGCAAATCACCAACCTCATCAAACAACACCGGCCCCTACCCCCAACCCTCCAACTTAAATCTACACTCCTTACCCACCCGTCTAGCCCCCCCCGCATCCGCCCCTTTCCCCTCCACGATCCCCACCACCCCACCCACACACCGACCAACCTCCTCATCTCACCGAACCCCCCACCCACCCCCCCCTAAAAAAACCCCCCCCAAAGTCACCCCCGAGAAAACCCCCACATGTCATTTACCTATAAAACATGCTTCCCCTCACTATAAAACATCGTCGAGCGACTCAAGTCCCACGACAAACATCTACCTTCCCACCAGGACCGCCAGAGGTAGAATAATCAACAGACCCATCAGATTTAAAGACAGCGATACAAAAATAACACCCCGTTCTGACACTAAGGACCCAAGCCACACAACACACACACCCCCTCCTTCCCACACACCTCCTTCACCCACCTTACCTACACCGATTTTGCGCATTGCCTCACTATATATTCCTAACCTACAACACCGCCTAAGAAAACCAAATAAAACCCAGACTCACATTCCCCCTTCATCCCCAGCCCTGTTGTCACGCGCGAATCCCCTTTCGGTTAGTAACCCATTCACCACACTAAACAGACTTCCTGTCAATCCCACACACCTCACTCCGACCCCCACGGGGGAAAGCTACAAACCATTCATACGAAAGGTTAAAGTAAAGACCCCCACTGGACACTTGGCCCGTGTACCACACCCACACCAAGCCCGGGCAGCCGCCCGCCACAACACAGAGGACACATTCTTACAGGTATACATTGACCTGCAAAAGAAACCTGACCGTCGCTCTCGTGTTTGGTGGAACTTTCTAAATACCCTGAAAATGACCCACCATCACTATGCTTCTTTTAACTTCACCCTTGAGGCTCGAGGACGAGCCTATAATGAAGGAGAGGGAAGTAAAATGCCCCAGAACAAGAAGCCCACCACAGAAGCCACGAGCGAACACCACACAGAAACACCCGGAAGAAAGGTCCACAGAACGAAAGGACCAGCTGACCGAGCCCGCCATTCCAGACAGGCCCAAGCCTGCAGGGCTAAACAGCTCCAGGACACACCCATTTACCTTTTCTAAACTGACCATTTTCCACACCTCACGTACACTAACCCCCTCGTGTCCTACACTCCTAACTACAAAGATGATGAACAGGAATATACATTCATATTAAAAACACCCATGCCTGTCCCGACGTTGAGCCAATGCCAACACATCAGACAGCCATAATTATATCTATGTATGTTCTTGCATCCGAGAAGTAGATGTTATATATCTTAGAAGTTAAAACACCCACGCTGTCCCTAGACCCCGTATATCATTTTCCATGACGAGTATAGATATGTGTAACCCGTGCTCAGTCGCCCCTTGCATTGTTCCTCTAGTAACTAAGTCTATAATATTAACTGCCACCAGCATTGATACGACATAGCGGCACTGTCCTTGCTACAAAGATGATGAACAGGAATATACATTCATATTAAAAACACCCATGCCTGTCCCGACGTTGAGCCAATGCCAACACATCAGACAGCCATAATTATATCTAAGTATGTTCTTGCATCCGAGAAGTAGATGTTATATATCTTAGAAGTTCAAACACCCACGCTTGTCCCTAGACCTCTTATATCATTTTCCATGACGAGTATAGATATGTGTAACCCGTGCTCAGTCACCCCTTGCATTGTTCCTCTAGTAACTAAGTCTATAATATTAACTGCCACCAGCATTGATGCGACATAGCGGCAGTGTCCTTGTGTCGTATTGTGCCAAGTACAGATCAACCAGGTTTCATCACCTTATTAGGACGACGACTATAATGTCATCGTTCATCGATGTATGCAATCCTTAGGTTAAGTATTTTATCCGCCATTGTGTTCACCTTTTTCCATTTACTTTCCACAATTGTCATACGTCTTCCCCTTGCCTCCTTCGTATCCACAGTCCACACTACGCCAATTTACTTCGTGTCTTACACCTCTTACCCCAACCAGAGATTATATAAGATAACCTGGTTATCAGTATCTGTCATAAGTACCCCGAAACAATAACTAAGTACCCCTACGAACTGCCGCTCTTGTTGATATTTATATTTAATAGAAAACGCAGTTCCCAGGGCCAACTAATAGTATCCATAACCCTCGGACTGATCACATAACTCTATCTTTTCCAGACTCCTATACCACCCCATAGTTGCATTCCCCGGTAGCATTTGGCTAACGTATTCTACTGCCTTTTCAAACTTCCATATCAATTGTAGCCTAATGCCACCCCCACGCCCAGGGACCTTAGGGGCAAAATTTCCCTGTAGCCCTTGAACTCTCCCCCCCCTCTCATTAAGACACCCGCGCTTCTCGACTCTTGTCCGACCTAGCCTCTCTCTCATACCTCTTGAAGATCCTTGAATTGTCCGTTACTAACGCTCTCCAACCTTTTTTATATATACTCCTATCCAGCCTACCTTCACTTAGTAGGCCAGAACAACATTAGAACTTTACTAGCCCCTTGCATGCCATCTATTCTCTTACAACACATTCACAACCCTGCACCCAATGGTCGTCGGTGCGAGGCTAGCCGCCCCGCCAGTAACTAACTTCTATTGCCATACTTCCAGATAAATGTGGCAGAGTTAGCAACCCAGTCTCCACCATATCCAGCAAACCCTACAATTAACAACCAGCCGAGTAAAACCAGCTAGCTAAGGCACCTTCGGTTTTGGTATTAAAGACACCCACATCTGTCTCATACACAGAGGGTTATTACAAACACTGGTGATATGGCAAGCCCCTAGCCACAGCCGCCGGACGACTATCACAGAAGAGAGGGCACCCAGCTCCCCCTTTTTGCCCACCCGAGGAGGGAGACCCCCACCCCCGCGGAGGTATACCTGGCCCCTGTTTTGACTTTCGAGTCATTGCCAGGTAGCACAGGAATTCTTCCTATCAATGAACTAACCATGAATGACTAACACCTTTACTAACCTCTATTACCTCACAATAAACCATTTACCTTTCTTGCATGCTCTGATCTCTAAATTAGCACCTCAGCTATACCATAGAATGAAGATTGAAGAATCTAGAGAGACGCTCCTATCACAGCTGTCCCCATCCTCCTCGCAAAGTAGATCCAGTCTCTCTCCCCTAAATACGTCCAGTATAGCCAAAATAGTACCTCTTACTAAGGCTCAGTTATATGAAAATATAAAGGCTTCCTATCGCCCTGTGCCACAACAGTAAATACCATCTTACCTAGTCCCCATATCTATTGAGAGCTCAATTAAGTCCATAAGACTCGAGATCCCTACTGTCTACAGGGTCCAGAACCGAGCCTATAAATCTAACTCCCGCCCCCAGTCAAATCAGTTGAAAGCTAGACACCAACCAGTGGTCACTACCCTGCAGTTTACCTCTAGCTCTGCCCTTGTGTTGTTCCGGAGTTGAGAGATTCCAGATCCGGCAGACTCCGTGGCAGAGAAGACTGATAGAAGCATCTGTCCATGTACAAGTCCTAACGTGCACCTTATAACCTTCACACAAATTCGTGGGTATATAAGTGTGTAGCCAGCAACGATCATCAAGAGATCCGACTTGAGAACTTCCTACATTTTGGACCATCTGGACGGCCGAGGAACCAGTCGTTAGCCCCCAACATCACCGGAAGCAAGATAACCAGGACCAGATCTACCCATACTATTCAAGATTCATGTTGCTAGTACTAAGTGTTATAGTACTAGCTTGATACTCACTTATTAACTTTCTATAAAGTGGCTAAGACCTTGCCCAGTGTAATTCATATTTAACCATTCCATTTGGGACGTACTAAGCGATCAGTGCTTTTTAATTAACAGGCGACCTTGACTCTCGTAATTACCTTATTCAGATATTAAAACTCTAGTGATATCTAACGTTCGCCCACTGATTTGTGTTCTACATATTTCTGCCTTAAGAATATCAAACTTAGTTCAGTACCCCCATGAGGTTACTAGAGATTTCCGTGTTCTATAATATACGCGTGTCTAATCCTAACTGTGAGTTGCTACTTGGGCACGCGACCAGCCAGCAAGAGGTAAAATCAGTGACATTGAATTATACGAATATATTGAGGTCTTCCAGTAAAATATAAACTTGCTAATTAAACCCGTGATCAGAAGAATATACCTGAACGTTGGAAGTGGGAGACTAGGCTCCATCCAGATCCGCTAATGCTAGCAGTTCCCTTCTATCATTTGTTTTGTGCGAATATAACTATCTTTCTATGCTCTTTATTTCTTTATTTCAATAAACGTGAACTTGTGTCGTGTTACCGTGTGTTTATTTTGTGTTCTCTATTCCTCATACCTTGTATTGTGCATGCAGCCTTCTATACCCAGTCATTCAGAACTCACATTACCCAAGTTAAACCTGTAGAAAAACAGGGCATAACAATTTTCGTGAGGCTATTTCCGCATTTAACGAAGTTTAGGTGTGTTGGTAAAATTGTTCAGATGGTTGAGAGTAAGATCGGAGCTCCATAAATCATCTTTCGGGTATGGTGTAAAAACCGACCCCCACAGGAAGAACTCTGAAAATAAAATATAGAAAAGTAAGAAAATGTGAAAATCCGAGCCAAGTTTTGGCAAAAGTTGGCTCGGATTTGGGTATTTTTCAGAGTACAAAAACCCCAAAATTGGGAAAAAAAAGTTGGCTCGGCTTTTGGCATTTTTCAAAGTAAAAAACCCAGTAATTGAATTTTGAAAGTTGGCTCGAGTTTTCATGTTTTTTGAAACCCATTAAACCCCAAAATTTGAAAACCCGAGCCAACATTTGCCAAAACTTGGCTAGGGTTTAGATTTTTTGAATTAAAAAAACACAGCAACCTAACCTAGAACGTTGGATACAAGAATAACCCTTACCTACCAGCTAGTATGTGTCCCTAGTTTATCCCTTACCTACCAGCTGATCCCTTGTCATGAACCTAACTAAGAAACCTAACCTAACCTTTTCGTTGCACACAATTTGAACCGCACTTAGGACACTTTATAGAGGTAGGGAGGACACCGTGATCTTGTAATAGTTTAATTGCAGGTTCGTTTTTATAATGAGTAAGTTCTGTAATCGAGGAACGTGTCGGAGCACAAGCAATACAGATGGCGGCCATTGCACAGTGAACACCTGAACCGGCAAGTTGGCCTCCCTCCCCAAAAAATTGAATTGTGGGCTATATCGCGCAACTGTAAGGTCCCCCAAGTAAGGTAGGAGGGAAAAAAAATCTATAAAGCAGAAATCCCGTAAAACAGGACTTGTCATTATGCAGACAAGACTCTGTGTTTTACCCTATATCTCCCGTATAATACATTTGCGAAGGGAAGGACATATATAGGACTGAAGACTATTATATAACATACCTATAGGCTACACAAACATCGATGGGGCTTGTAACTGTCACACCGTAAAATCTTACCGACTGGGCTGGGTATACTGTATTACGGGCTATTAATTCATTTAAAATATTATCGTTATCCGTCAAAAACTATTTTCTATGAATTGCCTAACAAAGAAAACGACGATTAAATGGGTAACAATTTTAACTAGATAGCAGCTTTCTATATTCGTGCTCTGTATAGTGGCACAGTGCGTCCATGTATGAGTAGTGTGGGGAGGATCAACCCATACCGCACTTCTCGAAAGGGTCACAAGCATTTCATCTCATCAGTTCTCCTCCTCTTAGTAATTCCCTAGTCTCTCTCTACACGCCACAATGTTGCATCTATCTCACTCTTCCACCGCTATTACAATAATAAAAACAAAATCAGAGCTTTCTCACTATATACCTCCTCGCTTACGGAGAGTAGGAGCAACCCGTCTTTCAACACATTTCCACCCCTATTCTGTCCAACTCTTTAACCCAAGAGTGAATAGACCCTCCCAGTCTTTCCATTCGATCTGTCTTTCCCTCATTCTATGTCTTAAAGTGCTTCAAGCTTCGTGTTTCCAGACTTTTTGACTCGTACGTACCTTGAATTTGGCTCTCTTTAACTCTTTCAACTTTGGATGGGACACTTGTTACAGGCATCTTTGTCTTTTGTCTCATCCATATACGTAGACAAAAAAAAGCTACTAAAGAAAATTGTCTAATGGTAACCACACCATGCATGATGAAAATTACGTCATAGTGCAGAAGGGTTTAGGAGTGAATACTCATATAGATCAATATGAAGCCATACTCTAGAATGGCAGTAAATTACACACACTATAATATTATAGTGCCATGACCGGCCTATCAAATATGGATGTGTCACCTCCACAGTATTACCTAGCGATGGTATTATGGGACTGAATACTTGGCTGATTATATATTGTGCTTACATAATTATACATAACTTATTTGTACACACACACACACACACACATACTAAGGCATATATATATATATAGGCTAATAGGCTACACACATGCTAATGATTTTTGTAATGCCCTCGAAAATGTCCCGCACCCACAATAATACTAACCCGAGTTGACGTCAGGTATAGCGTAAAATAGTCGTAGATGGTAAGTCCAATAAACTCATCACGCGATACGTCCGTGGTAGTACAGTGGGTTAGCGCGCGGGCCTGGTGGTGATGGTGGTGCGTCACTAACCAGGGTTCGAACCCCACCCAAGGCATCTCAAAACCTGTGGGTTTTTAGGAGGGTTAAATTCCCTTCACAGGTTCGTACCCCGCGCCAGGTACCAGGAAAGGTTGATCCTAAAGGTAGCCTGGGGATATTTCACTTCCTATTTAACCCTGGAAAAACCTAGCATTTCATTGGTGGCAGCTAAGGAACGTGACCAGGTAGCTACGTGGAGCACCCGTCACGCGAACCCTAAAAACCATATTGAGATAGCTAAGGTAAAAGGGCTACGATACCTTATGACCTTACGAGGCTAGGGACTAGCCTAACTAAAAAGGAATGTGGTGTAATGCCCTCGAATATGTCCCGCAACCACAATAATACTAACCCGAGTTGACGTCAGGTATAGCGTAAAATAGTCGTAGATGGTAAGTCCAATAAACTCATTACGTGAAGACACCACGAGACTATCACCTGGTTCTTAAAAATCGGACTAAGGTTGCTATACTTTTGTACGTCCGTGGTAGTACAGTGGGTTAGCGCGCGGGCCTGGTGGTGATGGTGGTGTGTCACTAACCAGTGTTCGAACCCCACCCAAGGCATCTCAAAACCTGCGGATTTTTAGGAGGGTTAAATTCCCTTCAGAGGTTCGTACCCCACGCCAGGTACCAGGAAAGGTTGATCCTAAAGGTAGCCTGGGGATATTTCCCTTCCTATTTAACCCTGGAAAAACCTAGCATTTCAATTTTACTAATAGGTTAATGCACACAAACACACACACACGCGGAATATGCACATAGCCTAACACACACACACACCATGATGATATAAACCTGCGAGCCTTGACCAATAACGCCGAGTAATTCAGTAACCAATTCTCCACCGTAATGTGTTCCTCCTGGCATTGTACACTCGGATGCCATAGTCTCTAGCCCACTCATACAAATTCGTGGATTGTACCTATATATAATTATGGAAATATAGCTCTGGGAACGAATTACAGAATATATTTTCCAAAACAACCATGACTTTTGGTTCAAAAACACCCCAAAATACTAATGGACTATAGCTTTTGGCCCAAAAACACCCATCGTCTATAGCCTTTGATAAAAAAACACCCGAAAATACCCATGGACTATATAGCCTTTGGTCCAAAAACAGGCTAAAATACCCATGGACTATTGTCTTTAGTCCAAAAACACCCTAGGGAATTCTACCTGGTGCCATTCGATTTTTCTCGACCAGCTGCTTCTATACATGGTCGTAGATTTTAATTTCGACCAGCCATCCGCCCAGAATATTTTTTTTTTTTTTTTTTTTCAAAAATCCTTGGGTTTAAGCCCAGGCAAATGGTTGATTTTTTTCGAATTTTGACTTTTCAAGGTTAGGCTATATTTGGATTCGTCTCATCGTTGCGATTCCAAGGGTATATGGATTTTTTTAATTTTAAAACTCCATAGACGAGTTATCTATGCATGGATTTTGTTTAAATTTATACCACAAGTACACTTTGACCCGCTGAATCGAATGGCGCAAACAGAATTAAAATCGGACCATTAGTTTAGGATTTTGATTTTGACTTGGCCTCTCAGAACGCCCCAAATGACCCATTTTTGGACTTTTAAAAGTCCTCTGTAGCCCAAACTGTAAGTCCTAGGGAATTCTACCTAGTGCCATTCGATTTGTCTCGACCAGCTGCTTCTATTCATGGTCGTAGATTGCAATTTCAACAAGCCAGTCACCCAGAATAAAAAAAAAAAAAATCCAAGATCCTTGGGACCCAGGCAAATTGTGGATTTTTCGAATTTTGAATTTTCAATGTTAGTCTATATTTGGATTCGTCTCGTCGTTGCGATTCCAACGGTATATGGATGTTTTAATTTTGACAAATGTTTAGGCCCAATAGGCTTATTTTAAAGTTTAAAAACTCGATAGACGAGTTATCTATGCATGGATTTTGTTTAAATTTATACCACAAGTACACTTTGACCCACTGAATCGAATGGCGCAAACAGAATTAAAATCGGACCATTAGTTTAGGATTTCGATTTTGACTTGGCCTCCCAGAACGCCCCAAATGACCCATTTTTTGGATTTTAAAAGTCCTCTGTAGCCCAAACTATAAGTCCTAGGGAATCCTACCTGGTGCCCTTCGATTTTTCTCGACCAGCTGCTTCTATTCATGGTTGTAGATTGCAATTTCGACAAGCCATTCGCCCAGAACCAAAAATATTTGTTTCCAAAATCCTTGGGGTAAATAAAATGGCAAAACGGTTGTGGAACTGCCATCCAGGTGAGGCCTGCTCTGGGTCTGCTCCTTCAGTGTTCATGGTCATAATCCCCTTAGTGGAAATGGCACTGTGGAGTGGATCAGTCGGGGAGCCTGGAGGCAGTTTCTGCCATGGCCATCCGTTTTGGGGCGCTTCCTCTGGAAGCGTGGCATCAGATTTGATGATGATAATGTACGATACGTAGTAGGATATGTGGGGCACATTTTTTTTCCTCCACCATATATGGAGGACCCCCTTACCCCCAGGGTACCATAACTACAATACAATATCTATACAGTAATCCCTTATCCAAAGTTGTAGTTACGTTCCTGAAAATAGAGACTTGTAATGAAACGAAGAAGTGAAGTGATAATCTTTGTATTTTTTATCACAATTTGGGACCTTTTTTGTCTGATTTACAACTTAATAATGAAGCATAACAATTGGACTATTTTTTTCTGATTTACAACTTAAGACACTGAGCACCAACTAATTAATAATAAATGTACACCCCAGGACCAGCAGGTTGTAATTATTTGTGTTTTCCAGAAAACACCAGGAATGGGTTAGCATGAAGGAAAAACCACACAATAACGATCCCCTAGGTCATTAAGGGGTCCTACGGGGCGCCCGAAAGTCGGAATTACAAGAGGGGAAATGGGTAGGCAAATACATGCAAAAACAGGTTTTTGCATGCTCACACGCAAGCGGCTGGACTTTAAGGATTTTCAACCATCGGCATTGTTGCGTGGAATACTTACACAGTTCTCATACAAATCTGAGCCCTCTAGGCGCCATAGGACCGGAGTAATTAACCGTGACGCACCCTATGCGGTGCTGGGGTTTAGCGTTACATACACTGCCGACGCACGTGATGCGTCGCTGGTATCCAGTGGGTTAATAATGAAGCATAACAACTAATATGAATTTTGTTCCCTAAGTAATGAAGTGTAAAAAAGGAAAAAACTTCAAATGAGGCAAATTTAACCCTTTCAGTATGGGTGAACTATTTTTCTTTTTATTCTGGTTACCATCAGACGATTTTACTCTATTTAGGAAAGATTTATGATAGTCAGTGAACTAATGGAGTTACTGTATACTGTACTACACCTCTCTGATTACTAGACATCTTACCTAAGCTTCATAAATCGTCTAATAATAGCCAGAATATAAGGAATAATGGCGACACCCATACTGAAGTGGTTAAGGGAGGAGTACCTATGGTCTGTTTGTTTCCAGCTGATAATAAATTTTAAAATTTAATCCTTTACCACCTGATTTATCGATACTTAACCCATTCAGTACTGGCGACGAATTTATAATTTTCTTCTTGCTATACTGTATTTAGACGAATTAGTGCGGCTGTGGTATTGTAAAGGGTTAAGTGAGATAGTTTGAAGCCTTTTAATTGCCTTTAATTTCAGTTTTACACTGAATAAAATCGTCTAATAGTAGCCAGAAAAAAAATAAAAAAGACGGCACCGGTACGGAATGGGTTAATGGAAAAGTATGATACTAAAGTCTGTTTCTGTTCATATGACGGTAAATATAATCCCTTAGCAACTTATTTCTCGATACTTGCTGGAGAAATATGAAACTACTGTCACTGCGCCAAAGCAATAGCAAGTTTTCATAATAGACAACATATTTTGCAACAAAATCTCTGTAATAGCTAAGTAATCTAGGTGAAGACATGGCAATTTACCATCACCTGGCAAGAAACAAACTTATGGTTTATCTCTGCATCATATACATACCCAGTTTTAAATAGTAACAACATATTTCGGTACAAAATTGTGACAGCCGAGTAAATAAGAAGGGGACATGACAATTTACCATCAGCTGAAAATAAACAGACTATGGTACACTGGGATGCCATAGTCTCTAGCCCACTCGTAAGAATTTGTGGACCCCCTATGTTTTTCTTTATGCACTTACAACTATCTGGATTGACTTTAGGATACAACTTGCTTTTCAATAAATTTAAAATGTAAAACTTGCAAAACAAACAAACCAATACAGGAACCGAACAATATAAAGACAACAGAACTTATCAAAATCACTATGTGGAAATATGTCAATGAAGATTTATCAAAATAATAATATAAAAGTATAAATAGTTTTGTACTTGATGCATGGATAATTAAATTCATAAAGTTTCCAGAGATATATATGTATGTATGAATATATGCATATACTCAGGCACATACGCCATAGCTGGGGGTGGCCGACATAAGACTGAGATATACTTCCATAATTAGAAATAGGTGCATTCCACGAATATTTATGAGTGGGCTAGAAACTATGGCATCCAAGTGTACAGTTGCTCATATAAGTTCTGTTCCTTGTGATATGTATGAAAGTGAAATTAGTAGGAAAGAATTGTGAATGTGGTTTCATTTAATTATTAGTTGATTAGTCAGACAAGTTAACCACTGCATAAGAAACTACACTTCTAATTCGATCATGCTAATTTTATTTCCATGTACAAGATCACGGCAAGAAACAGAACTTATGTAGCCAACTGTACATTACAAAAAGTCTACTATAATACTGCAGAGTTCCATTACAATGCCCAGTCATGCCCTATACACCAGCCATTCTTCTCTCTCATACAAAGTTATGTTTTTTCTATATTCTGGACCCCCTTTTACCTCATGCTTAGCCCCATTAGTTTGGCAATCTTAAGACCTATTGTAATGAACTGTAATGAATATGAGAAGGAAAAGAGAAAAATTAAGATGTAATTGCACTGTTTTGGCCATTTTATCACTTCCACAGACATTATTAAAAGTGTTAAGGGGGGATGGGCCGGTCCATGGGTATTTTATGGACCCAAGGCTATAGATACATCATCATCTACATCTAGAAGATCTTGGAAAAAAGGGTACCAAATCCAAACATCCAAGAGACTCATCACCAGAGGCGAGGGAGGCTGTGCTATGTGAGAACTACGCCGGGATCAACACAAAAAATTAAATCCCTGATCCATCACAGCTTCGCATACAATGGAACAAGACTGTTCCACTGTATTCCAGCCTCTCTCAGGAACATGACCGGGGTGTCTCCCGACACCTTCAAAAAACATTAGGACATGTGGTTGGCCAAAATACCGGACCAGCCACCAACACCAGGATACCCCAGCGCCAACTCCAACCGACTTCTGGACTGGAGCATGGAAGAAAAGGAGCTGCCTGGTCGCAGTGGAGCCCCAGCTCAACTGTGTCGCTAATGGACGGAATACTTCAAAGTGTATCAAAGTGTATAGTCCAGGGGTGTTTTTGGACCCAAGGCTATAGTCCAGGGGTGTTTTTTTGACCCAGGGCTATAGTCCAGGGGTGTTTTTGGACCTTCTTATCCAAAAATCACGAGTCTTTGGAAATTTTGGATAAGTGAATTTTACGGATAAACGGGTGTCTCTATATAGAGCTCAATATTTGTACAATTGGCAAAATATATTTCAATGCATTTAAAACCATTTCTAGGCTGTCTTAGCTTCAAATTATCATCTAATTCAAGCTATGTCTACTTCAGAGGGGTTAAATTGATTCAATTAAGCACTCAGAGAGGCTTAAATAAGTGAAAACAAATGAAAAATACGGATACCAAAACCTTTGGTTAACTGACATTTTTGGATATTTAAATTTTGGATAAGAGGGAGTTTACTGTACTGTACAGTAGGTAGAAAGTTCAGCTTAATGGGAAAATGGAGTACAGTACTTAGTGTTGTCTTGGTCCTGGTTTTGACCGGACATCGCTATGTCGTCTGGTTGTTGTGTTGTGAGATCAAAAATTAGAGCGCGGAGTTTAAGAGGACACCTGAGTTCCGCGGTGAAAGTTTGGTGTGGAATATGAGGATAGCTGAGTTCGAAGGGTTAAAATTCTTCCAATAACGAACCAGTTTCTGTTCAGATTCTGTATCACTTGCTTCCTCTTCCTCACTATCTACCAACTGCTGAATAAGTTGATTGTCTTCTGTTGCCTGCCGCATCTGACGAAACTGGCACCGATAATATGCTGCCTATACCACTGAAATAGCCTCCTGGTCTAGGGGCTGGATTAATGAGTTTGTGTTTGGAGGCAAGAATTCAACTTTCACGTTAAGGATCTCTGCCCTCAAAAGTAGTGAATGGCCAGGGGCATTATCCAGCAGGAGCAGAATGTTAAATCTTCTGTTGTTTGCCTTGCAAAACTTCTCGATTTCTACGACGAAGGAATCCTTGAACCAGTCCAGGGAGAACTTGGCAGACATGCATCCCTTCCTGGAAGATAGCCAGAGGACATATACATTTTTCATGTCATGCCCCTTGTACGCCCTAGGTCTCTCGGCACGACGGTAGATTTCAAGGTTTACCTGAAGCATTGATGACGAAGAGCAGAGTTAAGCGTTCTTTTATTACCTTTCTACCCCTAATTTTGGCTAACTTGTGGGTGATAAATGTAAGTTTGGGCATCGTCTTCCAATAAAAGTTTGTTCTATCTATTATTATGTTATCTCCACCAACCAACTTTACTCCTAAACTCGATTAAAGAAACACGTGTGGCAGTCCGGGGATTCGAACCTAGGATGCTCACACCGAAAATCAACACACTTATGCATTGCACCACGAAGACAGTTAAAGAATGATGCACAAGCCTACGATTTAGTATGCAGTTTCGAATCCTTTGGTCTGGAGTGTATTGTCCCTCTTCTATGATTTTTTTTTTCAGGGCCTCTGCTCTGGGTAAGCACGTGCGGCAGACTTGTCCCCACTAGCTGCCTCGTCTGATACTGTCATGCGGTTTTGTATGAGCCATTGTTCCAGTTGTCGGAGGTATTGTTATAGGTGACTTGTTGCTTGTTCGGTTTTGGGGTGTTGTGAGGTGATAGTGAGGTCGTCTGCATATGAGAGCTTGGGAGTTTCATGTTCTGGGTTCGGTTGTGGGAGATAGTGGAGGAAAAGGTTAAAAAGTGTTGGTGATAGGACTGCACCTTGAGAGACGCCGTTGGGTAGTGTACGTGTTTTGGACGAGTTCTGTTTAGCCTGCCAATTAAAATATCGCTCTAACAATTGTTCTGTCGAGTAAAATTTGATTAGAACTTCGAAAGGCATTCGATGTACAAACTGATGGGGCATATGAGCCTTATGTGCTTTTTTTTCTGATAAATCCCTCGCACTGTTGATTCATTCACTTCAAATTTCCTTGCAACACTTCTTTTCGCCTCACCCTTGTCTATTAAGTTCACAATTTCCTGTTTTTGGGCGTACGCAATGTTCTTCCTTTTCTTAATTTCTCTATTCGGTGCGGCCACATTACGCTGAGCGAGGGTAGTGGGATTCGGCGGTCGTTGTGAGGAGTTGGTAGCCATTGCTCACAGATATATAAAAAAAAAGGGAGTCGCACAGCTTTCACAACAATGTCTGGGGTACGCGCACTGAATGGGAATTTGTGAGAGCAGTGGGAAGGGAAAGCTGGGTGGCGGCCAATCACAGAGCCTGCTGGCCCAGTGACGTTGTCCAATAAGGGAGCGAATATCCTAAGCGTATCCCATGTGTATACTAGAGATGGAACGAATATCAATTTTCCATATTTGCGAATGCGAATGAGAATTTTTAATTCTAAAATTTGCGAATGCGAATTGCTAATATTTCAACAAAATAGTCAATATCTGGTACTAAATACGAAATCAGTGAGGAAATATTCTTACAGTAGATCCTCTGGAAAAAGGCAAACTAGGCCTCCTGTGTATCCAGCTCAGTACCAGTACTTGCACTGCTGCGGTCGTTCACGGTGTTGGCGGCGGCGGTAGCAGACGCAACATTTTTACTATTCTGTATTTTTGTTTTATAATCAAACTTCAAATCTTGTCTTCCCCATGCTTTATCAAGATTACTTTCAAACTCCCTTATTGATTCGGAAGCGACTACATACTGGGGCAGTGCGTTCCACTCATTTACCACTCTATCACAAAATGAGTTCTTTGCCTTCTCAAGCCTATTTCTTTCTTTGTAAATTTTCTTAGAGTGTCCTCTCGTTCTTGTTCCCTCCCGCATCAAGAAGATACCTTCACACACATCCTCATCGTACTTTCCTGACACTATCTTAAAAGTCTCTATCATATCCCCTCTCTTTCTCCTATATGCCAGTGTCGGAAGCCCCAGTGTCCTCAACCTCTGCTCATAGCCCGCATTCTTCAACGTTGGTACCAGCTTGCTAGCTCTCCTCTGCACTTTCTCCACTGCTTCTACATCCTTTACCATATATGGAGCCCACACCTGGTTCGCATATTCCAGATGCGGCCTAACCAGCGTTGTATAGAGATTCCTGAAGATTTCTTTGTCAAGTGACACAAATGTCCTCCTTATCAGCCCTACAATTCTATTGGCTTTGTTTATCTTTTCCGCTAAATGTTCTGAGAAATTTAACTTATTGTCTATCACTACTCCTATATCCTTTTCTGCATTCACTTCCTCCATCACTTCATACATACTGTATCCTACCTTGTCTATCTTGCTTGTCCCAATCCGCATGTACTTGCATTTTTTTGGATGAAAAGGCATTAACCAATGCTCAGACCATCCCTTCATGCCCTCCACATCTCCTTGAAGCAAACCCACATCTTCCTTACTCCTTACTCTTCTATATAGCTTAGTGTCATCCGCATACAGGTATACCTCACTTCCATTAGTTATAACTTCAGGTAAGGGGCGGGTGCCCAACCCCGAAAGGAGTTGAAATAGGGGAGCTATCCCCCCGCCAAAGGCGGCTTTGTAGGGCCTTTCCTAGCTGATGCTGAGAGGATTGGGTTCTAGTCATGTGGTGATGGGCTGGTCTATCCGAGTGAGAACTGAGCGATCTCTGCGATACCCATAGCTTACTCTGACTGTTCCTTTTACTTATATATCTTCTAGATCTCAAGTGGCGGCATCTTTTCCGTGGATTGACCTCCCTACTGCCAACCTAGAAGTTGGCAGATTGGGAGCCAAAGCGTCATTTTTCCCTTACCCCTCAACTTTCCCTTCATAATTGCTGAGGGGCACAGGGCCTTGGGTGGGGCTTTGGTTTCCCGGGCGTTTCCGCACCTTCCTCAGCTCCCTGCCTTGGAGTGGCTTCGGTCACCCGGGCTTTGTTAGTGGTAAGCAAGGAGGATTTTGTGGGGGCGCTCGTTTATGGCCTTGGCCTTGCTCGAGACCTTGGGGCTGTTCGGCCAGACAGCCTGGGGAACAACAACAACAACAACAACTTCAGGTAAGTCGTTGATAAATATAACGAACAACAGTGGTCCCAACACAGATCCCTGAGGTACCCCACTTGTAATTTCCCTCCACCCCGAGCCTATTCCATTCACAAGTACCCTCTGTCTCCGATCTTTCAGGAAGGCTTCTATCCATTTCACACATTTCTCCCCTATATTATAGCTTCTAACTTTCTCTATTAACCTTTTATGTGGGACCTTATCGAAGGCCTTCATAAAATCGCAATATACCACGTCTATTACACCACCATCTTCTAGAATTTGCATCCAATCATCTACCACCTTAATTAGCTGTAGTACCGTCGACCTCCCCAGCAAGAATCCGAACTGTCTCCCACTGAAAAGTTGGTTTGACTTGATATTTTTTTTTTTTTTTTTTTTTAAGAGACAATGAACGGAGGAAGGAAAAACACAGATAAAACAAAAAGGTCCATGTGCCTAAAGGCATCCTCCATTCATAAAATGTTTGTAACAACTGGATTTAAACATTTGTAGATTGTAAGTTTGTGGAAAGCAATTCGAGGGAAGTGAATTCCAAAGAGTAGCTCTGGGATAAATGAATTCTGATATGCAGTTCTGCATTGTGGAGGAGAAAGTGTAAATTCATGGGCGCTCTCAGCTGCCCTAGTTTCTACGGGAAAGATGTGGAGAGGCGGCACAATTGAAGCAAGTTCCTCGGAACAATTGCTGTGAAAATATCTGTAGAATAATGCAAGGGATGCAACGTTTCTTCGTATGGATAATGTAGGAAGGTCCTGTGTGATTGCAGGGTTATTGATTAATCTAATAGCTTTATTTTGAATTTTGTCCAACTGCCTCAATGCAACCACTCCACTTCCACCCCACAGAGGTGAACAGTAATCCATCTGAGAACGCACATGACTTTTATATATTACGGCCAACTGCTCGTCAGTGAAGAATTCTCGAACTCTGTACAGGAGTCCCAGTTTTTTAGAGGCATTCTTAGCAATGCTTCTAACATAATGTGTCCAGCTCAAGTTAGTAGTTAATGTTACACCGAGAATGTCAATACTAGGGGAAGTGGGAATATTTACATCATTAAAAATATAAGGAGTCAGTGAGATTCTGTCGGTTAGAAAATTGAATGTACTTGGTTTTCTGTGCATTAAAGGAAACTAGATTCTTTTGTCCCCATCCATCAATTCTAGAAAGGTCCTGGTTCAGAGAAATTGCAGTGTTTATTTTTGAATTTGTAAGATCGGGTTGGGTGAAAGAATTGGTAAATGTGAAGGAACTGTGGAGTGTTGAGTCATCTGCGTAGGAATGTATTGGATTATGAGTGGTAGATATGAGATCATTGATATGAATGAGGAACAGAATTGGTGCCAAAACTGATCCCTGGGACACCAGCATTTATTGAGTGAAATTGAGAATAAAGGCCATCTACCATTACACGTATTTTTCTGTTATGAAGATAAGAAGAAATTAGTGGAACTAATGATGCAAGGCCGTAGTGTGACATCTTCGACAATAAGGATTGATGCCAGACTCTATCAAATGCCTTTGATATATCCAGTGCTATTGTATGTGTTTCACCACGTTGGTCTGTAGCTTGGTTGATTTGATGCGTAAGAAGGCAAAGCATGTCTGCAGTTGATCGACATCGTCTAAAACCATATTGCCTATCACTGATTAATTTATTATTCTCAAGATGCTTAATTATGTGATTATTTAATATAATTTCAAAGACTTTACCAAGAGTGGAAGTTATAGCTATTGGTCTGTAGTTTGATGGATCTGAAGAGGCACCTTTTTTAGGAACTGGATGGATGTTTGCTTCTTTCCAGGGTACTGGGAAACATGAGGTATGAGTACACAGACGGAAAAATTTTGCCAATACAGGAGCGAGCACCAAGGAGCAATTCTTAAGTACTATTGGAGGAATTTCATCTGGACCAGGAGCCTTATCTACTGAGAGATTCTGCAAAATAGTTTTGACATGTCTGGTGTGGATCTTAAGTGAGGGAATTTCAGGCGAATTAAAATTAAAATTATGCTCCATTATTCCTTCTCTAATTACCGTTTCCATTGTATGTCCTGATGTGGCGGCGTCTACGCCGTGGGGCCACCTCCCGAGGCTGCCAACCGCGGATGGCTGCCGACCCTCCACAGCCGAAACCGGATGCCGGCCGCGGGGAGCAGTTTCCGGGAGCCAAACGTCACAACCATCCCCTGCCCCCTCCCTGGGGGCACGGGTCCTTGGAGCGGCTTCGGTCGCGCCGGGAATTTCCACACCTCTCACACCACACACACACATCACACAGTTTTTTCCTACACCGAGAAATGACTCTCCGGCTGTCATTTCTCGAAGACTTCTTCTAGCCGGAGACATTGAGAGCAACCCAGGACCCACGTTCACCTACATATGTCCAACTTGCTCAAAACCCATCACTTCGAGTCGCCATACTAAGGGTTCAGTTCTCTGCCATTCATGTGGGAACTGGACCCACTTCACCTGCACAACACTTGCCTCCAAGAAACACTACACAAACACCTGGACCTGTTCCTCATGCCCCTCCCTCTCCCAGTCAAATCCCTCGCCTAAAACCCGTCCACCTCTCCTCCCCAACCCACCTAACCTTCCCATATCATCCACTCCCCCCCCTAAAACCCGTCCACCTCTCCCCCCCATCTCCTGCGCACCCAACGTACATCGTGCCCATAACATTAACATTCTTCAACTGAACATATCTCCGCACAACACAAACACCCACATTTCATAATTTCACCACCATCAGACAAGACCGGGCTGTCGGCGGGGGCGGTGGACTCATCACCCTGGTACACAAAGCATATCATACATAGTAACCAGTGTACAAACCAAATCACTCCTCCCCCCAAATGATAACACAACAGAAATACAGTCAATTAAAATACGCACTGGCAACAACTCCAACATAACCATCATAAACACATACATCCCTCCCCAAACATCCCCTACAGTACCAAATGCAGACCACACTTACAACACATCACAAACACCCCACACACCCCACACACCATCCTGGGTGGTGACTTCAACGCCAAGACGTCACCTGGTTTGTCGACAACCCCGACACAGACAGCGGGCTGGTACTACAAACCCAACCGATAACCTCATCATCCTTAACGACATCCATCAACATACCCATATTCCTCACCAAGCCCTCTATAACCCATCATCTCCAGACATCACCTTTTGCTCCCCAGAACTCGCCCCCACAACATCCTGGAGGGTGGTCAGAACCTTAGGCTCTGACCACCTCCCGATCATTATCACCACCAAAACCAGACTCACCCCAGCTAGCCACAAACACACATACCCCAATTATAAAAGAGCTAACTGGGAAGCATTCACAAATGAGACAGAACAACACTTCACAACTCTAAACAGTACACCCATCACTAACATCAACAATGCTGTACACATACTCAATAAAACTATCCAAAACGCTGACAAGAAACACATTCCAAGAGGTAACAGAAAAAGACACACTTCACACCAGAAATTCAAAACCTCATCAGACAACGCGACATACTGAAACACTCCCCAGCACCCCACACACACGACATCACACAACAAATTCAAGCACTCAACACCCAAACTAACAACAAAATACAAGAACAACAAAAACTAAATTGGAATAACTTCCTACAAACACTTGATCACAAAACAAACCCCAAAAAACTATACAAAACACTAAACAGCATCACACTTTCCAACAGCAACACAACACAATCACATGCTGCAATCACAACAACAGACTCTACTCCTTCATGTAAACAACAAGCAAACACTCTCATCAATCACTTTTCACATGTCAGCCACCTAAAACCTCACAAAGACGACCGACGTGTCATCCGACGTAAGAGACAATTCCCCACAGACCCTGACTATACACCCTTCACCAATCACCAGACAAAGCATATCATCAACAATCTCAAGCACTCACCCGCCTGTGGCCTAGACAACATAAGCAATATACACCTCAGACACCTGGGACCACAAGGCATACAAGCACTCACTAACATATCAAACTACAGCTATTCACACAACACAATACCAGACATTTGGAAGCATGGTATCATCATCATCGCACCGCCCCATCACACTCCTTTGCTCCCCCTCCAAAGTCATGGAACGCCTAGTATTACAACTAATTACACCTGACCTACCCCTAGCTCCAACACAACATGGCTTTAGGCCACTGCACTCCACAAACACTCTTCTCACAGACCTTACACAAAGAGCTTTCGACGGCATCAATTCAGCTAGACCACCACACAGATCACTATTAGCCACACTCGACATTAGTAAAGCCTTCGATGCCATCCCCCGCCACAACCTAACAAACAAAATCTACAACACAAACATGCACAACAACACAAAACGGTGGCTGGCCAACTTCCTAGCAGGCAGATGTGCACACGTATCTTTTGCCGGTCAGTCATCTAAAATCAGAAACTTTCCAAACGGAGTCCCACAGGATCCGTCCTATCGCCCGCACTCTTCAATCTGTACATGCACGATATAACTACACCCAATACGCCCCAAATAAACTTAGCCTCCTATGCAGATGACATAACACTCACATGCACACACCATGACCCAAAAAGAGCAACAGATCTCCTTCAACCCTATCTCAACACACTACATGGCTGGTGCACTACAAACAGACTTAATCTAGCCCCAGCCAAATCCACCGCAACCCTGCTCACAAGTTGGACAGGAGAACACTACATCCCTCAACTCACCATAAACAACACACCCCTAACACATACACACACACCCAAAATCCTAGGAGTAACATATGATACTCATATGACATTCAAACAGCACACCACAAACATTAAAAAGAAACTGACACCCAGACTTAACGCCCTCAGGTCACTTGCTCACACAAAATTTGGACACAACAAAGAAACTACCACCACAGTATATAAACAATACATAAGATCAGTGATGGAATACGCAAGCCCAGCCTGGGCTTCTAACCTAGCTGAAACACATCATAAGACCTTACAGACTATCAAACACAAAGCCCTGAAGATCATTACAGGCTGCACAGCTACTGCACCCACAGATCACCTACATCAAGAAACCAAAATCCTCAAAGTCAAAGACCATCTGGACATGAGAGGCACTCAATTCCTGGCAGCAGCCTCCACGAACCAAGACCACCCACTAAACTACATGGCAACACACCCACAGACACCAAGAAATATCAAAACAACACCCAGCACACGGTATCACACACAATTATTGTCCTCTCTCCCTCCCTGCCCACCCCGAACCAACATCCAGAAGCACATCCATACTCATATCTCTCACCGATCCATCCACTCACTCACAGACAACACACAGCTGCATGCACGACCTCCCGAAATCCATCCTTCCGAATCCTCCCTTCCTCGCGAGGACAGAGTCCACCTGGCCAGGCTGAGATGCGGACACCATCCAGCTCTCCTGAGCTATCAGAAGAGACTGGATGACTCCGTTGTCGACGCCTGCCCGGGATGTAACACAGCACCCCATACCATTAAACACATCATAGAAGACTGCATTTCACACAACCACTTACGCCAACAACACAATCTACACTCACTGAGAGCTCTGTGGGAAAGCCCGATCGTGGCCATGGCCTTTCTCAGGGACTCGGGGCTGTTCGGCCAGGCAGCTTAGGGAACAACAACAACAACAACAACCGTTTCCATTAGTTTACAAACAACACTTGTCAAACTGACTGGTCTATAATTCCCTGGGTCATTTCTCTTTCCCTTCTTAAATATAGCTGTTATGTTCGCCTCTCTCCAGTCCATCGGGATTTGTCCTGTATTAAACGATACCTCAAATAACATTTTCAATGGCTCTACTAACATCTCACCTCCTTCCTTTATGATTCTTGGGTGTATCCCATCCGGTCCCGGTGACTTACTTTTGTTCATTTTTTCTATAGCCCTTCTTATTCTAGCATGGGAAAACTCTATTAGTTCTAGTGCCGGTGCCTGTTTGATGGGAATAGTAGGCACTGCATCATCCGACTCCACTGTTAGTACCCCCCCAAAGTATTTCCCCAGCACCTCTGCTTTCTCCTTATCAGTCTCCGCTCTACTTCCATCATCCAACCCCCCTACCAGCTCTGGGATCCCTACTCTTCTTGTTAACTTTTCCTGAATGTACTTCCAGAATATTTTTGGATTATCCTTCACATTTCTAGCAATCTCTCTCTCCCTCTCCTTCACCCCCCTCCTTGTCTCCCACCTTATTTTATTGTTTATTTGTCTGCGTTCCAGATCCACTTCTTTAGCTTCTATACTAGACCCCCTGTTCTTTTTTAACAATTTTAGTCTTTTCCACAATCGTTTCTTTCTTCTAATCAATGTCCAAAGTTTTCTTTTCATTGGCAATTCTGGGTTCGTTCTTTTCCTCAATTTTGTTTTATCCTTATATTCCCTTACTGGTACACTTTTGGATACAGCATTCTCCAGTTTGACTCTAATTTTCCTCCACATTCCTTCAGCGTCTTCACCGTTCAAGTATTCCCCCAGTCAATGTCCAAACACCGTCTCAGCAGCTCATAATCTGCTCTATCATACATGTATATTTTTCTATTGCTTCTATTATCCCTCTCTGATTTAATGTTACAACTAAAGCTTATACAGGCATGGTCACTATGACCTATAGGGCTATCCACATTAACATGTTCCACTATATCCTCTTCATTGCTAAAAATCAAATCAAGTACACTCCCCTGCGTCCCATCTCTATAATATGTTGCGTTAAAAAACAATCTCTCACTTTCTCTATAAACTTATTTTCCAGGCTACCCTGTCCTGCTGGAGTAGTACAATTTGCCCAGTTGATCCTTGGCAAATTGAAATCTCCAATCAAAATTTTATATTTGTTCTCTCTATTATCTATTTCCTCCATTGCTTTCAATAGGTTATCATCCTCTCCCCTACTATTATTTGGGCTTCTATATATAGAGGCAATTAGAATTGATCCTCTTGCACATTTTACTTCAATACACAAATACTCACAATACTGCTGTCTCATATCCACCTCATTAACCTTGAGCTCTTTTCTTACATAAATAAACAGTCCTCTTCCGACCTCTGCTCTAATAGCATTTCTCTCATATAACTCAGAACCCTCCAAACTATATTCCACCAGTTCCCTTTCAATTCTAGCATTTTTTGGTCTTACTTCCTGTAGGGCTATGACAATCAGGTTTTTCCTCTTCATCCTGCAACCTACATATCAGTTCTCTTTTCTTGTCCTGGGTAAACACATCCACATTACTAAACATAATCCTTAATCCATCTACCATTCCTTCAGCAATTACACCATCCCGCTCCTCCAGTCCGTACCCTACTCTCCCGTTAGCACTACTGGGTCTGTCACTTTGTCTCCTGTCTCTCCCTGTGATGAAATATGATGGAATATTCTTTATCGACATGCTATTACTGTACATTGGATATGTCTGAAATGGCAATATTGTGACGGTTCAACTGTCCAGGTCCAGCACATGTTCGTTTATGGCATTGATACCATTTTAGCTATTTTCCCTCTAAATCTAGCATATCTAAACAGAAATCTAGCGGAAGATTTTTTACAATTTTTTTTTCTATTAACCATATTGTGTATCAACCACCAATCACATTTACAAATATGAAATTTATCATATGTCAATAATAATTGTCCCCGTTAGGCTTTCAAATCCAAACTAATGGGATATATGGAATATATCCCAGTTTAAGGGTTTGGAGAGATCAGATAAATTAATTTAGCAGGAGTGTAAATGTTGCTTAATCATCTCCAACTCCCTGCATCGGTAGGTTTTCACACCATCGCAATGACCGTACTCCTGGCTTCTTCAGCACGTTGGATTAATCTTTGGCTAGACAAAATGGGTGATAAAGAGAAGGTGAACTCTTCAGAAAGTGGCAGTGATAATGAAAGTACACGGTCATAGGAGGGAGTGTGACATTACTCAAGACAGTATAACTGAAAAACACTTGAAATTTATGAAATCTAGAGATTTAATATAAGGTAAGTTATGTATTCACTGTGTTTTGGTATGTTTTAGCGTGTGAAAGCTGTGAAACGGTATAGATAAATGCCCTATAGCTGAGGGTTAAGTGTACTGTAGTTCTTTTTCCGACGATCCAGCCCATTCTTGCCACCTCTATAGTAGATTATACAGCAGTCAATAGGGTAAATACTGAAAAACAATTTATCTGTCACTTCATGCAGAGCTGCACTGATTTACAGGACAGTACCATAGGTGGCACCCATCATCATCCCCTCACTTCTATACTAAATATGTACAAAAAAACTAGCCAGGTAGCAAGGTATTATTTATTGAAGCATTTTATCGAAGAAGCTAGGCTGACAGGATCATTTACGGCCACTTGCATAAGGCACTTTCCAATGTATAAAAATATTTCCTTTGAATTTCAGTAGTAAAAAAGTGGAAATATAACAATATCAAAACACCTTAACCTCACAGACACTATAATAGTCAATTAATAAATGCAGACACATTATAGGGTAGACTAGCCAACTATAGTCAGTTTTGCTTTCTTTACGGAACCAAGAAATTGACTCGTCCCCATCTCAAATTACTCAGCTACTTCAACGTTATCATTGCCAAATACGTTGTTAATTGTGAAAACTTGACAAACATGATAAAACATAGTACAGTAGTTTCTTATGTTGCAAATTTGATTTTAAATAATATTTTGACATTTAACATGTAGTTTCTTTATTCATGCAGAGTTTAGTAAAATTTGCCAGAACGTCCCGGACTTCCCAAACTTGACTACTTCCTTTAACGTGACGATAGTGCGTTGTTATATGTGCGATTAGTTTGCTTGGGAAACAGATTAACTTGCTCATGTAGTAATGTACACCCTATGTGGTGGATTGTGTTCTTTTATTTAATAATTTTCATTTTAATAAACGTTGTTTCCACATAGCGATTTTGATAATTTAATTTGACTTTATATTGTCCTTGTCCCAATTTTGGTTTGTTTAGTTTGCAAGTTTTACATTTTAATCTACCATCAACTGTCGAGAATGCTTAAGGAGTGAACTTTTCACAAGGTTAAAAAAATAGACTATGGTATGAGGTAGTCCAATTTGTGAAAAAAATAAAAAATAAATACAGGTATTCACAAAATATTAGTTTTAGTTATAAATTTATTATCAAAATGTACTGTACAAAAGTTAAGGTACTTGACACTAATAATAATAAAGTAACTACTTATTGTTATGGGTATGTTTTTTAATAATCAATCTCGTATAAATTAGAATACCACTTACAAGTTGGTTAGGCTACCCTATTACTGTACCATAAAACACGGTTATTCTAAATATGCCAGGATATTCTAAACATAATGAAAATATAAATAATGAAGAAAAGCATAAAGGATGTACTGTACTTGCTCATGTAATAATGTACACCCTATGTGGTGGATTGTGTTCTTTTATTTAATAATTTTCATTTTAGTAAGCGTTGTTTCCACATAGCGATTTTGATAATTTAATTTGACTTTATATTGTCCTTGTCCCAATTTTGGTTTGTTTAATTTGCAAGTTTTACATTTTAATTAATACTGTATAAACACTATAGAATGTTTTTCTTTTCTCATTATTATTTCCACTTGTAATCAACAGCTTCACATATTCATTATAACCCCATCTTACGGTGATAAATTATAATAATAATAATAATAAAAATAATGCATTTGGCGCCAAGCAACTGAAATCACCTCCACCAAGTCTATCAAAACATTGATTTGTAGAGGCAGACCGAGGGTGAGAGAGAGAAGAGAAGCAAGCGAGAGAATAGAACACAATAGAAGAGTAGATAGAGAAAAAGATTGACATGGTGAATAACTGAATGAATGACTTGGTAGAGGTGATCAGACTTGCCTGGCTAAATTTAATCCTTCCAATCAGATAACAGTACTGTAATTCAATTTAATTTTTGTAACCTCCAGACAACTTTTTAATGTAAAAAGGACCTTACTAATTACTGTATGAGGATTAATATAGTTTTTAACGTGCAGAATGCCAGCAGTCCTCACTATTATTAAAATTGTATCTGATGGTAGCAAAAAGAATGTAAAGTGTCATCTAATTGTAAGGGGTAAATGATGCAGCATAAGTCAACTGTGGAGACTAGATATTCTAATGCTTAGAATGTAGTCAGTTCAAAATAACTGGGCAGCTCATAATGTACTTCACTATAATTATTTCCAATTTATGCAAGTTCGTCTTAGTTAGCACAAATGTAAACAATTCATTATTAAATTTCTCCAGCCACTCTCCTCACCCTACCGTCAACCACTTTCCTTTTCATTCACAATCATACTTTGTGGTCGAGGATTGGCTGCCAAGTTAGTTTGAACCGAGTATAGTAACACATATCTCTATTGTGTATTAAGAGTAAGAAATGCCGTCCACATTCATACATGCTAAAGGGAGTACTGTACCACACAAGAGCTTTTTTCGGCAATTTTCCAGTCAAAATTAGTCTGGTAAATTTCCGGGATAACATGTATTGGTAACTGAAACTACGGTAAGCTAAAGGTACCTTTTTTAGGTAGCTGAATTGCCAAACTAAAATTGCAGAGAAAAGTTGCAGAAAAAAGTGGGTCATGTGATGCTGGCTTAACATAATGGAAGAAAAAAGGTGGCGTAACACTGACAATTTTATAGGTGCTTTGTCTGGCCTGATAACAATTCTGGCTATCAATTTTACATCACATTTTCGTTGATTATTCTTCAACTAGAGTACCCGATTTATGTATGATCGTCATCCACTCGACTAACTTACCCTCAGGGGTTTAAACATTCGCGCCACTTGTATCCAAGTTCGTATTTTGTGATATTCACATACAGTATTCATATCTCCGCAACTAAATGGCCTAACCTAGGTTAGATATGTATCAAAATGCAGCAATTACTGTTATCTTGCAAATTTTGAAGACTAGAACACAGAACACCATGTGGTTATTGTTTGAGGTGGAAAATAACAGTGAAGTTTGACAGCCGCAACCCCATATCCCTGTGAACATTGTAATTTTGTCATCTTACATTACTCATATCTCAGCAAATAATTGGCCTAACCTATTGTGTCATCCCAGTTTTGGTTTGTTTATTTTGCAAGTTTTACATTATAATATATCTAAATGCAGCACTAGCTGTTATCTTTGAATGTCGAAGGCTAGACCATTCTACACTAACTGGCTCTTGTTTGAGGTGGAAAATAAAAGTAGTTTTGGCGACGTGCCTGAATCATCCGAAAGTGCGGCCGGATACCGGCGCCTATGACTTCAGCTTGTCGACACTCGTTCAACTAATATTTTTTGTTTATGGATTATTACTGATTATAATTGATTATTGATATATTTCATCATTGTAATAATTCTTGTCACTGTACACCGCTTTCATGCATCAATTTAGAACATTTTTGATTGATTGATTTGGGTTGGCTTGCAAGCACAAGTTGGCTGGACAGTGAGCGTTTTGTAGACCGCCCGCCATGACAACAAAGTTTTCTCTTGCACGGATTTAAGTGGTTTTAAGCTCTATATAGAGCGATGCCTCATATAAGGCCATCCGGGGTTCATGGTGCAAACTCAGTATGGCCGGGTCCCGAGGGTTAATCCTGGAGTGAATTAATAGACTTAAGTGCTTTTATTCAAGAATAAAAAGCCAGAATTAGATACAGACCAGCTAATACGCTGGAAAAATTGCCTGTGTGATGCCGACTTGAAGAGCTCGCCATTGACAACAGAAAGCCCGGATTATAAACTTGAAATGGTAGTGATAACAGTGTAAAATAATAATAAGTGTTTTCCGCAAGCAAATTTTAACCTAATTTCTTCGTAAAAAGTATCCATGACACCAATAATGTTAAAAGTAACAATTTCTTAACTTTTTAAAGCATAACAATAATCATAAAAATTAAAAAAACAAAATAATACCCATAATAATAATAAATACAGTAGAGCATTAGTCAACGATAGCACAACAATATATATGGGTTAAAGAGTATTAATTCTACACTAGTGAACAAATATCTGTGAATCCTCTTATAAAGAACAATAAACACCGTAAATAATGTAGCGCAACTTTCAAGTCTGTGGGAGAGAATATATCAGTCCACCTTTCTAGAATGAATGTAAGGTGATGAGATTCTCAGGGAGGTGTTATAAGGAGTGACTTCTCTTTCTATATCTGGATAAAATTACCTTTAATAACAGCCTGCCGATATGTTCTGTAACAAACGAGTAGGTTCATTACTATTATAGTCTATTTATTATAATCAGACCAGAAATTTTAACTCCAAATCTCTTGAAACTCTGGAAAGACTGCAGCAAATGGCGGTCATTTTCCATACCTATTTACTGATTGACCTTTTCTAAGTTGTAGAAATAACAGCTCCCAGGACTAATAAATACATAAGAATCTTCACACTATAGTCTGTTTATTTGTAGCTGATGATAAATTGCCATGTCCTCAACTTTATCATTCAGCTATTATGAAAATTTTGTAGCAAAAGATGTTAATGTGGAAATTTGGTATTTTTATGATGCAGACATCAAACATTCATATTTGTCCATTAAGAATCGAGAAATCATGGTAATTATATGATGCAGAGATATAAAACGATAGAAACAGACTATAATACTATGTTCTAAGAAATTTAGTAAATATAGTCTCTCATGATCACACTAAACCCTTACCTCAATGTCCTCAAGCTTCTGTTTGATTCTACATAAACAAAAATAATGGAGAGCTAAGGTGCATCGAGGGCCCTGAACACATTCAATAGAATTCTAAACAGCAACATAAATTAAAATATAAATTCTCCCACCAGAAACCTTCAAAGAAATCAACAACCACAAACAATACATCCTAATAATTTTATAACAGAGCTGCCCAATGAGTTCCAAATACATAGAGAAGGGAATATTAGCTTTAAATAGTTCCATTACTGGCAGCCATACCATATCTGTGGGGTTATAACATTATCCTATTATTTCACAGCACTTCATAATGTACAAGTTTTATTTTAATCTGAACACAAGCAGGATCTACAAATTGTATCCAGTTTCAGAGATTAGATAACTTGCAATTTTATTGCTAGAATGTGAAAATATCCTATATTATACTTTCACACAGTGCAGCACTGGGGGAAAAAATAAATTTGTTTGTCAAGTACAGGTATAAGCATTTGAAATATACAGTACATGGAAATGGTAGAAAAAAATTCCTTCGGTACCCTGGGATCCCGAAACCCAAGGCTTCTGGACTAGGTATCTGGTTCAGACTTTATTTTTGTCTTTCGGACAGAGTACCCAAGACCTAAATAAGTGTCTCACAACAGTATTCAGCCTCGGCACTTACCTCGTTAAGCCCGAAATAGTTAAGTTAGGTGTCTGAACACCTGATATCAAGTTTGGACTATCACCCAGGTCTTCTAGGCTGAATGATACAGGTGTTTCACACTTTTGGATACAGGCTTCTGCCTATTAGTCAAAAGAGAGGTTCAAGGTAAAATCTTCAGCCAAGGGCAGCTTCCCAGCAAGATGATGATGATGGTGGTGCACTAGTCACTTACAATAAAGCCTCACACCTCACACACATTCTTTTTCACTACCAGTTGCTACTGAAACCCTAACAGACTTTAATCCGAGTCTTATATCCTAATGAAAGACACTCCCTCATGCACACACCGTACATTCCCCCTTTCTCACCACCTACCAAAAAACCACCGTCCCCAGCTTCAACTTAAGCCCTTTCAACCTAATGGTAACTTTGTAAATTATTCTAGCTACCCCAGATATTTTGGGATGGAAGTCTTGAAGTTAAAGGGAAAATATTGCTGTACGATCAATTATCCTTTTTACACACAGGAACAAATTCACAACCCAAAATGTTCTAAAAATGTGAATAGATATTCATGATTTTAATTACCATTTTTCCAAGTAGGCATACGGATCATGGGGCCCTAATGCTACAAACAATTTTTTTTGCCAATCCAGTCATATGTGGTATAATCTTAAACCAATAAAAGTAAATTGGTAGGGGGGAATAGTTGCCATTGGAATGAAAGAATCTACGAGTCAACCGAGATGTGTGTCATGGATTAAAAACTTAACAGGGACATTTCATATCCCTATGTAGAAAAGTGTAACTTCGTCCTGTGTAATACAAGCTTTAACCCTCCCCGCCCGGGCAGCATTTTAAAATGACACCGCGGCAGATGGCCAGGAGCCCGGGTGTCATTTTAAAATCCGTAAGCTTGAAAGCCTATTAAGCTTGGTTTGAAAGCTGTGCATCCGACGCATGTAAACAAAGCCTGTCTTTGCGACACAGCACCTCCGAAACCAAGAAGGCGACGTCGGATCAATGTTGTTATTGTATGCTATGACGAAATTAGTGTCTGCAAAGGTCCGATATTGCGAACATCGCATATAATACCTCTCCACGGAAAAGGTCATCACAACTGAACCAGTTGACCTAGAGAGCTCTACTGAATGCCAGTTTACAGATTAGAAACAGCACTACGTTTAGAGATGTGTGGGAATTCTCTAGCAGTTAAAATAACAAAGATACGGGTAGCCTATTAAAGAAGTTTTTCGGCCAGATCGCCCGGATCTCAATAATGTCCTTAGGATGGCGAGCCCGGGCGGGAAGGGTTAACTTCATACAACACCGGATTCCTGCTTAATAATTGACTATCTAGTTATATAGTTATTTCGTTTTCTTAACCTACTTAACTTCAAGTAAAGTAACTTTAAAACAAATATTTGACACTGGAAATACAAATCCTTATGAAAAGGGAGAGATTTTAAGTAATATGTGCATATATGATCACATCTATGTAATAATATATACTCTAACACTATAACAAATATAATATCAATTTTTACCTTATTTTAAATACTGGCGTTCCCCCCGTCTGCCATAATTAACCCCTTGAGTATGGCCGACAGACTTTTTATTCTATTCTGGCAAGATTTACAATTTTAAGCAGTTTAGAAAGGTTCTGTGGGACCCAAAAAGCTAATTGTGTTGGTTATTTGCCCTCTAGTTTTAGGTCATTCATAAAATGAATAAAATAGGTTAATAATGTTAACCAGAATAACATAAATATTGTGGTCACCGTACTGTAGGGGTTAACTTACAAGGTGTAATATATTAGAACCCCTATTTTGCAAAACTCGTAATGTAATGAAAAACCCAACCCACAAATAATAATATCACATTATATGTTGGAGAGAGGTTATTTCCGTACCGAAATGTCGTATCAATAATGACAGTTATTTGGAGATTGTTTGGTATTGCTTGCTATAAATGGGTTGCAGATAAAGGTTTTCATTATTAGGGGTCAACTCCCATTAATAAACTGCCTCAGTAAGAACACCCCTAAATGGGGAAATCTACGTAAAAAATAAAGCATAGGCAAAAATCTTTCTATCATATCAACGGAACTATCAACTAACATTTCGGAACAGCTCCTTTTTACTTAATTGGATTACTATCACTAGAGAGCTCTAATTAAAACATACAGTGTAGCCAGGGGCAGGTTTTAGCCACTAACCCAGAGTACCTCGGTTGCTACTCTTGTGAAGCGCATTCTTATTTGAAATTACAAAAACTATGTTGACTTACGCTCAATAATCGGGTTAACAATAATCTTTTTCTGTGAAGGAAGTTCACTCTAAAAATACAACCCTTCATGGTAGCAAGAGAGGCAATGCAATCCGACTTTTCATTTCAGTTGAGAATGTTCCTGACAACAGCAGCAGTCAAGATGCTCAAGTTATTGGCCAAAACTTGCCCATGGGAAGATATAGTGTTGCCAGCCTTACCCATTTCTATTGTCTACGAGCAGCTGACCATATCAGGATCATATACGAGTTACCATTTAGTGTGCCTTTACTGCAGACTTGAGCAATCATACATTTTTACCATAACTCCCAGAAATATGGTGGAATTAGTTATTAAAGCATAGCCGATTTACAAAAAACAAGTGGTGGAGTTTCTAGGTAATGCCTGTACTGTATGTGAAAAAATATGGTAATAGTTCCGTTTCTACGCAGGCCCTGTCTTCGAAATATTCTAATGTTTCTTAAGAATTTTTGCTTACAAAAAATGATAAGAGAAGCTACTACACAAAAAACATGATAAATGTCTAAATGGTGCTGTTCAGTGACACTTCTTGCTACACTATAAGCATTCACATACTTGCATTAGAAAAGCTAAACTAATTTTCAACATGTGCACCTATAAACTCCATATCCGCCGAAGCCACTACTTAACGCGACCTTAAAACTGAAACCTGTACTGACCAATTATGATCAACTCCAATTTGGTTAACTGAACATAAACCTAAATAATTATTATGTTACCTCCACCAACCGACTTTACTCCTAAACTCAATTAATGAAATCAACAAATACATGTGGCAGTCCAGGGATTCGAACCTAGGATGCTCACACCGAAATTCAGTGCATTTATCCATTGCGCTACGAAGACAGTTAAAGAATGGTGGACAAGCCTACGATTTATTATGCAGTTTCGAATCCTGCTTATCAATCTAAGCATGTACACACTTTCCAACTGCGCTATCATAGGCTATGTATAGATGAAAGGAAGGAGTAATTAATGGGGCCTTAACCCTTATAAAGGCCTCTCTATAAACTACCCCTGAACCTGAATGAATTATTATGTTACCTCCACCAACCGACTTTACTCCTAAACTCAATTAATGAAATCAACAAATACATGTGGCAGTCCAGGTTATTAAAATGGTAATTACTTAGAAAATATTTTCAAGATAGAGGACACTTATACAACACATATCCTAGTATTATAGTGTAAAGCACTGGAACTACAGTATATTGTACATAAAAGCTTTCAATTTGAGAACTTTCTTTTATAATATACGTCTAAGGAACTTTTCAGAGAGTTTAACTCATTTATGACAAGGAACATAAACTAATATGAGATAATTGTGACAAATACTTGTTCTAGAATTTAGATCGTTCCTCAAGAGACAGTTATTCATATTTGTTTTCACCAACTCAGCAATTAATTTACAAATAAACTTAACTAATGAAATCAATGAAAATAATGAATACATGTGGTACTCCAAGGACTCCAACCTAGGATACTCACACCAAAATTCCGCACACTAAGCACTAGGCTATCAAGACAATGATAAAATTAGAAACGGTTGACTTGTTCTGATAATAATTGGTGTTATGTATGTAGACTAGTTCAGGAATTGATTGCATTTCAACAATTTGGATTGTATATGGTGTATAGGTAAACTGAAGTCGATTCAATTGGCCAGTACAAAATAACAGTGCAATTGAAAACAGCTGTAACAAAAACCTGGAATAACTTGAAAATAATATTTGAATCTATATTTAATTATAACTCATGAGAACTATAACAAAGCTGTAACCAGAAACATTGACATTGCAACAGTTCAGAGAATTCCAAAAACATTTCTAGGTATATATTTAACACTATAAGAGAGGAAAAGAAAAGTGCTTGGTCTTTCCCTATATGGCGTTTCTTTTACCAAATATCAATTCAACTATACGAAAACGAGTTTGGGAGCTTTTCCTGCACACTATTCATTTTGCTTAAAATGAAGTGGCATTGTGAACCCTTAAAGCCATGAAGGCAGAACCATCAGTATCACAGAGTAGGTTGGTAAATTCTTCTCACACCTTACTACAAGCTTTATATAAAACACAAATCGGCAGCACTTACTACTAGATAGAAAAGTGAGCATAGTTTTACAATTTTGAGAATTGGTAAGACTGAGCAGATTGTAACAGGCTTAATGTGATAAATATATGAAGCAGGCATTAGTTGAGAAGTATACGGAAGACTGAACATAAATCCAAAACTGGTATTCACATTTTTTTTGAGTTTTGCTTATTTCAAGAAGCTGATGATGTACCAAGATAAATATAGCTGATGATGTACTAATATAAATATACGGAATATGGCCCAGAATTGCATAATGAAACTGAATTGAATAGTAATAAAAAAATAAGCAATAATACAAATATGAAAAGCTATTTATAAAAATTTAACGAGTAGCTATGAAACTAAGCAGAATTGAATTTGCAAGTTGATATTGGTATGTAAACGGTTTAACCCTTCCCGCCCGGGCAGCATTTTAAAATGACACCGCGGAAGCTGGGCAGGAGCCCGGGTGTCCCCTTGAAATCCGTAAGCTTGAAAGCCTATTAAGGTTGTTTTGAAAGCCGCGCGTCCGACGTATGTAAACACAGCCGGTCGGAGGCAATGCGCGCACCTCCAAACACAAGAAGAAGATCGGAGTTTGTTATTGTGTTGTCAGCTAAAACAAATTCAGTGTTGAAAAGTGTCCCATATTGCTAACATCGCCTCGAAACTCTCTCCACGGAAATCATCATCACAACTGAACCAGTTGACTTAGAGAGCTCTAATCAATGCCAGTCTACAGATTGGAAACAGCAGTACGTTTAGAGATGCGTGGGAATCTTCTAGCAGTTAAAATAACAGATACGGGTAGCCTATTAAATACGTTTTTCGGCCATATCGCCCGGATCTCGACATCCTTAGGATAGCGAGCCTGTGCGGGAAGGGTTAAAACCAAAATATTGTTCAACTGGTATGTAAACTGTTTATAACCAAAATATAATTCAACTATTTCAATCACATAGACTTCTATTAATTTCTAGTCACTAACCACTTTATTCAGCTTAAGCATGTCTTTTAGAAATCCAAGGATTAACCCATTGAGAATCAGAACCACAAATCGCGTGTTTTGGAGTTTTTTTTTAAAAATGCAAATCGCGTGGCTAAACTTTCGGAAATTTAGTAAACAAAAACTGATGACGCGATCCGCATGAAAATTGGGCTACGATAAGGTTTTGTTGTGGTAAAGTGAATAAACCCCTTGGCAATGCTGGGTTAGTCAGGAAAGCTCACCAGCTCAGCACAGAGAGCCAGTGTTCTCAGTTTTCTGGTGACAGGCAGGCGGAGAGGTACAGTCCCCCAGACCTTTAACTGGGCCCCTGCAGAGCTTTTGCAAGCATTATAATATATAAACAATTTACAATTACATATAAGTCCAAATAGTCATTATCTGTCAGAATTATATACTGGTGACCGGGTAATGTTGAACCGGAATTTAAGTTACACGATGAGCATAGAATACAAATTTGTATAAAAACTATTAAGCCTAGGAAGTTGGTTATCATTTTATTCTCTTTATCATGCGGTGCCCTATATGTTGATCTATAATACATCGCTGTATAGTCTTAGTATGATTGTATACTGGTAGTCCCATATACCCGAACTTTTTTTTTTAAATATTTATATATAAACACAAATATTAATGATACAACTCAAATTCTGATGGCACCGTTGGAAAGTGTGTGAATACTACTTTTGATTTCATATATAAAACCTATTGTCGTAATTCAAAATTTGAGGCCTCAAATGTGTGAACAGTCGATGTTTTGTAAGTTTTCCTACAGTAATATTCTAGATTAGCCTTTCCTCTATCTTCTGAGATATAATACATTGCAGTAGCCACAACTATTATGGGTGAAAACCAATCATCATTGAACCTATTTTACTTCCGGAGCCATATTCAAAATCGCGAGTAAAGTATAAGCTTTACTATTATATTAATATAAAATAAACTATTGATGATTCAAAAAAAAAAAAAAAAAATCAGTGCAGTGAAATATTAAGTACACCCACAGACAACAGCGATGTCCCTCTATCATAAATTCAAGTAACTATACTTTTATTTGAATAATGCAAAAACCAAAAGTATTATAAATAAATAAATAAAAAAATAAAAATAAAAATCATGAACCACACTGAATAAATCTACATGTGTATGTCTGCTTGGGATGTTTTTGCAATTATAACTACAGTTAAAGTCCGATAATCCGACAACCGATATTTGGAATCTCCCAATGGTCTGAATTTTTTTAAATGAGGCCAAATTTGAATTCACCTGATAGTCCGAATTTTAAAAAGTCCCAAAGTCCCGTTTTTGAGTCATTAGGCCACCCAAATGACACATATTGGTACACACACATATCATATGTTCATGAAATCACTTTAACGTTTACCATTATGTTCACCAGATGGTTCACTTTTGGGCAATTTTTGCATGTATTCATTATTTTTCTAGTTTCCTCCCTAGACCTCTATCAAATTAAAAAAAAAACATCCATTAGATCCCCCTTCTAGATTAATTTGTAAATTTTTTGGTAGAAAATTTCTTCTATCATTACAGGCTCACTATCGTTCGCCAGGGAAAAAATCGACACCTAAATAGCACGAAAGGTCTAAATATTGACGAAGAAATGGGGCGAAGTCTTAAAATCGACTAACTAATGGGGCAAACATCTTAACATATGAAAACTAATGGGGCTAAACATGAAGAAGAAAGTGGTCCCAAAAACCGGCCCATCCCCCCTTAAACTTATGGACGTAGGACACTACTTAAGTCTATGGGTGTACAATAATATAAAATGGAAGAGAAAAAGTGAAGAAAACCAAAAGATGCATTAAGTATAGATGAAACAAAGCCTGTAGTATAGCTTAAACCGTGCCGACATGAATAATGCAGAAGGGGCTACGAAACATGAGTATGGACAAAATAATACTAACGTGATCGGATTGCACTGCGTCCACTCTGAGACCCTGTAGTAAATGAGAGGAGTAGTGTTTCCATCAAGACACCTTTTTCTTCCAGCCATAATTATCAAATAGCAAGGAAATATTCTTATACAGTATTCATATCTCAAGTGTAATATAATGACACTAATATGAGAGGGGCCATGTCTCGCTTATGATGCATTGCCATATCATCCACAAACATAAGATCTTTTCATGCTAATGTTTCTATCTAATGGAAATTAAATTTAAAGTTGCCACTGCAATAAAGTCGTCACATATTTTAAAATTCACCGGAACCGACACCAACATCTTATGTCAAGAATTACAATAAAAGATATTTTTCAATAAATGCCAATCAAAAATAGTAAACTGCAGCCGACAGGTGAAAAATTAAATTTTGCCTTATAAAGGTTTCAATCATGGTGTAATTGTGGAATCATAATCATCTGAAAATATGATTTTTTTAATGTCGAGGTTTCAGGGGATAGTGGCACCAACATTGCAGAGGTTGGCCTATCTAATTGGACAGTGGTCCATAGACAATGAACAGAAGGTAAGGGAAGGTGTGCTCCTTCCTAAAATTTACAAATGAGACCTTTAACCCTTTTGCTGCGGGTGACATTCTGGAATGTTTTGGCAATTTACAGCAATTTCCAGGCTTTAAAAGCCCGTAAAAACCGTAGAAATCGAGTGTCAGTGGTCGGGAGCGTGAGGGGCCCACCTCCGACCATCAGAGCAGCAAGCGGCTCACTGAGGTAGACTGTGTCTCGCGCGGGTCTCTCACTGCCTCTCACAACAGTGTTGCCGAGCGAGCGAGTGCTAACAAATAGCGGGTTTCCCGCGTTTCTATGGCACCGCTGCGGGTGAACCAGGCCACCTACGAGGCCCGTTCTGGTCTCATTTTGAAACGATTTTCGCCTAGTTTTCGGCAGAATACAGTTCATTTAATGCAGATGCTTGATTTATCATTCAGGAGTGCCTGAATATGCCCTAAATAGCCCAAAACACCCCGCAGAGAAAGGGTTAAAAAAGGTTCATTCTCTCCTGCCACTAAGAAATAATATATTAAAAAAAAATAAAAAATAAAAAAAATAAAAATAAAAAATAATAATATAATGTAAGGAGTGGGTAGTACAAAGCCTTTCCAATATTAAATTTGTTTGGTCCCCCCAAATAATCCAATTCTTTTCTATGTGTAGTAAGCAAAACCCTTCGATTGGTATAAAGAGAAAAGAATAACTCCTTCCCTACATTTCAAAATCATGGCCACAATATATATTTTTTTTTGGTGCAGAATTGACTCAACACAAAAGAATGCTGTGGGGCCCAAATGTTTAAACTATGCACGTGTTTGATAAAACATACTGGTCGATCTCGGTTTACTAAAGGGTCTCCACGCCCACCAAAACCATGCCTGAGGGGATATATTAGGAAGCTGGGGATGCCGGCGTTGCTGTCGCCACCGCTGTCGCTGTCACTGTCGCCGTCGCCGCCGCCGCCGCCGCCGCCCCCGCCGCCGCCCCCGCTGCTTGTAGCCGCGCTACCAACTCCGGTTCAAGGTTGTCAGTGAGGGACTTGAACTGCTCAGGGAAGTCACGGCTTGCACTCGCCACTAGCTCCTGGATCAACTGGCTTGTTTCTGTTGGAGAGTTATGGATTATTGTGGATAAAACTAGTGTATTTCGAGTTATTTAAGTAAGGAGGAGGTTATGAGGGAAGTGGTGGAAGGAAAGTAAGGAAGGAAGGAAGGAAGGAAGGAAGGAAGGAAGGAAGGAAGGAAGGAAGGAAGGAAGGAAGGAAGGAAGGAAGGAAGGAAGGAAGGAAGGAAGGAAGGAAGGAAGGAAGGAAGGAAGGAAGGAAGGAAGAGAGGGAGGGAGGAGGGAGATGGAGGAATGAGGTGTGAGGGAGAGATGAAGGGGAGGACAAGTAGGGAAAGGAATGTTGGAGATGAGGAAACAATAACAAACAAAACTTACTTTGATCAGCCTGCTTGGTGGTGTACACGAGAGCAGACAATCGTAGCACCGGCACCAGGTTTTGCGCAAGCATGGGGTGTTGGCTGCGGTACAGGGCCAGGAAACACTCAAAAACCGTTGAGTTCTCTTCAAAGTCTTCACGCAGCGGCAGGCAACCAAGCACCACCGGGAACACCTATAATGGGAGAAAAAATAAATATATAGGATAGACTAGACTATTTGTACTTGTTGGTTCAATATGTTTGCAATATTGATAAAACACCCACACAAAATTAGTACATGCTGTACATAAATTTAGTGTCAAAACTTCCCTGGGAGTAAGGAGGTCTGGGGGTCCTCCATATTTAGTGGAGGAAAAAAGTATGCCCCACATATCCTACCGAGTGTCATACAAGGCGCCTAAAAGAGGGGGGGGGGGTATGATGCACCAAATAGATCTACCTGCAATGGTTCTGCTGCTGGAAGGGCTGCGGACGGAGGAAACATCGGCCCAAAGCTACAAGATCATGAACTGACGATTTCCTTCCCCGCTGCCCTCTCACGAGCGAATCTCACCACACCCTACCTCTCCCCGGGGAGGTGCGGCCCCAGGGAATACCTGGATGCCATGCGATTCCCATAAAGGGCATCTTGGGGCTACAACAATAACAAAAACAACACTGCCTCAAGTGCTGCCAGCCATAACACTTCCCCGTCTCTCATGAACACTTGTGAGCTTCATTTTCTGGTTATTTTAGTGGTTCATTGTTATGTTATTTCCCTATGTGCTGTTTTTGTGATGAATGTGGTACTGCACGTTCCTATAATTGCATGGTGATAGTGCGGTGAGAGTGAAGTGGTCATACGTTCGCCAACCCGGTGAGATGATTTTTGGGTGTTGGTAAGGGCAGGAGGGAATTGCTTGTCACAAACATCATAAGCCAGCCAACTACTGTAGGTGTGTTGCACTTAGGCGTAACATTTGTTATGCCTTGCCCAAGATGTGGAGGGCCTCGGGACACCACAACATAGGCGGCGTACTGGGGTGGAAGGTTGTGGTACGGCAAATCCATTGAGCGCACTTTCCACACTATATCTATTTTGACCTTTTGCCTATCCTGTATCTTGTTGTGTGTGATGTTGTGTTAGTAATTTCCTTCTTCTGTACAGCTTCGTTCTTTCCCGTTCTTGTTTGTCTTTCAGGTATGTGGTGGCTACAGATTTGGGTCATGGTTTCTGTTATTAGGACTAGACCTTCTGATGGTGTCAGGTTATTCATTAAATCTTCCCGTTTATTTCCTCCATTTCTTGGTTTACCGGTACCTCTTCCCATCTCTCTATACTGTGAAAGCAGTTACAAAGATGGACATATATTTAAAGAGAGGTATGAGTAATTGTATGAGCAGCATAAGCTTAATAATGAAACATAGAAGTAATAGCAAACTATCGAATAACTCAGTGAAAGTGAAAATCTAGATAGAATATTTTGATACGTTGGCCATACAGTATTTTACAAAGATCCCTTTATCCTGTTAAAATTAGTGTTGCCATATTGATTGAGCTGCCATTATACCTTAATCCGGTTAAAATTAGTGTTGCCATATTGATTGAGCTGCCATTAAGTATTTATTTATGATTTGAGACCAAAATATGCATAATTGTACTAATAGATAAATAAGGATAGACAAATTTTACACTCATGTGATATAAAAATCAAATACTGACTTCACATTACTTCATCATGTACCAAATATATCAGGGTAAGTTAACCTCTAAAGCGTGAGCAGTATATAGTGGACACCATGTAACTGGGCGACAATATTAGGCCTCTTTCCCGCCTAAAATCGTAATTTTACGATAAATATCGTTATTACTTATTCATATGCGCCTATTTTACTTTTAATATAAAGATAGTAACCTGTAACAACAATAAAACAAGTGGAAATATAATTTTTCTGGTCAAAATCGCGAATGGTAAGCGAGCGGTTCATTCATGAAGTGTGAGAGAGCTGGCAACACACCCTCCTCTCTCGAGGGTTGAAGCAGTACTGAGCTACTGAGTCACACCCTCCCTGTCTCTACCTTACGTAACAGACACATGAACACACACTAAGATCGGGTTGGAGATGTTTACACGAAAATATATCAATGAATTAGGGAATAACAGGGAAAATAGGTGATAATTGAAGGGGGGGGATGTGGAGGAGTGATATGAGGTATGGAGAAAAAAAAAAAAAAAAAAAAAAAAAAAAAATGTAAGTGCTACTGGGGCCTTTTAAAAAAAATGGTTTTAGGCCTTCCCTCTTGACCCGGAAGGGCTCTGAGGCCCCCAGTGCTTGAAAGCCTGTGAGCTTGGTGTGCGAGGCGTCTGTCCGACAGCCGGCTGGACCGACGCCCCGCATCTCCCGCCACAAGAAGGAGCGCGTCGCTTGTTCGTGTGTGCCTGTATGTTATTGTTAAGTATCGAAAAGTAGTGTAAAGTGCCTGTTTTTGCCATAAAGTTATCTCCAATGAAATCATCATCACAACTGAACCAGTTGACTTAGAGAGCTCTACTTAATGCCATTCTACAGGTACGAAACACATCTACGCTTGGGGATGCGCGGGAATGCGGAAGCAAGCCAAATAACAAAGATGCGGTAGCCTAGGCGTAGACGTTTTTCGGCCAAAACCCCCGGGTTTCGGGGAATATATATATAATACATAGCCGGGGCTGGAGGGTTAAGAGCTTCCTCGCCGTCGCCCAGTAAAACCACTTAACCTCTGCAGTGCGTGTGGGGGTAATTAGACACCTCTGCCTGTGCGCATGTATTTGAGCTGTTTCCATCACTAAAATATTAATTTTACCATAAATAGCATTAATACTTATCCATATGCACCTATTATAGGTTGATTATAAAGGTATTAACCTGTTACAACAATAAAACAAGTGAAAACAACGTTTGGATGGTCAAAATCGGCGATACAGGGCGGAAGTTACATAATGTATGGGTGAGGCAACCTCCTTTCCCGCCAATTTCCCCCAAGGCTGGAGAGACACTGTCGATCGATACTCTCTCTCTTGCACTCGCTTGCTAACAGTGATGACAATGCCCTGCTTGCAACTCGCTAATGTTAGCACGAAAATATACCTCAGAATAAGGGAATAACAGGGAAAATAGGTGATAACTGAAGGAGGGGAGGAAAGTGGGGAAGGAGGGGAGTAGAGGCGTGATATTTTGCATGGCCCAGGGGCAAAATAATTTTTTTTTTTTTTTTTTTTCGATGTTTAACCCCTCCAACCCGGAAGGGCTCTTGAACGCCCATAACAACCTCGGCCCGCGCAACCCGGAAGGGCTCTTGAACGCCCATTGCTTGCGTACGTGCTTTCGAATGCCGCGCGTACATTTTCGGTATCGTGGGACGGTAGGTGGCGCCACCAGGCGTAAACTACGCCACAGCAACAGTATCTACCCCGACGCCATCACGGACAGTACGCCAAATAGTGATTCCGCTGTGTCCGATACCGTGCTTCCTACGACGCCCTTGCTAGTTCGTCGCGCCTTACCCCGACGCCATCGCCTAAATGTGTTATCTCCCGGAGGTATTAAGACGACATTGAGACTTTATGAGCGAGCTGATGCCAAGCATAATGTTGATGATGAAGTCAGTGACGACTTCAGTAATTATAAGTCGAGTGATTATGGCCATGAGAGTGACAAAGAAGAGCAATTCCTGGGATTTGCGAGAGAACATGACAGTGATGAGAGTGATGAAGGTGATGTACCAGTTGTTGAGGAAGCTGGTGAAGACAGTGAACTTGAGAGTGAGTGAGTGGGAGAGTTCAAGGTCACTCACCAAATTTCGCATAAGTGACACGACGCCAAGCCCTTCCCCAGGTAAATCGCCTTTCAAGCTACATTTGTATAAACAGAAAATACTTGAGAAGGCGGCCGCGGCAGCTAGGGAACAAGCAAAACTACTTGGTGAGGATGAGGCTGTGAGTGAGGGTCAGCGTGGTGACCCTTCTTGTCCGCCATTGTCTCCCTTATCTACCCACGCCACCCAAGATGACCCGGATGCCCCGCATTCTTCCCCACCAACCCCACCATTGCCAAGGGTTGAGGACCCCCCACTTTCGGCCTATTTGCCTCCTAGGTCCCCCGACAGGAGACATACTGCTGCCGAAAAGGGGAAAGGTAGGAAATATACCAAAAAAAAATAAGAAAAGTAAGAGAGTTTTGTTCGAGGCTCCCGCGGCGTCCACCCCGGCCGGCCCCAGCCATACGTCCCCGCAACTTTCCCCACGGTCCTCCCCACCTCTCCCGCCTTCAACATGTCTTCCTGAAGAAGTCTTTAAGCTCGCATCACCAATACCTGGGCCTAGTGACAGTGAAACATTGCTTTCTGTCACTCGTCGCAGGCCAAGGAGCCCAGGACCTCGGGGGGACACAGCCTCACCTGCCACTCCTTCCCCACCTCGCCCACGTATCACTGGTTCCCCGCCAGATTATGTGGGGGCCACTGATGATGAAGGGCACCTCTCTGAAGACTCTGGCCATGATTACATAGGTCCACCGTCAGGGCAAGATGACCACTCTGACGATGACTATATGGACATCGACGACCCTCGACCCATCCGCTTGGCCCGGCGTCGTGCTGCCCGTCGTGCTGCCCGCCGCCCTCGGGCGCGCGCCTCCCGAGTTGGCCGTGGGCGTGCTGGGCCACCAGCTGGAGCTCCTCGTCAGCGTAGACAAGACCCATTCTACGTTTTTCAGTGGCAAGACGTAGTTGATGAGGATGGATACAACCCTGATGTGCCAGCTTTTGATGAGGTACTGGAGGGTTCAGGCATTACCCCCAATTTTCTTGCAGGCCCCAATGCTCCACCACACGAACTATTTGAGGCCTTCTTTGATGAGGAGGTGGTAGGCTATGTTGTCAAAGAGACAAATAAGCAGCACCAATTCCAGGTCCACTTTTTGGGAAAGGTGACCAAGGGCCACATGAGGCAGTGGACCCCAGTGACTCATAAAGAGTTCATGGTGTTCCTGGCACTCACCATGCTAATGCCTCATGTCAAGAAGCATAGGTTGCCTGACTATTGGATCACCAATGATCTGATATCCACCCCTGCCTTCGGGAAATATATGTCTCGCGACCGGTACCTTGATATCCTCGCAGCGCTCCATCTTGTCACCAACCTTGACGTCCACCTCCCAGACAAGCTGTGGAAGATTAGGACGTTGTACGAGATGATGCGAGAACGCTTCACCTCCTACTTCAAGCCCTTCCGCAAGGTCGTCATTGACGAGTCTCTTGTGCTGTTCCGGGGAAAACTCAGCTTCCGGCAGTACATCCCCTCAAAAAGACATCGCTTTGGCATAAAATTCTTTGTGCTGTGCGACTGCCAAACTGGCTATGTCCTGGACTTCCTGGTCTACAGCGGGAAGGAAGGGGACTTGCTTGTGGACCCCCTCATTGGCTTTGGCGGAGCAGTGGTGCAAGCCATGATGGACCGCTACTTTCACAAGAATCACGTCCTCTACACGGACAATTATTACACGTCCCCCACTCTCTCACAGTACCTGCATGAGCGCAAGACGGGGACTGTAGGCACAGTACGAGGGAAAAGGAAGGGCATGCCACCTTTCCCTCCAAAGACCAAAAAAGGTGATGTGTTCAAGAAGAAGTCGGGGCCCATTCTGGCTATCCACTGGCACGACCAGCGGAAGGTCAACCTCCTGACCACCATCCACAAGGGGGAAATGGTGGAGACTGGCAAGGTGGATCGCCGCACCCAGGCCAGGGTGACCAAGCCCGATGCTGTCCTGGACTACAACATCAACATGAGGCTGGTGGACAAGTCCGACATGCAGATAGGCTTCATTGACTGCCTGCGTACCTCGTGCAGATGGTACAAAAAGTTCTTTCTGCATATGGTGGACATGTCAGTTCTGAATGCCTACAACATATACAAGCTTCGGAATGTGAACACACCCATGAAGTTCAATAGCCTGCGGAGGTTCCAAAAGCAGGTGTTGACGGAGCTCCTGGAGAAGTATGCTACGCCACAGAGGGCAGTGGCACATCCTGGGCCCGCCGTTATTGACCGCTTGCAGTGTGCTCAATACTTGATTAGGCACAGGCTTGGTTCCCTGCCTCAGAATGAATCAGGAAGAACACAGCAGAAGCGGTGCCATGTCTGCTACAACAGCAGGGTGAGGCCGAGGCCAGGTAAAAAGTCAACCATGGAGTGTGTGGAGTGCAAGGTGGCACTCTGTGCTTTAGAGTGCTTCTTTGATTACCACTCCAAGCTGGAGTTCTAATAATCATACTGAAATTGCCAAATAAAATGACAATATGTACACTATACTTATATATAGGCAAAAAGTGGAAGAAAACCAATTTATTGTAATACAAAAGTCATGTATTATGAGAAAATTGATACAAATACAATTACACCATAATAATATGTGAAAGTGACACATATGTATATACCAAGTGACATTCATATGATTAGAACCTATAGAAATATATAAATCAGTGAAAAAAAGACACAATAAATTGTATATAAAACGTTTACAAATCATATAACTAAGTGAAAGTGACACAAGACCTAATATTTGATGGCCAAAGTATAATAAATACCTGTGATAACGAATAATCAGTGCCTAATACAACAATAACCTACCTCAATTACTAATAAAATGTACGGTATCGAGTGAAAATGAGCATTATCAGTGACACTCTCTAAAGCATATTTGTCAGTGAAAGTGACACAAGACCTAATATTTGATGGCCAAAGTATAATAAACACCTGTGATAACGAATAATCAGTGCCTAATACAACAATAACCTACCTCAATTACTAATAAAATGTACGGTATCGAGTGAAAATGAGCATTATCAGTGACAGTGACACTCTCTAAAGCATATTTGTCAAAGTGAAAGTCACACAAGACCTAATATTTGATGGCCAAAGTATAATAAACACCTGTGATAACGAATAATCAGTGCCTAATATAACAATAACCTACCTCAATTACTAATAAAATGTACGGTATCGAGTGAAAATGAGCATTATCAGTTACAGTGACACTCTCTAAAGCATATTTGTCAAAGTGAAAGTGACACAAGACCTAATATATGATGGCCAAAGTATAATAAACACCTGTGATAACGAATAATCAGTGCCTAATACAACAATAAGCTACCTCAATTACTAATAAAGTGTACGGTATCGAGTGAAAATTAGCAATATCAGTGACAGTGATACCCTAATAAACATATTTTATATAATTGGCCTCAAAATAACTAGAAAATATCAAATAAACATCACATTCTCAATATCAAACACTAAAATCGTCTAAGGGAGATAAATACTTTGGCGCGACGAGCGGCTAGGTGCGTCGTAGCCATGGCCGGGGCGACGCGTCCGAACGCGGGAAGAATTTGCCGCCGAAAAGCACTCGTCTTCCCGCGCTCACCATTATGCAACCAGAGGGGCTAGAGACCTCTACTCAACGCCATTCGACAGAGGAAGGTTTGTGGAACATTATTCTTTTTTATTCACAACATTACATGCCATATTCATTGACTTACAGAGTAGTTAACATAGGCCAAAGATCGTCAAAACACCCGGTACCGGAGCACAGTCGCAAGCTATAGCCCCCGGGGCTGGAGGGTTAACCCTTGGTTCCCGGAAGGGCTCTTGAACGCCCATAAAAAAGCATACCAGAGCTGCGCGGAAGGGCTCTTTAACCCGTTGAGCCCCGGCTAGTTATAATATTTTGTTCACCCCAGTCCCAAGCCATATTCACTTTTTTTTTTTTTTGCTAAAATGGAAGACAAGGATGAGAAATGAAAAAAAATAAAAAATAAATAAAATCACCTCGGATATTTGGGGGGGGGGGGGGAGCCTCCAAAAAATGTGTTGAGCCAAAATAGAAGAGAATGGTGAGAAATGAAGAAAAAAAAAATCACCTCGGTCATTTGGGGTGGGTCGAAAGTTCGTCTCCCCCGCATGATCACCCGCCCGAGAGCACTAGGGTGAAAACTGAGTATGGCATTGTCTGGCATACATCCTAAGGAGTGTCTCACATAAATCTCAAGCCTCTAGCTCCCATACGACCGGAGTAATGAAGGTTCAAAGTGGCGGTGAACTAAGGGTGTAAAGTATCCCCACTAAGCCCACCACCACCAGCCGCGCGGCTGTCTTGGCTCCCACACACACTACGGTACCTCCCCCTCCTATTCTCCCGCCATTTCCTACCTTACGAGCCACGTAAGTGATTTTTATATGTCGGACGCACGTGATGCGTCGCTGGGAGTTGGTGATCAAACACTGCCGACGCATCACGTGCGACGCTGGGTCTCACTGGGTTAACACCCAGTGGTTGAAAGCCTGTGAGCTTGGTGTGCGAGGCGTCGGTCCGACGCATGTAAACAACAGCCGGCTGGACCGACCATCTCCGGCCACAAGAAGGAGAGCGTCGCTTGTTCGTGTGTGCCTGTATGTTGTTGTTAACCCGTACAGCCCCAGCGACGCGCCTGACGCGTCGGCGATGTATGTAACGCACAGCCCCAGAGACGCGCCTGGCGCGTCACCCTAATTGCGCCGACCATAACCTCAGGTGTAGCCACTCAAGAGGGCTCAGATTTGTATGGGAACTGTGTACGTATCCCACGCAACCGTGCCGATGGTTGAAAACTCTCAAAGTCCACGTGCGTGCGCGTGAGCGCGCAATAACCTGTTTTTTGGGGTAATTGCCTTCAATTTTTTACTCTTGTAAAATAAGTTTTCGGGGGCTCTGTAGGACCATTCTTTAAGCTTATTGAGCGGTTTTTCGTGGTTTTTCCTTCATTCCTAACCCATTCGCTATTGTTTCTGGAATAAAACCATTTTTTGAAAACCGGCCGGGTTCTGGTGAACAAACATTACAAAACTAGCCGGGGCTGGACGGGTTAAGTATCGAAAAGTGGCTGTTTTTGCCATAAAGTTATCTCCAATGAAATCATCATCACAACTGAACCAGTTGACTTAGAGAGCTCTACTTAACGCCATTCTACAGGTAAGAAACACATCTACGCTTGGGAATGCGCGGGAATGCGGAAGCAGTCAGAATAACAAAGATACGGTAGCCTAGGCTAGACGTTTTTCGGCCAAAACTCCCAGTTTTCGGGGAATATATATATAATACATAGCCGGGGCTGGAGGGTTAAAGTTGATTTTTTTTTCTCTGACTCTTAAGAGACTTCCCGCAGTCCGCCGGGGGAACTCTTAAGAGTCTTCCGGCAGTTCCCGGGTTAATGGTGTTCTCGCCGTTCCCGGGTTAAGTAAAAGTAATATAAAAACAGATTTGATTACCGTGGACTAGTTCCTTATCACTTCCACAACAGAGAGACGACAAGGTTTACCATCAACCTTCTAAATCTTATAATATCTTACAAGGCTTTGTTTATTATTTTAGATCAAAATTTATGGCAAAACAAGACAACTGTGTAGTAGGCTATCAATCATAACATGCTTTAGATAGTGATAAATAGGGGAAGGGATTTTTTATGAACTTTGCTCTTTAACCCGGCAGCTGCTGGAAGACTCAATTGATTTTCTACTGGGCGGCTGTGGGAAGACTCAGAAGATCCTGGGCTTAAAAAAAAAACATTTAAAACACCCCAGTGGCACTCACAAAAAAAAAAAAAAAAAAAAAAAAAAAAAAAAAAAAATTGTGTTTAGGTGAGATAATTTCCCTCCATTACTTGCTACCACTCCTACACATGTGTCCCCCCCCCCCCTTTCTCAATTATCAGGTGTTTTCTCTATTATTCCCGATATTTATCAAGTATTTTCGTGGGAGGACAAGTGGGAGAGAGAGAGGAAGGTGGAGGAAGTGTAACACCGACCCTCCAAGCCAGTCTGAGTCCATCCCTTGCCTCTCAGTGCCACGAGAGAGACGAGAGAGTGAGGGTGTGTCTCTCTCGCCGGTCTGGGCCATATTATGACCGCGGGGCTAAAATATACAATTTTCACCAGCCAATTGCTGTTACCACTTGTTTTATTGGTTTCCCATGTTCATATGTTCATATAAAAAGTAAAATAGGTGCATATGGATAAGTATTAATTATATATATATGGTAAATTAATGATTTTAGTGAGAAATTAATCAGAATACCTTAGCACAGGGGTGTGGTGTATACTACAGGGGCTTAGCGCTTTAGAGGTTAAGAGGTGTTGATGTGGTGATTGCTTGAAAGAGATTGAGAATAATCTGGAGCGAGTCATCCAACATGGTGGACTCTTGTGTTTTTAACAATATGCACAGACTCCAGACAAACTCCTAGGATATCTGGGAAGGATGTAGTGTCCAGGCGTACGGTCGTCATGTTTACATAGGTCGATCGCCGCGGTTAAGTTCTCGTCTATTTTGACGGCGATTTATTTAGGTTATTTGCCCCTTGCTGGCAATATATATGATGATGACAATAAGTAATGGGGGGATGAGGGGTGGCAAAGCCCTCTCTCAACATCATATTGCATCCAACGGCAGTCAAAATAGACGGAAACATAATCACGAGCGTCCGCCGCCGCTCCGCGTAGTGTAAACAAGGCAGGCGGTACTCCCGAACACTACATCCTTGCCGGATATCTTAATACTGTAATCTAATAAAGTGTGTATGAATTGGTAGTCTAGCCTCTAGTTAGTTCGGTTTATACCATATTGTAAAGATGGTCAGTGAGCTATTGAGGTGGCACACTGCCACAAATATTAGTAATCACCAATACAGAATAGGATATACCAATATGCTATGTGGAGTCTATTTTCCAATGCTTTTCACCTGAAGTGTTTAATTTACGATCGTAAATAATACAGTACTGTACCGATATACCGTACATACCTTCAAAGACTGAATAATACATACGGTACAAAATTCAGCTTCAGTCTCATCATCGTTGTTAACCCTTCCTGCCCGGGCCTGCCCGGGTGTCATTTTAAAATGACACCCCTTGCGAAGGGCAGGAGCCCGGGTGTCCTTTTAAAATTCGTAAGCTTTATAAAGCCTATTAACCCTTTATTGGCGGCGCGCAACTTATGTCGTGTGAAAGAAATTTGGACTAAGTGGCAGTTCACAACTTATGTCGTGTGCCATTTTCACCACGTAATGTTGCTGAGAGAGAGAGATAAGTGGTGGCAGGAGAGTAGCAAGCGTATGACTGCTCCAGACCACCGCGGCGGACCTACTGACATGAATCCCACCCTCACGCACTCGCTACACAGGGAATTATGTAGGGAAACTACCTAATTACATGGTTTTTGCACTCGAGTTGCGCGATCGTTGCACGAAAACTAGCAGTCGTACAAGGATGGTTGGGGAGTCATTGGAAAGCTCTGTTTATGCCCTTTCAGGGATAGATACTTGTTTTAGGCTCTGAGTCTTATTTAGGCAAGAAAATGATCACGTAAACAACCCTATTTAGGGTAAAAACACCCAGCTGGGCAGTACATATAAATTACCGCCTAGGCCGCTCGTAAGGTGTTAAGCTTGGTTTGAAAGCCACGCGGCGAAACGTTTGTAAACATAGCCGGTCGGAGCGACGCGCAACTTCAAAAACAAGAAGTCGGACTTTTGTTGTTTGGTAGAACAAAAATTAGTATTTGTAAATGTCCGATATTGCTAAAACCGCATCAATATATACTCTCTCCACGGAAATCGTCATCACAACTGAACCAGTTGACCTAGAGAGCTCTACGCAACGCCAGTCTACAGATACAAAACAGGGCTACATTTTGAGATTTGAGTGAATTCTCAAGCAGTTAAAATAACAAAAAAAGGCCTAGACCTATTACAACTTTTTTGGCCAGATCGCCCGGATCGGACTGCTGTCATTTAGAAGGCTAGCCCGGGGAGGAAGGGTTAAACCAATAATACTTCCTTTAACAATGAAACAATGCACTGTTAAACTTATCCCATGGCTCAAGGTCATGGTGCCGTTATAAAGGCTTATTCCTCAAAACCTTCACCTGACCTGACCCGACCCGAGTTCTTTCTGCCGTGTGGCAAAAATATAGCACTGGGTCCAAGGGGCACCAGCCTCCTGTTTAGTGGAGTAATGTATTCTTACTACTACTGATGTCCTAATGGGTTCAGAGGACCAAAGCCAGAGGTGGCTTGAAAAAGCCAATTTGTAAAGCACAAGCCATGTCCATATGAGAAGAAAGCAGGTTCAACTTGTTATTAGTAATTTTTTTAAACATATATACTGTAGCCCAGTACCATACCGGATAATATCAGTCGCTAAAATTAGTAATGATATCAATCACCAAAATTAATAATGTAACACTGTTTTCTCTGTAGTCTACCTGTTCCATGGGTACGTTGGCCGGGTGAGCAGTGATGAGCCTGGACACAGCCCCACAGATGTTGTCCAGGGCCCGAGGGAAGGACTCTTTGCTCAGAGCCTCAGACAGCACTGCCAGGATATTGTTGTAATGTCCCAGGATATCCTCTCCACCTGAGGTAAACAAGATGAAGTACAGTCATAAGCCATAATAAGCATAAACCCATGGTCAGTGAGAAGTAAACCAAATTTTATATACTTGAATATAAGTTACTCCAAAAAATTATATAAACGACACATCCCCTGATATCATATTCTGCACTCCAGCATTACACACAAGAACCACATGTGACATAACATACGACGTACCCTTTGATCACTTCCCAATCCAAATCACACAATCAACTTACTTAGTTTCTTACAGTAGATCCTCTGGAAAAAGGCAAACTATGCCTGTGTATCCAGCTCAGTACCAGTACTTGCACTGCTGCGGTCGTTCACGGTGTTGGCCAAATACACTCAACCCTCGGTTATCACACATTTGATTATTGTGTTATATCATTATCGCTCATACCCAATTAACTGCACACCCACCATTATCAAAGTATTCTATTGAAAGAATGGACACTTATCCAGACTCCCTTTTTATCATTGTTTTAATTGTACAGTATGTTAATTAGCATAAATGATTTGGGCCGTCTTATTGACCACAGATTAAACGGTTTCATCCCTAAATAGAAGTTGGGAATACAAGAAACAGCATGAATATGTAGACTTACCAATCACATCAACTAACGTGAGTGAATCTGCAGCCTTTACATAGCCATGTGGCAATTTTATCCCCATTCTTTTGGTATATCCGATATCAGACGAGATCATAAAAATGCAAATATCGGCGATATATGAATTAAAATGTAAAACTTGCAAACTAAACAAACCAAAACTGGGACAAAGACAATATAAAGGCAAAATAACTAATCAAAATTGGAAAATTGTATTGGAAACTCCTGTCCCCACTTTCCCCCTATATACGGGTACTTTAACCTTCGGAATCCGGGAGGCCTCATATGAGGCAAAATGGTCGGCTAAAAACGCCGCTATAATCATCAGAACTCGGCAACCACGCGTTGTAGCGACGTCATCTCTACGGCATTCTACAGACAACAAAAAGTTCTACAATTTGCAAAAACATTGACTGCTCTAGGTGGTCTCAATCAGTAGCTACTGAATTATGAAGTTGATTTTACCAAAATTCATATGAGGCCCCCCATGGGTTAATGCCTGATTTTGTGTTCAGAATATAAAAAGGAAATATATAGCGAGAAATAAAAAGTTCATATTGTCTTACCATGTTGTCCCAAAACTCCAAGACCATATATTGAGTTTGATCGAACCTCATCATCCTCATTGCGTGCCCCCTGCTGGAAGAGTGGCAACAGCTGTGGAACAAACTGTCCACTGGCCGGACCCAGCGCCTCTACTGCCTCAGCCATAGTACCCAGGCTGAACGATCGCTCTGCCACACTGCAGCTCTTTTTCTGTACACATGAAGGAGTGAAGTAAATAAGTAACCACATAAATATATGAAAAGTTCGATATTAAGATGACTAATGTACACATACAGTATATACAGTACATGGCCTTGCAGAGACTGGAAACTTCCTCCTCACTGTATCTGAGTGGTCAACCCTATCAACACATACAACATAGATATACTGTATAACCTACACATATACTGTATACTGTACAGTACATACATACATATATAGTCAGTCCCCCTAATACACGTATCCTCAGTCCGCGTTTACCCTATTCCGCGCCGAGGGGTAAAACAGGTACTCAAAATCCCTAAAACACGTATTGACCCCACAAAACACGAATCACGGTTGAAGAGTGGTGTAAAAATGCTGTTTTTTGTATTCCGCGCCACCCTCCCTCCCTACTCCGCGCGCACACCCCTCGGAGGCCTAGGCTTCCCCGGCCCCGCCACTGTCACTGGCCCCGTCCCCATCCCCGGATAAACCCTTAGATTTCCCGATCGCAGTAGTGTCTTCAACAGTTTATTCTTCCTAGGCATTTTGAAGTTGTTGAAGGGTGTAGGAAGGCAGTTGTTACACAATAAATGGGTCAAGTCTCAGCGCACGGACACTTAAGGATATTGGGACTGAGAAGGAAGGAAGGAAGGAAGGGAGGAGCGCGCGCGCACACGCGCACACGCACACACACACACACACACACATACGCTTCCTTCTCAGTCCCAATATCCTTAAGTGTCCGTGCGCTGAGACTTGACCCATTTATTGTGTAACAACCGCCTTCCTACACCCTTCAACAACTTCAAAATGCCTAGGAAGAATAAACTGGTGAAGGCACTACTGCGATCGGGAAATCTATGGGTTTATCTGGGGACGGGAACGGGGCCAGTGACAGTGGCGGGGCTGGGGAAGCCTACGCCTAGGCTATATGAACTCGCCCTGTCGTGGGGGTCTGCCTCGGAGCCCCCATTCTTCTCACCTACTTATAGCATTTAATTTTAATGTAAGGAATGACTTGTTTATGTTTCTATTATTGTGTATGCTTGGTTGTCCAATTAGTATTGATTTTGATCAAAAATTACCGTCAAATGTGTGTGGAAATGCGGGCTGCCGCCCATATGTATTTTTCTCCATAAGTTATGTTATCCCCAATGCGCGAATTCCCAATACACGTCGTGTAATGCCGCCCATATAGGCGCGGATTGGGGGGACTGACTGTACATACATACATAAAATTTTAAGACTGAGTGTTCCACACATAAGTGCAGTTTCAGTCTCTTGTCCTAATGGCGGCGTTCCAGGCAACCCTGTTAACCCGTAAACGGCGGAAAAGCTCTTAAGAGGTTTTACTGGGCGACGGCGGCAAAGCTCTTAAGAGGGAGGCCTAAACAAATGTTTAAACAGCCCCAGTATCACTAAACAATTATTTTTTTATTTTTTTTTTCCCTATACCTCATATCACTCCTCCACATCCCCTCCTTCCTCCCTTTCCCCTCCCCCTTCAATTATCACCTGTTAATATATTAGCACAGTCACGCCAAAGTCACTAATCACTATCACTAATAAGGCGTACGGTCCGGACGGTGTTCCTCCTGTTGTTCTCAAAAACTGTGCTTCCGTGCTGACTCCCTGCCTAGGCAAACTCTTTCGTCTCTGTCTATCCTCTAACGTCTTCCCTTCATGCTGGAAGTTTGCTCACATTCAACCTGTCCCAAAGAAGGGTGACCGCTCTCAACCCTCCAACTATCGTCCAATTGCTCTTATCTCTTGTCTTTCTAAAGTTTTTGAAACTATTCTTGCTTCCAAATTTCTTAAGCATTTCTCTTCTCATAATCTGCTCTCAGATCGCCAGTATGGCTTCCTTAAGGGTCGCTCTACTGGTGATCTTCTTTCATATCTTACTAACTCTTGGTCATCCTCCTTTCGGGACTTCGGTGAGACTTTTTCTATTGCACTAGACATATCGAAAGCCTTCGATAGAGTCTGGCATAAATCTTTAATTTCTAAACTACCCTCCTTCGGTTTCTATCCCTCCATCTGTGCCTTTGTCTCTAATTTCCTTTCCGGCCGTTCCATAGCTGCGGTTGTGGACGGCCATTGTTCACTTCCTCACCCTATAAACTCCGGTGTTCCTCAGGGCTCTGTCCTATCTCCTATTCTCTTTCTAATTTTTATAAATGATCTCCTTAAATGTACCTTAATTCCCATCCATTCATACGCAGACGACTCAACCTTACACTACTCCATTAGTTTTTCAGAACGCCCCAGCCAGCAATCCCTCAACGACAAACGTAATGAAGCCATAGAACTCTTAAATTCTGATCTAAATACTATTTCCAATTGGGGCAGAGAAAACCTTGTTAACTTTAATGCTTCCAAAACCCAATTTCTCCATCTATCTACCCGTCAGGATCTCCCAGCGGACTATCCCTTATTCTTCAACAATACAAAAATCAACCCTTCATCTTCTCTCAATATTCTTGGTGTCTCTTTTTCTTCTGCTCTCATTTGGAAGGACCATATTACCAGTCTTGCTAAGGCAGCCTCCCAGAAGCTGGGTGTGCTCAACCGCCTTAGGGGGTTCTTTTCCCCTGCACAGCTTCTTGCTCTGTACAGGGGCATAGTGCGCCCTTGTATTGAGTATTGTTCACATGTGTGGGGAGGTTCCTCTCACACCGCTCTCCTAGACAAAGTTGAAAGGAAGGCCTTTCGTATCATTAACTCCCGTCCACTCACCAACTCTCTGCAATCTCTCTCTCTCCGCCGCAATGTTGCATCTCTCTCGCTATTCTATCGCTACTATAATAATCAGTGTTCCTCAGAGCTATCCCAGTGCATACCACCTCCTTTACGTAGGACACGTGGTACCCGTCTTGCAACTCAATCCCACCCCTACTCTGTGCAACTCTCCAACCCAAGAGTGAAACGTTACTCTCAAACTTTCTTCTACTCAACATCTGAGCTCTGGAACTCTCTCCCAGAATCAGTCTTTCCCTCTTCCTATGACTTAAATTGCTTCAAACTCCGTGTGTCCAGGCATTTTGACTCGAACGTCCCTTGATTTTGGCCCTGTCACTCTTTCAACTATGGGGGAGGCACTCGCTATAGGCAGTTATGCCTTTTGCCTCCCTCAATCACATAGAAAAAAAAAAAAAAAAAAAAAAAGTGGCGCAGGTTGACTGGCTCGACCTGCACTAAGCTCGTCCGCCTCGAGCCAATGGCAGGCCGCCGAGTCGTAGGCTGGCTGATGACGTCATCGGCTGGATGGACGTATGGTCGGCTGGTCCATGCGAACGACCGGCAGTTGTCTCCAGGATTTCAGTGAGTGCGGTTGCTTCCGTATATCTATTAACATTGGTAGCAGAGCGTAGTTCGGGCATTATGGCGTGCTCCCTGAAATGGCCTCCGAAATTAGAGCGTGATAAAGAATACGAAATGTGGAAGGAGGATGTGGGTGTTTGGTGTCGACTTACAACGATTGATAAGAAAAAGAGGGCTTTGGCGATCCATCTCTCACTTTCCGGGAGGGCTAGAATTGCCTCTTCTGAAATAGATAAGACCACATTGGAGGCCGACGATGGCGTGGAAGTGTTATTGAAAAGGCTTGATGACGTATTCCTGGTCGATGAAGGTAGAAGGAAGTTTGCAGCATTTGAGGCTTTATATAGCCTACGGAGGAAGGAGAAAGCAGAGATAAAGGAATTTGTGTCAGAATTCGAACATGCGTACCACGGAGTTACCAAACAAGGATTGGAGCTTGATGATTCAGTGTTGGCCATTATGTTATTGGCCTCCTGTGTGTTGGAGGAGAGGGAGAAGCAATTAGTCATGTCGGCAACCCAAGTGGTATCGTACGCAAATATGAAGGTGACGCTCAACCGTACCTTTTCAAGTGGTGCGATGGGACTTGGCGCCCACATACAGGTAAAATCGGAACCTTTATTTGTGGGATATGATGGCAATGTTGGTGAAAGTGAGGAAGCCCTGTATGTGAGCGGAAACAGTCGCAGTTGTTGTTGTTCCCTAAGCTGCCTGGCCGAACAGCCCCGAGTCCCTGAGGAAGGCCATGGCCACGATCGGGCTTTCCCACAGAGCTCTCATTGAGTGTAGGTTGTGTTGTTGGCGTAAGTGGTTGTGTGAAATGCAGTCTTCTATGATGTGTTTAATGGTATAGGGTGCTGTGTTACATCCCGGGCAGGCGTCGACAACGGAGTCATCCAGTCTCTTCTGATAGCTCAGGAGAGCTGGATGGTGTCCGCATCTCAGCCTGGCCAGGTGGACTCTGTCCTCGCGAGGGAGGGAGGATTCGGAAGGATGGATTTCGGGAGGTCGTGCATGCAGCTGCGTGTTGTCTGTGAGTGAGTGGATGGATTGGCGAGAGATATGAGTATGGATGTGCTTCTGGAAGTTGGTTCGGGGTGGGCAGGGAGGGAGAGAGGACAATAACTGTGTGTGATACCGTGTGCTGGGTGTTGTTTTGATATTTCTTGGTGTCTGTGGGTGTGTTGCCATGTAGTTTAGTGGGTGGTCTTGGTTCGTGGAGGCTGCTGCCAGGAATTGAGTGCCTCTCATGTCCAGATGGTCTTTGACTTTGAGGATTTTGGTCTCGCGGTAGACGTGGTTGGCGTGGACAGCAAGGTTATGAACGTGCGCGTGGTAATAGAGGACGTCAACGACAGGACAGGAGGAAGAAAAACCCAGTGGGGGCACTTGGTAAAATAACCAATTGTGCTATTTGTGAATCAATATATCACTGGGCACGTGATTGCCCTGATGCCTACGAGAACAGAGGGGGACATGGAGGGTACGATGAGGAACCAGTGTACTTATTCGTGGGCTATGTGACTGATAATGAGAGCGAAGACAAATTACTGAAACTATTGAGTGAATCAAAAGGGTGTGCTGTCCTAGATACGGGTTGTACAAACACTGTGCGTGGTTCACGTTGGCTCGACGAGTACATACAGGGGTTGACTGACCATGAGCGCAGACTTGTGAAGGAGGAATGCTCTAATTCCAGCTTCACTTTTGGCAATGGTATTTCCGTGACTTCCTACAAGAAAGTTACGTTTCCCTGTTGTATAGGGGATATGCATGCCACTATTACTACTGATGTGGTGAGATGTAATTTACCGTTGTTACTGAGTAGGGCTTCTATGAAAAGAGACAAAATGGTAATAAATTGTGAAACAAATCAGATCAAAGTGAATGGAAAGAAAAGAATCGTAAATTTGAAAACCTCATCATCAGAACACCCAACACTGTTGGGTTCTTCCTGGGGTTCGTATTCTTCTCGTTGTTCTTCCTCCTCCAAATCCTGCATTAGGTCCTCGGCATCAGGCTCCTGTGGTGGCTAAATCAAACCTTGAATATCTTCTGGCCCCACTTCACCCATCCCAGGCACACGTCTGGCATCCTCGACTGCTCTCTCCACCACTGCCTCAAGCCTGACTGGCTGTTCAGGTAAATCCAGCTTGTGCCCAGGTAACCCCTCTAGAACATTCCTCCAGGCATGGTGGATTGTAGCTCTTGTCACATCAGCCCACGCTTCCACCATCGTATCCACTGCATTTTTAATATGAAACCTTTTCCAAAAGGCATGCACGGTCATAGCTGCTCTGTCGGCGGGTTCCTGTTGGTGTTGTGGTCATTGTTGTTGTTGTGGTGGAGGCTCGTTTGGTGCCTGCTCATTCAGTGGTGGGGGAGAGTCTGGGGCAGACAGTTCTTCGAGTGGTGGGAGAGAGTCAGGGACTGATTCATCGTCTGACATCTGTAGTAGTTCTTCTTGGGTGTAAGTGGCAGTGTCGAGCATCAGGAAAGTCTTGGTGGCATACGCACCCTTAAAGCACGCTATCACCTCCTGGTCCAGGGGCTGTAGGAGAGACGTAGTATTCGGGGGCATGAACATCACTTTTACGTTAGGGTGCCGATCAACCAACAATCGGGAATGTCCGGGTGCGTTGTCAAGCAATAACAGTGCTTTAAAAGCAATGTTTTGGCAGGCACAATATGTTTCCAAGTCCTTCACAAAATGATTATCGAACCATTCGAGGCTCAACGCTGACGACATCCAGGCCTTCTTGTTGCTCATCCAATGCACATTCAACTTGGCCATGTCCATATTGCGATAAGGCCTTGGCCGCTTTGCCTTATGGATGATTAGAGGCTTCATCTTGCAGGTGCCATCGCAGTTAAAAATCTGATCAAAGAAAGCAGGGTATTCGTTGGCTGCAGCATTGTCAGCGCTTGCTGTTTCTCCTGTGATCCGAACACTTTTCATTTTGTTTCGTTTATTGAAGGACATCAACCACCCAGCAGATGCCTTAAAGGGTTTGGGGTTCTGTACATTGTTCATTCGAGCCACTTCTGCATAATATTTCTTCGCCTTTTTCTCTGATCATCCGTCAGTCTGTCGGCACATGATTCTTGTTTTGCCTCGCCAAATACCTCACCATTAGCTTCTCTGTCTTCTTTAGGATGACATTTCCCACTTTTATCGACGCCTGAGTACCTTCTGCTGGGTTTCCCTTCATAATGTTGACAATCTTCTCCCTGTACTTCCAAATGGTGAGAATTGTACTCTCGTTAACTTCATGTCGTCTTGCCAACTCAGCTCGTCTCTTCCCCTTTTCTAACTCCTTCACGATGTCATATTTTTGTGCGTACGTAAAGATACGGCGCTTCTTGGGCGGCATGGCGGCGAGGTTAGGTCACAGAAAAAAGGGCACTTTGAGAACCACGGCGTGTGTTACAACACACGTGGTGGTGGTGGTGGTGGTGGTGGTGGTGGTGGTGGTGGTGGTGGTGGTGGTGGTGGTGGTGGTGGTGGTGGTGGTGGTGGTGGTGGTGGTGGTGGTGGTGGTGGTGGTGGTGGTGGTGGTGGTGGTGGTGGTGGTGGTGGTGGTGGTGGTGGTGGTGGTGGTGGTGGTGGTGGTGGGGGGGGTGGGGGGGGGGGTGGGGGGGGGGGGGGGGGGGGTGGGACCAAAAGGGGGGGGGGTGTCGGTACGTGAGGCAAACAATGGTGGAACTGGGGAAGGACGCTGGGGAGGGAATAACATACCCGGACGAGCCGCAAGTGACGTCACTGGACCAGGGAGGGAGACGGAACAGCCTCGCCAGGCCCAGGAGAGAGAAAACTGCCCAGCTGGACCCCGCGTCATTGTAAGTATTGACCGCGCTAATAAAATTTTGGATATTTGGGGTGTACCGCGTGCCACCAAATCCACACTTCTTAAACTCGCGTTATTGAAGGACCAACTGTACATCAAAATATTAAGTTTAGATAGCTTAAATTAAGAAAATCTACAACATAAGTGACATTCTTGCCAAACACAGTAAAATCTATATTATTAAATCAGTTTGTGTGTCTGGTTGTCTGCCTGTGTGTTCTTAAAAGGCGGCCGCAGTTTTGGACCTGGGGAGCTGAAACTTTGTATGTGGGTGTCATTGACCTGGGTCAGGTCATAGAGGGGGTGAGGCCACGATCGGAGGTCGTTTCGAGGCTGAAATTGATTTTTTTTTTTTTTTTAAACTGGCCGTTTGGGGCAGGAGGCCTCCGATCGAAATGGTGTATGGAACGAAAGTTGTTCGCAGCCCCCCAAAATGGGATTACAGATGAGGTCAGATCCAAAATCGGAGGTCATTTAGCGGCCGAAATCGAGGTCGCCGTTTAACCTAAGAAGTGCGCATGGGGGTAATTAGAAACGTCCCCCTGTGCTGACGTATTTGAGCTGTTTCCATCACTAAAATATTCATTTTACCATAAATAGCATTAATACTTATCCATACGCGCCTATTATGGGTTGATTATAAAGGTATTAACCTGAAACAACAATAAAACGAGTGAAAACAGCGTTTGGATGGTCAAAATCGGAGATATAGGCCGCGAGTTATATAATGTATGGGTGAGGCAACCTGCTTTCCCGCCAATTTCCCCCAAGGCCACTGAGACACAGTCGATCGATATTCTCTCTCTCTCTCTCTTGCACTCGCTTGCTAACACTGATGACAATGCCCTGCTTGCAACTCGCTAATGTTAGCACGAAAATATACCTCAGAATAAGGGAATAACAGGGAAAATAGGTGATAACTGAAGGAGGGGAGGAAAGTGGGGAAGGAGGGGAGGTAGTGGAGTGATATTTTGCATGGCCCAGGGGCCCAAAAATTTTTTTTTTTTTTTTCGATGTTTAATTTAAAGTTGATTTTTTTTTTTCTGAATCTTAAGAGTCTTCCCGCAGTGCGCCGGGGGAACTCTTAAGAGTCTTCCCGCAGTTCCCGGGTTAATGAGGCACAGGGAGGTCGAGGCCGGTGATTATGGTAGTAGTGATTGATGATGGTGATTATGGTAGTAGTAGTGGTGGTAGTAGTGATGGTGATTATGGTGGTACAGTATTATTATTATGTTTGTGTTAAGGTTAAATAGATGTTTCATGTGTTCATAAATAAATGATAGAATTTAAACCCGGGCAACACCGGGTACCCCTGCTAGTACTGTAATAATTATAACGAGCACCGCAAACGGGTGCATAATACGGCAAGAACTGTCGCACGACATACAATATATTATTGTACTATTATCACTATCATGATTAGTAATATCAACCTTATCACTATCACCATCATCACATCAAATATCATCAGTACTACTATCATTACTACAAATTGGCTCAATACAGAAGATAGAGACTTTTTAGCAGAGTATTCACTTCCCGGTTATGTAATGTTTGAGAAAAGCCGAATAAATCGAAATGGAGGTGGCGTTTTACTTTATATCAAAGAAAGTCTTAACCCTACCCTCTTGTCAAAACCTCAAATTGTGAACGTCGACGCATCTTTTGTGCTAATAAAGAATAATAAAGGTACAAAAATAATACTTGCATTAATATACAGACCTCCAGCTCGATCAGTGCAAACTGACCGAGAAATTTATGAACAAATTGCAGATGTAAGTAACTCACAAGATACCGTAATTTTTGGCGACTTTAATTTACCTGTGACCAAGTGGGGCGATACTCTTACTTCACACTCCGGACATGACTTGTATACGAACTTGCAAGAGAGTTCGCTTTATCAATTTGTTCGAACGCCGACCCGTGGTAATAACGTTCTTGACATTGTACTTGCAACAAAAGAATTAATAGAGAATTTGAATGTTGGTGATGAATTCAGTAACAGCGACCATCGTACGATAACTTTCACTTTAAAGTTTACTAGTAACGAACCAAATAGTAGCATCGAAAAAGTCCCTAATTTCAAGAAAGCAAACTTCCATAAACTTAGAGCTATGTTTAAAGAAACTGACTGGAGCTTTTTAATTAACAATAATGACATAAATACATCTTGGAAGTTATTCGAAACCACTTACCTAAAAGCAGTGCAAGACTGCATACCATCGAAAATACGGCGTCCAGGCCATAATAATAAGCCCAAATGGTGGAATAAAGATATTTCAAACTGCCTGCTTGCTAAAAAATTTGCTAATGATAGATTAAAATCCTCACAAAATGACGAAGAACGGGTGAAATTTGTAGAGCTACGACGCAAAGCCAAAAAGTTAATTAAGCAAAGTAAAAAGACCTTAGAGTTACATATTGCGAATCAAAGTAAAACAAACCCGAAAGAATTCTATAGTTATATCAGAAAGAAAAAAGTAGTTACTTCAACTGTTGGACCGTTAGTCGATGAAAATGGAGAATACACCAAAGACGAAGTACAAATGAGTAATGCCCTCAATACCTTCTTTGCATCAGTTTTTACAGCAGAAGACCTCAGTGATATCCCTACACCATCGCCGATTCAGATTGATAATTCAGATGTTCTAAGCAATATCACCGTTACAGAGAGAGAAGTATTGAATTGTTTAGATAAACTCAAGGTAAATAAAACGCCTGGACCTGATACAATCTCGCCTAGAGTTCTGAAGGAAGCTAAGGATGAGCTCTCCAAACCACTGACATTACTATTCAATAAATCCTTGCAGTCTGGAACTATGCCTGATCAGTGGAAGCTAGCCAACGTAACACCGATATTCAAAAAAGGCAGCAAATCCCTACCCAGTAACTATCGTCCAATTAGCTTAACCTCAGTTGTATGTAAAATGCTAGAAACGGTCATACGAGACAGACTCGTAAATCACTTAGAGGAAAATAACATACTTAAAGATACTCAACACGGCTTTCGTAAAAAACGTTCCTGTTTAACAAACCTCTTAGACTTCTTCCACGATATCCTCAACCTCTACGATGAGAGTAAAGCTGTAGATATTATATACCTTGATTTTCAAAAGGCCTTTGACAAAGTTCCCCACAAACGTTTACTGCTAAAACTAAAAGCGCATGGAATACAAGACGGTGTGTTGAAATGGATAGAAAATTGGCTCAGCGACAGAAAGCAAAGAGTAGTCATAAACGGTAAGGCATCTAAATGGACCAATGTAAGTAGCGGGGTACCCCAGGGATCGGTACTAGGACCAATTCTCTTTCTAATTTACATCAACGACATAGATGAGGGCCTCACCTGTACAATCTCAAAATTTGCTGACGATACAAAAATTGCAATTAGCGTACTCTCAAAAGAACAAGTTGACGATATGCAACACAATCTAGATAAATTGTCATGTTGGGCCCAAATTTGGCAAATGAGTTTCAATGCGGATAAATGTAAAGTACTACATATCGGATACCTAAATGAGAAAGCAAACTATTCGATGAATGGCACTCAGCTTAAGAATGTAAACAGAGAAACCGATCTGGGAGTAACAATATCGAGTAACCTAAAACCGAGTCAACAATGTTCAGAAGTTGTTAAGAAGGCAAACAAAATAATTGGCTTTATAGGCAGGTCATTTGAGCATAAATCCAAAGAAGTTATCCTAACCCTTTACAATTCCTTAGTCCGCCCTCTTCTGGAATACTGCGTTCAATCCTGGTGCCCTTATTACCAAAAAGATATAAACAAGCTAGAACGAGTTCAACGTAGAGTTACCAAAATGATACCTAGCCTAAAGAACAAACCATACGAAGAGCGTCTTAGAGAATTAAATCTATTTCCTTTAACCCAGCGCAGATTAAGAGGTGACTTAATTCAAGTGTTCAAAATCATCAAAGGCATCGACAATATGAACTGTAGTAAGTACTTCACTATCGACCAATCTAATTACACACGGGGAAACGGTTGCAAAATTATTGGTAAATCTTTTAACTCACACGAATCTAAGAATTTCTTCTTCAATCGAGTTGTCAACTTGTGGAATGGGCTTCCCCGAAACGTTATAGACTGCATCACCGTTGATTCATTTAAACTCCGCCTAGACAAATATCTCGCTTCAAACCCGCGACTGACTGCGTTTGTAAATGAATAACTTTATTTTATCCCCCCCTCAGTTACTAACCCATCTGTCCCCTACTAACTTCCTAATCCTGCCACGGACATTAGTTCCAGGGCAGTAATTCCCTTTCCAATGTTCCCTTACCCACTCTAAACCACTGTTTGGACACTTGATCCTCAGTGTTTTGGAGGACAAGCAACCTAGAAGGGTCACTAGATCTGTTGTTGCTTGATTTCCTTTGTACTCCTTTGTACTATTACTGTATCACCATCATGATTACTACGGTCAACATTACCACTAGCACTATTAACCCTTGTCTAGCGAGGTGTTTTGGGCTTATTTGGGCATATTCAGGCCCTCCTGCATGATAAATCAAGTATCTGCATGAAAAAAAAATATTTAGGAAAAAAATAGGCGCTAAAAGCTTCAAAATGAGACCAAAACGAGCTACGTAGCACTCGTGGTTCTCATACAGTGATACCAGTAACATGGGAGTTTAGCATATAGCGGCATATTTTTCCCAGCTATGCTCACTACTGGCTACACTGCCGGCCTCTCGAGAACACAGGGAACATGAGTTAATGGGCAGCCCTGGGAGTCAGCTGTCTGGCCCGCTGCGCTCCCGGCCATTTGCACTCGATTTTAACCCTTTAAAAGCCTTAATAATGCTCCTAACTTGCTGCAAATTGAAACTGGACTTAAGTCCGACCCCGATCTTTAAGGGTTAACATCATCACTACTACTATCACCATCATCACTAATATCATTACAACTGTCACTATTACTATAATCACCACTATCAACAGTATCACTACAACTATCACCATCATCACTACTACTACTAATAATAATAATAATAATAATAATAATAATTTTACTTATTTCTCACAAGCGCCAATTTTTCCGCAGAATTTACTGGCGCTCGAAAACCAAAAACCAAAAAAACAAACCCAAATCGCTTAAATTAATGCAACACAAAACCTATACGCATCACCCAGCCACTAGCAGTGGCAAATAGCCTACACCCTATAGCCCTCCATGATGACACCCCTCTCAAGATCATAGCTTCTTTCAAAGAGAAAAGTCTTAAGTTGTCTCTTGAAGCACTCAACAGAACTTAGTTGTCTCATGGTCAGTGGCAGACTGCCGGAAAGCCCACGGCTCATCAAGACGCAGGGGGTCATCATCATGGCGCACGACTACACCATGGCGTGCCGGTGGACGCCTGAGGCCCTGAGCAGCTCTGCAAGATACCCGGGCTCACCAAATTTGAGGACCTTGAAAGTTATCAGACACAACTTAAATTCTATTCTAGCTTTTATTGGTAACCAGTGCAGTTTGATGTGATAAGTGGTAGGGGTTCCTGGTGGAATTCCAAAAATTAGTCTTGCAGCTCTGTTCAGAACAGATTGTACTTTCTTTAATACTGTATGTAATTTGGAAGACCCACAAATAAGGCATTGCAATAATCAACACAAGAGAATATCAATGAGTGGACTAGTGTCAGAAGGCAACGTCTAGGTATAAACTGCTTCACCAAGTAGAGATTTCTGTTGTGTAGGTAGCAACTTTTGACAATCTGATTTATGTGCTCCTTAAAATCCAGTCTGGAGTTCAGATACACACCCAAATTTCGAACAGAGTTTACTGGTTGTAGCTGTGAGTCACCCGTATCGATGGAGAGGGCATTTACTGCGTCAGTAGCCCTTCTGTTTCCTCGGATGATGAGAATTTCAGTTTTGTTATAATTTAGTTTAAGTTTTCTTGTTCTCATCCAATTCTTGATATCAGTCATCAGCATTTCCATCTTCCTCTGTGTATCAGCTATAATTATTTCATAAATGTTTATACATATTTTAATAATGCATCACTTAGCTCTACTCCCACTAGTTCTGTATATTTTGATAGAACTAAACTTAAAGATGCCCTTAAATTCCTCCTTTTCAATACTTATGTTAGATTCGGGCCGTACATTTTCAAACAAATATTAGGAATTCCTATGGGTGGAAATGCTAGCCCTTTAATTGCAGACTTATTCTTGCTTGCTTTAGAATTTAAATATATAAAAGACTTAGTTGACAGTAGCAAGAAAAATAAAATTCCAGAAAAATTAGCACTTGCTAAACTGTTAAGTAATAATAGTAGATATATTGATGATATTCTTGTTTGCAATTTGTTAAATTTTAATCAAGTTGCTAAACTTATTTACCCTAATTCTATTCCCCTCACACAATGTAACGTAAATTATAAAGTTGAAAATTTTCTTGATATAAATATAGAGATTGTTAATGAACAGTGCATACTTAAAGTATATCACAAAGTTGATGATTTTAATTTTAACGTAATAAACTGTCTGATCATTATGTAGTGGTAGCTAAGGTTAGGATACAAAAGAAGTGGGTGAGGAGAGCGGGAGGGAGGCGAGAGGAGGGTGGAATGGTGAGGAGGGTGGAGAGGTTGCAGGAGGAGGAAGTCAGGGAGGAGTACAGGAGAGCAGTGGAAAGACGACTAGGTGGGTTCGACCTGGAAGTTATAGAGGAAGTGGAGGAGATGAGCAAGGTGTTTAAGGATGAGATCTGTGCAGCATGTGAGGAGGTGTGTGGAGTGAGGAGAAGAGGGAGGGGAGTAAAAGGTACAGCATGGTGGACAGAAGAGGTAAGAATAGCTGTGGAAGAAAAGAAGAAAGCATATAGAGAGTGGTTGGGTAGTAGAGGGAATGAAGATTCCGAGAGACAGAAACGAGCAAGGTACGTGGAGAGTAAGAGGGTGGTGAAGAGAGTAGTGAAGGAAAGTAAGAGTAGAGTAGATGAGGAATTTGGAAGGAATCTGAGTGTAAAATGGAGGGAGAGTAAGAAACTGTTCTGGAAAGAAGTCAAGAAAGTTAGGGAAGGTAGCAAGGGAAACAGTAAGGGTGTGAAAGATAAGAATGGGAGAATGCTAGCCGAGAAGCAAGAGAGAGTCGAAAGATGGAGGGAGTACTTTAGTGAGTTGCTAAATGAAAGGAATGAAGAGCCAGCAAACATAGCTGGATATGGTATGGGAGGGAGAAGAAGAGAAGTAGTGGAGGAGGAGGTGGGGATCAGGAGGTCAGAAGTGTGGGAAGCCATGAAAAGAGTGAAGTTGGGGAAAGCACCAGGAACAGATGGAGTGTGTGGGGAAATGTTGAGGTATGGTGGTGAGATAGTGATAGAATGGGTATGGAAAATGTGGAAACTAGCATAGGAGAAGGGGAGTGCACCCGATGACTGGAAGACTGGCATAATAGTCCCCCTATATAAGGGCAAAGGGGAAAGAGGAGTGTGTGGTAACCACCGAGGAATATGTCTTCTAAGCATAGTAGGGAAGGTATACAGTAGGGTAGTGATTGAGAGAGTGAGAGTGAGAACGGAGAAATGGATAGGCGACGAGCAGGGAGGTTTTAGGAAGGGAAGAGGATGTGTAGATCAGATTTTTACCCTGAATTGTGTTGTGGAGAAGTATCTGGAGAAGAAACAAAAGGTGTATGTTGCCTTTATGGACTTGGAGAAGGCCTATGACAGAGTGGATAGAGAAGGTTTGTGGAAAGTACTTAGAATATACGGAGTAGAGGGCAAGTTGCTGAAAGCAGTGAAGAACATGTATGAGGGTGCAAAGGCGGCAGTACGTGTGGAGAGTGAGCAGAGCGAGTTCTTTGACCTGAATGTTGGCTTGAAACAGGGGTGTGTTATGTCCCCGTGGTTGTTTACTGTATATATGGATGGAGTTATGAAAGAAATACTATCAAGAGCAGTGGATGTTGGTGTATCGCTGAAAAGGGAGGGAATTGAGTGGAAGCTACCTATACTGCTGTTTGCGGATGATACAGTTCTGATGAGTGATAATGAATGGGAGTTGCAGGGTCTGGTAAATGAGTTTGGAACAGTGTGCGAAAAACGGAATTTGAAGGTAAATACGGGGAAGAGCAAGGTTATGGTCTTCGAAAGGGGTGAAGTCACAGAGTGTGAGGTGAAGCTGAACGGTCAGGCTATGGAGATCGTCAACTCTTTTAAGTATCTGGGCAGTGTGTTGAGTAAAGATGGGACTATGGATGAAGAGGTGCGGGAGAGGGTACAACAGGGGAAGAGGGTTGTAGGAATGCTAAAAGCAGTAACAAGAAATAGGGTGGTCAGTATGGAAGTGAAGAAGTCCTTGCATGACAGTGTGGTAATCCCGACACTGACTTACGGAAGCGAAGCATGGACGTTGGTTGAGAGACTCAGACCAAGAGTGAGAGCAGTGGAAATGAATTACTTAAGGAGTGCGTGCGGAGTTACATGGAGGGATAGACAGACTAATGAGGAAGTAAGAAGGAGGTGTGGTGTGGAGGTAGATGTGCTGGAAAGTGTGAAAAGGAACAACTTGAGATGGTTCGGCCATATGGAACGTATGGAAAGCGAGAGAATGACTAAGAGGGTGTACGAGAGCGAGGTGGAGGGACAGAGGGGGAGAGGTAGACCGAATATGAGGTGGAAGGATGGAGTGAGGAACTACATGAACGAAGGCGGTGCTGGTTGGGGGGAGGGGCGTCGACTGACTGGGGACAGAGGTGCATGGGGGCGGTTCGTTCGTGGCCACCCCTTCGGGGATCACGGCGTCAGGCAATAGATAGATAGATAGAATAAACTTTCCTTTCCCTAGTAGTAATATCGATAGTAAAATAACTTATAATTATTTTTATTCCCAATTAATAAGATTTTGTAAAATCTGCACTAAAGTAGATGACTTTTGGGCTAGAGCTAGGTTACTATACAGAATCTTAGTGGACAGAGGTTTTGAGGCAAGTAATTGTTCCATAAATTTAATCTTTTTAGGGTCAATTATTGTGACTGTATTCTAAAATTTGACATCAATAATTTTAATCAAGCATTTTTAACTTGAAGTTTCTTGTATAACCTCTGCTTACTTTTTGTCTGTATTATTGTTTATCTTTTTCTTTTTCTTATTATTATTTATAATATTAATATTGATGATTTTTAAATTTATTGTTCTTGTTAAAAGAGTACTCTTTGTTTAAATCTGTTGTTACTTCATATTTTGTAATTATTTGTATTATATGTATTCATTGTCGATAGTATCAATTGCTTACTTTTGCGATTTCCTTAGTTTATTTGTGCTATAAATGTAGGTTATTGATAGGGGTCACTTGAGGCATGCTATGCTTACAGGTACCTACCCGATAGCACTATCGTTAGTGAGTGCTGTACTGTATTTTATATATTATTTTGTAATAGTATAGATATCTTATCAATATTTGTATTTTGTACTATTTTAATGTCTTGTCATGTTGCAAATTTGATTTTAAATAATATTTTGACATTTAACATGTAGTTTCTTTATTCGAGTTTAGTAAAATTTGCCAGAACGTCCCGGACTTCCCAAACTTGACTACTTCCTTTAACGTGACGATAGTGCGTTGTTATATGTGCGATTAGTTTGCTTGGGAAACAGATTAACTTGCTCATGTAGTAATGTACACCCTATGTGGTGGATTGTGTTCTTTTATTTAATAATTTTCATTTTAGTAAACGTTGTTTCCACATAGCGATTTTGATAATTTAATTTGACTTTATATTGTCCTTGTCCCAATTTTGGTTTGTTTAGTTTGCAAGTTTTACATTTTAATACAGTACCTGTGATCTTCACGTAAATCTGGGTGTCATCAGCATAGGAAAGATAGGCGACACCGTGTGCACGAAGCAGAAGAGACAAGCCACTAGTGTATATCGTGAACAGGACAGGACCCAACACTGATCCCTGCGGAACGCCAGAGAGCAGGGGTGCCGAGTCCGAGACTATCTGATTCATCATCACACTCTGGGATCTACCTGGCAAGTATGACCTGAGAAGCAAGAGAGCGGTCACGCACACCAAAGTCATAAAGATCACTCCATAGCAGCTCATGATCCACTGTGTCGAAGGCTGCAGAGAGATCAAGTAAAACCAACAATGATATTTCGCCGTCGCAAGTGTTCTTGACTAAATCATTATGTATTCTGATCAATGCTGTCACAGTCGAATGATGCTGCTGATAAGCAGACTGAAAAATGGGAATAATTTCATTTTGCTGAAGTAGCGGCAGCATTTGATCAAGTATGGCACGCTCTAATATCTTTGATAAAAAAGACAAGTTGGAGACAGGACGGTAGTTCGACATGTTCTGTACATCAAGTCCAGGTTTCTTAAGGATAGGCCGGAGCAAGGCATGTTTTATGCAGACGATTTAGTCCTAATAGCTGACAGTATGCAAGATGCTGAGGCCAAATTCAGAGAATGGAGAGAGGGCTTGGCGAGCAAGGGTTTAAGAGTCAATATTAACAAACCCAAGGTTATGCATTGTAGATTGAGACGAGGTAATGTGGAAAAGAGCGGTGCATACCCATGTGCAGTGTGTGGAAAGGGTGTGGGCGTTAACGTGATTCAATGTAATATCTGTCGATGCTGGGTGCACCATGGGAGTAAGCGCTGTAGTAGAATAAAGGGACCCCTGCCGAAGGATAAGTCAGAAATAGAGACATTTGAGTGCGTAGTGTGCAAAGGCGAGCTTGTGTGATGATCCTATGGCTGTGAATTTTGGAAATGAGTCATTGGAGCTGGTGAACAAGTTTTGTTACCTAGGAGATACCATCTCTGCCGGTGGTGGGGCCGAGGCTGCCACTGTCGCTAGAATTAGGTGTGGCTGGGGGAAGTTCAGAGAACTGCTGCCAATCCTGACCATGAAAAGAATGCCTCACCCCCCGAAGGGAAAGGTGTATGCCTCATGTGTTAGAAGTGCAATGACGTATGCCTCAGAAACATGGGCCGTTAAGGTAGAGGATGTCAACAGAATGGAACGTAATGAGATGAGAATGGTGAGATGGATGTGTGGGGCCAGGCTATAGGATAGAATAACAAATGTTGAGCCGAGGAAACGTCTAGGTATAAACAGTATTAGCGAGGTGATGCGTACAAGTAGACTGGGATGGTATGGACATGTGGAGAGAATGGATGAACAAAATTGGGTGAAAAAATGCAGGTCTGTGATTGTGGAGGGAGCTGCACCAAGGGGTGGACCGAGGAAGACCTGGGATCGGACTATACGTGCCGATCTCAAATCCAAAAACTTGACAAGTGAAGCAGCCCTTAACAGGGTTGCCTGGAACGCCGCCATTAGGACAAGAGACTGAAACTGCACGTATGTGTGGAGCACTCAGTCTTACAATTTTATGTATTTACCTTTATGTATTTACCTATTTGTAGTTTACAGGAATTGAGCAGCGCTTGTGTTGTCCTGTCTTAGTTACTTTATAATCAATCCATTTTACTTAGACAAGTATCGTAATGGATATTCCCAATTCCCAGTATTTTGGACTAACATATCATAGCTTATATTGTCCTATTTCCATATTTACTCTTATCCAACCTAGATTTGAACATGTTAATGTTCTTCGCTCGCACCACCTCCTCCTCCAAGTTGTTCCAAGTCTCTATACTTCTATATGGGAAGCTGAATTTCTTTGTGTCCTTACGACATCTGCCCTTCCTCAGTTTAAACTTGTGTCCTCTTGTCCTTCCATCATCCCTCACGAATAGATCTTCCCTATCCACTTGTTCCAAACTTTTTACTCCCTTGAACATCGTTATTAAGTCGCCTCGTTCCCTTCTCTCTTTCAAGGTAGGCAGTTGTAGTGTCTTAAGTCTTTCCTCATATGTCAACTCCTTCAATCTTGGGATCATCTTCGTTGCTATCCTTTGGACTTTCTCTAATTTGTTTATGTGTTTTTTCAAATGTGGTGACCATATCACTGCTGCATATTCTAATCTTGGTCTTATCATAGTCATTATCAGTTTTCTTAAAATGTCTTCGTCCAAATAGTTAAATGCCACTCTCATATTGGTTATTGTTCCATATGCTCCTCCAATGATCATGTTAATATGCTTCTCCGGCGATAGATCATCTTGTATTATCACTCCAAGGTCTTTCTCATGCCGTGTTTTGCCGATTTTTTCAATTCCTAATTTATACTCCCAGCTTGGCCTTATCTCACTTCTTCCCACTTCCAAAACATGACACTTTTCTGCATTGAAACTAATTTTCCAGGTTTGGCTCTATCTGTGCATCATCCGCGAACATGTTCATATGACTATTCAAATTTTCTGGCATGTCGTTTACATAAAGTAGGAACATTATCGGACCCAACACTGACCCCTGTGGTACTCCGCTCGTCACACTCCTCCACTGGGAATATTCGTCTCATATTGTGGTCCTCATTTCTCTTCCTATTAAAAAGTTTTCCATCTATTTTAACATCCTACCATGTACACCTCCAACAACCTGCAATTTCCACAATAACCTTTTGTGAGGCACCCTGTCAAAGGCCTTTTTCAGGTCCAGGTAAACACAGTCAACCCATCCCTCTCTCTCCTGTGTAACATCTATCACTCCGCTATAAAAGCTTAATAAATTAGATACACAAGATCTCCCTTCCCTGAATCCAAACTGTTTCTCACTAAGCACCCCCTGTCCCTCTATGAAGTGTGTCCACTTTTTTCTTATAATTTTCTCACAAATTTTGCAAACAATGCTGGTGAGGGACACCGGTCTGTAGTTAAGCGGATTTTCTCTGTCTCCTCCTTTGTAAATAGGTACCGGTACTATGTTAGCTCTTCCATTCCACTGGCAGGTCTCCTTCATTCAGTGAAGATTTGATGATGTCATAGATTGGTTCCACTAGCTCTTCCGCACATTCTTTGAGGATCCATCCAGCCACTCCATCTGGTCCATTTTGGGGAGAAAACCTAATCAAAATCTAGGTGGATGGGACTCATCAGCCTTGGTCGGGAGCCTGTCTAGGGGAGTAAACCTTATACAAATATGTACCGCTTAACTAAGGGCGAAGCTGGTTAGTGGATGGATTAGCCGCACACCACTGTACAAAAATAGTGCTAATAAGATACATAGAAGGCCTTAGAGTCGAACGCACCCTTAATTGAATGGTCAATCCTGTAAGTCCTTCGGCAAACTGGCATAGGTTGTCTCTCTTATATCAGCCACAGTGATAACATGATGAGGCGTTGTTGTGGCAAGACTTTGTTGTACTGTGCTGCAGTAAAGACTGTAGCCACCGTGTTATGATTGTTGTGCGCTGTTTGCATACTTACTGTGTCCAGTCTACATTGACCGCGCCTTTTGGGGGCCCACTGTAATCATAAAAAATGGTTTGGTTTGCATTTGTGGAATCACAAATGTAATTAAGTTAGCGAATTGCGGTTGTTGTTGTTGTTGTTCCCCAAGCTGCCTGGCCGAACAGCCCCGAGTCCCCGAGAAAGGCCATGGCCACGATCGGGCTTTCCCACAGAGCTCTCATTGAGTGTAGATTGTGTTGTTGGCGTAAGTGGTTGTGTGAAATGCAGTCTTCTATGATGTGTTTAATGGTATGGGGTGCTGTGTTACATCCCGGGCAGGTGTCGACAACGGAGTCATCCAGTCTCTTCTGATAGCTCAGGAGAGCTGGATGGTGTCCGCATCTCAGCCTGGCCAGGTGGACTCTGTCCTCGCGAGGAAGGGAGGATTCGGAAGGATGGATTTCGGGAGGTCGTGCATGCAGCTGCGTGTTGTCTGTGAGTGAGTGGATGGATCGGTGAGAGATATGAGTATGGATGTGCTTCTGGAAGTTGGTTCGGGGTGGGCAGGGAGGGAGAGAGGACAATAATTGTGTGTGATACCGTGTGCTGGGTGTTGTTTTTATATTTCTTGGTGTCTGTGGGTGTGTTGCCATGTAGTTTAGTGGGTGGTCTTGGTTCGTGGAGGCTGCTGCCAGGAATTGAGTGCCTCTCATGTCCAGATGGTCTTTGACTTTGAGGATTTTGGTTTCTTGATGTAGGTGATCTGTGGGTGCAGTAGCTGTGCAGCCTGTAATGATCTTCAGGGCTTTGTTTGAATAGTCTGTAAGGTCTTATGATGTGTTTCAGCTAGGTTAGAAGCCCAGGCTGGGCTTGCGTATTCCATCACTGATCTTATGTATTGTTTATATACTGTGGTGGTAGTTTCTTTGTTGTGTCCCAATTTTGTGTGAGCAAGCGACCTGAGGGCGTTAAGTCTGGGTGTCAGTTTCTTTTTAATGTTTGTGGTGTGCTGTTTGAATGTCATATGAGTATCATATGTTACTCCTAGGATTTTGGGTGTGTGTGTATGTGTTAGGGGTGTGTTGTTTATGGTGAGTTGAGGGATGTATTCGTGTTCTCCTGTCCAACTTGTGAGCAGGGTTGCGGTGGATTTGGCTGGGGCTAGATTAAGTCTGTTTGTAGTGCACCAGCCATGTAGTGTGTTGAGATAGGGTTGAAGGAGATCTGTTGCTCTTTTTGGGTCATGGTGTGTGCATGTGAGTGTTATGTCATCTGCATAGGAGGCTAAGTTTATTTGGGGCGTATTGGGTGTAGTTATATCGTGCATGTACAGATTGAAGAGTGCGGGCGATAGGACGGATCCTTGTGGGACTCCGTGTGGAAAGTTTCTGATTTTAGATGACTGACCGGCAAAAGATACGTGTGCACATCTGCCTGCTAGGAAGTTGGCCAGCCACCGTTTTGTGTTGTTGTGCATGTTTGTGTTGTAGATTTTGTTTGTTAGGTTGTGGCGGGGGATGGCATCGAAGGCTTTACTAATGTCGAGTGTGGCTAATAGTGATCTGTGTGGTGGTCTAGCTGAATTGATGCCGTCGAAAGCTCTTTGTGTAAGGTCTGTGAGAAGAGTGTTTGTGGAGTGCAGTGGCCTAAAGCCATGTTGTGTTGGAGCTAGGGGTAGGTCAGGTGTAATTAGTTGTAATACTAGGCGTTCCATGACTTTGGAGGGGGAGCAAAGGAGTGTGATGGGGCGGTGCGAGGAGGGTAGCGTGGGGTCTTTGTTGGGTTTGGGGAATGTGATGATGATACCATGCTTCCAAATGTCTGGTATTGTGTTGTGTGAATAGCTGTAGTTTGATATGTTAGTGAGTGCTTGTATGCCTTGTGGTCCCAGGTGTCTGAGGTGTATGTTGCTTATGTTGTCTAGGCCACAGGCGGGTGAGTGCTTGAGATTGTTGATGATATGCTTTGTCTGGTGATTGGTGAAGGGTGTATAGTCAGGGTCTGTGGGGAATTGTCTCTTACGTCGGATGACACGTCGGTCGTCTTTGTGAGGTTTTAGGTGGCTGACATGTGAAAAGTGATTGATGAGAGTGTTTGCTTGTTGTTTACATGAAGGAGTAGAGTCTGTTGTTGTGATTGCAGCATGTGATTGTGTTGTGTTGCTGTTGGAAAGTGTGATGCTGTTTAGTGTTTTGTATAGTTTTTTGGGGTTTGTTTTGTGATCAAGTGTTTGTAGGAAGTTATTCCAATTTAGTTTTTGTTGTTCTTGTATTTTGTTGTTAGTTTGGGTGTTGAGTGCTTGAATTTGTTGTGTGATGTCTTGTGTGTGGGGTGCTGGGGAGTGTTTCAGTATTTCGCGTTGTCTGATGAGGTTTTGAATTTCTGGTGTGAAGTTGGGGTTGTGTCTTTTTCTGTTACCTCTTGGAATGTGTTTCTTGTCAGCGTTTTGGATAGTTTTATTGAGTATGTGTACAGCATTGTTGATGTTAGTGATGGGTGTACTGTTTAGAGTTGTGAAGTGTTGTTCTGTCTCATTTGTGAATGCTTTCCAGTTAGCTCTTTTATAATTGGTGTATGTGTGTTTGTGGCTAGCTGGGGTGAGTCTGGTTTTGGTGGTGATAATGATCGGGAGGTGGTCAGAGCCTAAGGTTCTGACCACCCTCCAGGATGTTGTGGGGGCGAGTTCTGGGGAGCAAAAGGTGATGTCTGGAGATGATGGGTTATAGAGGGCTTGGTGAGGAATATGGGTATGTTGATGGATGTCGTTAAGGATGATGAGGTTATCGGTTTGGTTTTGTAGTACCAGCCCTCTGTCTGTGTCGGGGTTGTCGACAAACCAGGCCGACGTCTTGGCGTTGAAGTCACCACCCAGGATGATGTGTGGGGTGTTTGTGATGTGTTGTAAGTGTGGTCTGTATTCATTTGGTACTGTAGGGGATGTATGTGTTTATGATGGTTATGTTGGAGTTGTTGCCAGTGCGTATTTTAATTGACTGTATTTCTGTTATGTTATCATTTGGGGGGAGGAGTGATTTGGTTTGTACACTGGTTACTATGTATGATATTTCTTTGTGTACCAGGGTGATGAGTCCACCGCCCCCGCCGACAGCCCGGTCTTGTCTGATGGTGGTGAAATTATGAAATGTGGGTGTTTTTTGTGTTGTGCGGAGTTTTGTTTCTTGTAAGATGGCAATGTGTATGTTGTGTTGTTTGATGAAGTGTGAGAGTTCGTGTTTCTTTGTGTTGATGCCATCTATGTTCAGTTGAAGAATGTTAATGTTATGTGCACGATGTATGTTGGGTGCTGCTGCACGAGGATGGGGTGGGGGTGATGGGTGGGGGTGGGGGTGAGGGAGGGGCTGGGGGTTGGGATGGGTGAGGTGGGGGTGGGGATTGGGGAGCAGGAGATGGGGGTTGAAATGGATTAGGATGGGGTGTGGTGTGTTGAGTTGAGGATGTGGATGGTATGGGAAGGTTAGGTGGGTTAGGGAGGAGAGGTGGACGGGTTTTAGGGGGGGGAGTGGATGATATGGGAAGGTTAGGTGGGTTGGGGAGGAGAGGTGGACGGGTTTTAGGTGAGGGATTTGACTGGGAGAGGGAGGGGCATGAGGAACAGGTCCAGGTGTGTGTAGTGTTTCTTGGAGGCAAGTGTTGTGCAGGGAAGTGGGTCCAGTTCCCGCATGAATTGCAGAGAACTGAATACTTAGTATGGCGACTCGAAGTGATGGGTTTTGCAAGTTGGACATATGTATGTGAACGTGGGTCCTGGGTTGCTCTCAATGTCTCCGGCTAGAAGAAGTCTTCGAGAAATGACAGCCGGAGAGTCATTTCTCGGTGTAGGAAAAACTGTGTGATGTGTGTGTGTGTGTGTGGTGAGAGGTGTGGAAATTCCCGGCGCGACCGAAGCCGCTCCAAGGACCCGTGCCCCCAGGGAGGGGGCAGGGGATGGTTGTGACGGTTTGGCTCCCGAAACTGCTCCCCGCGGCCGGCATCCGGTTTTCCTCCACTGGTCGTTGATTTTGTCTTCGGCTGTGGAGGGTCGGCAGCCATCCGCGGTTGGCAGCCTCGGGAGGTGGCCCCACGGCGTAGACGCCGCCACATCAGGACCCGAATTGCGGTACCAGAAGGTAGCAGCACAGGCAACTTCCACTCAGTTACTTCCCTTATTAGGGGTACACCAACATCCACTTCTCTTTCTAGTATATCTTTCATGACTCCATCAATATATGATCTTAATAAATTTCACTGCAAACACCCTCATGTGAAATTAATTAAAGCACCCTTTCTTTAACCATTCTTGCCCGGGCTCGCCATCCTAAGGACATTATTGAGATCCGGCCGATCTGGCCGAAAAACTTTGTAATAGGCTAGCCCTATCTTTGTTATTTTAACTGCTAGAGAATTCACACGCATCTCAAAAAGTAGCCGTATTTCGTATCTGTAGCCTGGCGTTAAGTAGAGCTCTCTAGGTCAATTGGTTCAGTTGTGATGACGATTTCTGTAGAGCACAGTTTTCCGCAATTTTAGCAATATCTCACAATAATAACAACTAATCTTGTTCTCCAAAACCATAATGACAAAAGTCAGACTTCTTCTTCTTGATTTCGAAGGTGCGCGTCACTCCGACAGGCTTTTACATACGGTTCGACGCACGACTTTCAAACCAAGCTTAATAGGCTTTCAAGCTTACGGATATTAAAATGACACCCGGGCTCCTGGCCATATGCCGCGGTGTAATTATAAAATGACAACCGGGGAGGAAGGGTTAACCTAACATTCAGATCAAAGAACTCAATCTGTCAATTTTTCACACGCACTGCCACCCTTGTACAAGGATTCTTCACCCTTTTCAGCAACTTACCAATTACTCCGTATATTCTCAATACTGTACTTTACACAAACCTTCTCTATTAACTCATAGGCTTTCTCCAGCTTGTGTAATACAAAATAAATGAAAACTTAAGAGAACACAAGCCGCGCATGGACAGCAGAGCCAGACAAAGATAAATACCGGTAGACAAAGAGAGAGTACTGCACTGTATAAATCTAAAAGAAAAGAAATAATTCAAACTGACCGTCTTATCAACAAAGAGTGGGAGTAGGTAGGCAAACTGCTGGGCGAACTCGGCTTGTGTCATGGCCTTGCCGAGGCTGGGCACCACTTCTCCAGCATACTCTATCAACATCTCGTCGTGTTCCGCTTCACCCTCATCCTCGCTCCCCGCTTCGTCAGCCATGTCCTGGCACATCGTCTGCACACAAGGAAATTGTGAGATCATAGATTAAGTGGATAGTGTGAAATTACATAATCATAAACAGATAAATAATAAATTAGTTATAAAATGTCCGTATTTGGATATTAGGTACAGTAATACAATTACCTAGGAGATACCATCTCTGCCGGTGGTGGGGCCGAGGCTGCCACTGTTGCTAGAATTAGGTGTGGCTGGGGGAAGTTCAGAGAACTGCTGCCAATCCTGACCATGAAAAGAATGCCTCTCCCCTGAAGGGAAAGGTGTATGCCTCATGTGTTAGAAGTGCAATGACGTATGCTTCAGAAACATGGGCCGTTAAGGTAGAGGATGTCAACAGAATGGAATGGAACGTAATGAGATGAGAATGGTGAGATGGATGTGTGGGGCCAGGCTACAGGATAGAATAACAAATGTTGAGCTGAGGAGACGTTTAGGTATAAAGAGTATTAGTGAGGTGATGCGTACAAGTAGACTGGGATGGTATGGACATGTGGAGAGAATGGATTAACAAAATTGGGTGAAAAAATGCAGGTCTGTGATTGTGGAGGGAGCTGCACCAAGGAGTGGACCGAGGAAGACCTGGGATCGGACTATACGTGCCGATGTGGCTGGGGGAAGTTCAGAGAACTGCTGCCAATCCTGACCATGAAAAGAATGCCTCTCCCCCTGAAGGGAAAGGTGTATGCCTCATGTGTTAGAAGTGCAATGACGTATGCCTCAGAAACATGGGCCGTTAAGGTAGAGGATGTCAACAGAATGGAATGGAACGTAATGAGATGAGAATGGTGAGATGGATGTGTGGGGCCAGGCTACAGGATAGAATAACAAATGTTGAGCTGAGGAGACGTTTAGGTATAAAGAGTATTAGCGAGCTGATGCGTACAAGTAGACTGGGATGGTATGGACATGTGGAGAGAATGGATGAACAAAATTGGGTGAAAAAATGCAGCTCTGTGATTGTGGAGGGAGCTGCACCAAGGAGTGGACCGAGGAAGACCTGGGATCGGACTATACGTGCCGATCTCAAATCCAAGAACTTGACAAGTGAAGCAGCCCTTAACCTAAGAAGTGCGCATGGGGGGTATGAGACACCACACTCCTGTGCTGATGTATTTGAGCTGTTTCCCATCACTAACATCGTTATTTTACCATAAATAGCATTAATACTTATCCATATGTGCCTATTATAGGTTGATTATAAAGGTATTAACCTGTTACAACAATAAAACAAGTGGAAACAGTGTTTGGATGGTCAAAATCGGCGATACAGGCCGGGAGTTACATAATGTATGGCTGAGGCAACCTCTCTGCCTTCCTCCCCTCCCCTTGTCTGGAGAGACACTGTTACGCAATAGTCTCTCTCTCGCTCTTTCCCACGCTTGGTAACAGTGATGACAACGCCCTGCTACCAACTCGCTAATGTTAGCACGAAAATAGACCACAGAATAAGGGAATAACAGGGAAAATAGGTGATAACTGAAGGAAGGGAGGAAAGTGGGGAAGGAGGGGAGGTGGAGGAGTGATATTTGGCATGGCCCAGGGGCAAAATCAAAATAAAAATAAAAAAATAAAAAATAAAACATTTTTTTTTTTTTTCTTTTTTTGGGTGTTTTAAATGGATTTTTTCCCCCCCTTACTCTTAAGAGTCTTCCCGCAGTCCGCCGGGGGAACTCTTAAGAGTCTCCCCGCAGTTCCCGGGTTAACAGGGTTGCCTGGAACGCCGCCATTAGGACAAGACTGAAACTGCACGTATGTGTGGAACACTCAGTCTTAAAATTTTATGTATGTATAATTCACAGTTGATCTGAAACTTGCTGTGAGACAGGAAATAGATACTTTTCATACCAAGATGCCTTGAACCCATGGAGCCCGGAAGTCCTCTTGGAAGGACAGTCAAAGTTAGCACCGCACAGCCTAGGTATCCTCTTGAAAGGACAGAGCTCTTTAAGGTAACCCAACTCGTCCGGCCAGGTTTGAACTTTCGCGGGCTTGAGATTCGGGGGTTTTCCATCAAACTTGTGATTTACTCATATTCACATCTCCACAAAGAAATAGCCTAACCTAATTAAATTGTAAAACTTGCAAAATAAACAAACCAAAACTGGGACGACACAGTATAAAGGCAAAAGAACATATCAAAATCGCTATGTGGAAATAACGCTTCAAGTTAGATATACATTCAGGCTCTCGGTAATGCAGTTAATTAGTCCTTTCACAGCACAGTGTTACCGAAAAATGCGATACCGAAATAACATAGCTTATGGGAAATAACCATTTCATCCCACCCAAAATCCCAAAGTCCCCTTTTTTACCTACAGTATTTCGTCCCAGCCAAAGTTCCAAAGTTCCCTTTTTTGACGCTAAGTACACATCACACATCATAGAAATACAATAAAGTATTATCATTATTATTATTATGAAATAAATAAAAGCCTGTAATTCTCCCAAGATTCGAACCTAGGATTATAATGTAAAACTTGCAAAATAAATATCTAATACAGAACTTACACTATCTATCCATCTATCTATTGCCAGACGCATTACTCCCTTTAAAGACGGTGGCCATACACAAAATGCCCCCAAGCAGACCTATCCCCTACATACATACATACGGGTTTAAAGACCGCAACCGTACACAATGAATGTGGCTTCCATGGTACAATCGCAGTACTGCACCCAGCGCACAACAATCATAACACAGTGGCTACAGTCTTTACTGCAGCACAGTACAACAAAGTCTTGCCACAACAACGCCTCATAATGTTATCACTGTGGCTGATGTAAGAGAGACAACCTATGCCAGTTTGCTGAAGGACTTACAGGATTGACCATTCAATTAAGGGTGCGTCCGACTCTAAGGCCTTCTATGTATCTTATTAGCACTATTTTTGTACAGTGGTGTGCGGCTAATCCATCCACTAACCTGCTTCGCCCTTAGTTAAGCGGTACAGATTTGTATAAGGTTTACTCCCCTAGACAGGCTCCTGACCAAGGCTGACGAGTCCCATCCACCTAGATTTTTATTAGGTTTTCTCCCCAAAATGGTTTGCCGACCAAGGCTACCATTACACCATCAAGACAGTTATAAGTACCGCACATGACTACGATAAATATCTACGCTTTTTCCAAATCCATAAAAGCCCAAAATATCTCCTTATGCTTCTCGCATAGCTGTTTTAATGCAAAAAACTGATTCACACACCCTCTTCCCCTCCTAAAACTGCACTGCTCTTCTCCTATTTCACCTTCTATACCCTTTATTATCCTCTCTGTCAACACCCTGCCATATAGCTTTCTAATTAAAATGTAAAACTTGCAAACTAAACAAACCAAAATTGGGACAAGGACAATATAAAGTCAAATTAAATTATCAAAATCGCTATGTGGAAACAACGCTTACTAAAATGAAAATTATTATATAAAAGAACACAATCCACCACATAGGGTGTACATCACTACATGAGCAAGTTAATCTGTTTCCCAAGCAAACCAATCGCACATATAACAACGCACTATCGTCACGTTAAAGGAAGTAGTCAAGTTAGGGAAGTCTGGGACGTTCTGGCAAATTTTACTAAACTCTGCATGAATAAAGAAACTACATGTTAAATGTCAAAATATTATTTAAAATCAAATTTGCAACATGACAAGACATTAACAATAGTAAAAAATACAAATATTGATAAGATATCTATACTATTACAAAATAATATATAAAATACAGTACAGCACTCACTAACGATAGTGCTATCGGGTAGGTACCTGTAAGCATAGCATGCCTCAAGTGACCCCTATCAATAACTACCCTACAAATAACCTACATTTATAGCACAAATAAACTAAGGAAATCGCAAAAGTAAGCAATTGATACTATCGACAATGAATACATATATAAAGAGAAATAATTGCAAAATATGAAGTAACAACAGATTTAAACAAAGAGTACTCTTTTAACAAGAACAATAAATTTAAAAAATCATCAATATTAATAATAATAATAATAGAAAAAGAAAAAGATAAACAATAAATACAGACAAAAAGTAAGCAGAGGTTTATACAAGAAACTTCAAGTTAAAAATGCTTGATTAAAATTATTGATGTCAAATTTTAGAATACAGTCACAATAATTGACCCTAAAAAGATTAAATTTATGGAACAATTTACTTGCCTCAAAACCTCTGTCCACTAAGAGTCTGTATAGTAACCTAGCTCTAGCCCAAAAGTCATCTACTTTAGTGCAGATTTTACAAAATCTTATTAATTGGGAATAAAAACAATTATAAGTGATTTTACTATCGATATTACTACTAGGGAAAGGAAAGTTTATTACGTTAAAATTAAAATCATCAACTTTGTGATATACTTTAAGTATGCACTGTTCATTAACAATCTCTATATTTATATCAAGAAAATTTTCAACTTTATAATTTACGTTACATTGTGTGAGGGGAATAGAATTAGGGTAAATAAGTTTAGCAACTTGATTAAAATTTAACAAATTGCAAACAAGAATATCATCAATATATCTACTATTATTACTTAACAGTTTAGCAAGTGCTAATTTTTCTGGAATTTTATTTTTCTTGCTACTGTCAACTAAGTCTTTTATATATTTAAATTCTAAAGCAAGCAAGAATAAGTCTGCAATTAAAGGGCTAGCATTTCCACCCATAGGAATTCCTAATATTTGTTTGAAAATGTACGGCCCGAATCTAACATAAGTACTGTATTGAAAAGGAGGAATTTAAGGGCATCTTTAAGTTTAGTTCTATCAAAATATACAGAACTAGTGGGAGTAGAGCTAAGTGATGCATTATTAAAATATGTATAAACATTTATGAAATAATTACCATTCCTAACGAACCTGTCAAAGTGCAAATCTATAATAAAGCAAAGCTCTGAATATACTAAATCTAAAGGCAAATTGGTATACAAAGTTGAAAAGTCGAAGCTATGTACCGAGGTAACTTTCGGCATGGTATTTATTTTATCAATAACTTCTAACGAATTGTCAACACTCCAATAATAGTTAATGCCAGTTCTTCTCATGATGGTATTACAATATCTTTTATGAGTACTTTTAATGTATTTTAAGCAATTTACTACTTGTTCTGATAGAGTTTTAGTGGTAGCAAATTTTGCTCCGGCAATAAAGCGATATTTATAAGGTCTTTTATGAAATTTAGGTAACATGTATAATTTTGCAATGCACTTGTTCTTATCAGAAAGTTTAATATCAAATATTATATTTTTCTTGGTATGTTCATCGATTAAGTTATCAATATTCAGATTATTTTGAATTTCATAAACAGAATTACCGCAAATATTTTTACGTAATATGTTACCCTTAATACCTAATTCTTTTTTCATATTTTCAAGATAAATTTTTTTACATGTGAAGCTATAATTATTGCTGGCTTTATCTACTGTAGTGATAACAAAATGTTTATGTAAATTTATTAAATCAGCTTTAAGCTTATTATAATTATAGTCTATAAAATCTGAAAGATTAAATTCATTTTTAAGCGAGAAAATTTTATTTCTAATTAACTTAATTAATAATTTAGACCATGCTTCTAGTTCTCTCGCATTGCAGCACGCAATTTTTAACAATTTATCTTTTAATTTATTGACTGAAAAACAATATCTTTTAAAATTATGTCCCATGTTACTTTATTACTCCCTATTCTAAATTTAAACCCTTTACGACATAGCTCCGCTAATTTGTCGTTTGCAAAATGTTTAACTAGTTCTACATCACCTGTTAATATGTGACATATCGGACTATAAATGAACTTTGCTAGTGCATCACGTCTGCTAGCTGGCATATCCATGACTCTTTCACACACGCATTTATTATTATTGAAAATATCATTATCTGAAAGATTTCCTAAAACTTTATTATAATTACAAATAATAGACCCAACAGGTCGTTCATATGAATACACTATTAATGGTTTGAAATCTTTACAACCATCTGGTAACATGGACTTAACTTTCTTTGAATTAATAAGACTGTTAACATTAATTTTGTCTAAAATTTTAGAGGAATAATTTAAAGTGGACATGACTTTATCTTTAATACGGTTATCTTTGGATTTCTTAGAATTAGCTCTAATATATCCCATAAAAGCAAAGACTATATTCTTAAATTTATTTGTGAAATTATGTTTATTATTTAGAATATTTTCTATAAAAGGAGCAAAACTTTTCTTTTGTAGGCCTTTCAACGAATCTTTTAATTTTTTAATTCCGAAATTTCGATATAATGAATATAAATTATTAACAATAATTATAATATCAGACCTGCTTTTCTTTTTATTAAATGTATTTAGTCTTCTATTACCGTGTCTACCAGGTCTTCTGTTTAAAACAGGGAAGTTAAAATATGGGTTATTAAAATCGTTTTTTAATAAATCTTTATACAAAATGTTGCCTACATTTTTTATTTGATTGTTAAGTCCAAATGGATAGATGGTCATTAATTTTCTGATAATAACTGATAATAAACTAATACCTCTAAGCTTGAACACTCCTGCCGGTCTCTCTTCCCCTATTACAACGACACAATACATGCACTCCTCCAGTATAGTGGTACCATTGACACAACAAAGCACATATTGAATAATCTCACCAGCCAATTTATTATCACATCACCAACCTTCTTAACCCTTAAAGAGCGGCTCGCAACATAAGTCGAGTTGAAAAACTGGCAAAAAACGGGTGAAAAACGGTTGAAATAGAGTGAAAATGGGTGGGATAGTAATGATCCATACGTCCGACATCTGTGGCCTCCTGGCCCACACTAACTCCAGTTCCCCCACCGCGCGTGAGGATGACAGTGTAACCAATAGTTCGCTAAAAGTGAGCAAGGTAGCAAAATCAGCTAAACTTCCATCTTCGAGGTAACACTGTCAGTGCTCCACGAGTGCTACGTAGCTGTATGTGGCGTCATTGTGTAGCGATTTCCACCTAGTTTTCGGCGCAATACAGTTCCTTTCATACTGATGGTTGATATAGCAGTCAGAACGGCCCGGAAAGGCCCAAAACGGCCACAGAGCACCCGCTAGAGGAGGGTTAATACACTCCACAGCAACACCATTCATACCTTCTGCTTTTCCCGTTCTCATAGATATACAATGAGGTAACGGGGAGAGGCATCATGGTTACGTAACAGTGGGAGAGATCCTTATAATCACCGAGAATATTGAGGTACACACGGAGAGACAGAGATAAACTGGAAAGGAGGGCGGGAAGCCGATCGGACCCATGCATGATGTCACCAAGCCGAGCGTGACGTCGCCGGGCCGAGTCGATTCCACGGGAGATTGACAATGTTTCGTGTTATTCAGAGCTTTCGCATTTAGTGTGCCCGCGGAAGAACAAACACGTGTTGCTCAACAGCGTGTTACCGAAAGCATGACTATATATCAGAATGTATCACTCCCTGATATCTTGCGAATGGTCAAGACTAGAACACTCTACACCAACTGGTTCTTGTTCGATGGTAAAATAAAAGGGTAAGTTTTGGCACATTTCTAAGGTAAATACGGGAGTTTCTGGACTTTCATCACAGTCACATTCATATTTCTGCAGAGAAATGGTCTAAACTAGGTTAGATAAATAGAATGTATCACTCAATTGTTATCTTGCGAATGATGAAGACTAGAACATTGTACACCAAGTGATTCAGGTTTGATAGTGAAAATATAAAGCTAGTTTTGGCAGTCGCCTGCTAATGTGTCGATTTTAGTTTGAATGTTCGGCTGGCACACGGTTTGCAACCATTGATTATTGATATATTTCACCATAGTAAACATTCTTATGACATTGAACACTGCTTGTGTGCATCGATTCGGATGGCCAAAAACTATCGATGGAGTTGCTTGGACACTGCTTGCAAAGTAGAGTCCCAAGCAGACTGACTGTTAGGGTACCGTATGTTCTTGTGTGTTTCTTGGACCGCCCGCCATGACGAGATTTTGTAGCAAAATATGTTGCTAATTATTAAAACTTGGCAAGAAGATGATGCAGAGATATTTAAATTTCATATTTTTCCAATAGGTATTGAGAAATCAGCTGCAAAAGGTTTCAATAGGCCATCAACTAAAATATAAGCGACTATAGTCTTCATCAATCTCAAGAAGGTTTTGCTACATTTAGACATATTATTTATGCCAGTTAGGCAGAGGTGTTAGGGTTAGGGGAGGTGTGGCAGAGTGGTCTTGCCACTGGACTGGTAATCCAATGGACCCGGGTTCGAATCCCAATATGTCAATGGGAAGATATTATTGGGATGGAATTTGTGCTGTACCTAGTTTCAGTGCATTACCACAACACACCGAAATGCCAAAACAAAATACCCTCATTGTTCCCTGATTAAATAGCACTGTATGAATATTCCCATATTCAAAATATGCTACAGGGGGGCAATGTGCCTAGTGAGTTAACCCTCTCGCATTTTTAGGACGCGATTGCGTCATATCGACAGTAGCCCAAGAGTGACCGCAATCGCGTCATAATGCCACCTGTAAGTTAGAAATATTCGCCAAAAATAAGTTTATGACGCGATTTGGACTGGTAAGTTAGGCATCAGTAAGTTACAAAAGGAAGTATCTAGCAACCCCATAGCGTCCCTCTCTGAGGAGCCCAGGCCTTTGTAAAGTCAGTAGTTTCCCAGCCCCCAGACTGTGAGGCAGGGTCCCGGCCCTTTAAATTCTTGGCTCCCTCCCTCTGGCCCACCATGCCTAGCTATAGGCAAGCAATTATGGATTATTTCATCTACCTAGTGGAAGTGTTTAGTGAATAATTCGAATTATATATGTATATAAAATGTTACTTGTGACTTTTGGTGACTGAGAGAGGAGTGAATCTTGGTTAACCCCTTGAGTATTGATGCAGTTTTTCTAGGTATCATTGATGACTTTACACTATTTTTTGCTTGAAAGACAAATATATTTATCAATAAATACTGCCTACGAAATAAATACATTATAATCACGAAGATGTTACAGGAATGCTTACAGGAAGTATGGTAAGTACTCTATGGAATTTTAGTTATATTACAGTATATATTATATATCTATATATATACCCCCCTGATACTACTCTCCTTGACGCGGTTGGGGGGCTTCGGGGCCGGCGACTGGAGCTTGATGGAGGATGGTTGGTGTACTTACCCTTCCTATCTCCCCTCGAGCTTTCGTCCTCAGCTTGACTAATTCTGAGTAGTTTTTCATTCCTCATTCTATGTTTTTCCCCTTCTATTCTTATTCTGTCCCATCCGGCTGTCCTCGGGCAGTCTATATCTCATGTCTCCCTGGCCTGGCTAGGTACTTGACTCCTGACCCGTTTTGTCTCTTCTGTTGCTGATGTAGCCGAGCTGACTTGATTCCATTCAGTAATGCATTTTTTGCTTCTCGATGTGATTTTTTCTACCTTCGACCTGATCTTTCATTCTTCGCCCTGATCACTTCTTGGTTGGTGTTGCGGTGTAGCAGTTCTTGCCTCATCCTTCGGCCCTGCCCTATAACAGCTCTGCTGTGGAGCTCATGTGGTTCGGCTGAACTGATGAAATGGCGAGTAATGTCTGCGTGTCTTCACCTTCCTAGATTTGTTCCCCTACTGCCCTTCCCTATCTATCTTGACTCGTTTAGTTATATATCTTGATCGAATCCTTCGGGCCAGCCTTATGAGAGTTCTTTGTAGAGCTCAGTGGTCTGGTTAAACTAATATTTAAAAAAAAAAAAAAAAAAAAAAAAAAAATATATATATATATATATATATATATATATATATATACAGTAAAAGTCCGTTAATCCGACGACCGATGATTCGAATCTCCCAATAGTCCGAATTTTTCAATTTGAGGCCAAATCCGAATTCACCCGATGGTCCGAATTTCAAGAAGTCCCAAAGTCCCCTTTTTGAGGCATTAGTCCACTCAAATGACACATAATGGAGCACACACATATCATATGTTCATGAATTCACTTTAAAAGTTTACCATTGTCATTGTAGCCTATTACCTACTTCAAAACATTCAGATTAATGGTCAAAGGAAGCTACTGATATAAACGTAAAACCTTCTTCTTCTTCTTCTTCCACATCGTCTGCTAGAGAGTTTGTTTTGCTCTTGAACGCATCCTTGGGACGCTCCAATGCGCTACTGGCTTGCACCGCATTTTCTGCAAGCGCATTCAGTCTTGAGCTTGAAAACGCACCTTTGGACGTATTAGTCTTGAGCTTGAAAATGAACCTTTGGACGTTCCGATACGCTACTATTTATAGTTCAGTGATCGGAGCGTCCCAAGGGTGCTTTCAAGACAACAAGACAAGGGTGCTTTCAATACAATATAATATAACAGAGCACGTCACAAAAGGAAAATCACAAAATGAAAATTACAAGAACCTCTCAGGGAAGTGCCGTTGTTAAGGCATTACTTCCCGAACCACATCTGATCTGATCTTCAAGAGCAAGACAAACTCGCTAGTAGACGGAAGAAGAAGACGTTTATATCAGCAGATTCCTTTGACCATTAATCTGAATGTTTTGAAGTAGGTAATAGGCTACAATGACAATGGTAAACTTTTGAAGTGATTTCATGAACATATGATATGTGTGTGTGTGCACCATTGTGTCATTTGGGTGGCCTAATGTCTCAATGTTTTCGTCATACACAGGTTCATAGGGGTAAAGTCCGATAATCCGAAAAATCCACTAATCCGAACGAGGGCCGGTCCGCTGCCCTTCGGATTAACGGAAGTTTACTGTATATATATATTTTTTTTTAAAAGACCTCCGTCTACGTATTGTGAAAAACCTGTTATCCTCCGGCAAATTGTGGGGTTGAGTGAGTGAAGGGGGGGGACAGTGAATGAAGGAGGATGCATGTTTTTCATAATACGTGTTGCTAGCCCCAAACGCGCGAGCAACTGTGGCTTTCAACCATCCGACACATCCCCTTTTATTAATGTGCATCACACATGTTACATACAAATAGGGTTTATGTTTTGTTTTACCCTACTGTGGAAAGACTACGGATACACCACTCCTGCCGGGGCCTCACGCAGTGGCATGACTCAGTCCTGTCGAACTGAGCTCATGACGCTGGTGGCATTGCCCCGGAGGATAGCCATCCCTAGTCTTTGCTTGAGCCAGAGGGTTTCCCGGGGTTCTCCTGAAACTTCTCTGATTTTACGGCCTATTTCATTCACCATCTTAAGGGTGGTGGGGCCGAAGACTCCTGAAGTTTCGAATGCCAGGGGCTCGAACTGATGAATTCTGGCGATGGCTTGATATTTTTCTCGCTTTTTATTTTCTGCTATCCGGGCGGCTTCACCTGCTTCGTCGGCGTTTCTGGCGGCGTTGGTTGTGGAGAAAGTGTCAACACATGTGGCATCCCACACGAGGCACCGGCCATTCTTGTAAGAGAAAGTGGTCATCCCATCTGGCCGTTTGCCGTCTTCTCTGTGAAGTCCATGTGGTTCGAGGATTGATGCACAGTTAGCACTCTGCAGGGCCCGTTTTATGACATCATTTAGTGCAGAGTGTCTTGGCAGGCGGCCTGCGTTGTAATTACATGACAAGGCATGGTGACCTTGAGCATCCATCCTCCCATCACACTTGCAAGTGTGTGGGTGACAAACTGCCGCACCCACTCTGAGCGCGATGGCGACCCGGAGCGCTTCAGCATCCAAGTGAGTTCCAAGAGGTGGGATGGGGATGGCGTGTAACCACAAGCCACTCTCCGAACGGGCGGCTGCCTGGAGGCGTGCTTTTGCAACCTGGTCTGCATTGGTTAGGAGATTTTCTTGAGTTTTCTTCGCCGAGATGGTATCCCACGCTTTCTGCTTGCTCCTGGAGGTACCCTGAGGCTCCTCCTCTACTCCTGTACTTCCCTTCCAGGTGTTAATCGCTGCTGTTACGTCCCCATTAAGTGTCATTCCGGGTTTAGAATAAAGGATGGACAATACGAGGTCGTTGGTCGCGATGAGGGAAGAGATAAAGGCTGGGGAGGCAATATCCGAGGCTCTCCGTATGCCCAAGCCCCCGAGGCGGACAGGAAGGGTGGCTTGTGTCCAGGCCCGTTCTTTAAATTCCACGTTGGTGATGCTGGTCACTGCTTCTCGGATTATGCTGTCTAATTCTTGGAGGCCGCCATTGTTCGTGTAAGTCATCGATGTGCGCAGGAGGTATTGGAGTTTTGGGATGGAGAAACAGTTCTTGAGCAGGGCCAGAGCTGAGTGGGCATCGATGTGTATCAGGCGACTCACGAGACGTTGAAGCTCCTCCTTTTTAACTTGAAGTGCTGGTGGGATTGCTGCCAGAGTTAGTGGGGAACCTAATAGGGTTTGCTGGTGCTCCTGAAGGATCTTTACATCTGGCAATATGTTTCGGAACAGGGCCTGAGTCTCTTCTCCTTGTTCACGTGTGTGGTTGAGGAGAACAAGTTCACATTTGGTGTCATTTATCACTAGCCCGGCCAGGCCGAGGTCAGTTATGATGTTATTTAGGTCGGTTAGAACGTTCTCTACTGACCCACCCAAGGTTGCATCGTCCAGGTACCATACATTCAGCTCTGACCTTACTTTGTTAGCTGCTGCATCCACCCCTATTGAGAAAAGAGCAGGACCACCTGGATCTCCCTGCTGTAACCCGGTCTCTGATGGGATTACCGTCTCGCCAAAAATCAGGATTGAAGGTTTGGAATAAGCCTGCCAAAGTAGGGGGTACAGAGTGGGGATGTGTTCTTGAGCTGCACGGAGGAAGACATCCCTGCGAATGCTGTTGAATGCGTTCCGCATGTCAATCTTTAGAAGCACTCGTTTTTCTTGGGCTTGGCTGAGGTAGGTGCGGGTTGCGTGTACAGCAGCTTCACACCCCCCTGGAGTTCCGAAACCTAGTTGAACTGGTCTTAAGTGTTGACCTAGGCCATTCGAGAGTGGTTTCAAACCCACCTTTGTGGCAAGGCGGCGGAAGGTGTTCCCTACTGCTATTGGGCGCACGCCGCCATCTTTTTTTGCCAGTGCACAGAGTGATGCCCCAAAAAATAGGGGTGTGGCACAGTCGGGTACTTCCCCTCTTAAAACCATGTTGATGAATTTGGTGAGGGTTTCCAAGAGTGCCTCCCCAGCAGCTCCTGATCCCTGACCCAAGAGGCCTTTGAGGTGGGCGGGTCGGATACCATCTGGGCCCGCGGCTGAGCCTGCTGGGAATGAAGTCACTGTGTGTATATATATATATATATATATATATATATATATATATATATATATATATATATATATTAGAGATGGAGCGAATATCAATTTTCACTACTGTATTTGCGAATACGAATACACATTTTTTGTTGTAAAATTCGCGAATACGAATACGAATAGCGAATATTTCAATCCTTATTTCATCCTTCAAGAACTGGTAATTATTTTTATGTCACCAACAAACGTTAATTAAATTACAGTAAAAGTCCGTTAATCCGACGACCGATGATTCGAATCTCCCAATAGTCCGAATTTTTCAATTTGAGGCCAAATCCGAATTCACCCGATGGTCCGAATTTCAAGAAGTCCCAAAGTCCCCCTTTTTGAGGCATTAGGCCACTCAAATGACACATAATGGAGCACACACATATCATATGTTCATGAATTCACTTTAAAAGTTTACCATTGTCATTGTAGCCTATTATCTACTTCAAAACATTCAGATTAATGGTCAAAGGAAGCTACTGATATAATCGTAAACACCTTCGTCTTCTTCTTCTTCCACATTGTCTGCTAGAGAGTTTGTTTTGCTCTTGAACGCATCCTTGGGACGCTCCGATGCGCTACTGGCTTGCACCGCATTTTCTGCAAGCGCATTCAGTCTTGAGCTTGAAAACGCACCTTTCAAGAAGTCCCAAAGTCCCCTTTTTGAGGCATTAGGCCACTCAAATGACACATAATGGAGCACACACATATCATATGTTCATGAATTCACTTTAAAAGTTTACCATTGTCATTGTAGCCTATTATCTACTTCAAAACATTCAGATTAATGGTCAAAGGAAGCTACTGATATAATCGTAAACACCTTCGTCTTCTTCTTCTTCCACATCGTCTGCTAGAGAGTTTGTTTTGCTCTTGAACGCATCCTTGGGACGCTCCGATGCGCTACTGGCTTGCACCGCATTTTCTGCAAGCGCATTCAGTCTTGAGCTTGAAAACGCACCTTTGGACGTATTAGTCTTGAGCTTGAAAACGCACCTTTGGATGTTCCGATACGCTACTATTTATAGTTCAGTGATCGGAGCATCCCAAGGGTGCTTTCAAGACAACAAGACAAGGGTGCTTTCAATACAATATAATATAACAGAGCACGTCACAAAAGGAAAATCACAAAAGGAAAATTACAAGAACCTCTCAGGGAAGTGCCGTTGTTAAGGCATTACTTCCCGAACCACATCTGATCTTCAAGAGCAAGACAAACTCGCTAGTAGACGGAAGAAGAAGAAGACGTTTATATCAGCAGATTCCTTTGACCATTAATCTGAATGTTTTGAAGTAGATAATAGGCTACAATGACAATGGTAAACTTTTAAAGTGAATTCATGAACATATGATATGTGTGTGCTCCATTATGTGTCATTTGAGTGGCCTAATGCCTCAATGTTTTCGTCATACACAGGTTCATAGGGGTAAAGTCCGATAATCCGAAAAATCCACTAATCCGAACGAGAGCCGGTCCGCTGCCCTTCGGATTAACGGAAGTTTACTGTACTATGAAATTAATTACCAGAAGTTAATGACGACGTGAATGTGTAATTTCTTAAATATCATAAATGAACTGTATGAATTAATGTTTAATATATTGTAAGAGTTCAGCCATAGAAAATTGAATAATTAAAATTAAATCCATTCAATTTTCTATGTTTCCAGTCCTCAGTCCCAATGTTGCCGCTTTTTTGGTACTAAAGTACCAGATTTGGTACATTTGACTCTCTCAAGTACATTTTATAAATTTTCCAATAAAATAGTCCATATCTGGTACTAAATACAAAATCATTGAGGAAATAATTATGATGGAATATATTTTAGTGACATGCTATTACATTGGATATGTGTGAAATGGCAATATTGCGACGGTTCAAATGTCCAGGTCCAGCACACGTTCGTTTACCGGGCAGTGATTCCACTTTAGAATAATTTGGTAGGCCTACTTTTCACTAGTTTGATCTGGTACTATTAAATACAGTTAAGTAGCAACACTGCTCAGTCCTCCTTCATTCCACTTTAGCGGCCCCAACGCACATCTACACAGTTATTTATTCGTTTGTGTTAACTTTAAAATTTAATATTTAATTTTTTTGTATATATTCTATTGGTTTCGTGAACATATTCACATATTTGCAAATAGCTATGAATGGAAATGCGAATACGAATACGAATATTGAAAAACATAGCGAATATTCGGACATACGAATACGAAACAAATATTCGGTCCATCTCTAATATATATAACAGCCCCAAGGTCCTGAGAAAGCCCAAGGCCCATAATCGAGTATTTATATTATTATTATATTTTTTTATATTTTTTAAATATTTATTTATTTGATTTATTATTTATTTTATTTTATTTTATATATATACTGTATATATATATATTTTTTTATTCCTGTTCCCCAGGGTGTCTAGCGGATCAGCCCCAAGGTCCCGAACAAGCCCAAGGCCTATAATGGAGTATTTATATTATTATTATAGTTTTTATTTTATTATATATTTATTTATTTGATTTATTATTGTTTTTATTTATTTTATTTTATTTATTTCATTTTATTTATATTTATATTTTATTTATTTCATATAATATATACTGTACCGCATAAATATATATATATATATATATTTATGACACCATGTATGTACTGTATATACAGTATATATAAATACCCCCCCCCCCCACACACACACACACATTTTTGTTACCATTCATTATATTTTGTTTGGCACCTTGTATATACAGTATATATATACGGTGTATATATATATATATATATATATATATATATATATATATATATATATATATATATATATATATATATATATACTGTATATATATATACTGTATATATATATATATAATATATATATATATATATATATACACAGTAGGGTCTCGTAAGATGCGAGATCAGAAGATGCGATTCGCATAAGATGCGAGAACCCCCAAATAATAAATTAATTATTTTAAGATGCGAGACTGACCATAATTTGCGAATCGGAGGCTCAAAGTGGGCTAAATCCGAGGAGAAACCTTAAGATGCGAAACCAAAATTAAAATGCGAGCCTTAGGCGGGACGTTTTTCCGTGTATCGTAAGATGCGAAATCGTAAGATGCGGTCGCATCCATCGACCATAAACTCGCATCTTACAAGACCCTACTGTATATATATATATATATATATATGTTTCTAGTCTCTCAGTGGGGATCGAACCATCGACCATCAGAACGATAGCCGACGCTTTAATCAATTACACCACGGCAGTCTAAAAGACACTCAGCCTTCTATCCTATTTATGTTAGGGAGAAGGGAAACCCACTAGGCGAATATATTTCAATTCAAACCTAGTTGTAGGATCCATATTTCCAGAACACCATACACAGATTTTTGAGTGTCCCGACGCAACTCGGGTTGAAATTGATTTAATTTAATTCTAACCCACAAAGCATGAGAGTTACAAATACAGTAGGGTCTCACATAGAACGAGAAATTGGTAGATAAACGAGGCCGTTCTATGTGATTTCGCTCTATGTGATCACGGAATTTTGGTGGCCCAATATGGTCAATGTTCACTGTAAGCGTAAATTTCCGTCAGGAGCATACGATATTTTGTACGTTTTGTACGATATTTCGGCGCTCTATATGAGAACTCCTCGGATTTGCCCTACTTTGATGGCGAAATCGTTCTATATGATCACATTCGTTCCTAACGAAAATTTTGGAACAATATTTTAGGTCGGTCGTTTTATAAGCAACTCGTTCTATGCGAACACGTTCTATGTGAGCCCCTACTGTATTGAGAATATATCACAAATACACGTGAGCCACTAAATGTTTCTAGTCTCTCAGTGGGGATCGAACCATCGACCATCAGAACGATAGCCGACGCTTTAATCAATTACACCACGGCAGTCTAAAAGACACTCAGCCTTCTATCCTATTTATGTTAGGGAGAAGGGAAACCCACTAGGCGAATATATTTCAATTCAAACCTAGTTGTAGGATCCATATTTCCAGAATACCATACACGGATTTTTGAGTGTCCCGACGCAACTCGGGTTAAAATTGATTTCATTTAATTCTAACCCACAAAGCATGAGAGTTACAAATATTGAGAATATATCACAAATACACGTGAGCCACTAAATGTTTCTAGTCTCTCAGTGGGGATCGAACCATCGACCATCAGAACGATAGCCGACGCTTTAATCAATTACACCACGGCAGTCTAAAAGACACTCAGCCTTCTATCCTATTTATGTTAGGGAGAAGGGAAACCCACTAGGCGAATATATTTCAATTCAAACCTAGTTGTAGGATCCATATTTCCAGAATACCATACACGGATTTTTGAGTGTCCCGACGCAACTCGGGTTGAAATTGATTTCATTTAATTCTAACCCACAAAGCATGAGAGTTACAAATATTGAGAATATATCACAAATACACGTGAGCCACTAAATGTTTCTAGTCTCTCAGTGGGGATCGAACCATCGACCATCAGAACGATAGCCGACGCTTTAATCAATTACACCACGGCAGTCTAAAAGACACTCAGCCTTCTATCCTATTTATGTTAGGGAGAAGGGAAACCCACTAGGCGAATATATTTCAATTCAAACCTAGTTGTAGGATCCATATTTCCAGAATACCATACACGGATTTTTGAGTGTCCCGACGCAACTCGGGTTGAAATTGATTTCATTTAATTCTAACCCACAAAGCATGAGAGTTACAAATATTGAGAATATATCACAAATACACGTGAGCCACTAAATGTTTCTAGTCTCTCAGTGGGGATCGAACCATCGACCATCAGAACGATAGCCGACGCTTTAATCAATTACACCACGGCAGTCTAAAAGACACTCAGCCTTCTATCCTATTTATGTTAGGGAGAAGGGAAACCCACTAGGCGAATATATTTCAATTCAAACCTAGTTGTAGGATCCATATTTCCAGAATACCATACACGGATTTTTGAGTGTCCCGACGCAACTCGGGTTGAAATTGATTTCATTTAATTCTAACCCACAAAGCATGAGAGTTACAAATATTGAGAATATATCACAAATACACGTGAGCCACTAAATGTTTCTAGTCTCTCAGTGGGGATCGAACCATCGACCATCAGAACGATAGCCGACGCTTTAATCAATTACACCACGGCAGTCTAAAAGACACTCAGCCTTCTATCCTATTTATGTTAGGGAGAAGGGAAACCCACTAGGCGAATATATTTCAATTCAAACCTAGTTGTAGGATCCATATTTCCAGAATACCATACACGGATTTTTGAGTGTCCCGACGCAACTCGGGTTGAAATTGATTTCATTTAATTCTAACCCACAAAGCATGAGAGTTACAAATATTGAGAATATATCACAAATACACGTGAGCCACTAAATGTTTCTAGTCTCTCAGTGGGGATCGAACCATCGACCATCAGAACGATAGCCGACGCTTTAATCAATTACACCACGGCAGTCTAAAAGACACTCGGCCTTCTATCCTATTTATGTTAGGGAGAAGGGAAACCCACTAGGCGAATATATTTCAATTCAAACCTAGTTGTAGGATCCATATTTCCAGAATACCATACACGGATTTTTGAGTGTCCCGACGCAACTCGGGTTGAAATTGATTTCATTTAATTCTAACCCACAAAGCATGAGAGTTACAAATATTGAGAATATATCACAAATACACGTGAGCCACTAAATGTTTCTAGTCTCTCAGTGGGGATCGAACCATCGACCATCAGAACGATAGCCGACGCTTTAATCAATTACACCACGGCAGTCTAAAAGACACTCAGCCTTCTATCCTATTTATGTTAGGGAGAAGGGAAACCCACTAGGCGAATATATTTCAATTCAAACCTAGTTGTAGGATCCATATTTCCAGAATACCATACACGGATTTTTGAGTGTCCCGACGCAACTCGGGTTGAAATTGATTTCATTTAATTCTAACCCACAAAGCATGAGAGTTACAAATATTGAGAATATATCACAAATACACGTGAGCCACTAAATGTTTCTAGTCTCTCAGTGGGGATCGAACCATCGACCATCAGAACGATAGCCGACGCTTTAATCAATTACACCACGGCAGTCTAAAAGACACTCAGCCTTCTATCCTATTTATGTTAGGGAGAAGGGAAACCCACTAGGCGAATATATTTCAATTCAAACCTAGTTGTAGGATCCATATTTCCAGAATACCATACACGGATTTTTGAGTGTCCCGACGCAACTCGGGTTGAAATTGATTTCATTTAATTCTAACCCACAAAGCATGAGAGTTACAAATATTGAGAATACAGTATATCACAAATACATGTGAGCCACTAAATGTTTCTAGTCTCTCAGTGGGGATCGAACCATCGACCATCAGAACATTTGTCCTGTGGCAAGCCACAGGACAAATGAGTCTTATCTATCTGCTCCTTTTAGTTTTCTCTCACGACATGCTCATGTTACATTGGTAGTATTGTTTCCTGGAAACAAAGGCCCCATTTCTCCAAGGGAAATAATGACAAAATTAAACTAATTCGTAAAATCACCAACCTACAAATTAACTTACAAAAAAAAAAAAAAATAATAATAATAATAAATTCAATGAAATTAATGAACACGTGAGGCACTCCCAGGATTCGAAACTATGATACTCACACAGAAATCCAGCGCACTAACCATTACGCTATCAAGACAGTTAAAGGTTTAAGCACACTCTCATGACATAATGTAACCCATTCTCGAATATTGGATATTAATCTAAGCATGTACTTACACCGAACTGCACTATGATAGCCTAATGAATACATGAATGGCAGGGATAATTGATGGGCCTTAACCACAAGGGAAGGCCTCGCTAGGAAATACTCCTGAACCTGAATTAATTTGTAATATCACCAACCCACAAATAAACCTAATTAATTAAATCAATGATATTAATGAACATGTGTGGCACTCCCAGGATTCGAACCTATGATACTCTCACAGAAATCCAGCGCACTAACCATAAATACAGTAAGAACCTGCTAACCTTCTTCTGCATGACATCCTTGACACAGTTTATGATAGCCGTGAGGTGTCCCTCCGGCGCCAGCACCGGGGCTCCCACCTCCTTCAGCACCTCAGCGTACGCCTCCAGGCAACCCATTACCACTGAACGCTCCTCGTCCGTACGGATCAGCTCCGACAGTTTGGGGATTAGCACCTGGATCCACTTTTTGAAGCCTGAAATTAGGTGAAAAAGTTAGAAAAAGTAATAGCAATATTTCTTAAACGTTACTTGTGACTAAAAATTAAAATTCAGAAGGCACTACATAGTTCCTTTGGAACGGTTATAAAAGGTTTAACACAATCCCACCCCTACTCTGTACAGCTCTTCAACTCAAGAGTGAAATTATACTCCCAATCTTTCTTCTATTCAACAGCTGAGCTCTGGAACTCTCTCCCTGAATCCATCTTTCCCTCATCCTATGACTTAAATTGTTTCAAACTCTGTGTCCAGACATTTTGGCCCGAACATTCCTTGATTTTGGACCTGTCACTCTTTCAACTCTGGGGGAGGCACTCGTTACAGGCAGTTTTGCCTTTTGTCTTTCTCATCTGCATATAATAAAAAAAAAAAAAAAAAAAAAAAAAAAAAATATATATATATATATATACTGTATATATGAAACTTGACAACTTAACTGAAGTTCATGCTGAAAACAGCAAGAAAAATACTGTACTGTATTTACAATAGGCTACCTGAGAGAGAGAGAGAGAGAGAGAGAGAGAGAGAGAGAGAGAGAGAGAGAGAGAGAGAGAGAGAGAGAGAGAGAGAGAGAGAGAGAGAGAGAGAGAGAGAGAGAGAGAGAGAGAGAGAGAGAGAGAGAGAGAGAGAGAGAGAGAGAGAAAGGAAAAAAAGGGGGGGGGGGGACTTGCTGAACCCACCTTCGTCAGCCTCTGGTGTGGAGATCTTGGCCAGACTGATAACAAACTGAGCCATGGCCGAGAGAAAGGGGAAAAAAAAGGGGGGGGGGGGGGGACTTGCTGAACCCACCTTCGTCAGCCTCTGGTGTGGAGATCTTGGCCAGACTGATAACAAACTGAGCCATGGCCCCGACTGCCGACTGCCTCACGTCCTCATTGGGGTAGTTCACCATCTTGTACACCTCCTCACCACACTTGTCCATGTATGGCAGGAATGCCTCGCTGGTAGGGGGAAAAAAAAAGGCACAAATTCACTTACTATCACTTTCAACCCTTTCGCTCACCAGAAGACGCAGTAGCGCCTTCCCGTATCACCCTCTAAATGAACCAAGGTGCGATTAATGCCTTCTGAAACTAAAATACAGTAAAAGTCCGATAATCCGACGACCGATAATTGGAATCTCCCAATAGTCCGAATTTTTAAAAATGAGGCCAAATCCTAATTCACCTGATAGTTCGAATTTCAAAAAGTCACAAAGTCCCCTTTTTAACCCTTCTTTGGCGGTGCGCAACTTATGTCGTGTGAAATAAATATGGACTAAGTGGCGGTTCACAACTTATGTCGTGTGCCATTTTCACCACGTAATGTTGCTGAGAGAGAGATAAGTGGTGGCAGGAGAGTAGCAAGCGTATGACTGCTCCAGACCACCGCGGCGGACCTACTGACATGAATCCCACCCTCCCCCACCCTCACGCACTCGCTACACAGGGAATTATGTAGGGAAACTACCTAATTAAAAAAAAATAAAAAATTACATGGTTTTTGCACTCGTGTTGTGCGAACGTTGCAAGAAAACTAGCGGTCGTACAAGGATGGTTGGGGTGTCATTGGAAAGCTCTGTTTATGCCCTTTCAGAGATAGATACTTGTTTTACGCTCTGGGTCTTATTTAGGCATGAAAATTATCACGTAAACAACCCTATTTAGGGTAAAAACACCCCGCTGGGCGGTACATATAAATTACCGCCTAGGCCGCTCGTAAGGCATTAGGCCACCCTAAACCCACCCAAATAACACATAATGGTACACACACATATCATATGTTAATGAAATCACTTTAACAGTTTACCATTATGTGTCATATTGGATGTATAGCGTTATATTGTGCATATGTATAGCCTATATTGTGTTCGGGTTTTCGTCAGGCCATAATACAGTAGGCTCACATATCTCGATCAATCTCATCTCGATATTTCGCATCTCGATGCCACCTTCAAGCTCTCCCCAATCACAAATCTCGATGAAAAAACGTTAATCTCGATAGCTAAATATCGATGCTAGATGCTTATATACTAATATAAACAGATTAATCTTGACCAAATCGATGTGTGAACCTCACAGTCATTGTGTTTTGTTCACCTGTATACTAATGTACCGCTAGTATCGATCGTTTTCCAGCGGTAGTCTAACCTGACTCATCTCTGCCGCTTTCATTTACGTAGTAATATAAATTACTTTACCATGTTTTAATATACATTATTATTTGTATGAGGAAAATCTAATATATAATAATAGTAAAGACAAAAGAAAACTTGATTAAACTTTATACCATGGAAAATTTATTGAAGTCGGTAGATTTGCGGCCATTTTAGCAACTTGTAGCTTCACGATACAACACATGTTGATCACCAGTCGACTTTTGTTTTTGTTCAAGTGAAGATGCTTTGTTTTATTGATCAATTACATGGAATATTGTAGATGTAGTTGTAGCTGAAGGGATAGGGAGTCATAAGATACACATATTGATCCAGATTGAGCAAAAAGGGAATACAGCTGGTTGGTGATCGTAAGTACAAGTTACAGGGTCAAAAGTGATGATTGTTAGATTTGATGTGGGTTACTTGCCGATTCGATGGTCCCTATTGTATTTTTCCCCATAAGAAGTTAACTTCGCATCTCGATATTTCGAATCTCGATCGGTATTTGTGGGAACCAATTATGATCGAGATTGGAGATTCCACTGTACACAGATTCATAGGGGTAAATTCCAATAATCCGAAAAATCCGGTAATCGGAAAGAGGCCCGGTCCACTGCTATTCGGATTACAGGATTTGTACTGTACAGTAGTTGGCATAAATCACCCAAGGAGGCTATTCGTGCCTTACTCCGGCTGTGAGAAGCTGAAGAAACAAGGAAATATGTGATATAACTTGCAACACTGTAACCCCAAAAAAGTGTGACAGCGAACGCTTCAAAGGTATATTTTCTCAGTATCAATTTAGCCCCACACCGGGATATGCACTAGGATATTTAAATCTGTGGAACCGCTGCTTCTACATACAGTATGATTTAATTAATTTATATATCTGTGAAACCCTGCTTCTACATACAGTATGTGTCTATATGATTTAATTAATTATATAACACTCAAAATGACATAAGTGTTTGTATATCGTCACGATATATGTGGTTAAGAAATTATTGTCCACGATACTACCTACGGTATGCTATTATATTTTTATTCCTGTTCTAACTGTCAGTGGTATATATGGGTACGAAAATATTTGTACAAAATCAAGGTTTAGTGGTAGAGATTGGTATATAAGTACAGTACAGTATCCTTGTTCATTGCCTTAAGTCTGGAACTCGATTTCTTAACTGCATAGTTTACCAGATAGGCTAAATGCATGCATAGAGTGAAGCGAATTATATGATTACTCTTCGCATGACGAGGATGAAAATATTCATATAAAATATATTTATGGGACATAAATTTTTACGATATCAATGGAAAGAGCATGAACATAACTATTATTATTTAGTGCATTCCTAAAACACCTATGTTGTCACTGAAATTGTCCGTTCAATAACGCGTGGACGGAATTTATTTTCGGCATACATTTTCAATGATAATTCAATGTTTCGATATTTTTCTACCTGATTATTATAGAATAACTTTCCTCGTTTTATGTATGTAAAATTAAAATGTAAAAGTCGCAAAACAAACAAACCAAAACACAAACCACACAATATACAGCATAGACAAAGGAACTTATCAAAATCACTATGTGGAAATAACGCATTGAAGATTTAGCAACACAATATAATAAAATAAAAACACATAACACAGTGTGCTTGTAGTGCATAAAAATTAATTCTTATGATCTAAAACCGACCGAGAGTGAATATTATCGGTCCGGATGAATTCTACAAACGAAAAACGAGCCAATTAGACTACAGTATTTATATCAAATCCAATATTGATGATAGAATATATCTGAATGAACCATCAAAAAGAGTGGTAAAAATACTTGTGATTTCATATACAGTACAAACACATACCTATAAAGTTATTTAGTGAGCTTCGGCAATATCTTGAATTTAACCCTCTGTTCCCGGAAGGGCTCTTGAACGCCCATAAAAAAGCATACACGAGCTACCCGGAAGGGCTCTTAAACACCCATGACGTCAAAGCCTGTGAGCTTGGTGTGCGAGGCGTCGGTCCGACGCATGTAAACAACAGCCGGCAGGACCGACGCTCCGCATCTCCGGCCACAAGAAGGAGAGCGTCGCTTGTTCGTGTGTGCCTGTATGTTGTTGTTAAGTATCGAAAAGTGGTGTAAAGTGGCTGTTTTGGCCATAAAGTTATCTCCAATGAAATCATCATCACAGCTCAACCAGTTGACTTAGAGAGCTCTACTTAATGCCATTCTACAGGTAAATAACACAGCTACGCTTGGGGATGCGCGGGAATGCGGGAAGCAGTCTGATTAACGAATATTCGGTAGCCTAGCCTAGACGTTTTTCGGCCAAAACACCCGGTTTTCGAGGAATATATATATAATACATAGCCGGGGCTGGAGGGTGGCCGGGATAGATGATCGACTTAATGAGAATTAAATAAAAACAGAAATAAAGTTAATTAAGCAACACTCAGAGAGCGAGAGGGTAAAGCTCCTCGGTGGTCTAGTTGGTTTAGTGCTCAACTGCTATGCAACTGCTACATCCCTCAACTCACCATAAACAACACACCCCTAACACATACACACACACCCAAAATCCTAGGAGTAACATATGATACTCATATGACATTCAAACAGCACACCACAAACATTAAAAAGAAACTGACACCCAGACTTAACGCCCTCAGGTCACTTGCTCACACAAAATTTGGACACAACAAAGAAACTACCACCACAGTATATAAACAATACATAAGATCAGTGATGGAATACGCAAGCCCAGCCTGGGCTTCTAACCTAGCTGAAACACATAAGACCTTACAGACTATTCAAAACAAAGCCCTGAAGATCATTACAGGCTGCACAGCTACTTCACCCACAGATCACCTACATCAAGAAACCAAAATCCTCAAAGTCAAAGACCATCTGGACATGAGAGGCACTCAATTCCTGGCAGCAGCCTCCACGAACCAAGACCACCCACTAAACTACATGGCAACACACCCACAGACACCAAGAAATATCAAAACAACACCCAGCACACGGTATCACACACAATCATTGTCCTCTCTCCCTCCCTGCCCACCCCGAACCAACTTCCAGAAGCACATCCATACTCATATCTCTCACCGATCCATCCACTCACTCACAGACAACACGCAGCTGCATGCACGACCTCCTGAAATCCATCCTTCCGAATCCTCCCTTCCTCGCGAGGACAGAGTCCACCTGGCCAGGCTGAGATGCGGACACCATCCAGCTCTCCTGAGCTATCAGAAGAGACTGGATGACTCCGTTGTCGACGCCTGCCCGGGATGTAACACAGCACCCCATACCATTAAACACATCATAGAAGACTGCATTTCACACAACCACTTACGACAACAACACAATCTACACTCAATGAGAGCTCTGTGGGAAAGCCCGATCGTGGCCATGGCCTTTCTCAGGGACTCGGGGCTGTTCGGCCAGGCAGCTTAGGGAACAACAACTGCTATGCTACTGACCTATTTTCAAAGCTAGGCTAGGTCATATAAAAAAAAAAAAAAATACATATAGGGCTCTACTTGTATATTCTGTGAGCTGTTATGCCCCAAATTGCAAGTAACCTTCTCTAGTACCGGTACTTAGTGTTTGCGAGTGGGTGTTGCTGCTGTTGTTGTTGTTGTTCCCCAGGCTGCCTGGCCGAACAGCCCCAAGGCCCCGAGCAAGGCCAAGGCCATAACCGAGTGCCCCCACAGAACCCTCCCTGCCTACCACAATAAAGCCTGGGTGACCGAAGCCACTCCAAGGCGGTGGTATATGTGTGTGGCACAAGGCTACGTAACCTGAAGTCGAAGCAGGTGTTAGTGTATTGGATCTAGGTCCCAAATGTGGTGGTATATGTGTGTGGCACAAGGCTACGTTACCTGAAGTCGGAGCAGGTGTTAGTGTATTGGATCTAGGTCCCAAATGCGGTGGTATATGTGTGTGGCACAAGGCTACGTTACCTGAAGTCGGAGCAGGTGTTAGTGTATTGGATCTAGGTCCCAAATGCGGTGGTATATGTGTGTGGCACAAGGCTACGTTACCTGAAGTCGGAGCAGGTGTTAGTGTATTGGATCTAGGTCCCAAATGCGGTGGTATGTGTGTGTGGCACAAGGCTACGTTACCTGAAGTCGGAGCAGGTGTTAGTGTATTGGATCTAGGTCCCAAATAAAGCTATCACTTTTAAGCCCCTTGGTGGTCAAGTTGGTTTGGTGTTAAACTACTGCGCTACTGACCCGAGTTCAAGGCCCAACCAGATCATATTGCAAAAAATGTAAATACTGTATACACATATGATACAGTACAGTACAGTCAGGTCTTGATATACACGGTTAATTCGTACCCTGTACGTACAGTGTATATCAAAACCGTGTTTTAGAAATAACAGGCCTTATGGGAATTAATTAATTCGTTCCAGCCACTTACCCAAAGTCCCCCTTTTGGCCCTTTTGGCCTACCTTCAGCCGACTTATATTACATTATACCACTAACATCATATATATATGACATAACATAGAATACATTAAGCATCAATAAGAACTGTTTTGGACCTGTTACCGACTTATTTGTGTGAATAGACATATTGACGTTCGGTAGATATCCCCGCCGCTGTACTCCCTCCCTGCCCCGTCCCAGCCTCAACCCCGACCCTGTTACTGTGATGATGTTGATAAGCCTTGTACTACAGCTAGCAAATCGGCCCCTCCAGGTTCCCAGGCATGTTGATCATCCTCATTGAAACCAGAGAACACAGAAATATTGTCCATCATATCATTATCATCATCAGATTGGTTGTCACTTTCGGGGGCGCTCCCTCCCTCCCCCTCTCTTTATTAGGCTATGGTTCAATAGACCAGAAAGTAGAGAAGTTATAACCCTATTGATAATGCAAAACTATTGAACACACTTACAAGTGTATGTTATTTGGTCTCTATATAAGCTGTGAATCATATCCGATATGATGGAATTAAAGAAAAAAAAAAATCCACCAACTATTAATCAGCAAAAATGACACAAATGTCAATTAAAAACATGTTACAATATTTCCCAATCAATTTGTGGACACACTTTCAAGGCGAAAATAAACTGTGGGGAAAAAAAACAATAAATAAATAAAATAAAATATCCCAACGCCACTTGCGCAGGGGAATATTTGTTGTTGACTGTATCTTATTTTTTGTTTATCTATGTGCTGGAAGGATATTATATTTTTCAATTCCATCGCATTAGAAATGATTTATAGATTACAAAAAGTCCAAATAAGACATAGATATGTTAATGTATAAAGGAGTTATAGATAGATACATTAGAGAGATAGAGAGATAGATAGATAGAGAGACAGAGTTGCAGAAGGGAAGTGATCGATAACATACGAACTATTATGAGACATGAAACGGACTATGTTTCTGAAAAGACAGGAGACATTTTTATTGACTCTTTTTCATTTTATTATTTGTGTGTTTGAAGGATAATATTGTTTTCAATTCCATCGCATTAGAAATTATTCATAGATTACAAAAAGTCCAAATAAGACAGTTATGTTAATGTATAAAGGAGTTATAGATAAGATACATTAGAGAGAGAGATAGATAGATAGATAGATAGATAGATAGATAGATAGATAGAGTTGCAGAGGGGGAAGTGATCGATAACATACAAACTATTATGAGACTTATGAAACGGACTCTAAGTTTCCGAAAAGACAGAGGAGACATTTTGATTGACTCTTTCATTATATTATTTGTGTGTTTGAAGGACAACATTGTTTTCAATTCCATCGCATTAGAAATGATTCATAGATTACAATATGTCCAAATAAGACATAGTTATGTTAATATATAAAGGAGATAAATAATGTATAGAGAGCGATAGATAGAGAGAGATAGTTGCTAGGGGGCAAATGATCGATAACATTCAAAATTATACGAGACGGATTTAAGTTTCTGAAAAGACAAAGGAGATATTTGTATTGACTCTTTATAATTTTATTATTTGTGTGTTGGAAGGGTAATATTGTTTTCAATTCTATGTATAGGGGAGATAGATGCATTAAATAGATAGCCAGACAGACATTTGATGCATAAATAACATTCTTAATCTACAAAATAAAATAAAAACATAATAATAATAATAATAATATATACCTAGGCCGCCACCCGTATATGATCCCGACTTTGGAACTTTTGAGGTTACCGTGTATATCGAGACCTGACTATATATAGTTGTTGTTGTTGTTGTTGCTGTTCCCCAGGCTGCCTGGCCGAACAGCCCCAAGGCCCCGAGCAAGACCAAGGCCATAACCGAGCGCCCCCTCAGAACCCTCCCTGCCTACCACAATAAAGCCTGGGTGACCGAAGCCACTCCATGGCGGGGAGCTGAGGAGGGTGCGGAAACGCCCGGGAAACCAAAGCCCCACCCAGGGCCCTGTGCCCCTCAGCAATTATGAAGAGAAAGTTGAGGGGCAAAGGAAAAATGTGACGCTTTGGCTTCCAATCTTGGTAGATTGGGAGGTCAATCCACGGAAGAGACGCCGTCACTCGAGATTTAGAAAATATATAAGTAAAAGGAACAGTCAGATTAACCCTTCAACCCCGGGTGGTACACGTGTGTACCATTATGTTTTGACCCGAGGAACCCGGGTGGTACAACATTGTACCATTGCTTGCGTACGTGCTTTTGAATGGCGCGCGTAAACATTTCGTTCCGTGGTCGCTAGGCGACGCCACCAGACACCATGTACGCCACCAAAACAGTCTCAACCTTGCCGCCAAACTGGATACTAGCCCAAAAAGTGATTCCCGTGTCCGATTCCATGCTCCCTTCGACGCCTGCCCAGGTTCGTCGCGCCCTAACGCAAAGGCACGTACAAGATGCGTTGACTCCCGGAGGTATTGAAATAGCTTTGAGGAGTTATGAGCGTGGTGAAGGACAAAATAGTGTTGATGACTTGGGCAGTGATAGCTCCGAGTCTTATCAGTCGCACTATAGTGAAGATTTAGACGATCTAGACGAAATTCATCAAAGAGACGCGCAATTTGTTGGATTTGAGCATGACGATGATAGTGATGATAGTACTGAACGTGATATAGTTGTGCAAGGTGATGAGAGTGTAGTGAGAGTGAGCGAATGGGACAGCACTAGGTCGACTACCAAGTTTAGGTTGAGTGACACGACACCTAGCCCTTCGCCAGCTAAATCCCCATTCAAGATACGTTTTTATAAGAAGCAAGTTCTTGAAAAGGCGGCCGCGGCAGCCAGGAAAGAGGCCCTAAAACTTGTTGAGGGAGCAGTGCGTGAGGGTGCCAGTGAGGGTGAGGTTGACCCGCCATTGTCTTCCTTATCTACCCACGCCACCCAAGTTGCCCCAGGCGCCCGCCATTCTTCCCCACCACCACCAGCACTGCCTAGGGTTGAGGACCCCCCACTTTCGGCCTATTTACCCCCTATTTCCCCCGAGAGGAGACATACTACTAAAGAAAAGGGAAAAGGGAGAAAATATGTGAAAAAAGGAGCTACAAGTAGGCGCTCTTTGTTCGAGGCTCCCGCGGCTTCCACCCCTGCCGGTCCCAGCCATACGCCCCCGCAAGTTTTCCCAGGGTCCACCCCACCTCTCCAGCCTACAACAGAGGTTCCTGACGATGTATTTGACCTCGCATCCATACCTGCACCTACAGACACTGAACCAGTGCTGTCTACGACTCGTCGTAGGCCAAGGAGCCCCGAACCTCTGCATGAAGATGACAGAGCCTCACCTGCCACTCCTTCCCCACCTCGCCGCCCACGCATCATTCGTTCCCCGCGAGATTATGAGGGGGGGTCTGAAGATGAAGGGCACCTCACAGATGACTCTGGCCATGATTACATGGGTCCACAGTCAGGGCAAGATGACGGCTCTGACGACAACGACGATGACTTTATGGACATCGACGACCCTCAACCCAGACGCTTGGCCCAGGGCCGTCGTGCTCCTGGCCGCCCTGGCCGCCGGGCTGGGCCTCGGCGCCGTCGCGCTCCTGGCCGCCCTAGGGTGCGCGCCGCCAAAGTTCGTGGGCGTGCTGCCCCAGCTGCAGCTCCTCGTCAGCGTCGCCAGCAGGACCCATTTTATATTTTCAACTGGCAGGATGTGGCTGCTGATGAAGTGAATGACCCTGATGTAACCCCTTTTGATGAGGTACAGGAGGGTTCAGGAGTTACCCCAAGGTTTCCCGCAGGCCCCAATGCTCCACCACATGAGCTTTTTGAGGCATTTTTTGATAAGGAGGTTACTGAGTTTGTCATAGAGGAGACAAACAAGCACCACCAAATCCAGGTGAACTTTTTTGGCAAGGTGACCAAGGGCCACATGAAGCGGTGGACCCCAGTGACTCATCCCGAGTTCATGGTGTTCCTGGCAATCACCATGCTAATGCCTCATGTAAAGAAGCACAGGTTGGCTGACTATTGGATCACCAAAGATCTGATATCCACCCCTGCCTTCGGGAAATACATCTCTCGGGACCGGTACCTCGACATCCTCGGAGCGCTCCATCTTGTCACCAACACCGACATGCATCTCTCTGACAAGCTGTGGAAGATTAGGACGTTGTACGAGATGATGCGAGAACGTTTCACGTCATACTTCACGCCCTTCTGCAACGTCTGTATTGACGAGTCTCTTGTGCTGTTCCGGGGAAAGCTGAGCTTCAGGCAGTACATCCCCTCAAAGAGACATTGCTTTGGTATAAAGTTCTTTGTGCTGTGCGATTGCCAAACTGGCTATGTCCTGGACTTCCTGGTCTACAGCGGGAAGGAAGGGGACGTGGAAATATACCCCCTCATTGGCTTTGGCGGAGCAGTGGTTCAAGCCATGATGAACCGGTACTTCCAGAAGAATCACGTCCTCTACACGGACAACTACTACACGTCCCCCACTCTCTCAAAGTACCTCCATCAGCGCAAGACGGGGACTGTAGGCACAGTTAGAGCGAAAAGGAAGGGCATGCCAACTTTCCCTCCTAAAACCAAGAAAGGCGATGTCTTCAAGAAGAAGTCGGGACCCATTCTGGCTATCCACTGGCACGACCAGCGGAAGGTCAACCTCCTGAGCACCGTCCACAAGGGGGAAATGGTTGAGCCTGGCAAGGTGGATCGCCGCACCAAAGTCAGGGTGACCAAGCCCGATGCTGTAATGGACTACAACATAAATATGAGGCTGGTGGACAAGTCCGACATGCAGATAGGCTTCATCGACTGTCTGTGTACCTCGTGCAGATGGTACAAAAAGTTCTTTCTGCACATGGTGGACATGTCAATGCTGAATGCCTACAATATCTACAGGCTTCGGAATCCGCGCACACCCAGGAAGTTCAGTAGCCTGCGGAGGTTCCAAAAACAGGTGTTGGTGGAGCTCCTGGACAGGTATGCTACGCCACAGAGGGCAGTGGCACAACCTGTGGCCCCCGTTCAGGGCCGCATGCAGTGTGCACAGTATCTAAATGTGCACAAGCTCGGTTACCTGCCTCTGGATCGAGATGGAGTCACCATTAGCAGAAGGCGGTGCCATGTCTGCTGGAACAGCCAGGTGAGGCCGAGGAAGCAGAAAAAGACCACCATGCAGTGTGTGGAGTGCCAGGTGTCACTATGTGCTATACAGTGCTTTGCTGAGTACCACACCAAGCAGGAGTACTAACTAATAATCATAGTGAAAGTACCAAAGAGTGACAATATGTATGTATATAGGCAACAAGTGGAAACAAAACAATGTATTGTGATAAAAAAGTCATGTATTATGAAAACATATATAAATAAGTGAAAAAAAGACACAATAAATTGTATATAAAACTAACAAAGCATATAACTAAGTGAAAGTGACACATGACATCATATTAGATGGCCAAAGTATAATAAACACCTGTGATAACGAATAATCAGTGCCTAATATAACAATAACCTACCTCAATTACTAATAAAATGTACCGTATCAAGTGAAAATGAGCATTATCAGTGAGTGACACTCTCTAAAGCATATTTATCAAAGTGAAAATGACACAACACCCAATACTTGATGGCCAAAGTACAATAAACACCTGTGATAACGAATAATCACTGCCTAATATAACAATAACCTACCTCAATTACTAATAAAATGTACCGTATCAAGTGAAAATGAGCATTATCAGTGACAGTGACACTCTCTCAAGCATATTTACCAAAGTGAAAGTGACACACGAACTAATATTAGATGGCCAAAGTATAATAAACACCTGTGATAACGAATAATCAGTGCCTAATATAACAATAACCTACCTGGGCGGGTGCCCAACTCCGAAAGGAGTTGAAATAGGGGAGCTATCCCTCCGCCAAAGGCGGCTTTCTAGGGCCTTTCCTAGCTGATGCCGAGAGGATTGGGTTCTAGTCATGTGGTGATGGGCTGGTCTATCAGAGTGAGAGCTGAGCGATCTCTGCCATACCCATAGCTTACTCTGACTGTTCCTCTTACTTATATATCTTCTAGATCTCAAGTGACGGCGTCTTTTCCGTGGATCGACCTCCCTACTGCCAACCTAAAAGTTGGCAGATTGGGAGCCAAAGCGTCACATTTTTCCCTTGCCCCTCAACTTTCCCTTCATAATTGCTGAGGGGCACAGGGCCTTGGGTGGGGCTTTGGTTTCCCGGGCGTTTCCGCGCCCTCCTCAGCTCCCTGCCTTAGAGTGGCTTCGGTCACCCGGGCTTTGTTAGTGGTAAGCAGGGAGGGTTTTGTGGGGGCGCTCTATGGCCTTGGCCTTGCTCGGGACCTTGGGGCTGTTCGGCCAGGCAGCCTGGGGAACAAGAACAAGAACAAGAACAACAACAACAACAACAACAACAACAATAACCTACCTCAATGACTAATAAAATGTACCGTATCAAGTGAAAATTAGCATTATCAGTGACTGACACTCTCTCAAGCATATTTACCAAAGTGAAAGTGACACACGAACTAATATTAGATGGCCAAAGTATAATAAACACCTGTGATAACGAATAATTAGTGCGTAATATAACAATAACCAGCCTCAATTACTCATAAAAACTACGGTATAGAGTGAAAATGTGAAATATTAGTGACAATGATAGCCTAATACACATATTTTATATAATTGGACTCCAAATAACTATAATAACATCACTATCAATAAATAAAATTGACTCCGGGAGGTAAAAACTCTGGCGCGACAAGTGGCTAACTGCGCAGTAGGTTAGCCAAGCCGGGGCCTGGGCCAAGGCGACGCATCCGAACGCGGGAAGATTTTCCCGCATAAAAATCACTCCACTTCCCGCGCTCGCCATTATGCAATCACTTGGGCTAGAGACCTCTACTCAACGGCATTCTACACATGAAGGTTTGAGCAATTTTTTTTTTTTTTTTTTTATAACTTTGTGTCATGTATTTCAGGAGTAACAGGTGAATGAACATGGACCAAAATTCCTCAAAACCCCCGGTCACAGAGTACAGTCACGATCTACCCTAGCCGGGGTTGGAGGGTTAAGCTATGGGTATGGCAGAGATCGCTCAGTTCTCACTCTGATAGACCAGCCCATCACCACCACTATATATAGTAGTACAGTACAGTATAGCAAAATTTTGCTAGGTATCAGGATTAGACTTAACCTTGGACTCAACTTTCCCTTCATAATTGCTGAGGGGCAAAGGGCCTTGAGTGGGGCTTTGGTTTCCCGGTCATTTCCGCACCCTCCTCATCTCCCCGCCTTGGAGTGGCTTCGGTCACCTGGGCTTTATTAGTGGTAAGCAGGGAGGGTTTTGTGGGGGCGCTCAGTTATGGCCTTGGCCTTGCTCGGCCAGACAGCCTGGGGAACAGCAAGAACAAAACAACCTTGGACGTCTAAAAGTCTAACATAGATCTTAACATAACTTCTCTGACTAACAACAAAACAAGAATAAATTGATCTGCAAAGCAGTTCAATTTCTGCGAAGGTTGAGGCAGGTATATTGTTGCAACTTGTACTACACCAATTACAACACAGTAATAACTAACGAACGTAGAGTAATTCACACGGTAGTTCCGTTAGAGTGATGCAAGTATCCTTTGCCTTCAGAGCCCATGTCTCAGCCCCATACATCACTGTTTGTACAACAATCCCAATACATTACACTTTTAGTTTTTATTCCGAGATTTCTCACCTTCCACATACTTCCCATTGCTCCGAAAACTTTTCTTCCTTCACATACTCTCTGTTTTACCTCTATTTCCATATCACCATTCGTGCTTATCGTTCCTCCTAGATATTTAAAACACTCTACTTGTTCCAATATTTCCCAATCCAGCCTCACATAAAGATTCACCCTACAATCACCCCTATTACACACCACCACTTTACTTTTATTGACATTCACCTTCAGTTTCCTCCTCCCACAAACCACACCAAACTCTTTGACTGTAGCATTTTAACAACTGATAATAAACTAATCCCTCTATAACTTGAACACTCCTGCCGGTCTCCCTTCCCCTTGTACAAAGGCACAATACATGCACTCCTCCAATTTAATGGTACCATTGACACAACAAAGCAAACATTGAATTATCTCGCCAGCCAATATGTTATCACATCTCCACCCTTCTTAACCCTCCAGCCCCAGCTACGCATTACATAAATATTCCCCGAAATCTGGGGGTTTTGGCCGAAAAACGTCTACGCCTAGGCTACCATATCTTTGTTATTCTGACTGCTTCCGCATTCCCGCACATCCCCAAGCGTAGATGTGTTTTGTACCTGTAGAATGGCGTTAAGTAGAGCTCTCCAAGTCAACTGGTTCAGTTGTGATGATGATTTCATTCGAGATAACTTTATGGCAAAAACAGCCACTTTACACTACTTTTCGATACTTAACAATAACATACAGGCACACACGAACAAGCGACGCACTCCTTCTTGTGGCCGGAGATGCGGGGCGTCGGTCCAGCCGGCTGTTGTTTACATGCGTCGGACGTACGCCTCGCACACCAAGCTTACAGGCTTTAAGCTCATGGGTGTTTAAGAGACCTTCCGGGTAGCTCGGGTGTGTTTTTTATGGGTGTTTAAGAGCTCTTCCGGGTCTGATGGGTTAATACACTCCACAGCAATACCATCCATACCTTCTGCTTTACCCGCTCTCATTTGTCTCACTGCTTCTTTCACTTCATTCTTTCCAATCCTTTCATTCATTCCCTACCCCCTGAGTGGCCCGGGGAACTTACCTCTATCAACCACTGCTTCAATCAATGCCTCACTTCCATCTCTTACATTTAGCAAAGATTAAAAATACTTAACATATCTTTCCTCACTTGCACACCTTCCACTAATAACTCTCCATTTGCAACAGTGATGTATGGGGCTGAGACATGGGCTCTGAAGGAAAAGGAGAGAAGAAAGCTGGATGTGATGGAGATGAGTTGCTTGAGGAGTATGCGTGGAGTTACTCGTAGAGACAGATTGAGGAATGAAGAGATACGTAGGAGAGTGGGGCAGCAGGAACATTTGTCGGCCAGAGTGGACAGAAGGGTGCTGAGCTGTTATGGTCATGTTGAATGAATGGAAGATGAAAGGCTTACAAAGAGAATATGTGAGTCAGATACAAGGGGAGATAGAAAGGCAGGAAGACCCCCATTGAGATGGAGAGACTGTGTAAGACAAGCTTTGGATGATAGAGGAATGACTATAAATCAGGTAAGGGAAGTGGTAATAAACATAAATGAATGGAGAATGCTTGTGAATAGATGAGTGAACACGTGGTCGTTTGGGGGGAAGGGTTCGGGTGCAAGTTGGACTAGTAGATAATAGTCGATCAGGCGCCTGGCCCAGGGAGACGGTTTCTATGAAGGGTACGCCTGGAAGTGTGGTGGGCAGGCTTGTGGTTTCGGCTCTGCTCCATGTCTGCCTGCCGAGATCGGAACCTCTCCGGGTGGTCGGGGGCCGGGGGAGTGCTGGAGGGACCTTGGTGACCCTGGTCTCTGGGTCTTCTCCTAGATGACCTAGATGTGTGTGAATTTGTATTTTGATTTTGTGTGTTCATTGTTTTCTGTTGTGTTGTCCCTATTCTGGCTCCGTCTTGAGTCGGCCACTAAAAAAAAAAAAAAAAAAAAAAAAAAAAAAAAAAAAAAAAAAGAGAGAGAGAAAAGGAAAAGTTGAGATTGGGCCTGAGTACAGTCCATCCTCCAAATTTGCGAGTTTGAAATTGCGTGGGGGGGTCAAAATTGGAAAAAATATAATATTCCACATTTGCAAGGTCGATTCCACATGTGCGAGCTTCTATTATCATCGATGCCATGGCAGTAGTTCATGAGATGGCCGGTTTCAAGGACAAAATATCATCATGTGGAGACCTGGCAGAGCATTTCGTCAATGCCATCAACTCCAAAAGTCGCCCTTACTCGAAGTGCTACGTGGTGTTTGACCAATACTGCCAGTCCTCATTGAAAGAGATAACAAGACAGCGTCGCAGTGGAGCCAAGCTTTCCAGGGGAACAGAATACAAAGTCGACAGAAACACGCGTATTAAAGATCTCAACAAGTTCCTCAGTAGTACCAAGACGAAGGAGCTTCTGACAATATTCTTGGCCCAACAGATTGTTGTCAACTGCACAGCAGACGTAACCACTATCACTTGTCAAGGTGTCCAGTCCAACACATCTGGCAGTTGTCATGCTGCCAAGCATGACGAGGCGGATACGTTGCTGATATACTACGCCAGTGAAGCACGCAAACTTGGACTTACTGTTCACATCTACTCCCACCGACCCCGAAAGGGGTTGACATAGGGGAGCTATCCCCCCGCCAAAGGTGGCTTTCTAGGGCCTTTCCTAGCTGATGCTGAGAGGATTGGGTTCTAGTCATGTGGTGATGGGCTGGTGTATCAGAGTGAGAACTGAGCGATCTCTGCCATACCCATAGCTTACTCTGACTGTTCCTTTAACTTATATATTTTCTAGATCTCAAGTGACGGCGTCTTTTCCGTGGATTGACCTCCCAATCTACCAAGACTGGAAGCCAAAGCGTCACATTTTTCCCTTGCCCCTCAACTTTCTCTTCATAATTGCTGAGGGGCACAGGGCCCTGGGTGGGGCTTTGGTTTCCCGGGCTTTTCTGCACCCTCCTCAGCTCCCCGCCATGGAGTGGCTTCGGTCACCCAGGCTTTATTGTGGTCGGCAGGGAGGGTTCTGTGGGGGCGCTCGGTTATGGCCTTGGAATTGCTCGGGGCCTTGGGGCTGTTCGGCCAGGCAGCTTGGGGAACAACAACAACAACAACAACTCCCAGGACACAGATGTGCTGGTACTTGCCATACACAATTTGGCAGTCTTAGGCGAGGATGCAGTTATGATAATGGGCACTGGAACCAATCGACGTGTACTGCCTTTGTTGCCTATCCAAAATGCACTTGGTGAGGAACGTGCTCAAGCCTTGATGGGATTTCATGCCATAAGCGGGTGTGACACAACTGGAAGGATATTCGGCAAGAGCAAAACTTCATGGTGGAAGGCGTTTATGGACTGTGGTGATGACATTGTTGGTGCACTTGCTCGTCTGGGACAGGAGAGTGAACCATCCTGTGAAGTGCTGGGTCTTTGTGAAGCATTCATCTGCAAGTTACTCGGTCCAAAGACGCAGGTATTAGTCAAGCTGCGGCACTCAGATGGTTTAATTTTCGTGGACTCCACACCAAACAAGGAATCGAGAAGCTGCCCCCAACACAAGGATCATTGCATGAGCACATTCGACGGGCACATTACCAGTGCTTAATCTGGAGGCAGGCCTTAATTCCACAACCAACCGTTCCAGCACCAACTGAATTGGGATGGTCCATCAGTGACACTTCGGGACATTTCGTTCCCAAGTTAAGCAGAATACCTCCGGCTACAGATTCCATCTTACAGTTAGTTCGGTGTAAATGCACAAAGAGTCAATGTAGTGGGCGATGTTCCTGCCACGAAAACCAAATGCCCTGCACAGAGTTGTGCAAGTGTGATCCAGATGGATGTAAAAACTTGGCTGATGTGGGCGAAGCTAGTGACGAATCTGACACTGAATGAGTATCAGACTTGACATGAACTTGTCTCAGGAACATAACATAGTATATAACTGTTCTTTTATTTAAACAATCAAAGTGTCTCATTTTTGCAACAGAGGTTAACTGTCATACTGTCATTTGATAAAAAAATACCAAAAAATTTCTAAATCTGATGGCAAGTAAAAGTATTATATAAACGTATTTTACAATCATTTCTTCTCACAGAATTTGACTTCTGATAAAATAATAAAAAAATACTGCTTTACTCATTGCATTGATATGCACAAATGTAGGGTACATCACACTTCACACCCCCATAGACAGTCAAACAGTTCGAAACTTGTGCAATTTGCGGCAAAAAATGTCCGTTTTTGGCGATACCACCCGATCTTCTTTAACCCTCCAGCCCCGGCTATGTATTATATATATATATTCCTCGAAACCCGGGTGTTTTGGCCGAAAAACGTCTAGGCTAGGCTACCGTATATTCGTTAATCAGACTGCTTCCCGCATATCCCCAAGCGTAGCTGTGTTATTTACCTGTAGAATGGCATTAAGTAGAGCTCTCTAAGTCAACTGGTTGAGCTGTGATGATGATTTCATTGGAGATAACTTTATGGCCAAAACAGCCACTTTACACCACTTTTCGATACTTAACAACAACATACAGGCACACACGAACAAGCGACGCTCTCCTTCTTGTGGCCGGAGATGCGGGGCGTCGGACCGACGCCTCGCACACGAAGCTCACAGGCTTTCAACCACTGGGCGTTCAAGAGGCCTTCCGGGTACCTGTTATATGCTTTTTTATGGGCGTTCAAGAGCCCTTCCGTGGTGAGAGGGTTAACAGGCTAAAACAAATTCAAGATGACCTCAGAATAAATGCCAAACACATTTTTCATGCTCCTAGTACTCTAGGCTAACAAAAAAAAACACATTGGCAAAAATCTATATGAATTTTCCACGACAGCCAAAAATGTGACATAGCAGCATGTACCATTTGTTGCTGTATTGGCTGAGGAGGACGAGTGGGGTGGGGGGACAGAGAGGCGGTGAGGCACAGTAGGGGTGCTTCGCCTTGCCTCGGAACCCAAACGTCAAGCCAATTAAGCCAACAAACACTCCGCCAATAACTATAATAATAATGTATACACCACTATTGTCCAACATCATATGGCACCACAGACACTTTAGACTTGCCAGTGGCACCCAGGCCTGTGGAGGCAGCAAGTCCTTCAGTTCACACCAGACTCTCACATAACCAACAAGCGTCTCGGCGCTCCTGTACTCAACCCTAGCCAATAAAGGATTGAAGAGTACTGGTGTTATATCTCCATTCATCTTTATTATATGGCACAGTGTATATCAGTATCTGAACCTACATGGAGAACCTGCACTACCTAGCTGAGGCTGCAGCTGCTGTGGAAGCCGGCTTGCAGCCATGCGGCCCCTACCCTGCTACATCTACCTCCCAACCGGTCGAGCCTTCATTGCCCGATGCCCTGTCTCCACACCCATCCATCATCTACTTGAATGAAAGGATCGACGCCCTCCAATCGAGTATCGCCACCTTTCTACAGCATCACCAGGACCAGCAGCCTCCACAACTACAACATCGCCCCGCCAGGATCTACAACATCGCCCCGCGACAGCTCCACCACCGCCCCGCCAGGATCTCCAGCCCCACCAGCCTCTACAACATCAGCCCCAGGCCAGTAATATTATCCACCAGGCTGACCCATCCTTTGCCTCACACCCCACCAGTGATACACTTATTCATCCCTCTACACAGACACCCACACCTCACACATCTTTCCATGTCCCAGTGCTACCCCATACATCTCCCCATGTCTCAGTGCCCCACCATATGCCAGTTACCCATGTCTCAGTGCCCCACCATATGCCAGTTACCCATGTCTCAGTGCCCCACCATATGCCAGTTATTCCCCACATGTCTTTGTTACATATGAACATGACTGATCCCCTTACCCACCCTATCAAGAGCGAACATCCCACACCCTCCCCAACTGACGGCCAGGCCCACACTGGTGTCGGTAGCGACGGTCGGCATTACGGCGGCCATTATGCCCCCCCTGGCTATCGTATGGCTGGCACCAACCCTCACGGCGCAGCCTCTTATGCGCATGACGTCACCCATCACACGACGGCCCCTCCCCCTGGATATCGTACGGCGGGCACCAACCCTCACGGCGCAGCCTCTTATGCGCATGACGTCATCATACCACCACCACCTCAAGTCCCTTCCTACCTACCCAGCCCAGCCCCGCCCCGCCCCGCCCCGCCGGGCTGCCCCTACGCGGCCCCAGGCCGCTTTACATATGCCGGGACACGCCCTACGCAAATTCTGGGCTGATTGGGAGGTCTACAAACGGCTTGTCCTTCTACCACCTCACGAGGCTACCATCGAGCTCTACCAGACGTGCGACCCTGCCCTTCAGAGCGCCATATTTGCTCACAATCAGGCGTTCTCCTCATTGCCAGAAATCGACCTGGCAACTCTCATCACACAACTCGTCCACCGACAACGGAACCGCGCAGCCGCTCGCCACCACTTCCGGTCTCTCCTCCAACAACGTACTGAACAGATCCGGGACTACGTCACACGTATTACGGAGGCCACTTTCGACTGTGGCTTTACCTGCCCCTGTTGCCACACTGATGTCTCTGACGAACACATACGGGACCAGGTGACTATCGGGATTAGTGATTCGTCCCTTCAGCAAGATGTTTTAACTAAAGACCGCACCCTACCTACCTTACAAGATGTTATCAACTACTGTGTGGGGTTCGAATCTGCGGCACTCGACCAGACGGCCATGCAACCGGGGGTACATGCTGTGAAATCACCATACCAGCGTCTCAAGAGTACTTACCCACGCCCCGCCCAACCCACTCAGTCCCCGTCGCCCGCCCCACCACCTCCCCACGTCGGCCCACTTCATCTCCCACACGTTGCTCCGGGTGTGGCCTATCTTCACATTCACAAGCCCAACGATCTTCTAAGTGTCCTGCATGGGGCAAGACCTGCACGGCGTGTAATAAACCTAACCACTTTGCCAAGGTTTGTAAATCCACCTCTTCCCAGTGCAGTGGGTGCGGCCTATCCACACACTCTCGAGCCGAACGCCCATCCAAATGCCCTGCTTGGGGCAAGACCTGCCCGTCGTGCAACAAACTCAACCATTACTCCACAGTTTGTCACTCCACGCCCTCACCTTCATCCACGGCTGTTATCATTACCTTACCTTTGGATACCTTTGGATGTGTTCGCCGCTCCTCTAGCGGCACCAAGGAGCGCGACGCCCCTCGTTATGGGTGGTGATTTGGTGCAGTAGACTGTTTGAAGCGACAGCTCGCTCCCTTGCAAGGATGGGCTCGTCTGGCACTTTTTGCAGTTCGACATCTAGGGCTCTCTTGAAGTTGAATAACGAGATGTCCCTCATGTCTCTTACTCGCCGTGGGAGTTTGTTGAAGAGACGTGGGCCTCTGTGTGATAACCAGCCCTCTCGCAGAGAGCCCATAGCACCCCTGTTATTCATCCGGGGGATTTCGCATTCCCAGCCTCTCCTATCACTGAATTTCATGACTATCGGAGTATGTAGGTTTGGTACTAAACCCTCTGCGATTTTCCACGTGTATATTATTAGGTAACGTTCTCTTCTACGTTCCAGTGAGTACAGATTCAGTGCTCTTAAACGCTCCCAATAGTGTAGATGTTTTATCGAACTTATATGCGAAGTGAAATTTCTTTGTACACTCTCTACGTCATTTATTTCACCTGCTTTGTATGGGGATGTTAATACGCTACAGTATTCAAGCCGCGGTAGCACTAGAGATTTGAAGAGCGTTATCATAGGCAATTCACCGCGTGTTTTAAAAGTACACAGAATCCAACCCGTTAAGACGTTTCGCAGCCGCCACTTTGACCTGGTTATGTACTTTGAAACCCATATTTTCAGACATTAATACCCCAAGGTCTTTCCGTTCTACTATGTGGTTAGATTCTGTTAAGTAATTTGTAATTTCTTTAACACCATTATTATCTCCGTACCGTATTAATTGGAATTTTTCCTCATTGAATTGCATGTTGTTTTCCCTGGTCCACTGGAACACTACATTCATGTCTTCCTACAGTCGGCCCGTGTCCTCTTGTGTGTTTACTATCTTGCTTAATTTTGTGTCATCAGCAAAAGACGACACCGTACTGTGTCTGGTGTTGGTATCTATGTCGCAAATTAGTATGAGGAACAGAAGGGGCGCTAGCACTGTTCCTTGGGGCACTGAGCTTTTGACATCCGAAGGCTCAGAAGTGACTTGGTTTACTGCTACCGATTGTTTTCGGTTTACGAGGAAATTGTATATCCACCGTCCGATTTTCCCAGTTATACCTTTTGCTTTCAGTTTGTGGGCTATTATACCATGGTCACATTTATCAAATGCCTTAGCAAAATCGGTGTAAATGACATCCACGTTTTTCTTTTCTTCTAGCGCTTTAAGAATTTTGTCATAGTGTTCCAAAAGTTGTGAGAGACATGATCTTCCCGCTCTGAACCCATGTTGACCGGTGTTGTGTAGTTCATTTGTCTCCATGAATGTTGAAATTTTGCTTCGCAGGACTCGCTCGAAAACTTTAATGATGTGAGAGGTTAGAGCTACCGGGCGGTAGTTTTTTGGTAGTGCTTTACTCCCTCCTTTATGCAGTGGGGAAATTATTGCGTTTTTCAAGCTATCTGGTATGTCACCAGTGTCTAGACTCCTCCACATAATAGCCAGGGGTTTTGAGAGGTTTTCCTTACATTTTTTCATTAGGATCGAATTCCAAGAGTCCGGGCCTGGTGCCGAGTGGGATGGCATGTTGGAAATGGCCTCTTCTATGTCTTTTGGACCGAAATCAATATCCATTGGTACTATCAAGCAGGCTGTTAACAAACCACCACCCGCACGGCTCCCCTCCTTGCCCATTACCATTTCTACTGCCATGTCGCCCCACTCTCACCCCACCAGCGTCACGGCCCACCCTGACACGGGCGCCCAAGTATCTGTGGCTGGTTTGCAATTACTACGGGCACTGGGCCTCCAACGCCACCACCTACAGCCTACTCACCAACGGATCACGGCCGTGGGGGGTCACACTCTCCAGGTCCTGGGTTATATGCCGACTACCATTACCGCCACCGAAGTTGCCGGCACCCCCTACACTACTGATGATGATATTTTTATTATTCAGGCACAGTCACCGTTATTTATTAGCATTTCAGCTTGTAGGGCACTACATATCATCCCTCCCGACTTCCCCACACCTACCCCCTGCATGGCCGCCCACACAGCCCAACCACCACCCACCTTGACCAGGACCCCTCCACCACACCGGCCCACTTCCCTCCCCTTCCCACCTAACGACCTGCACCTGTCTGACCTTCGTGACTGGTTCTTGTCACAGTTTGCATCTTCAGCATTCAACACCACCAGCGGCCCACTCCCCACGATGTCTGGCCCTCTCATGCACATCCACATCAAGCCTGGCGCATCTCCACGTGCCGTGCACACCCCTGCCCCTATACCACATCATTGGAAGGCCCAGGTCAAAGCAGATCTCGACAGGGACGTCGCACTGGGCATTATTGAGCCTGTCCCCATCGGTACCCCTACTACCTGGTGTTCTAGGATGGTGGTGGTCGCCAAGAAAACTGGACAACCCCGCCGTACAGTTGACCTGCAGGCACTCAACCACGCCTGCCTTCGGGAGACACATCACACCCCGAGCCCATTCAACTTGGCCCAATCCATCCCTGCAGGCACTCGTAAGACGGTCCTAGACGCCTGGAATGGATACCATGCTGTTCTACTCGACGAATCCAGCAGGGAGGCTACGACTTTTATCACGGAATTTGGCCGTTACAGGTATATCAGGGCCCCTCAAGGTTACTTGGCAGCTGGCGACGCCTATACCCGACGATTCGACGCAATCATACAGGCTGTCCCTCGTAAGGTGAAGTGTGTCGACGACTCCCTTTTGTGGGACTCTTCAGTCGAGGAGGCATTTTGGCACACTTTTGATTACCTGGTCCTCTGCGCAACCAACGGTGTCACTTTCAACCCTGACAAGTTTACCTTCGCCGCCCCTTCAGTTGACTTCGCCGGACTCACCATCATAGACACTGGAATTAAGCCATGCACGTCCATGATTCAGGCCATCCGTGACTTTCCCACGCCCACAGACATCACGGGAGCCCGGTCGTGGTTTGGTCTCGTTGAACAGGTCGCCTGGGCCTTCAGCATCAAACCGGAAATGGCGCCCTTCCGGGAACTTGTGCAGTCCAAAACCCCCTTCCACTGGGATGAGGCACTCGACCGTACCTTTGCCACATCTAAGGACCACATCACACCTGGTTGAGGAAGGTGTCTGCTCCTTCGAGATCGGCAGACCCACGTGCCTCGCCACAGACTGGAGCAAAACCGGCCTTGGCTTCCTCCTACTCCAACAACATTGTTCCTGCCCCACCGCATCTGCCCCCACCTGTTGCAAGGTCGGTTGGAAACTTATCTTCGCCGGCTCCCGTTTTACCACACCTGCGGAGTCCCACTACGCACCCGTCGAAGGCAAGGCTTTAGCACTGGCTGACGCCCTTGACAGATGCAGAATGTTTGTCCTGGGCTGCCCTGACCTCGTCGTCGTCGTGGACCACAGACCTCTACTGCACATCCTTAACGACCGGTCCCTTGACAACATACCAAACCCTCGCCTGTTCAAGATTAAGGAACGTACCCTACGATACCAGTTCATCATTCAACATACGCCTGGGAAATGGCACCGCGGCCCCGACGCTGTCTCCCGCTACCCGACCCGGCCCTCCGCGGACGCCCATGATGTGCATAGTGCGGCCGCCAGCGAGCTCGATATCCACTCCGTTGCCTTGGCCTCCCTCACCATGCTTGCCGCCATACCTGACCCAGTTGTATCATGGTCTGACCTTAAATCTGCCGGCCAACAAGACAGCGAGTATACCTCCCTTCTTCAGACCATCCCCGAGGGCTTCCCGGACTCCAGAGAGGCGACCGCCCCACAACTACGACAATTCTGGAGTGTTAGAGACCGCCTCGCTTCCGTCGACGGGATGGCCCTCATGGATCAACGACCAGTCATCCCCCATCATCTTCGGTCCAGAGATCTCGAGGCCCTTCACTCAGCTCATCAGGGTATGACTGGCATGAAGGCCCGTGCACGTGCGAGTGTTTACTGGCCAGGTATTGACAAGGCCCTACGCAACTGCCTGGATACCTGCCACTACTGCCGCGCCCACGCCCCGTCCCAGCCGAAAGAGCCACTCATGTCATCTGACCCACCATTGGGGTGGGTCATACGGCCAGGTAGCCGCCGATTTTTTTCAGCACCAGGGCAAACACTACCTGGTCTACGTCGATCGCTTCTCCAGCAATGTCCACATCTTCTACCTGCCACCAGGTAAATGTGATGCTCACCACCTCATCTCGGCGTGCCGTACCCTCTTCACCCACTACAGAGCACCCCGGGTACTGGCGAGCGATGGTGGGCCCCAGTTCACAGCCGGGGACTTCCAAGAATTCCTGGCACATTGGGGTGTGTCACAGCGGGTCAGCTCTGCGTTCTACCCTCAGTCTAATGGCCGCGCCGAGCTGGCTGTTAAAGCAGCCCGCCGCATCATCGCCGACTGTACATCCCCCACTGGCTCCCTAGACAACAACGCCGCAGCCCGTGCCCTCCTCCAATACAGGAACACACCCCTCTCGACCATTGACAAGTCACCAGCTCAACTTCTCTTCGACAGGACCCTACGGGACCACGTCCCCTGCAATCCTGCACTTCTCCACCTCCACCCCCACTGGCTTCTCTCGGCCGAAGCTCGTGAGGCAGCCCTTTTCCACCGTAACGCTGCCCTAGCCACATACTATAATGCTTCAGCCCGGCCTTTATCACCACTCCACGTCGGTGACCGGGTCTCCGTCCAGAACCAGGGGGGGCAACAACCCGACACGGTGGAACAAGACTGGCACTGTAGTGGAGGTGCATCCACACCGCCAGTATACCATCCGGGTGGATGGGTCGGGGCGAGCCACACTCCGCAACCGCCGCTTCCTACGCCAGCTTCGTCTACCGCCCTCCACTCAACCTACACCGCCCGACTCCACCATCGCCTCGTCGGACGCCAATAGGGGGGGGGGGGGGGGGAGATATAATAATAATGTATACACCACTGTTGTCCAACATCATATGGCACCACAGACACTTTAGACTTGCGGGCGCCAGTGGCACCCAGGCCTGTGGAGGCAGCAAGTCCTTCAGTTCACACCAGACTCTCACATAACCAACAAGCGTCTCGGCGCTCCTGTACTCAACCCTAGCCAATAAAGGATTGAAGAGTACTGGTGTTATATCTCCATTCATCTTTATTATAATAACGACTTCTAAAATAAAGTTTTTGGCAATAACGCCAAGTCAGAATAGTTACCCACTTCTAAAATAACGCTTGGATTCATGTAAATAACGGTTATTTCGCGGGAAATAACCAGGCGCACCTTGGAGAGCGCTTGGTTTCCCGCCATCTTGATGACCCTTGAGTTGAAGTTGTATTTTTACCACCAAATACAACCTCCAAAATTCAGCCACTTGATCAAGAAGTTTGTTGTTGTTGTTGTTGTTCCCCAAGCTGCCTGGCCGAACAGCCCCAAGGCCCCGAACAAGGCCAAGGCCATAACCGAGCGCCCCCACAGAACCCTCCCTGCCGACCACAATAAAGCCTGGGTGACCAAAGCCACTCCATGGCGGGGAGCTGAGGAGGGTGCGGAAACGCCCGGGAAACCAAAGCCCCACCCAGGGCCCTGTGCCCCTCAGCAATTATGAAGAGAAAATTGAGGGGCAAAGGAAAAATGTGACGCTTTGGCTTCCAACCTTGGTAGATTGGGAGGTCAATCCACGGAAGAGACGCCGTCACTTGAGATCTAGAAAATATATAAGTAAAAGGAACAGTCAGAGTAAGCTATGGGTATAGCAGAGATTGCTCAGTTCTCACTCTGATAGACCAGCCCATCACCACATGACTAGAACCCAATCCTCTCAGCATCAGCTAGGAAAGGCCCTAGAAAGACGCCTTTGGCGGGGGGATAGCTCCCCTATTTCAACCCCTTTCGGGGTTGGGCACCCGCCCTGATCAAGAAGTTGTAGCAAATGCCAAGTTGTTGTACTATAATTTTGGCCATGACAAGAAGAGGAAGGAAACTGACAAACAAGAAGAAATGAAAGAAATTGCTGAAATTGCGAGGATACACCCATCGCCGCCTCCCCAGGTCAAGGTCAAGGTCAAGGTAAAGATCAAGGTCAACCCTCCAGCTCTCCACTTCTCCAACAGCAACCCCTGCCATAATGGCAGTACAGTATGTATAAATGTGTCCCACAACCGATATAAATGTACTAATTAATAAAGAAATTCGGCGGGTGCCACCCATAAGTAATTATTCCCATGAGCTACATTGTTTGAAATTTGCAAATTTTAAATTTGTCTTCTCCTGGATTACCTACAGTAGATGTGTGCGTATTTGCATTTTGTTTTTTGTGTGTGTTGATTGTTTTCTGTTGTGTTTTGTGTTGTCCCTATTCTTGCTCTGTCTTGAGTCCCCCCCCCCCAAAAAAAAAGGAAAAGTGGGGATTGGGCCTGATTGAATAGAATAGAATAGAATTTTGCGAGGTCGCATGTCGCCCATAATCTCTCAAATTTGGAGGATGGACTGTATATAGTTAGATAGATAGCCTTTACCCAACAGAGTCTCCGCGGCATAGGTCATCACACTCCTAATACACGAGGCATACACCTTCCCTTTAAGGTGAAGTGGGAGTCCTCGCATAGTCAAGAGTGGCAACAGCTCTCTCTTCTACCACTATTACAATAATCAGTGTTCCTCAGAGCTCTCTGTGTATACCACCCCTTCTTCGTAGAGTACGTAGCACCCGTCTTGCAACACAGCCCGTAGCCTAGTAGGTAGAGCTCTCGTCTCACACACGAGGGGTCGGGGGGTTCAATCCCGGCCGGGCGGAGACAAATTGGGCTTGTCTCCTTTCATGTGTTAGCCTCAGTTCACCTAGCTGTAAATAGGTACCTGGAATAAGTGGACGACATTGTGACGTCCCATCTGGGGTTGGCAAAAATGGTACAAGGCGAGATGGGTATCATATGGTTCACCTAAGCTGATGGCTACCTAAGCCTTCGGGCGAGACGGTACCGTCTATAGTGAGAATGGTACCATACAGATCCACCCTAAGCCTTCGTTTCCGATGTCGCCAATTGGCTAAAAATACAGACTACACACACATCCACAGCCATTCCAACGATACATATAACACCTACACATATAGGAGGCGGGAAATAACGAGCATGCTCACTCCCGCAATACAACTAGAGTAAGTACAATCCCACCCTTCCGCTGTGCAACTCTCCAACCCGAGAGTGAAATGTTATTCTAAATCTTTCTTTTATTCTATAGCGGAGCTCTGGAAATCTCTCCCAGAATCAGTCTTTCCCTCTTCCTATGACTTAAATTGCTTCAAACTCTGTGTGTCCAGACATTATGGCTCTAACGTCCCTTGATTTTGGCCCTGTCACTCTTTCAACTCTGGAACAGGCACTCGTTACAGGCAGCCTTTTGTCTCTCTCACTCACATAGGGAAAAATAATATATATAAAGTAAATAAATAAAAATAAAAAACCCTTCTGACTCTAGCAATGGAGCAACCTTGATCCCCGAGGGGATGGCCATGAATGAATCACCTCTATATTCCGAGGCAATCCATTTGATTATCTAGCTAGTTTCTTTTCATTGGGGGAAGGTTGCTAGCCTAACTGCCCATAAAGATATACTAACCCACAATGAAGAGACAGTTCCCTGAGAGCGACACAGGTATCTTCCTTCTCTTCCAGGAAGGCATTCTCCACTGAGTATCCAGCCACGTCATCATCGTCTCCGTCATCATTGTTACCCAGCAGGTCCACCTCTCCCTCGTCCTCTTCCTCTGACTCACTCAGACCCTCGATCGTCGTTGGTAGGCCACCTTCATCGTCTTTGAAGTGAGTCTGAAACAAAATTAAAATTATTAGTCTATTTTTCTAACTGAACTTCAGCTACAATCATATAATCTTCTCTATTCTTCTCAAATAGAATTACATGGGCTGGTCTAAATGAAAGAACTCACTAAACTAGCCACAGGTCAAATGGGTGTAATATATTATTCAACCAACTCTTTACCAGCAAAGATGCATTACTTGACCTAAACATTGGCCACATTTAGGTCCCCTAAAACTATAAAATTTTCATTTTCCTCAAACCCTTGTAGACAATCCCTCGAATCTTCCCAAAAACCCTCCACCTCCTTCAACTTTTCACTTCCTGGCCCATATGCAATCGCAAAACCCGACCTATCACCCCTTAAACCACATACAGATCTTATACACTCTAACCATTGACCATCAAGACAGTTAAAGGTTAAGTACATGACTAAGATTTTATATCCATTTATCGATTACTGGATATCAGATATCCGAAAGAACATGAGAAAAGTTGTAAGATTTAAATGAGAAATAAAGAGGTTGAAACTTTCAAATATTTGGGAGCTGTACTGTGCGTATATGGGAAAATGGAGAGTAACATAAAAGAGAGAAAGGTAATTGGAGAACTTGACTGTATTCTGAAAGGAAGAATGGTTAGTCAAAAAGTGAAAAAAGTCACTGAGGAACAGTGTGCTGCTCCCAACACTCTAGTATGGAAGTGAGAAATGGATAGCAAGTGACAATAACCTCTCCAAACTGAGAGATGTGGAAATGAGCTTTTTCAGAATGGCAGTTGGCGTGAATAGGCTAGATTGGCCAAGTAATAGGAAAGTGTACGAGTCTTCTGGAATGGAAGAGCAAGCTTTGGGCATTGAATGTGGAGTGGTTGAGTGGATCAAGAGAAGTACAGGGTGTCTCAAAATAGATGCAACCCATTAACATTATAATAAAAAATATATCTAGAAGCTGATATTATAACAATTAAAAAACTAAAGATTTGAGGTCTCTAGCTCAAAGGATACATCCATTAGAGCACTTGTTCCAAATGACTACCGTTGCGCTGCAGACACACTTGAAGCCGACGAGCAAAGTTGTCAATCACCAAAATGGTCCGATTATCTTACAGTTTCTTACAGTAGATCCTCTGGAAAAAGGCAAACTAGGCCTGTGTATCCAGCTCAGTGCCAGTACTTGCACTACTGCGGTCATTCAATGCCATGTTTTGAAATGGCCACCCAGGTTGTGCATTTCATAGAGTGCAGATTCGTGCCATCAGGAAGGAAGAGTGTGTCAGGGTGATTGACAACTTTGCTCGTCGGCTTCAAGTGTGTCTGCAGCGCAATGGTAGTCATTTGGAACATGTGCTCTAATGGATGTATCCTTTGAGCTAGAGACCTCAAATCTTTAGTTTTTTAATTGTTATAATATCAGCTTCTAGAAAATGTAATCTTTTTTGGAGTTTCTTGTCTGAGTAATAAATTATTATAAAGTTAATGGGTTGCATCTATTTTGAGACACCCCATACTTTGAGGTGTTATGGTCATGTTCAGAGAATGGATGAAGACAAAATGCCAAGAAAGATATATGGGAGTCAGGTGAGTGGAGCAGCTAGTAGTGGAAGACCACCTATGGTATGGGAAGAGAAAGTGGAAAAATATATTGAGGAAAAACTTCCATGTAGTGCAAAAGGCATTGTGGCACGAGCAAAGGAAGCATTTCTTGACAAAGTAGCCTGGAGGCGTTTCTGTCATGGCCATCCTTTAGCGGGGGTTTCCCAGGGGGAAGCAAAGCGTCGGAGATGATGATAATGATGAAAACATTTATGATGATGAGGATAGTGGACACTGTGAGCTTAGTCAGTCAACTGCTTTCATGCATCGATTCGGACTGCAGAAAATCATCGATCGATTGCTTAGGGCTGTGTTGCAAGCACGAGTCAGCTGACAGACTGGCTATGTGTATGTATTTTCCTAATTGTAGTATACAGGAGTTGAGCTTGTAGGCTTGTATTGTCCCGCTTCCTGAATTACAATTGTCTAACTTTGCTTTAAAAATATAGATATTTTTTGCACAAACCACTTTATCTTCTAACGGATTCCATTTATTTATAGTTCTGTAAGGGAAACTATACTTTCTCACATCTCCTTTATATCTTCCTTTCATTAGCTTATATCTATGTCCTCTAGTTCTACCATTATCCTTCACAATAAAATCCATCTTTTCCACCTTCTCAAGTTCTCTCACACATTTATTCTTACAGTTTCTTACAGTAGATCCTCTGGAAAAAGGCAAACTAGGCCTGTGTATCCAGCTCAGTACCAGTACTTGCACTGCTGCGGTCGTTCACGGTGTTGGCGGCGGCGGTAGCAGACGCAATTTTTTTACTATTCTGTATTTTTGCTTTATAATCAAACTTCAAATCTTGTCTTCCCCATGCTTTATCAAGATTACTTTCAAACTCCCTTATTGATTCGGAATTGACTACATACTGGGGCAGTGCGTTCCACTCATTTACCACTCTATCACAAAATGAGTTCTTTGCCTTCTCAAGCCTATTTCTTTCTTTGTAAATTTTCTTTGAGTGTCCTCTCGTTCTTGTTCCCTCCCGCATCAAGAAGATACCTTCACACACATCCTCATCATACTTTCCTGACACTATCTTAAAAGTCTCTTATCATATCCCCTCTCTTTCTCCTATATGCCAGTGTCCTCAACCTCTGCTCATAGCCCGCGTTCTTCAACGTTGGTACTATACAGTACAGTCGACCCTCGCATGGGCGGACCCCAGTTGACCAGACTTCGGTTTGTGCGGACCCAACAGCCAATGCGGACAAGTCCCCAAAAGACTGGACAAATCGGGCAAAAGACCGTTAATTTAAAAGTTGTCCGGTATTTGGCGGGTTGGGCGGTGACACGGGCAGGCAATTTCCCGCTGAAATCGTCGAAATACGATAATGTAACCATAAGTACTATATATCTCTTATATACTTACCTTAATTCTTTATAATATTTCATAATAAACTTATATAAAACGAGTTATAAGTTCAAATGAAAAATCAGTGTACCGGTACCTACCGAAACACGCGTGTGTTATTGTTATGTCGGTTTGTGTATTTACCTATTTGTAGTTTACAGGAATTGAGCAGCGCTTGTGTTGTCCTGTCTTAGTTACTTTATAATCAATCCATTTTACTTAGACAAGTATCGTAATGGATATTCCCAGTTCCCAGTATTTTTGGACTAACATATCATAACTTATGTTGCCCTATTTCCATATTTACTTTTATCCAACCTAGATTTGAACATGTTAATGTTCCTCGCTCTCACTACCTCCTCCTCCAAGTTGTTCCAAGTCTCTATACTCCTATATGGGAAGCTGAATTTCTTTGTGTCCTTACGACATCTGCCCTTCCTCAGCTTAAACTCGTGCCCTCTTGTCCTTCCATTATCCCTCACGAATAGATCTTCCCTATCTACTCGTTCCAAACTTTTTACTCCCTTGAACATCGTTATTAAGTCGCCTCGATCCCTTCTCTCTTTCAAGGCAGGCAGTTGTAGTGTCTTAAGTCTTTCCTCATATGTCAACTCCTTCAATCTTGGGATCATCTTCGTTGCTATCCTTTGGACTTTCTCTAATTTATTTATATGTTTTTTCAAATGTGGTGACCATATCACTGCTGCATATTCTAATCTTGGTCTTATCATAGTCATTATCAGTTTTCTTAACATTTCTTCATCCAAATAGTTAAATGCCACTCTCATATTGGTTATTATTCCATATGCTCCTCCAATGATCATGTTAATATGCTTCTCCGGGGATAGATCATCTTGTATTATCACTCCAAGGTCCTTCTCATGCCGTGTTTTGCCGATTATTTCAATTCCTAATTTGTACTCCCAGCTTGGCCTTATCTCACTTCTTCCCACTTCCAAAACATGACACTTTTCTGCATTGAAACTCATTTTCCAGGTTTGGCTCCATCTGTGCAACTCATCTAGGTCCTTTTGAAGATCCTGACAACTTTCTATACAGGTGACATTCTTCATGATCTTAGCGTCATCCGCAAACATATTCATATGACTATTCAAGTTTTCTGGCATGTCATTTACATAAAGTAGGAACATTTATCGGACCCAACACTGATCCCTGTGGTACTCCGCTCGTCACACTCCTCCACTGTGAATATTCATCTCGTATCGTGGTCCTCATTTCTCTTCCTATTAAAAAGTTTTCCATCCATTTTAACATCCTACCATGTACACCTCCAACAACCTGCAATTTCCACAATAACCTTTTGTGAGGCACCGTGTCAAAGGCCTTTTTCAGGTCCAGGTAAACACAGTCAACCCATCCCTCTCTCTCCTGTGTAACATCTACCACTCTGCTATAAAAGCTTAATAAATTAGATACACAAGATCTCCCTTCCCTAAATCCAAACTGTTTCTCGCTAAGCACCCCCTGTCCCTCAATGAAGTGTGTCCACTTTTTCCTTATAATTTTCTCACAAATTTTACAAACAATGCTGGTGAGGGACACCGGTCTGTAGTTAAGCGGATTTTCTCTGTCTCCTCCTTTGTAAATTGGTACTATGTTAGCTCTCTTCCATTCCACTGGCAGGTCTCCCTCATTCAGTGAAGATTTGATGATTTCATAGATTGGTTCCACTAACTCTTCCGCACATTCTTTGAGGATCCATCCAGCCACTCCATCTGGTCCCATTGATTTCCTCACGTCCAAATCCTGCATCAATTTCAGCACTTCACTTTTTGTCACTTTCATTTCAGGCATCTGTGGTGTTCTCATTTCTCTATCAGGTTCTATAAACTCCTCCTCTTTTACAAGCACTGACTGAAGCTTTTCATTCATAACTTCACACAATTCTTTATCCTTCTCATAGCTGTTTGTTCCAACTCTTAGTCTGACAATACCTTCTTTTGTTTTTATTTTTCCATTTACAAATCTATAAAATAGTTTTGGCTCATTTTTGCACTTCTCTACAATATTCCTTTCATATTTATATTGTTCCTCGCGTCGTATCTTTACGTATTCATTTCTTTTCTCCTTGTACTTATTCCAGTTATTTTCACTATGTCTCTTCCGTGCTATATTCCAGGCTCGGTTTCTTCTATCCTGTGCCTTACTACATCTTATATTGAACCATTCTTTTCCTTCTTTACCCCTGATTGGAACCTTGGGACATATTTATGTATCCCTTCTTCATATACTTTCAGGAAAAGTCTATATTTGTCTTGAACCATTTCCAGGCTTTCTAGTTCCTTCCAATTTATACTTTGGAAATAATGTTTCAATGATTTAAAATCAGTTTTAGCATAATTGTATCTATTTATTTTATGTCCTTCATTTCTCTCCTCATTTTTTCCCAAATCCATCTCCATTTCTAATATCCTGTGATCACTTTTTCCCAAGGGACAACGATAATTTATCTTTCTAACATCATGTGGATCACTGGTGAAGACTAGGTCTAGCCTGGATGGTTCATCCATCCCTCTGATTCGTGTGTTTTCTCTAACATGTTGTGTTACTAAGGCAGCCTCCCATGACACATGACACATGTTGTGTCTTGCTAAGGCAACCTCCCAGAAGCTGGGTGTGCTCAACCGCCTTAGGGGGTTCTTTTCCCCTGCACAGCTTCTTGCTCTGTACAGGGGCATAGTGCGCCCTTGTATTGAGTATTGTTCACATGTGTGGGGAGGTTCCTCTCACACCGCTCTCCTAGACAAAGTTGAAAGGAAGGCCTTTCGTATCATTAACTCCCGTCCACTCACCAACTCTCTGCAATCTCTCTCTCTCCGCCGCAATGTTGCATCTCTCTCTCGCTATTCTATCGCTACTATAATAATCAGTGTTCCTCAGAGCTATCCCAGTGCATACCACCTCCTTTACGTAGGGCACGTGGTACCCGTCTTGCAACTCAATCCCACCCCTACTCTGTGCAACTCTCCAACCCAAGAGTGAAACGTTACTCTCAAACTTTCTTCTACTCAACATCTGAGCTCTGGAACTCTCTCCCAGAATCAGTCTTTCCTTCTTCCTATGACTTAAATTGCTTCAAACTCCGTGTGTCCAGGCATTTTGGCTCGAACGTCCCTTGATTTTGGCCCTGTCACTCTTTCAACTATGGGGGAGGCACTCGCTATAGGCAGTTATGCCTTTTGCCTCCCTCAATCACATAGAAAAAAAAAAAAAAACAAAAAAAAAAAACATGTTTTCTGTTACTAGATTCAGTAATTTACTGCCCCAAGATTCATTATTATTTCCCGCATCTAACCCTTCCCAATTGACTTCCTTACAATTGAAATCCCCTGTTAATAATAATTTATTTCTCCTATTAAAAAGTATTTTTAGTGCATCTAGAGATTCCGTGATTAGTTGATCATATTTATCCCGCTTCCATGCTCTAGTTTGTGGTGGTATATAAGCCACTGCTATATCAGTTGCTTTGTTGTCCTTGTCTTTTATTGTCACTGCTATAATTTCTGATCTATTATTGCCTAGGTTAATCTCACTTGCTTCTATATTTTTGTCAGTCATTATTAACACTCCACCGCCCACTTTTCCTTCTCTATCTTTTCTCCACACATTATACCCTTCCCATCCCAACACTCCCAATTCAGTACCACCTCTCAACTTTGTTTCTGCTAAGCACATAATATGTGGTTTATATTTCTCAATATAGTCATTCAATTCTAATTTCTTAGACAGCAAGCCATCCACATTACTATACATCAGCTTCATCTCCCCCCTTCTTACACCTTTCTTTTTTTCTCTTTCCCTGATATTCCCAGACTCTACTCCCCCCCGCTTCCACTCCACCTTCTCTCCCTTGCTCCCCCGTGCTCTCCACCTGCCCTGTTCCTCTCACTTGTTCCTGGTTTACACCAGTCTCTCCCTCCTGTCCTTCGGTACTGGTACTCGCTTCCCCTGTCCGACCGTTCATCCCTAAGTTCTCTGTTTGCCCCTCCGTCTTCCTCTGTGGGCTTTTGATGAACCATTTCCTCTTCTTCGTTCCTACCAGTCTCCAATAAAAAAATCCACGTCTTGTTCTGTTCTTTTGGCATTCAATTCCTTCACCTCATCCCTCAAACTTTTCATTTTGTTTCTTTCATCCAAGTCCAAGTCTTTTTCGATGTAAATATGCTTCAGACAATCCTTATCTTTCAACCTCCATTTATTATTCATGATTTCCTCTACTATTCCTACTGTGCGAAACTGCACTTTCATTGGCCTAGACAGGCTAGACTCTTGTTTATATTTTCCAATTCTATGCATGTCTTCAATTTCATTCTCCCACTCTCTCACACCCCCGTCCACTACCTGTAGAATCTCCCTCACTCGGTCTCTCTCTATCCTACTTCTCTCCTCTCTCTTTACATTGTGTTTCTCCTTATCTCCTCTTATCACAATACATTTCTTTCTTCCAGCAGTCTCCCTCACTAGATTTTCCTTTTGTCTAATTACCTTAACTACATCCTTTTCAAAGTTACCTCCCTGCCTATGTATCTGTTGCTCCTTTACTATCTCCGAAAATTTCAAATTCCTTACCTCCTCGTTCTTTTGAAATTCATCCTTCTTTAATTCAACATCCTTCATATCTTTCTTCATCCTGTCCATTTCTTCCTGCATTTCGCTAATACAAACCCTTAACACGTAATTCTCATCCTTCAGAATACCAATTTGGTTTGCCATCCGTTTTTCTCTTCGTTCATAATCTAAGCTTTTTGTCTCCTGTTCCTCTAGCTTCCGCTCCAGTTTATTCAACCTCACCGCAAATGCAGATATTGCTACTCCCTCCTCTGAGAACCCTGAAATATCAAATCCCTCATGATCACGATCATAAGGGTCTCTGGTTACCCTGCTTGGGGGCAGGCTAAGCCGGTTCCTCCCACCGCTGGCCATACTACCAGCTGGCCTTTGTTTACACCTGTTCGGCTCCACAAGTTTCGGTGGGAATATCCATTACTTTTTCTTTCTAACTCAAATCAAACTCAACTCTCACCTTTTTTAACTAGGGAGTATATTCACTAATTGCAGTTAAATTATAATTAATAAACAAAAGGACAACGCATATGAACGCTACAAAAATACCAAACCACCAAACAGGCGCTGGCTGAATCAGCTGTCTCAAGCACGTCCGCCCTCCACCACGGTCTGACTGTGTGTGTGTGTGTGTGTGTGTGTGTTCTTTTCTTGTGTGGCTATGTCGGCCGTATCAGTAGGGAGTTTAACCCTTATTTAGCGGCGAGCAACATAAGTCGAGTTAAATAAAGCTGGACTATGTGGCGGCGCTCGACATAACTCGAGTGGCAATTTCAGCACGTAATGTGGCTGAGAGAGAGAGACAAGTGGTGGCAGGAGACTAGCGAGCGTATGACTGCTCCAGACCACCGCGGCGAACCTACTGACACAAATCTCAGCTCCCTCCTCCCTCTCTCACTCGCTACATACTCAATTATGTACTGAAAGTACCGAATTACCTGCTTTTTGCACTCGCGTTGCACGGTTATTGCAAGAAAACTATCCATCATACAAGGATCGTTATGGTGTCATTCGAAAGCTCTGTTTATGCCCTTTCAGGGATAGGTACTTGTTTTACGTTCTGGGTCTTATTTAGGCATGAAAATGATCACGTAAACAGCCCTATTTTGGCTAAAAACACCCCGCTGTGCGGTACACATAAATAAACCGCATAGGCCGCTCGTAAGGTGTTAAAAACCAGTTATTTATGTTTTGATATTTCTTGGTGTCTGTGGGTGTGTTGCCATGTAGTGTTGTTGTTGTTGTTGTTTTTCCCCAAGCTGCCTGGCCGAACAGCCCCAAGGCCCCGAGCAAGGCCAAGGCCATAACCGAGCGCTCCCTCAGAACCCTCCCTGCCGACCACAGTAAAGCCTGGGTGACCGAAGCCACTCCATGGCGGGGAGCTGAGGAGGGTGCGGAAACGCCCGGGAAACCAAAGCCCCACCCAGGGCCCTGTGCCCCTCAGCAATTATGAAGAGAAAGTTGAGGGGCAAAGGAAAGATGTGACTCTTTGGCTTCCAATCTTGGTAGATTAGGAGGTCAATCTACGCAAGAGACGCCGTCACTTGAGATCTAGAAAATATATAAGTAAAAGGAACAGTCAGAGTAAGCTATGGGTATGGCAGAGATCGCTCAGTTCTCACTCTGATAGACCAGCCCATCACCACATGACTAGAACCCAATCCTCTCAGCATCAGCTAGGAAAGGCCCTAGAAAGCGGAGTGGATGGAACGGCGAGTGATATGAGTATGGATGTGCTTCCGGAAGTTGGTTTGGGGTGGGCAGGGAGGGAGAGAAGACAGTATTTGTGTGTGATAGCGTGTGCTGGGTGTTGTTTTGATATTTCTTGGTGTCTGTGGGTGTCTTGTGGTGTCTGTGGTGTCTTGGTGTAGCCATGTAGTGTAGTGGGTGGTGTTGATTCGTGGAGGCTGCTGCCAGTAATTGAGTGCCTCTCATGTCTAGATGATCTTTGACTTTTAGGACTTTGGTTTCTTGATGTAGGTGATCTGTGGGTGTAGTAGCTGTGCATCCTGTGATGATTTTAAGGGCTTTATTTTGAATAGTCTGTAAGGTCTTATGATGTGTTTCAGCTAGGTTAGAAGCCCAGGCCAGGCTTGCGTATTCCATAACTGATCTTATGTATTGTTTGTAGACTGTGGTGGTGGTTTCTTTGTTGTGTCCAAATTTCGTGTGGGCAAGTGATCTGAGGGCGTTAAGTCTGGGTGTCAGTTTCTTTTTCGTGTTTGTGGTGTGCTGTTTGAATGTCATTTGGGTGTCGTATGTTACTCCTAGGATTTTGGGTGTGTGTGTGTTAGGGGTGTGTTGTTTATGTTGAGTCCCGGGACATAATCGTGCTCTCCTGTCCAGCTTGTGAGGAGGGTTGCAGTGGATTTAGCTGGGGCTAAATTGAGTCTGTTTGTAGTGCACCATTCATGTAATGTGTCGAGATAGTCTTGAAGGAGTCTTGTTGCTGTGTCTGGGTTTTGGTGCGTGCTTGTGAGTGTTATGTCGTCTGCGTAGGAGGCTATGGTTATTTGGGGTGAATTTGGTGTATTTATATCATGCATGTACAGATTGAAGAGTGCGGGCGACAGGACGGATCCTTGCGGGACTCCGTTTGGGAAATTTCTAATGCTAGATGACTGACCGGCAAAAGATACGTGTGCACATCTGCCTGCTAAGAAGTTGGCCAGCCATCTTTTTGTGTTGTTGTGCATGTTTGTGTTGTAGATTTTGTTTGTTAGGTTGTGGCGGGGGATGGCATCGAAGGCTTTACTAATGTCAAGTGTGGCAAGTACTGATCTGTGTGGTGGTCTAGCTGAGTTGATGCCGTCAAAAGCTCTTTGTGTAAGGTCTGTAAGAAGAGTGTTTGTGGAGTGCCTGAAGCCGTGTTGTGTTGGAGAAAGGGGTAAGTCAGGTGTCATCAGTTGTAGTACAAGGCACTCTATGACTTTGGAGGGGGTGCAAAGGAGTGTGATAGGGCGGTGTGAGGAGGGTAGTGTGGGGTCTTTGTTAAGTTTGGGGAAAGTGATGATGATACCATGCTTCCAGATGTCTGGTATTGTGTTGTGTGAGTAGCTGTAGTTTGATATGTTAGTGAGTGCTTGTATGCCTTGTGGTCCCAGGTGTCTGAGGTGAATGTTGTTGTTGTTGTTGTTCCCCAGGCTGTCTGGCCGAACAGCCCCAAGGTCTCGAGCAAGGCCAAGGCCATAAACAAGCGCCCCCACAAAATCCTCCCTGCTTACCACTAACAAAGCCCGGGTGACCGAAGCCACTCCAAGGCAGGGAGCTGAGGAGGGTGCGGAAACGCCCGGGAAACCAAAGCCCCACCCAAGGCCCTGTGCCCCTCAGCAATTATGAAGGGAAAGTTAAGGGGTAAGGGAAAAATGTGACGCTTTGGCTCCCAATCTGCCAACTTCTAGGTTGGCAGTAGGGAAGTCAATCCACGGAAAAGACACCGCCACTTGAGATCTAGAAGATATATAAGTAAAAGGAACAGTCAGAGTAAGCTATGGGTATGGCAGAGATCGCTCAGTTCTCACTCGGATAGACCAGCCCATCACCACATGAGGTGAATGTTGCTAATGTTGTCTAGGCCACAGGCGGGTGAGAGCTTGAGATTGTTGATGATATGCTTTGTCTGGTTGTTGGTGAAGGGTGTATAGTCAGGGTCTGTGGGGAATTGTCTTTTGCGTCGGATGACACGTCGGTCGTCTTTGTGGGGTTTTAGGTGACTGACATGAGAGAAGTGATTGATGAGAGTGTTTGCTTGTTGTTTACGTGAAGGAGTAGAGTCTGTTGTTGTGATTGCAGCATGTGATTGTGTTGTGTTGCTGTTGGAAAGTGTGATGCTGTTTAGTGTTTTGTAGAGTTTTTTGGGGTTTGTTTTGTGATCGAGTGTTTGTAGGAAGTTGGGGTTGTGTTTTTTTATGTTACCTCTTGGAATGTGTTTCTTGTCGGCGTTTTGGATAGTCGTGTTGAATGTGTGTACAGCATTGTTGATGTTAGTGATGGGTGTACTGTTTAAGGTTTCAAAGTGTTGTTCTGTCTCATTTGTGAAAGCTTCCTAGTTAGCTCTTTTATAGTTAGTGTAAGTGTGTCTGTGGCTAGCTGGGGTGAGTCTTGTTTTGGTGGTGATAATGATCGGGAGGTGGTCTGAGCCTAAGGTTCTGACCACCCTCCAGGATGTTGTGGGGGCGAGTTCGGGGGAGCAAAAGGTGATATCAGGAGATGATGGGGTGTAGAGGGCTTGGTGGGGAGTATGGGTATGCTGATGAATGTTATTAAGGATATATAGGTTGTCTGTTTGGTGTTGTAAGACCAGCCCTCTGTCTGTGTCGGGGTTGTCGACAAACCAGGCCGACGTCTTTGCATTGAAATCACCACCCAGGATGATGTGTGGGGTGTTTGTGATATGTTGTATTTGTGGTCTGTAATCGTTTGGTACTGTAGGGGATGTTTGGGGAGGGATGTATGTGTTTATAATGGTAATGTTGGAGCTATTGCCAGTGCGTATTTTAATTGATTGAATTTCTGTTGTGTTATCGTTTGGGGGGAGGAGGGATTTTGTATGTGCACTGGTGTCTATATATGTTATATCTTTGTGTACCAGGGTGATGAGTCCACCGCCAATGCCGACGGCCCGGTCTTGTCGTATGGTGGTGAAATTGTGAAATGTAGGTGTTTTTTGTGTTGTACAGAGTTTTGTTTCTTGTAAGATGGCAATGTGTATGTTGTGTTGTTTGATGAAGTGTGTGAGTTTGTGTTTCTTTGTGTTGATGTCATCTATATTTAGTTAAAGGATGTTAATGTTGTGTGTGCGGTGTATGTTGGATGCTGCTGCACGAGGATGGGGTGGGGGTGGGGGAGGGGGTGATGGTGGGGGTGGGGGTGGGGATTGGGGTGCAGGAGATGAGGGTAGGAATGGATTAGGTTGGGGTGTGGATGGGCTGGGTGGGTTGGAGAGGAGAGGTGGACGGGTTTTAGGAGTGGGAGTGGATGTTATGGGCAGGTTATGTGGGTTGGGGAGGAGAGGTGGACGGGTTTTAGGAGAGGGAGTGGATGGTATGGTAAGGTTATGTGGGTTGGGGAGGAGAGGTGGACGGGTTTTAGGGGAGGGATTTGACTGGGAGAGGGAGGGGCATGAGGAACATGAGACGAAAGTAAACAAAGTCGGTCGCTTCGTCACCGCACCTCCGAAAACAAGAAGGAGAAGACTCGTTTGTTATTGTACGTCTGTATGTCGTAGTTTCATTTGTGAAAAGATCGTCGTATTGCTAACATCGCCTGAAAATGCTCCACTAAAATCGTCATCACAACTGAACCAGTTGACTTAAGAGAGCTCTATTCAATGCCAGTTTACAGATTGGAAACCGCACTACATTTAGGGATGCGTGGGAAATTTCTAGCAGTTAAAATAACAAAGATACGGTAGCCTAGGCCTAGAAGTTTTTCAGCCATTTCGCCCGGGTACGGGTGACCGTCCTTCTAACAGGCAGCCCGGGTCCCGAGGGTTAAGCAAAATAATAATTCTTTATAAATAAAAGAACACAATCCACCACATAGAGTGTACATTACTAAAACATTATGGAAGCCAGCACCGCTCCCTGTGGAACTCCACTTGTGACATCTTTCCACGTTGAAAATTTATCCCTGATTGTAGTCCTAATCTGTCTCCCCGAAAGCTAGTCCTCCATCCAATTTAACAAATTACCTTGAATCCCTCCATACTTTTTCATTTTCCACTTCAGCCTGTTATGCAATACTCTGTCAAAAGCTTTCTTCATGTCAATATACACGCAGTCCACCCATCTATCTCTCTCTTGTAATATGTCCACCACTCTGTTGTAAAAACTGAGTAGATTCACCTATGTGGAGTTCGCCACTCTTGCTAGTGGCACCGAAGAGCGCACCGCCCTTCGTTGTTGTTTGAGAATTGGTGCAGCAGACTATTCGAAGAGGTGGAGCGCACCCTTGTAAAGATGGGCTCGTCTGGCACTTTTTGTAGTTCGACATCGAGAGCTCTCTTGAAGCTGTACATACATACATACATAAAATTTTAAGACTGAGTGTTCCACACATAAGTGCAGTTTCAGTCTCTTGTCCTAATGGCGGAATTCCAGGCAACCCTGTTAAGGGCTGCTTCACTTGTCAAGTTCTTGGATTTGAGATCGGCGCGTATAGTCCGATCCCAGGTCTTCCTCGGTCCACCCCTTGGTGCAGCTCCCTCCACAATCACAGACCTGCATTTTTTCACCCAATTTTGTTCATCCATTCTCTCCACATGTCCATACCATCCCAGTCTACTTGTACGCATCACCTCGCTAACTCTTTATACCTAAACGTCTCCTCAGCTCAACATTTGTTATTCTATCCTGTAGCCTGGCCCCACACATCCATCTCACCATTCTCATCTCATTACGCTCCATTCTGTTGACATCCTCTACTTTAACGGCCCATGTTTCTGAGGCATACGTCATTGCACTTCTAACACATGAGGCATACACCTTTCCCTTCAGGGGGAGAGGCATTCTTTTCATGGTCAGGATTGGCATCAATTCTCTGAACTTCCCCAGCCACACCTAATTCTAGCAACAGTGGCAGCCTCAGCCCCACCACCGGCAGAGATGGTATCTCCTAGGTAACAAAACTTGTTCACCAGCTCCAAAGACTCATTTCCAAAATTCACAGCCATAGGATCATCACTTAACACAAGCTCGCCTTTGCACACTACGCACTCAAATTTCTCTATTTCTGACTTATCCTTCGGCAGGGGCCCCTTTATTCTACTACAGCGCTTACTCCCATGGTGTACCCAACATCGACAGATGCTACATTGAATTGAGTTAACGCCCACTCCCTTTCCACACACTGCACATGGGTATGCACCGCTCTTTTCCACATTGCCTCGTCTCAAACTACAATGCATAACCTTGGTTTTGTTAATATTGACTCTTAAACCCTTGCTCGCCATGCCCTCTCTCCACTCTCTGAATTTGGCCTCAGCATCCTGCATACTGTCAGCTATTAGGACTAAATCGTCTGCATAAAACAGTTCCAACGGGAGTCCACCTCTAAAAATTCTAGACAGCGCCTCCAAGACCATAATAAAGAGGAGGGGGCTTAACACTGAACCCTGATGGACTCCAACACGGACTGCGAACTCATCACTCAGTACACCCTTCACCCTCACCGAACTTCGCGAATCCTCATACATCTTCATTATCACACGCACCAGCCACTCTTCCACACCAAGTTTCCTCATAGCCCACTGTACAACATCTCTAGGTACCCTATCAAAGGCTTTCTCCAGGTCCACAAACACAAAGTAAAGATCCCTGCCTTTTAGTAAGTATCTTTCCTGTATCTGCCTGACAATGAAGATAGCATCGGTTGTACCACGTCCTGGCATAAAACCAAACTGCATATCATCAATAGAGATGCTTTGCCTGATCAAACCCTCAAGGACTCTCTCACAGACCTTCATGATTTGGTCAAGCATTTTCAGGCCCCTATAATTTCCTCTATCTAGCGCATCCCCTTTTCCTTTGTATATATTTACTATTACACTTTTGAGCCAATCCTCTGGGATTTTCTCATCTTTAATAATGGTGTTTATCAGCTCAGTGACTAAGTTTACACCAATCTCCCCTGAGGCTTTTATCATCTCAGCGACAATGTCGGAGCAACCTGGAGCTTTACCGTCCTTCATTTTATTGATTGCGTCGCTCACTACAGCTGGTGCTATCAAAGGAGGGGGCCCAGATATTGGTTTTTCGATACTAAGCTGTTCCTTATCCCATTCAAACTCTACATTTAGCAATCGTTCATAGTGTACCTTCCATGCTTCTCTGATTTCATTTTCTGCATACACAATCTTCCCATTATCATCTCTAACACACTGTTCACCTATAATATCCCTACTGTCATTTTTAACTCGCCTAGCTAGGTTGAAGATCCCATTGGGATTGTCAGTGTTACACACTTGTTCGAGGACCAGGTCCTTAATGCGATTTTTAGCATTGTAAATAACTCTTTTGGCAGTTCGTTTAGCTGCCTGGTATTCCTCCCTGCTGCCTCCTTTCTTCCATGCTTTGAAGCATCTCCTTTTCTCTTTCACAGCATGTTCTACCTCATCGTTCCACCACCAAGAGGTCTTATTCCTGGGGTGACCCTTTGTTTTCCCACAGACTTTGTCAGTGGCAGCGATAAGGCTATGCTTAAGAAAGTTCCATTGGCTATTTACATCGTTAGGCCTAGCTTCCTTATTTCTATTCATTTCCTCCAGTTCATTATGAAACCTATCCCTAACTTCCTTGTCCTTCAGCAGCCACACTTTCCTTTTGGGTATGTAAACCTTCTTGCGCTTAGGATCTCTGTATAAGCTCATGTCACACACAAGTAGCTTATGCTGGGGGATACATTCTTCGCTCGGGATGACCTTTACATCTCGAACTAGTTTCCAGTCTTTCCTGTTAACCAAGAAGTAATCTATCTGGCTACTGGAGACCCCAGAGTTATATGTGATCAGGTGGCTCTGTCTTTTCTTGAACTTTGTGTTACACACAACCATGTTGAGTGCAACGCAGGACTCCAATATATATTCGCCTTCTAGATTTCTCCTTCCGTAACAATTCCTCCATGTACCCCCTCGTATCCATCTGCAGATGCTCCCACGTGACCATTGAGGTCCCCCCCCACGATAGTTATTTCGTTCTCCGAGAGGCCTGAAATAACACTGACGGTGTCATTCCAGAAGTCCTCTTTTATCTCTTTCTGTAAACCAGCCTGTGGGGCATATGCAGATATCACATTCAGAATTCTTTCACCAACTTTCAACTTCAAAACAATCAGCCTTTCACTAACTCTCGTAATCTGAAGCACACTTTCCGCCAGCTCTTCAGCCACCAGAACACCCACTCCTCCTTTCGCTTTACCAGTCTCCACACCCATCCAGTATATCCTATATCTTTTCCTCCTTCCGACAATCCACTGTACCCCATGCCTCTTCCAGAGTGTTTCCTGGGTACAGCAGACGTCCACTCGCCTCCTCTCACACATCTCAGCCACTTCATTCGCACGCAGATTCAAACTACCAACATTCACACTAGCAAGTCTGAGTTTGTGGGGGGCATTTGTCATTGTCCTGTGCGGTTTTGTTTCATCGGACTTACGTTTATTTTCTTTGATTTTAGTCATAGTTAGGTAGGTTTGGCTGGCAGATGGGCATCACCCCCCCCCAGAACTCCGGCTCCAGTCTACCCCGGGACCATTCCCAGCACCATCCCCCAAGTGATTACAAGGGGGTAGGATCCAGTGGCCTCGGTACGCCCCACCAGAACCAGCCGCAGGGACGCACCCCGTGCGCGTACACGGCACTACGACTGGACTGATATTTTTCGCCAAATGACAGGGCAGCCTCCTGGAGCGCTACCTCCAGGTTCGGGCCCCTATACTATCGGGCGGAAAGTGCCAGTCCGGGGAAACACTACGTACTGTACCCTCTGGATCCATTTCGTCCAGGTTGGGCCCAGGGCGCCAGGGCCGGGTCCAGAGGGAGCGACACCCACTGCCAGTGTGCCGCCATTAGGCAACTTGGAGCAAGTACAATGAAGCCCTGTCACAGCACTATCATATAGAGACAATGCCAGCACCAATAACAAGGCTTCATTGTATAGTGATGGCTACTTGGTCCGCAAGTCTATCACCATCCCCCCTATTAGTCGCCTTGTACGACATGCAGTAGGATGCGTGAGGCATATTCTTTTTTTCCTCCACCATTAGATGAAGGCCCCCTTACCCCCTGGGGGGTAACGAGACACCTCTCATGTCTCTCACTCGCCGCGGGAGTTTGTTGAAGAGACGTGCTCCTCTATGTGATAACCAGCCCTCTCGCAGAGAGCCCATAGCCCCCCGATTTATCATCTTGGGGATATCGCATTCCCAGCCTCTCCTATCACTGAATTTCATTGTTATTGGTGTATGTAGATTTGGTACAAAACCCTCTGCGATTTTCCATGTATATATTATTAAGTATCGTTCCCTTCTACGTTCCAACGAATACAGTTTGAGTGATTTTAAGCGATCCCAATAGTGTAACTGTTTTACTGAGTTTATATGTGAGGTGAAGTTCCTTTGTACACTTTCTAAGTAATTAATTTCACCTAATTTGTATGGGGATGTTAATACGTTACAGTATTCTAGCCGCGGTAGCACCAGGGATTTGAAGTGTTATCATAGGCAATTCACCGAGAGTTCTAAATGTTCGTAGAATCCAACCTGTTAGCCGTTTCGCAGCTGCAACTTTGACCTGGTTATGTTCTTTGAATCCCATATTTTCAGACATTATCACCCCAAGGTCTTTCACATTGTCTTTACGTTTTATTATGCAATTGGATTCTGTTATGTAACTTGTGCTCTTTTTAACGAAATCCTTATCTCCGTATCGTATTAATTGAAATTTGTCTTCATTAAATTTCATGTTATTTTCCATGGTCACTGGAACACCTTATTTATGTCCTCTTGCAGCCGGCCCGTGTCTTCCTGTGTTATTACTATCATACTCAGTTTTGTGTCATCCGCAAAGGAGGATACTGTACTGTCTTGTGTTGGCATCTATGTCACTTATTAGAATGAGGAAAAGAAGGGGCGCTAGTACTGTTCCTTGGGGAACTGAGCTTTTGACGTCTGAAGGCTCAGATGTTACTTGGCTTACTGCTACTGATTGTTTTCGGTTCACGAGGAAGTTGTATATCCACCTTCCGATTTTACCTGTTATCCCTTTTGCTTTAAGTTTGTGTGCAATAATACTGTGATCACATTTATCAAATGCCTTAGCAAAATCGGTGTAGATGACGTCCACGTTTTTCTTTTCTTCTATGGATTTAAGAATTCTGTCGTAGTGTTCCAATAGTTGCGAGAGACATGATCTTCTTGCTCTGAACCCATGTTGAGCAGTGTTGTGTAATTAATTTTTTTCCATAAATGTTGAGATTTTGCCTCGCAGGACTCGCTCGAAAATTTTAATGATGTGGGAAGTCAGAGCTACCGGGCGATAGTTTTTTGGTAGTGCTTTACTCCCTCCTTTATGCAAAGGGGCAATTATTGCGTTTTTCAAACTATCCGGTATTTCTCCAGTGTCTAGACTCCTTCTCCACATTATAGCCAGGGGTTTTGAGAGGTTTTCCTTACATTTCTTTATTAGGATTGAACTCCACGAGTCAGGGCCTGGTGCCGAGTAGGATGGCATGTTGGCGATGGCTTCTGCTATATCTTTGGGTCCAAAATTAATGTCCAGAATCTGGGGGGTTTCCGTGGGGGGATTATTCATGAAAAATTCATTTTGGTCTCCGATTGCTTTTGTTTCGTCAGGCTTACTGAAGGCTTTTTCATACTGTAGACGTAATAGTTCACTCATTTCCTTTTTGTCCCCTGTGAATGACCCATCATCTTTACTTAGTGGGCCGATGTTTGATGTGGTTTTAGTTTTCTGTTTAGCGTATGAAAAGAAGTACTTGGAGTTTTCCTTTATGCTTGCAATAGCTTTGCTCTCCTCTTCTATTTGTTGTAGCTCATAGGAGATTCTTAGTCGTTGTTCAATTTCCACAATTTCTCTATCTATTTGGATCTTTTGTCTTTCCTGTAGACTTTGTTGTGTGCATCTTTGTGTTAGTAATTTTCTTCTTCTGTACAGCTTCCTTCTTTCCCCGTTCTTGTTTGCTTCTTCGTCTTGTTTGTCTTTCTGGTATGTGGTGGCTACAGATTTGGGTCATGGTTTCCGTTAATAGGAATAGGCATTCTGATGATGTCCGGTTGTTCATTAAATCTTCCCAGTCTATTTCCTCCATTTCTTGGTTTACCTCTTCCCACCTAATATTTTTACTATTGAAGTTAAATTTGCTGAATGGACCAGTTTTTGGTCTAGTTTCTGAGGTGTTCTGTACACATGCTAGGGTTGTTTTGATCTCAATTAATTTATGATCTGAGTATGTTGTGTCCGACATGTTAACACTGTGTACTAGGTTGTCATTATTAGTGAAGACCAGGTCTAAGATATTGTTTTCACGTGTGGGTTCGGTAATATGTTGGTTAAGACTAAAAAAGTCGCAAAGATTAAATTAGTTCTCTTGCATTTGCTTCTCTGGCATTTATCGACACTACTTGGTCTTCTAGTTGCCTCCACTTGATGTTTGGAAGGTTAAAATCTCCTAACCACATAATATTTGGAGTCGGGTTTCCCAGGGCTTCCACTTCTGATTTAATCATGTTGAGCTGGGTTTTGAATTCTTCTAAGGAAGAGTCAGGAGGTCTGTATGTAACAATAACTGCTAGGTTTAGGGATTCTATTTTAACTCCAAGTATTTCTACTACTTCATTACTGTTATTTAGGAATTCAGTAGATATCAGCGAGTCATGAATGTACAAGGCTACACCTCCACGAGTTCTATGCGTTCTGTCCGCCCTATGTAGGTTATAACCAGGAATCCATACTTCACTATCTGCCTGATCTTTAATGTGGGTTTCTGTGAGAGCCGCAAATATAGCGTTTCCTTCTTCTAGCAGGCCCCTAATAAATGGTACTTTGTTTGTGGTTCTATTTTTAAGACCTTGGATGTTAGCAAACAAGACGGGGGAGGGGCTACTATGTGTACCTAGTAGTCCTCGGGGGATATTTGGTGTTGTTCGTAGAGCACATCCTTGTGCCACGCTTCGGAGGACTAGCTGGGCTATTTGTTCTTCCAATTCTCGCACTTTGTTCAGCTTGTTCTGCCATTTCCCATAGTGTCTTCTTCCTCTGTCTCGTCCTCGCAAAACTGGAGGTTTTTTGGTTAGCATTTGTGTTGTTTCTGGCTATCCTCCAAGTCCCCCTAATATGGAAATCTGAGCATTTGTTATCATAGCATTTCTTACTCTCTAGTGAGAGGGGTGGGTGGTGGTATTTGCAGTTTTCACCAAATCTGCATTTGCCATCTCTGATCATATTGTTGCAAATTCTGGGGTGCTCAAATCTGCATTTTACTCCATTAAGTTAACCTTTTGGTCCAAAGTGGCACATTCTTTTCAGGTGATATCTGCATACAGGTAAAGCTGTATTGGTTGTGGTTGGGGCACCCTGTACTGCTGTGGTTGTGGTAGATGGCAGTTGGTTTTGATTTTGAGGGCTATCCCCTTCATTCCTCTTACGATGTTGTTGCTCGGGGGAGTTGGGTACAAAATAAAGTCCTGTCTGGGTGGTGGTTTGGGGTGACATAAGGGTCTCGGTTGGGCAGATAGAGGGTGGAGGTGGCGGAGGTGGCCGAGAGGTAACTTGTGGGGGAGTGGTTGGTTGTGAAGGGTAATGTGGGGGCAATTGAGGTTGAGAGTCATGTGGGGTGGTGTGAGGTTGAGAGTTACGTGGGGGTGTAGGGGGCTGAGAGTTATGGGTATTTGTGCGTGAGGGAGAGTGTGCGCACATAGGTGACAATGTATCACTGTAGTGGGACAGCCAGTAACTAAGATCTTCTATGAATCGCGAGTATGGTGTTAAATTTGTTGGGGACTGTGTTTTGTTGTCAGAATGGGGTGAAATATTTTCATTTAGCAAGGCCATTTGGACTTTCTGGCCAATTTTCTCCATTACATCAGTAAATTCTTCTTGTAGCATAACAGGGGCATCTTTCAGCATTTTCTTTAGTTTAAGCTTATTTAATTCATTGAAGCAATTTACACATGTTAGTCCTGTTTTTCCTTTGTTGTGCTTGCCCATGCATTGCAGATGAAATAGCAATTTACATTCTTCACATTTGGCATTTTGGTCCTCGGACTTTACCTTGCATTTAGTACATGTATTGGTATCCATCTTTGATCGTAGTTTAGCTTATTTGCCTTATTTTCTCTTTGTCATTACTGATTTATATATCGAGGTGGCAAGTATGGAATACTGTGATGTAAGAAGCTGTGTGTGGAGGGACCTGAGGGAGCCGGGGTGGTGGCGGAGTGGTGTGTAGGGTGTCAAGGTCACCAGGGGAGGGGTACCCTTTCTGAATCCAAATTGCCTGCTAGATAGTACAAAGGGAGTAAAACGGAAATCAAGCAACAATAGGTTCAGCGACCCCTCAAGGCTGCTTGCCTTCGAAAACACTGATGGTCAAGTGTCCAAACAGTAGTTTAGAGTGGGTAAGGGACAAATGGAAAGGGAAGACTGTCCTGGGACAAATATCCGTGGCAGGATTAGGAGATGTTAGTAATATTTTAATTATTATATTTTTTCCACCAACCAACTTCACTTCTAAACTCAATTAACCCCTTCAGACTCATATGACGCAGAGGTTGCCAGATTAGCAATAATAAATAGAGTTCTCTCACTCTTATAATTACCTCTCCAAAATTAGTTTTCTGCCCACAGCTAACTCAAAGACAACTGCAGAGGTTGAAGTAACTAAACTAAAGGTTTGGAAATACCCCTGATGGTAATAAAGGCTTTAAAGTATCCCTAATAGGCTCAAAATTGCGTCATATGTCGGAGAGGGTTAATGAAATCAACAAACACATGTTGCACTCCAAGGACTCGAACCTAGGATACTCACATCGAAATTCCGCGCACTTATGCATTACGCTATATAAAAAAAAAAAAAAAAAAAAAAAAAAAAAAAAATATATATATATATTATATATATATATATATATTCATTTACAAATGCAGTCAGTCGTGGATTTAAGGCAAAGTGTTTGTCTAGGCGAAGTTAAAAGAATCAACGGTGCTTGAGTCTATGACATCTCAGAGAAGCCCATTCCACAAAGTTGACAACTCGATTGAACAATAAATTCTTGGACTCGTGTCAGTTAAAAGATTTACCAATAATTTTGCAACCGTTGCCCTGTGTGTAATTGAATTGGTCGATAGTGAAATATTTATTACAGTTCATATTGTCGATGCCTTTGATGATTCTGAACACTTGAATTAAGTCGCTTCTTAATCTGCGCTGGATTACAGGAAATAGATTTAATTTTTTAAGACGCTCCTCGTATGGTTTCTTCTTTAGGCAAGGTATCATTTTGGTAACTCTATGTTTAACTCGTTCTAGTTTGTCTATATCTTATTGGTATTAAGGGCACCAGGATTGAACGCAATATTCCAGGAGAGGGCGGACTAAGGAATTGTAAAGAGTTAGGATCCCCCCCCCCCAAAAAAAAAGGGGGAAGAAAAGAAAAAAAGGAAAAAGGAAAAAATGGGAAGGGTAGGGATTGGGCCTGAGTAAATTAAAAAATAGAAATAGGATTACATCTATGGATTTATGCTCAAATGACCTGCCTATATAGCCAATTATTTTGTTTGCCTTCTGAACATTGTTGACACGGTTTTAGGTTACTCAATATTGTTACTCCCAAATCAGTTTCTCTGTCCACAGTACACTCTTAAGCTGGGTGCCATTCCATTAATAGTTTGCTTTCTCATTTGGAGTACTTTACATTTGCCAAATTTGAGCCCAATGTGACAACTTATTCAAGTTATGTTGCATATCTTCAACATGTTCATTTGAGAGTACAGTACGCTACTTGCAATTTTTGTATCGTCAGCAAACTTTGAGATTGTACAGGTGAGGCCCTCATCTAGGTCGGTAATGTAAACTAGGAAGAGAACTGTCCCGAAATAGTAGATAGTAGATTATTTTCTTTCAAGTAATTCATCCATTTTTTTTTTTTTTTTTTCACAGATTTTGCACACTATACTAGTAAGTGACACAGGTCTATGATTTAATGGATGCTCCCTGTTCCCACCTCTATTTATTAAATAGGTACGATGTTGGCTCTTTTCTAGTTCATTGGTAATTTTCCCACTTATAGAGTGTTTCATTATCTCATATAAGGGTCTAAATAGTTCATCAGCACATTCTTTCAAAATCCATCCTGGTATATTGTCAGGGCCCACTGCCTTTTTCACATCTAGTCCTTTCATTGGTTCTACTAGTTCCTCTGGGAGAAACTTAGTCTCTCCCAGTTCAACGTCTAGTCCTTTCATTGGTTCTACTAGTTCCTCTGGGTGAAACTTAATCTCTCCCAGTTCACCAATTTCATAGATTTCACCTACGTCTTCAAAGTTCTCATCTTTAGTATGCTATACAGTATGTAAACTGAGTGTAGTGTATTGTTCATAACTTCACATATATTTTGGTCGTCAACATAAGTGGTCTCTTCAATTTTCAAACCTCACTATTGTATCCCTTACATTAATTTTAGTTTGCTTGGGAACCAGAATAAATTGCTCATGTAGTAATGTACACCCTATGTGGTGGATTGTGTTCTTTCATTTCATAAATTTTATTTTAGTAAGCGTTGTTTCCAAATAGCGATTTTGATATTTTGTTTTGACTTTATATTGTCTTTGTCCCAGTTTTGGTTTGACCTTGTTTGCAAGTTTTACATTTTAATTTGCAAACCTATAGAACAGCTTAGGATCACTCACATATTTTCATAATGTGCTTTTCATATGTTCTGACTTCTTGTCTCCTGATAGTAGCATATTTATTTTTTATCTCATGTTTCTCCATTACTCCTTTTTCTAGCTGCCTTCCACGCCTGGTCTCTCTTTTCCTTGGCTTTTCTACATTTTTCATTGAAGCAGTCCTTTATCTTTGTTGACTTAATACTTTGTTTAGGGACATATTTATGACTCCTTCTTCATATATCGTTTTGAATACTTAATACTTCTCATCTACACTGTTTTTCTGATATATTTCGCTCCAATCAACTTCTTAGAAGTATAGTCACAATGATTGGAAGTCTGCTTTTGCGTAGTCAAATCTAGTTTCCTTGTGCTCTTCCCTCTCTACCATATTGGAATAACCCAATAGGATTTGTACGTCCATTACAATATGATCACTCTTGCCTAAAGGTGGTAAGTATTTTATATCAGAAATCACATCTGGGTCTCTGGTAAACATTAAGTCCAATCTGGATGCTTCATCATTTCCCCTTCTTCTTGTATCTTCCTTTATATTTTGTACCAATACATTTTCTGTGACCAAATCCATTAGCCTATACCCCCACAAGTTCACATTGCTGCCCGCTTCTCTGTTCCCAATCCAACTCTTTACAGTTGAAGTCCCCTACTATAATTAGTTCAGTGTTTCTGAGTTAATTTTTCAATAGATATAATCATCTCATCTTTGACAAATTTGGACTTCTCTTCCCAAGCCCCTGTGTAGGGCGGCATATAGGCCACTGCAATATCCGCCTTTTGATTGTCATCATCTGTCAATTCCACGGCTAGTATTTCTGTTTTTCTATTATTCAGATCAATAATTTTTGTTTTCAATTTGTTATGCGTATGAATTAATACCCCTCCTTGTACTCTTTATCCCTTCTCCAGATATTGTTATGCCATCCCATTCCTTCCAAGCTTATCTCATTCCTTCCAAGCTTATCTCTTTATTTAGTTTAGTTTCACATAGACACAATATTAAGGGCTTTTCCTCTCTGATGTAATCATTAATCTCTATTTTGTTTTAATATCAGCCCATCCACATTGCTATAGACCATCTTGCACCTGTTGCTTTTACAATTATCATTATGATTGATATTCCTTGTCTTTGATTGATATTCCTTGTCTTTAGCTTACTATTTATACTGTCCCATTCCTATTGCACCTCTCCCTGCTCCCTCATGCCTTCTCTCCCCCCCTTCATCCCTATCCTCTCCCCCTTCTTCAGGTACCACTTCCTTACTTTCCCATCCATGTTCCTGTAGAACAAATTTCCATTCTCCACTTCTGATCTATTATCGTTCTTGTCTTTTACTTCTTTATTTATTTCTCTCATTTTTTCCCTCTCTTCCGCATTTAGGTCTTTCCTTAGTATAAAATTTGTGTATTCTCCCTCCCGACTTAACTTCCAGCTGGATCCGAGTACCTCCTCTGCTACTTTGGTTGACCTAAATATAATTTTCTTTGGCCTCATTTCTCCTTTTTTGTACTTTCCTAGTCTCCAACAGTCCTCTATCTCCCTCTTCCAACCCTCTTTATCTTCTCTATCTATCACTTCAATCATCTTCACGATGTTCTTCATCTCCGCACCTTTTCTCGTATTTCTATCTGATATTTCCTCTTCTACATCTCCAAACACGATTACACATCTCTTCTTGTCAATAATATCACTGACCTGTTTCTCATTTTGTCTGATGGCAATAACCACCCTCTTGTTCAGGTTCTCCTCCTGCTGTCCCTTTTGCTCCTCAATAATTGCTTTTAGTTGTACTTCTGCTTCACCTACTCGATCACCCCAGACATATTTCATTTGTGATACCTCTTCCTCCATCTTTTGTGTCCTGTCCTGGTTTGCTTCCACTCCTTTTTTTAGCCTAGCATTTTCCTCCCTTAATTCACGAATCTCTCTCTCAGCCCTCTCCCTATATCTATCGTCCATCTTTTTCACTCTCTCATTTAAAAGTTCTTTGTACACTCGACCCTCCATTTAACGGACAAATGCGTGCAAGCACCTGTCCGTTCCTGCTAAATGTCCGTTGCTGCTAAATACTGTCCAGTCCGGATGTAATCCGGAAATTCCTTGAGAAAAATCCGGTGTTGAGTACAGTGTCGGGATCGTGACATTTAACTGTTATGCATCCTTTTTTTTACTGTATCTGAAATAAATCCTGGTAATCCCTTGTGCTACACCCTATTGATAATGCAAAACTATTGAACACACTTAAAAGTGTATATTATTTGGTATCTATATAATCTGTGAATCATTTCCGATATGATAGAATTAAAGATTTTATTTTCCACCAACTCATAATCAGCAAAAACGACACAAATGTCAATTAAAAACATGTTATAATATTTCCCCATCATTTTGTGTATACCGTGGAAAAAAAAAAAAAAAAAAAATCTATCAAACGTAAATCTCCCGTCTGGGAAGCTCGGCGCCTAGACGGAGGGGAGAGTTGAAATATTTTGTTGACTATCTCATTTATTATTTATCTATGTGCTGGAAGGATATTATATTTTTCAATTCCATCACATTAGAAATTATTCAAAGATTACAAAAAGTCCAAATAAGACATAGTTATGTTAATGTATAAGGGATTTAGGTAGATGAATTAGAGAGATAAATAGATAGAGCAACGGACTTTGCTCCAACTTTTTTATAGCAACGGACTATGTCCGTTACTGGGTCCATTGTCCGGCCTACATTTTTTGACCGTTATTGCCGATATCCGTTAAATCGGAATCCGTTAAATGGAGGTTAGAGTGTATTCCTTAATCTGTTCTTTTAGGGCCACATCCTTCGATACCAATTTCTTGACCCTAGCCGATAACTAATTTAACCCTTGCTGTACCAGCGACGGACGAGAGCCTTCAGTAAAAAAATGTCAATCTAAGCCGTCGGTAATATGCGGTCCTTGTTGTTGTTGTTGTTGTTGTTCCCTAAGCTGCCTGGCCGAACAGCCCCGAGTCCCTGAGGAAGGCCATGGCCACGATCGGGCTTTCCCACAGAGCTCTCATTGAGTGTAGATTGTGTTGTTGGCGTAAGTGGTTGTGTGAAATGCAGTCTTCTATGATGTGTTTAATGGTATGGGGTGCTGTGTTACATCCCGGGCAGGCGTCGACAACGGAGTCATCCAGTCTCTTCTGATAGCTCAGGAGAGCTGGATGGTGTCCGCATCTTAGCCTGGCCAGGTGGACTCTGTCCTCGCGAGGAAGGGAGGATTCGGAAGGATGGATTTCGGGAGGTCGTGCATGCAGCTGCGTGTTGTCTGTGAGTGAGTGAGTGGATGGATCGGTGAGAGATATGAGTATGGATGTGCTTCTGGAAGTTGGTTCGGGGTGGGCAGGGAGGGAGAGGACAATAATTGTGTGTGATACCGTGTGCTGGGTGTTGTTTTGATATTTCTTGGTGTCTGTGGGTGTGTTGCCATGTAGTTTAGTGGGTGGTCTTGGTTCGTGGAGGCTGCTGCCAGGAATTGAGTGCCTCTCATGTCCAAATGGTCTTTGACTTTGAGGATTTTGGTTTCTTGATGTAGGTGATCTGTGGGTGCAGTAGCTGTGCAGCCTGTAATGATCTTCAGGGCTTTGTTTTGAATAGTCTGTAAGGTCTTATGATGTGTTTCAGCTAGGTTAGAAGCCCAGGCTGGGCTTGCGTATTCCATCACTGATCTTATGTATTATGTATTATTATGTATGCGGTCCTTGTAACTGCCAGTATCGAGCAGTAGCTGCTACCATGACTTGTAGGCGCTGCTCTGAGGTATTGGCAACGCTTCTCAGCTTGGTTGCAAGCTTCCACAGGCTGGCTGGGACAGTGCTTTTCCAACTTTTGAGGTGGCAAGGTGTTCTCTCTTGCCTCTGAAGCCATTTTGGCCACACTGCCTGGTACTGGAGGGTACATTTATGGTAATACCCTCTAGTACAGTATGGGTTAAACCATCTCCCGGGACGCGTCCCTCCTCTACTATGGTCCCAATGCTCTTCCTCCACCTCTCCACTTCCTTCCTCCACTGTATCACTCCCATCAGATTCCCATTCAGGAAGGTGATCTGGTCCTCCTTACCTTCAGGAAAGCCTGAATATTCCTCTTCCTCTTTATAAAAACTTTCTCCATTCGTATCGGTGGCCTTAGTGCCAGCCATTGTTGTCACGTATCGTCCCCCACCAGCTGATGATTCAAAAGAAGTCGCTAACCTCCGTTATAAATCCATATTTTTAACTTAACTTGGACTGAACACTTTCCTCTTAGATTATTATTAGCGGGACAATACACAATAACCTACTGTATACCCCATGTTAGGCAAGGCAGATGGTAGTTTGTTGAGCGCCAACCAACGACGTCGGCTCCAGCTCGTCGCTCGTGTGTGTGTGCGTGTGTGTGTGTATATCACGGACTGCCCACCATGACAACAAAGCTTTCTCTCGCATGGTTGTAAGTAGTTTTATTTCCCTGTAATAGCTCCAGGAGCCCAGGCAGCCATCCGGGCTATATGGAATAAAATAATTTGGTAAACAATTTCATTTGTCAAAAGCCATTTGTTTGCACAATACATCAAAACCTCATTATGATCTTATTAGGTTGGCATTCCATTAAAACTTGAGCCCAGCAGCAGCCGAATCCATGCAATAGTTTCGGAGCTATAGGCCTTTGAATTGGTATTATTGCCGTTACAGCAATTATTACCTCGCTCAATGCTGAAATTGCATATACACTCAAACCTTGATTTAACGGACTAAATGGGACGGTTACTAGTCCGTTGCATGAAAAAGTCTGTTGCTGGGTATAGTATTCATATAAGGGGGCCGGAAATCTATTAATAGGCCTAGGCCTAGGCTATAGATACTCACAAAACCTCAACTGAGCTGTTGGATAGCGAGAAAATCCCAGGTATATACAATAAACGTATATTAACCAAGTAATCTTAACCAAACCGATTCATATCTCTTGTGTAATGCTTTGTTTACACTTTACTGGTCTGACGAACGAGACTCACACACACAGTGACCACAACGGTCACTCTCTCTCTCTCTCTCTCTGTGTGTGTGTACTCACCTAATTGTAGTATACAGGATTTGAGCCTAAGCTCGTGTTGTCCTGTCTCTCTCTCTACATTTATCCAATTTTGCTTTAAAAGTTTGGATATTTCTTGCTCCCACCACCTCCCCATCCAACTTATTCCAACAATCAATGCTTCTATACGGGAAGCTAAACTTTCTTACATCAGACTTACATACAACTTTCCTCAACTTACATTCATGACCCCTGGTTCTTCCCTCGTCCCTCACCACAAAATCTCCCTTGTCGATCTTCTCAAAACCTTTCACACACTTAAACATCATGATCATGTCACCTCTCTCTCTCCTCTCCCTCAGCGTTGGCAGCTTTAGCCTCTCCAATCTCTCCTCGTATGGCAGGTCTCTAAGGCTAGCTATCATCTTAGTGGCAACTCTCTGAACTCTTTCCAGTTTTTTATTATGTTTTAGAAGGTGTGGAGACCACACCACTGCTGCATACTCCAGTCTTGGTCGTATTATTGTCCCTATTATTTTTCCTAACATCTCTTCATCTAAATAATTCAGAGCTATTCTCATGTTAGTCAACACTGCATAGGTTTCACCAGTTATTTTATTTATATGCTGTTCAGGTGACAAGCTGTCTGCCATAACTACCCATAGGTCTTTTGCTTTCCCAGCTTTACTAATTATTTCATCTCCTATTTTATATCCCCAAGAAGGTCTATATTTACTTTTTCCCATCTCAAGAACCTGACACTTACTCGTGTTGAATCCCATTTTCCAAGTTTGACTCCACTCATATAATTTATCTAGGTCTCTGTAATTCTTCACAACTACTCCTACTTGTAATATGCTTCATTCATTTTGTATCATCAGCAAACATAGATATATATGAGCCTATTCCCATTTGAAGGTCGTTGATGAAAACCAAAAACATGATTGGGGCCAACACCGATCCTTGAGGCACTCCGCTTTTTACCCTTTGTGTGTGTGTGTGTGTGTACTCACCTAATTGTAGTATACAGGATTTGAGCCTAAGCTCGTGTTGTCCTGTCTCTCTCATTTATCCAATTTTGCTTTAAAAGTTTGGATATTTCTTGCTCCCACCACCTCCCCATCCAACTTATTCCAACAATCAAAGCTTCTATACGGGAAGCTAAACTTTCTTACATCAGACTTACATACAACTTTCCTCAACTTACATTCATGACCCCTGGTTCTTCCCTCGTCCCTCACCACAAAATCTCCCTTGTCGATCTTCTCAAAAACTTTCACACACTTAAACATCATGATCATGTCACCTCTCTCTCTCCTCTCCCTCAGCGTTGGCAGCTTTAGCCTCTCCAATCTCTCCTCGTATGGCAGGTCTCTAAGGCTAGCTATCATCTTAGTGGCAACTCTCTGAACTCTTTCCAGTTTTTTATTATGTTTTAGAAGGTGTGGAGACCACACCACTGCTGCATACTCCAGTCTTGGTCGTATTATTGTCCCTATTATTTTTGCTAACATCTCTTCATCTAAATAATTCAGAGCTATTCTCATGTTAGTTAACACTGCATAGGTTTCACCAGTTATTTTATTTATATGCTGTTCAGGTGACAAGCTGTCTGCCATAACTACCCCTAGGTCTTTTGCTTTCCCAGCTTTACTAATTATTTCATCTCCTATTTTATATCCCCAAGAAGGTCTATATTTACTTTTTCCCATCTCAAGAACCTGACACTTACTCGTGTTGAATCCCATTTTCCAAGTTTGACTCCACTCATATAATTTATCTAGGTCTCTGTAATTCTTCACAACTACTCCTACTTGTAATATGCTTCATTCATTTTGTATCATCAGCAAACATAGATATATATGAGCCTATTCCCATTTGAAGGTCGTTGATGAAAACCAAAAACATGATTGGGGCCAACACCGATCCTTGAGGCACTCCGCTTTTTACCCTTTGTGTGTGTGTGTGTGTATGTGTGTACTCACCTAATTGTAGTATACAGGATTTGAGCCTAAGCTCGTGTCGTCCTGTCTCTCTCTCTACATTTATCCAATTTTGCTATAAAAGTTTGGATATTTCTTGCTTCCACCACCTCCCCATCCAACTTATTCCAACAATCAATGCTTCTATACAGGAAGCTAAACTTTCTTACATCAGACTTACATACAACTTTCCTCAACTTACATTCATGACCCCTGGTTCTTCCCTCGTCCCTCACCACAAAATCTCCCTTGTCGATGTTCTCAAAAACTTTCACACACTTAAACATCATGATCATGTCACCTCTCTCTCTCCTCTCCCTCAGCGTTGGCAGCTTTAGCCTCTCCAATCTCTCCTCGTATGGCAGGTCTCTAAGGCTAGCTATCATCTTAGTGGCAACTCTCTGAACTCTTTCCAGTTTTTTATTATGTTTTAGAAGGTGTGGAGACCACACCACTGCTGCATACTCCAGTCTTGGTCGTATTATTGTCCCTATTATTTTTGCTAACATCTCTTCATCTAAATAATTCAGAGCTATTCTCATGTTAGTCAACACTGCATAGGTTTCACCAGTTATTTTATTTATATGCTGTTCAGGTGACAAGCTGTCTGCCATAACTACCCCTAGGTCTTTTGCTTTCCCAGCTTTACTAATTATTTCATCTCCTATTTTATATCCCCAAGAAGGTCTATATTTACTTTTTCCCATCTCAAGAACCTGACACTTACTCGTGTTGAATTCCATTTTCCAAGTTTGACTCCACTCATATAATTTATCTAGGTCTCTGTAATTCTTCACAACTACTCCTACTTGTAATATGCTTCATTAATTTTGCATTATCAGCAAACATAGATATATATGAGCCTATTCCCATTTGAAGGTCGTTGATGAAAACCAAAAACATGATTGGGGCCAACACCGATCCTTGAGGCACTCCGCTTTTTACCCTTTGTGTGTGTACTCACCTAATTGTACTATACAGGATTTGAGCCTAAGCTCGTGTTGTCCTGTCTCTCTCTCTCTACATTTATCCAATTTTGCTTTAAAAGTTTGGATATTTCTTGCTCCCACCACCTCCCCATCCAACTTATTCCAACAATCAATACTTCTATACGGGAAGCTGAACTTTCTTACATCAGACTTACATACAACTTTCCTCAACTTACATTCATAACCCCTGGTTCTTCCCTCGTCCCTCACCACAAAATCTCCCTTGTCGATCTTCTCAAAACCTTTCACACACTTAAACATCATGATCATGTCACCTCTCTCTCTCCTCTCCCTCAGCGTTGGCAGCTTTAGCCTCTCCAATCTCTCCTCATATGGCAGGTCTCTAAGGCTAGCTATCATCTTAGTGGTAACTCTCTGAACTCTTTCAATTTTTTTATTATGTTTTATAAGGTGTGGAGACCACACCACTGCTGCATACTCCAGTCTTGGTCGTATTATTGTCCCTATTATTTTTGCTAACATCTCCTCATCTAAATAATTCAGAATCGGTTTGGTCAAGATTACTTCGTTAATATAAGTTTATTAAATATACCTGGGATATTCTCGTTATCCAAGCAGCTCAGTTGAGGTTTTGTGAGTATCTATAGCCTAGGCCTAAGAGTCACTCGCCCGGACAAATTATCCAGCACCGGACATTTGGTCCGGTCCAGATGGATTGTCCGCCTACAGACGGAGTCCGTTAAATCCGAAATCCGTTGTATCGAGGTCCGTTAAACCGAGGGTCGAGTGTAATGAAAGTATATATATGTATGTATGTATATACTCAGGCACTTACCCTATAGCTAAGGGTGGCCGACTCAAGACAGAGCCCGAACAGGGACACATACATACAAACATACAAGCTTAATGACTGCTTCATCCACAGAGAGCATGGTTTTAGTTTACTGTAGTACAGTACAATAAAGACTTGCCACAACACAGCCCTATCATGTCATCACAGTGGATAATGTTGGTATAGCGCTAACTGTGTCTCAGCAAGACTCAACAAAGTCCCCCTGAAGCACTTACACCTAGTGAAATCGCACCACACCAGGCAGTAACAAGAAATCACCGTAACTGCTAGAGGCTGCCTGCACAATCGCAGTGGCGGGCGGTGGGGTCGCTGTATCCCTACGCCACAATAGAACACAAAAAACAAAATGCAAATTCACACACATCTAGGTCACCCAGGAGGAGACCCAGAGATTAGGAATCACTAAAGGCACCCCAGCACTCGCTCGGCCCCCGACCTCCCAGAGAAGTTCGGGTCTAAGAAAGGCAGGCAGACATGCAGCGGACCACACCACAGTGCCTGCCCACCACGCATCCAGGCGTACTCTTCATATATACCGGCTCCCTGGGCTAGGCGCCTGACGGACTATTATCTAGTCCAACTGGAGCCCGACCCCCTCTCTCAAACGACCGCGTTTTCATTTATCTATTCACTAGCATTCTCCATTCATTCCTATTTATTACCACTTCTCTTGCCTGATCTATAGTCATGCTTCTATCTTCCAACGCTTGAACAGTACTACTACACATTTTCTCCATCTCAATGGAGGTCTTCCTACCCCTCTACCTCCCCTTGTATCTGACTCACATATTCTCTTTGTAAGCCTTTCATCTTCCATTCAATCCACATGTCCATACCAGCACAGCACCCTTCTGTCCACTCTGGCCGACAAATGTTCCTGCTGCCCCACTCTCCTACGTATCTCTTCATTCCTCAATCTGTCTCTACGAGTCACTCCAATCATACTCCTCAAGCAGCTTATCATGAAATTATATTGGGATATAATAACAAAAATTTAAAGATATGAAAGTAAGTTCGAAAGTTGAATTAGATCATACTAATGCTTAGGGAGATGGCTTGTAAACATTTTATATATTTCTTACTATCTATCTATCTATCTATTGCCGGACGCTTCGATCCCCGAAGGGGTGGCCACGAACGAAACGGCCCCATGCACCTCTGTCCTCAGTCAGTTACTCCCTCTCGTACACTCTCTTCGCCATTCTCTCGCTTCCCATACGTTCCACATGGCCGAACCATCTCAAGGTGTTTCTTTTCACACTTTCCAGCATATCTACATCCACACCACACCTCTCTCGTACTTCCTCATTCGTCTGTCTATCCCTCCATGTGACTCCGCACGCACTTCTCAAGTAACTAATTTCCACCCCTCTCACTATTGGCTCGAGTCTCTTCACCAATGTCCATGCTTCACTCCCGTAAGTCAATGTCGGGATTACCACACTGTCATGCAAGGACTTCTTGTTACTGCTTACTGCTTTCAGCGTTCCTACAACCCTCTTCCCCTGTTGCACCCTCTCCCGCACTTCTTCATCCATACTCCTATCATTACTCAACACACTGCCCAGATAATTAAATGAGCTGACATTCTCCATAACCTGACAGTTCAACCTCACCTCACACTCTGTGGCTGCACCCCTTTCAAAAACTATATATGGTATTATGGACCAGAAATATATCCATCCCTATTTATCATAGGGACATACACTCATCCCTCTGCTATCACAGGTTTTGCTATAGCGTTTGTGTGGTATCACGGCTACCTTAAAAACCCTAAAATTTCCTTATCGCGTCCCAAAAGGGTGTTGTAGCGGACAATTGTAGCTTATATAAGCATAATATAAATGTAGTACTGTTAGGTTCTGAAGAGTTTAAGTGGATAACTCTGGGATCATGATCTGGATGACTTTCTGAAAATCAGTACGAAGATTTTGAGCCCATGACATGCAGGTGGGTTACTAGGGATAATTTTCTAATAAAAAGGTGTGTCATTAAGTCCGATAAATACACTACAGTACTTGTTTAACATTGTAGATTCAAACACACCTAAAAAAAAAAAAAAAAAAAATCCTTATATGACGGAGAGCTATATTCACTGTAACAGAAAATTACTTCCACTAACCACAACTCCATCAGTACTTCTGAGAGACAGCATCATGCGCTCCATGATTTTTGGGAGGTGAGCAGCCATTTCCCCCTTCATGACAGATGCCAGGGAGGCGAAGAGTAGGTAGCAGGTCTTGCGCACATCGGGATCATCCTTCCGTTCCATCAATTGTAGCCCAAGAGTCACACAGTCCGGGGCAAACACCAGGAAGTTCTCTACACCCATACACCGCGCCAACTGACCTAGTGTATCTGCAAACAGAGACGCATATTACAGGGTGGCGCAGAATTTGGTTACCTTCCTGACAGAAATTGCCAATGCTATTTTTCTGTACATTTGTGTAGCCAAGCAGTAAGGCTGCGTGGATCGTCATATTGATATCACAACCATTATATATATGTAATTTTGATACAAGTTATGATACAAGTACATTGTTGCATAAATTTAATCTTTTTAACCCTTTGGCGCACGATGACTCTATGTGCGTCATTAGGGTATTTACCCCCTAAGCGCACGATGACGCGTTTAGCATCATAAAACTTAAAAATATTCGCCAAAAATTAAGTTTTCGTCTGACGCGCGTCATTTTTGGCATAGATACTCAGTATTAAGTCTAGTTCAATGGGTACAATTGGCAACCCCCTCAGTTTAACAGTTTACTCATGGCTGGCATGGGAAGAGAGCAGAGTACAGCTCAGTCTGTTTTTGATACTTTCACGTTTATTCGTGTATCTCAGTACCGAAACTATTTATTAGTGGCCCCTCCATCATTGACGAACATGCCTATTACATAAGGCATCCTCTTCAAACACTAATCCGCAATTTGTTTGAATCTACCGCGCAGAGCATTTAAAACTGAGGAGCCTTCATCATGAGCGCACGCGACCTCACTCATGGCTTCAGTCATTATGAATTGGGTTCTCACTACGAAAAAACTTTGTAAAAAATAAAAACAAAAAGAAAATAAGAATAACTATCTAATAAGCTTTCCATCATATCGTGGATGTACTTGTGTGGATTTCTGACCAGACGCTGATTCAGGCGTCATTCCTCCTTCTCTGCTCTGCGTTCAGCCTGCCCGGACGTGTCTCCCCACGCTCCGCTGATTCCGCATTTGGTGCGTCCCTAGTGAGTTTTTTCTCATTTGTTTACTCCGGGATGTATCGAGTAAGGTTAGGATATGTGTAGCAGGAGTGTCCTGGGCTGGTTGCCCGCAGTGCAGTGTATTTTGGGTCGTGTGTTTGGGGCATCTATTTCGGATGTTCCCTCGTGGTCCTGTTGTGGACATGTGAACTTTTTCACAGTTAGTTAGCTTGTGTTGCAGGCGGCTTTCATTACGCGTTAGTTATTGCTGCCTTTTATCTTTCTGATGAGGTATGCTTTGCTTACTGACGTTCCCTTGGTATTTTTCTTCACTTAGTGAAGTTTTTTCTGGGTCCCGTGTCAGTCTTCCCTTTGCCGGAAGTATTTGCTACAGTGGTGTGTTGGCGGTGGTTCCTGTTGTGATATTTCCAGTGTTTGGTGTATATTTCAACTTTTATTATGCCGTCTACTTAGGCCTAGCCAGCCGCTCGTAGCTTTGCCACATGTACAAGTGTTATTGTTTATTATTTATAAATATGCCATACTGTGCCATGTGTATCCGGGTTTTAGTTGTGTATTGGCTAATTCCTCGGACTATGTTTGTTCCTGGTTTAGTTGTGTTTTGGCTAATTCCACGGATTATTGTGTGGACTTAGGTTAGTCGTGCGTGGCTTCCTTCGTGTCCGTTGTACGTTCAGATGGTGTCTGATCGGGGTGGGTTTCCTTCCGGCGGGTTTTTTCTCGGTTTCACCATGAAAAAAACCCGGCCGAGAGCCGTGTTGGGCCACACGTGGTTTTAACACAGGCTGGTGTCCCCGGCGATGAGGTGTCTGTGGCTCTCCAGGACTGCGTCTCTGTTGGTACCTGGTTTCAGGCACCCTTTGATTCCCGGCGGAAATGGCTGTACCCATCTATAAAACTTTGTTCATGCGAACATACGTTATGTAGTTTTTCTACCAGGTTTTACAAAACCACATGAAAAACCTATTTGTTGTTAAGGGCTTTCCTCCCCGGCGATCTTTTACAAAGAAGTGGGGACAGGAACTTATGGGGTTAACTTTTTGACATCTCACCCGGCGGGTGTACCTTGGTAGGGTGGGATGAACAACTAAGTCATTTAGTTCTTTAACCAATCCATTTTAAGTGATGCTATATGTATCGCCGCCTTTATACTTACGGCGATTGAAGGTTCAATTAGGGTTAACATCGTTTTTTCACACCCGGGGGGTGCTCCTAGGTGGAGGAAATAAGGAATTTACAAATTCAATTTCGATTTAACCACTTAATTTAGTGATACAATTAGGTATCGCCGCCTTCAACCTTACGGCGATCTTTTTGTGACAATTCGTTAGAAATCAGATCTCGTGTCAGCCTGCCCTGTGTTATTCTACTAAAATATTTCTTTATGGGGCGTTGTTTTTGTTCCAAAAAATTGAATCTTAAGACAGTCACCACCAGAAAGACTATAATCGCCATGCTGGACAATTATATTATGTCAGAGGGTATTCTTCACTTTCGTCAAAAGATTTGTTTAGATATTCTGAACCCCGCCGCGTAGCGAGCTGTGATCGTTGTGTCATTACATCTCGTTATCCGGTGGGTTATTAACACTTGTATGCGAACATGTTGGGTTAACCTTATGAGCATTAATTCCTGGAATTTTTTTTTTTTTCCAGAGCTGGGCTCCGGCGGACCAATACAGACCCGGCGGTAGTTTTCCCCACCAGTCTCTGTCATGGCTACCTCAGCCCCAGTCTTTGCTTTATGCACTACCCCTGCTTGTGCCGGTATCCCTATTTTTGCGCATACCCTTTCCATAAGGTGTGTTAAATGTCTAGATCGTTCAAGGGGTCTCTGGGTAATGCGCAATTGTTCTTTTTGCTCCCAATTAGCTGTCAAGGTCCTTTGCGACAATGATAAGACCGCGGCAGTAGCTTTAAGAGAAGTACGGCAACAGATGGCAGCCTACACTACGATTGTTGCGCATAAATCACTTCAATGTGACAACGTCCCTCTTTGGGATAGATTGCTATTTGAACACCCTCCCCCTAAACGTTCCTCTAGAGTCACGAGTTATAAGCCGGCGGAGACTGGTCAGGGTTCTGTATCTTCTGCTACTACACCAAAACGTCCAAGAGAGCCTACACCCCCGGCATCCGCCTCCTCGTCTCGGGCGAGATCTCGGTCTAGGTCACCTCTCAGACGCCAGTCTTCTAGTCTTGCCTCTTCACCAGCGAGTAAGAAGAGTAGGACGGATAGTTCCACCAGTGGTCACGGCGATGAATCCTCCAAATCTAGGAGTAGTTCTCGGTCACACCGTAGCCATAAATCCTCCAAAAAGGATTCCCAGAAACGAAAGTCCTCCCTACATTCACCAGCTTCTAGTGCCTCTCATCGTACCTCTACCCCAGACAAAGTTTGTGTTAGGTCTCAAGGGTCCAGTGCGGTGCCTGTCCCTAAAGAGGATTTACCTATTAATATTTTAACCCTGGAATTGGAAAGTTCAGGGGGTTCAATAATTGAGAATGTTTCAGACTCCCAAGAGAGTGTAGGCCAGGGCCTCGGTGTTTGGCGGTTTGCTCAGCCAGGGTCTGACCACCCACGTCCGACTCAAACGAGTCACACAGTAGCTGATGTCCACAGGGACGCGGCGATCCCATCCTCTATTCCTGACTTATCTTGGCAACAAGGTACCCCAGCTTCGGCGGGGTCTTCTCAGGAGGATCAGGAGGAGAAAGACGAGGTTTCAATTATTTCGGAGATGGAAGGGCAAGAGTCAGGCTCAGGCTTAGACGCCGCGCAGGATATTAATGATTCACCTGTAAGTTCATCATCTAACCATTTTGTTACTGCGCAAGAAATTAATGGGCTACTTACTGATGCTTTATCTAAATTTTTTGGCCAACAACAGGAAAACCCCACAATGGACTTGGGGGCTCCCATGACAAGCTCTACGGTACGGCCTCTGATGACTTCGATTGCTTTATCTAAGATCCCTAACCCACCCACTCTGTCACCATCAGTGGTTACTAAGCTTGCTACGGCGGCATTGACAACTTCAAATGTCAGGGTCATCACGGATGTCAATCCACCCCCTCTAGACAAGGCGCCTCTCAGAAAGGTGGCTATGCCCTTGCTTTATGGACCAGACGAGTCATGGGTCCTTTTGACCCCCACTAACCCAGAGCTCGCCCAACCTACCTTGTCAGGGGAACTCCCGGTACCGCGTGAGTGGGTCATCCAGGGCAATAAATCAAAGAAATTAAGGGCCCTGGATAATTTGGGAAATGTACTGGACGTAAACATCAAGGCTATACCTAGTTATTATCACCAAGACTATTTTGTGTATGCTACTAAGCCAGCTTTACCCCCTGCCTCCGCTTCGAAACTATTTTCAGACTGGTCTAAGCTGGATGGGTTTAATGATATTAAGACTCTGTCAGCTCTCACTCCTGAACTTGATTTACAGACCGTCACAGACGAAGCAGCTAATCCAGTTTTGAAGGTGGGGCAGTTGGGTCCAGGACCTTGGGTAGATTGGGAGATAGAGGCTCAAAACTTTGCAACCACATTTACTTCTAAATCTTCCCACCAGATCCCTCAGGATACTCATTCATGGTTCTCCATGCCGGTAGGTTCTGCCGGCGGAGTCCCGTCAGCTTTGTTTTCTTTCCTAGCTGCCCCTAAGAGTAATCTTTGTGAGCTAAAAGACCCTTTCACTACCCCTACCCCTACTCACCTAGACAGAGAATTTAGGCTAAGGGGGAAAGCTTTTCGCCTGTTCTCTCAGTACATAGTGTCTCAACAGGTGGCTAAATCTTTACTGCGGTCCACTCAGGCAATCGCAGACGCGGATGCCAGAAGATCGGTTGAGTTATCCCGGCGACTGCCCCTCCAGTCGTCGATCCAATCCTTGGGTGACATACGCACCGCCTTGCTTGAGGCGGTACGAGCAAGACAAGATCTCAGAATGTCTTTAGTTCGCAAGCTACCTGATCGCATTGCGAATCAGGTGATCATGTCACCAGTGCTTACTCCCTCTTTAATGTCCCCTGAAGTGTGGCGAACGGTGTTCAATATGGCACAGGCCGTTATGCACAGTCCCACCCCTTCTAAGAAACCTGCATTTAACTTCCCCAAACCCAGGCCAACCGCTAAAGCTCAGCCAGGGGGATCTAAACCCTTTCTTCTGCCTAAGTCCTCCCACTCCCCCCAAGGTCAGTACAGGCATAGACAGGGTAGGTTTTCAGGTCAGAGAGGACGCGGCCAGCATAAGCCAGGTCAGGGCCAGTCTTCGGCCAACACCAGCCAGCCGGCAAAGCGTCCAGCACCACCAACCCCACCATAAAAAAACTAAAGTCTCTCTCACTCCCGGTGCCAACCTTAAGGCCGGAGGAACCGAGGGTAGTACAGCCGGCGAACCCTTGTCTGCTAACTGGGTCGTTCCGAACGTGTCACCAAGCATGGCCATTAAACACTTGGGCACGGATGGTGGCACGCAAAGGCATCACTTGGCAGTGGCTCCGGCGACCTCGCTTACGTCAGCCGACAACGGCGAATTTTGTTTCTTTAGAGGTGGAGTCACTGGTCCAGGAAATGATTGCCAAGAATGTCATCATCCCGGTCCCCCAAATTACCCTGTATTCACGTCCAAACTATTTTTGGTTCCAAAAAGGGACAGTGTTCAGATGAGGCCGGTCGTAGACCTGTCTTATCTGAACCTTCACATTCACAACGAATCTTTCAGAATGTTAACAGTACACCAAATCAGGCTAACACTTCCGCCGGGAGGTTGGATGTGTTCACTAGACGTGACAGACGCCTATTGGCACGTCTCGGTCAACAAAAGATTTCAAAGGTTTTTGGCCTTAACCCTCTCACCACGGAAGGGCTCTTGAACGCCCATAAAAAAGCATATAACAGGTACCCGGATGGTCTCTTGAACGCCCAGTGGTTGAAAGCCTGTGAGCTTCGTGTGCGAGGCGTCGGTCCGACGCATATAAACAACAGCCGGCTGGACCGTCGCCCCGCATCTCCGGCCACAAGAAGGAGAGCGTCGCTTGTTCGTGTGTGCCTGTATGTTGTTGTTAAGTATCGAAAAGTGGTGTAAAGTGGCTGTTTTGGCCATAAAGTTATCTCCAATGAAATCATCATCACAGCTCAACCAGTTGACTTAAGAGAGCTCTACTTAATGCCATTCTACAGGTAAATAACACAGCTACGCTTGGGGATGCGCGGGAATGCGGGAAGCAGTCTGATTAACGAATATACGGTAGCCTAGCCTAGACGTTTTTCGGCCAAAACACCCGGGTTTCGAGGAATATATATATAATACATAGCCGGGGCTGGAGGGTTAAGGATCAGGCACCAAAATTTTGTTTTTCAAAGGATGCCGTTCGGCTTGAACCTAGCACCTCGATTATTCACGAAATTAGTCAGGCAAGCCCTGATGCCATTGTTAAAACAGGGGATCAGAGTGTTGTGGTACCTAGACGACTGGCTGGTGGTGGCAGAGACACAACAATTATACGTCAAACATGTCAATATTATTTTAAATCATGTCAAAACTCTAGGCTTCAAGGTAAATCTGGTAAAGTCAAACCTTGTTCCCTCACGAGTAATTCAGTGGATAGGGCTGGTCTGGGACACGGCCGCTCTCACTCTGAGTCAGAGTGTGGACAATCGCAACAGGTTTCGCAGGAAACTGTTCATGTTTCTTCACAGTCTGACTACGACGCGGAGGGTCTGGGAGTCTCTGATAGGCTCTCTCAACTGGATTCAACTAACTGTCAAGTTGGGCCGGTTGAAAGTAAAACGATTAATATTGGAAGGCAACAAATATTTCCCGCTCTTACCGGCGGGAAAATTATGGCCCATCCCGAAATTAATCCACACCTTGCTAGCGGTCTGGGCAAGGAGGGAAACGTTGCACTCAATAATGTCATGGACCTCTCCTCCACCAACGGTATGGGTAGACACGGATGCGTCAGGCACAATAGGGTGGGGATTTCAGTCAAATCAGGGGCACCAGGGTCAGGGGCTTTGGTCCCACTTAGAAATCTCTCACATCAATGTCAAAGAATTACTAGTCCCCTTGTATTTCCTTCAGGCTCACGGCCCGGCGCTACGGGGCAAGTCGGTGGCCTTCAGAATGGACAATCTGAATGCAGTTCACTGTATTCAGAAACAAGGATCAACGAGGTCAAGGGGGTTGCTAAACGTGTCGGAAGAGATTTTTACTCTCGCCAACAGACTAGACATTTACCTTCACGCATCTTATCTCCCAGGCGTAGCGAACGTCTGGGCAGACGCTCTGTCCCGGAGACAGAGCACGACAGTAGAATGGGAGCTCAAGCAACCCATTTTCAACCTAATGATTGCAGAGCTCTCCCATCCACAAGTGGATCTATTTGCGTCCGAGGAGACTCACAAACTCCCTCTATACCTCACCCGCTGGGCGAAAACGCCGGCAGGGGGGCCAGACGCCACAGTGACAGACTGGAACAGATGGAGGTCCATCTATCTGTTTCCGCCGCCAGATGCGTCACTAATGTGCCACGTAGTGAACAAACTACGAGATTATCGAGGCTTAGTCTCGCTAATCGCGCCCCTGTGGCCGGCGCAGTTGTGGTACCAGCAATTGAAAACGTGGTGCCCGGACCCGGTATTGCTCCCGGTCGGGTATTTCCACTTAGACACGATTGGCAACCTAGCGACCTCGCTGACTTTTGCATTATGGACATTCAGGAGGCCAAGTGGCTAGCACCATACGGTAGAGATGTGACCAATAAATTAATCAATCAATATACTCAGTCTATGAAACGACAGTATCACTCACATTGGCAAGCCTTTACTTCCTGGATCATCAGAACGGAACAGAATGTGCCGTCAGTGGCTTTAGTTTTCAATTATTTAAATTATCTGTTTGAGCAGAAAAATCACTTAACTGCGATTAGAGTGCCCTTTTTAGACCTTACAGGTCTCTCCATACCGGTGGCGGAGGAAACAGGTTTTATGAGAGCTTGTTTTAAACTTCGCCCACCTCCCCGTCAGCTCATGCCTACTTGGTCTCTCGACAAAGCTTTGTCTTTACTTCACTCTCGTCTGTACCAAAATACTGCAGACTTTGCATTACTCTTAAAAAAGGCGGTTTTCCTTATGGCTTTGGCCACCGGGAACAGAGTGTCTGAGCTGGCGGCGATGAGCAACACACCTAATTGCCTTAGGTTTGGCAGACTTAATGAATGTATTTACATTGCACCTTCCCCAGGTTTTGTAGCCAAGAATGAGCACAGTGCACACGTGTTTTCTGAGTTCACGGTGCCGGCGTTAAAAAGGGGAAAGGTGCATCATAATCTATGTCCAGTGCAAGCTCTAACCAAATATTTGAGAGTAGCTCCTCTTAACCCCCAAGGTGCTTTATGGGTAGCAAGTACGGGTAAACGCTTACTTAAACGACGATTAGCCTCTCTTCTGGTCGAAGTCATTAAAGAGAGTAATCCCGGCGTTGTGGGTAGGGCCCACGATTTGCGCAAATGGGCAGCCTCTTTACGTTTCCTGAAAATTTTTTCAGTAGAAGATATCGCGTCCACTCAGTTGTGGGCGTCTAATCATACGTTTTTGTCTAGATACTTATCAGTTGCTCTAGACAAACCTTCCTTACCATGTATAGCTTTAAGGCAGAGGGTCTAGGTGGCCCTGCAGTCACTTTTGTTTATTTTCACGAGAAAGGGGGGGGGGGGGGGGGGGGTGCAGTCAGTTGACATAGGACACCCTAGACCCCGCCGGAGTATGAGAGCTGTGATATAATTCAAGGTTAATGTGATATGAAAATTTCTCAGTGAGAAATTGTGCTAGTACAATGTTAGTACAAAACAACGGAGTTGTTATAGTAGTTTTAGCTGCGAAAGCAGTCTAATATTAGAACAGTGGAGATCCTTTGCAATTTCTCTCCACGATTATTTTGGGGTTTATTATGTGCACATATAAACTTATAACTTGTTATTTTTGTCACCACTCGTTGAGTGGGGTGCCTTTGTAACTACAGATCTGTGTTCAGAATCTTCAGGGTTACCCTTTTTTGTCAGGCAGGCTTCTTTGAAGCACGCACCTGCCTGAACCCCTTTTTCTTGTATATTTTTGGTCTACGCCATATTTAAATATATTTTCAAAAGTAAGAATACTATGTGGTTGTTTTTATTATCTGCTTTTATAGAGTTATGATATGATTACGAATGTCCCCCTCCAGTCTTAGAAATCAGGCATGTTCGTCAATGATGGAGGGGCCACTAATAAATTATAGGTTTGACTCCTGTAAGGAGATAAAGAAAACCTAATATTTAGTAGTGGCCCCGTAATCATTGACGACTGGGGCCCTCCCGACCGTCCCCTTCCCATTCGTTGATGTATTAAGGATTTTGGTTTACTTGATATGTCAGTGAAGGAGGAATGACGCCTGAATCAGCGTCTGGTCAGAAATCCACACAAGTACATCCACGATATGATGGAAAGCTTATTAGATAGTTATTCTTATTTTCTTTTTCTTTTTATTTTTTACGAAGTTTTTTCGTAGTGAGAACCCAATTCATAATGACTGAAGCCATGAGTGAGGTCGCGTGCGCTCATGATGAAGGCTCCTCAGTTTTAAATGCTCTGCGCGGTAGATTCAAACTACGGCGGATTAGTGTTTGAAGAGGATGCCTTATGTAATAGGCATGTTCGTCAATGATTACGGGGCCACTACTAAATATTAGGTTTTCTTTATCTCCTTACAGGAGTCAAACCTATAATTTGGTTTATAGTAATTCTGAAGTTACCAGTGGAATCCTCATAAAATTCCACTTCCATATATGTATGCAAATCAAAAATGTTGTGGGCAAAATTTTGAGCTAGCGCGAGTTGGAAATAAGGTATTTAAACAAAAAATTACAATTCTTATTTCGGAGTGCCCCAATGTGGTTGTTTTGTATTTATTCTATGTTTTTATTTGCTTATCTTCAAGTTCAATCAATAACGAAGCCGATGGTACCTCATTTATCCAAATACAAGGATTTTATGGTGGATAAAAACGTCACAGAAACAAATTATCGCCGGGCACAAAACTGGCTCTAAGTGAACTTAGGGAGTGGGAAATTTTTTTTATTGGAAAGTATAGGTGCGCCAAAGGGTTAAGGTGCATTTATAACTTTAAGTTTCTCATATTACCTCTGCTTACTGTTTGTCTGTATTTATTGGTTGTTTTTCTACTTCTATTGTTTAATATAAATCATCTATAATCATTATTGTTCTTGTTAGAGTACTCTTTATTCATATCCTTTATTACTGCTTTCTAATTTGATATTGTTCTACTTTATATTATTATAGCTATTCACTTTTGATAGTATCAATTTCTTACCTCTGGTTTCTATATTTTATTTGTACAGTACTGTACTATAAATGTGGGTTATTTATAGGGTAACAGTTAGTGTTAGTTAGGGGTCATGTGTCAATGCAATGCTCACAGGTACAGTAGGGTCCCGCATAAAACGTGTTCAGATAAAACGAGTCTCGATTAAAAGGAGCGACCTAAAATATTAATATTTAATTTTAGATAAGAACGAATGTGATCACATAAAACGAGTCCGCCGCCAAAGTGAGGCAAATCCGAGGAGTTTTCATATAGAGCGCCGAAATATCGTACAAAACGTACAAAATATTGTATGCTCCTGACAGAAATTTACGCTTCCAGTGAACATTGACGATATTGGGCCACCAAAATGCTGTGTTCACATAAAACGAAATCGCATAAAACGCCCTCGTTTATCGACCAATTTCTCGTTTTATGTGAGACCCTACTGTACCTCTACCCGATAGCACTATCCTCTGTGTGTATGTATTTTGTACTATTGTTCATATCTTGTCAAATTGTAAATTTGATTATATATCTTATTACAGTAATTAATATGGTTTAACCCCTCCAACTTGGCTGTCCTCTTATGCTCTATACCCCCAGAATCAGCCAATATGAGGCTTTATGGCTATATAACCTTAATAGCTTAGTAATGGTAATGGGTAGAAAGATCAGCTTAATGGGAAAATGGAGTACTTTCTGTTGTCTTGATCCTGGCGTTGACCGGACATCGCTATGTCGTCTGGTTGTGAGGTTGTGAAAATTTAGAGCGCAGGAGTATAAGAGGACACCCGAGTTATGCGGTGAAAGCTTGGTGTGGAGTATAAGAGGACAGCCGAGTTCGAAGGGTTAATGTTCAGTTTTATGCTTTAATTATATAATTTAACTACAGTAAACTTCCGTTAATCCGAAGGGCAGCGGACCGGCCCTCGTTCGGATTAGTGGATTTTTCGGATTATCGGACTTTACCCCTATGAACCTGTGTATTAATGGCCTGATGAAAACATTGAGGCATTAGGCCACCCAAATGACACACACACATATCATATGTTCATGAAATCACTTCAAAAGTTTACCATTGTCATTGTAGCCTATTACCTACTTCAAAACATTCAGATTAATGGTCAAAGGAATCTGCTGATATAAACGTCGTCTTCTTCTTCTTCTAAACACCATATGTCCGCATCGTCTACTAGCGAGTTTGTCTTGCTCTTGAAGATCAGATCAGATGTGGTTCGGGAAGTAATGCCTTAACAACGGCACTTCCCTGAGAGGTTCTTGTAATTTTCCTTTTGTGACGTGCTCTGTTATATTATATTGTATTGAAAGCACCCTTGTCTTGTTGTCTTGAAAGCACCCTTGGGACGCTCCGATCACTGAACTATAAATAGTAGCGTATCGGAACGTCCAAAGGTGCGTTTTCAAGCTCAAGACTGAATGCGCTTGCAGAAAATGCGGTGCAAGCCAGTAGCGCATCGGAACGTCCCAAGGATGCGTTCAAGAGCAAAACAAACTCTCTAGCAGACGATGTGGTGTTTACGTTTATATCAGTAGCTTCCTTTGACCATTAATCTGAATGTTTTGAAGTAGGTAATAGGCTACAATGACAATGGTAAACTTTTAAAGTGAATTCATGAACATATGATATGTGTAATAATAATGTGTGTCCTCCATTATGTGTCATTTGAGTGGACTAATGCCTCAAAAAGGGGACTTTGGGACTTCTTGAAATTCGGACCATCGGGTGAATTCGGATTTGGCCTCAAATTGAAAAATTCGGACTATTGGGAGATTCGAATCATCGGTCGTCGGATTAAAGGACTTTTATACTGTAGTTTGAATAAAGTAGTTTAACTTGAAATGTAGTTTCTTTATTCATACAGAATTTACCATAGCGTCCTGAACTTCCCATTTGACTGATTCCTTGAATATGACTAGAGTATGTTAGTATATGTGCAATGCTTGCTTGGGAAACAAATTCACTTACTCAAATAGTAATATATATTCCATGTGGTGGTTTTGTGTTTTATTTTATGATATCAATGAGGGCTGGTCCTGTCCAGAGTAAAGTTTGACATCCTCTACCCAACCTTAGCCGTTTTTGTCTGTGTGTTTTCCTGTACTACTTTTCTTACTTACAGGGTGGGGGCTAGGAATCCTCCCCCCCTTGTAAAATTCACCTAATAGACGAGACAGAGAAAGAGGAGAGGAAACACGAAAGTGGTCCCGGAACTTTATATGTTGTTTCTATTCAGCATCTGTCTCGAGTCGGCCACCCCCAGATATGAGGTATGTGGCTGAGAATATACATACATACAGTACATACATTTCCACATACTGTAGTAATTTTGAAAAGTTCTTCTATCTTTATGTTGTGCGATTCCTGTTTTGGGTTGTTTGTTCAGTGAATTTTACATTTCAATAATACCATTAAACACAGAAGAGGTAGAAGCTATTAGTATTTTTAAAGTTGCAATACTGTACAATAAACTTAAACAACAAAAACGATGGGCATAAGACAAATTTTACAGGTGGATGTGACTGATCAACCTTGGTCGTCAAGCCATCTAAGGGAGACAACCTTACAAATATCCGGGTGGATGAGACTCATGGAATTCGTGTACTGAAATGTCAATGTTAGCTTGGGCATCAGTTGACTTGGGTACAGATGCATTTTTGGTTAAGGCTTGTTTGTATTAAAAGAATAGAAGACACTATTATACTTTGTAGATATGACGAGTCAAATAATTACAATGAAACAGTTATTTTAATTGTTATCACAAGCAACCTACGAAATGAAACACATTCACTCCAACCAATCACGAGACATTACCGCGCAGTTGCCATATCTACGATTCTAGAGTATCAGCTGGAAAAAAATAAAGTACAGTGGAGCCCCCATCCTAGCTGCTAATCGGTTCCACAGAAATAGAGCTAGGATTGAAACAGCCAAGATCGGGGCACTGTTCTTATGGGGAAAATTCAATCGGTTCCGTGCTCATGCCAAAATTTGCGTCTTTTTCTATTTTTTTGCCTATGAAAACATGTTTTATTGTACACAAATTAAATTTTATGCATTATACTGTATCATATAATACACCATAGAATAATTTTTTAATAACTAGAAAAAAAGGCCCAAATCTAAACAATTACCGCACTTTTTCCCAGTGTTAGGCTATGAAAACATGTTTTTTGTCTAGACTACAACAAGTAGCCTAGGCCTAAATCTTATGCATTGTAAATAATAATGTAGACATGGCTAAATGACAGTCCTAACCATAAATACTGTAGATTGGGGCATTGTTTCTATCATGCAAAAATTTTTAGGCCTAGCCTAGGCCTAGGTTCTAAATTCGTCCAGCCACCCCTCATGTACCCATTTCGCCCCAAATACATCCAATAAATACATATTAGGTATATCTACAGTTATACTACCCCTACCACCTCCCCCCTTCAAAACACGCCTTTTAGTGTGTTTTTGGATGGTTCAGCAGACGCAGAAACTGGAAAAAAACTTATTTTGATAAAAAATTTATCACCAACCAGATACGAGTTTTTCAGGTAATTTGTTGTTGTTTTTTATTTTTTATTTGATAGACAGTGTTGTTTAACCCTCCAGCCCCAGCTATGTATTATATATATATTCCTCGAAACCCGGGTGTTTTGGCCGAAAAACGTCTAGGCTAGGCTACCGTATATTTGTTAATCTGACTGCTTCCCGCATTCCCGCGCATCGCCAAGCGTAGCTGTGTTATTTACCTGTAGAATGGCATTAAGTAGAGCTCTCTAAGTCAACTGATTGAGTTGTGATGATGATTTCATTGGAGATAACTTTATGGCCAAAACAGCCACTTTACACTACTTTTCGATACTTAACAACAACATACAGGCACACACGAACAAGCGACGCTCTCCTTCTTGTGGCCGGAGATGCGGGGCGTCGGTCCAGCCGGCTGTTGTTTACATGCGTCGGACCGACGCCTCGCACACGAAGCTCACAGGCTTTCAACCACTGGGCGTTCAAGAGCCCTTCAGGGTACCTGTTATATGCTTTTTTATGGGCGTTCAAGAGCCCTTCCGTGGTGAGAGGGTTAATACCGAGGAACGTCGCATTTTAGTATTTTTAACATTAGCCTAGCCTAGCCTAGCCTAGCCTAGCCTAACCTAACCGAAAACTAACCTGTCTCGCGACCGGTCTAAACCCAGCTCACGTTCCCTGTTTATGGGTGCGCGACGGTCTAAACCCAGCTCACGTTCCCTGTTTATGGGTTCACGAAGGTTTGTAATACTTCAATGTACAGTAAACCCTCGCTCTTTCGTACTTCACTCTTTCGGAATTCCAAGGCTTTCGGACAAGCATTTCAATTCGAACTCATGGTTCAGCCTTTCGGATTTGTCCGAAAGGCTGAGAAAATACCTCCGTCCTTTTCGGACTACACTTTCGGACTACATTTAACTTCGGACTCATGCTTCAGCCTTTCGGATTTGTCTGAAAGGCTGAGAAAAATTATTTCGCATTCGGACCGAAGAGCCGAGTTTCGGCCTTATATTTATTATATATTATATTTTTCAATTCCATTACATTAGAAATTATTCAAAGATTATAAAAAGTCCAAATAAGACAGTTATGTTAATGTATAAGGGAGTTACGTAGATGCATTAGAGAGATAGATAGATAGAAAGAGAGTTACAGAGGGGGAGTGAGCGATAAACACGAACTATTATGAGACGGACTTAATTGGTCCTGAAAAGACAAAGGAGACTTTTATATTGACTCTTTTTCATGTTATTATTTGTGTGCTAGAAGGAAAATATTGTTTTCAATTCCATTGCATTAGAAATGATTCAAAGATTACAAAAAGTCCAAATAAGACATAGTTATGTTAATGTATAAGGGAGTTACGTAGATGCATTAGAGAGATAGAGAGATAGAAAGAGAGAGTTACAGAGGGGGAGTGAGCGATAAACACGAACTATTATGAGACGGACTTATTGGTTCTGAAAAGACAAGATAGATAGAAAGAGAATTGCAGAAGGGGAAGTGAGCGATAAACACGAACTATTATGAGACGGACTTAATTGGTTTTGAAAAGACAAGATAGATAGAAAGAGAGTTGCAGAAGGGGAAGTGAGCGATAAACACGAACTATTATGAGACGGACTTAATTGGTTCTGAAAAGACAAAGGAGACTTTTATATTGACTCTTTTTCATGTTATTATTTGTGTGCTAGAAGGATAATATTGTTTTCAATTCCATTGCATTAGAAATGATTCAAAGATTACAAAAAGTCCAAATAAGACCTAGTTATGTTAATGTATAAGGGAGTTACGTAGATGCATTAGAGAGATAGATAGATAGAAAGAGAGTTACAGAGGGGGAGTGAGCGATAAACACGAACTATTATGAGACGGACTTATTGGTTCTGAAAAGACAAGATAGATAGAAAGAGAGTTGCAGAAGGGGAAGTGAGCGATAAACACGAACTATTATGAGACGGACTTATTGGTTCTGAAAAGACAAGATAGATAGAAAGAGAATTGCAGAAGGGGAAGTGAGCGATAAACACAAACTATTATGAGACGGACTTAATTGGTTTTGAAAAGACAAGATAGATAGAAAGAGAGTTGCAGAAGGGGAAGTGAGCGATAAACACGAACTATTATGAGACGGACTTAATTGGTTCTGAAAAGACAAAGGAGACTTTTATATTGACTCTTTTTCATGTTATTATTTGTGTGCTAGAAGGATAATATTGTTTTCAATTCCATTGCATTAGAAATGATTCAAAGATTACAAAAAGTCCAAATAAGACCTAGTTAGGTTAATGTATAAGGGAGTTACGTAGATGCATTAGAGAGATAGATAGATAGAAAGAGAGTTACAGAGGGGGAGTGAGCGATAAACACGAACTATTATGAGACAGACTTATTGGTTCTGAAAAGACAAGATAGATAGAAAGAGAGTTGCAGAAGGGGAAGTGAGCGATAAACACAAACTATTATGAGACGGACTTAATTGGTTTTGAAAAGACAAGATAGATAGAAAGAGAGTTGCAGAAGGGGAAGTGAGCGATAAACACGAACTATTATGAGACGGACTTAATTGGTTCTGAAAAGACAAAGGAGACTTTTATATTGACTCTTTTTCATGTTATTATTTGTGTGCTAGAAGGATAATATTGTTTTCAATTCCATCGCATTAGAAATTATTTATAAATTACAAAAAGTCCATATAAGACATAGTTATGTTAATGTATAAGGGAGTTAGTTAGATGCATTAGAGATAAATAGATAGAGAGAGAGTGGCTAGGGGCAAGCGAGCGATAAAATACTAACATATACGAGACAGACTTATGTTTCTGAAAGACAAAGGAGACATTTTTATTTACTCTCTTTTTCATTTTATTATTTGTGTATTAGAAGGGTAATATTGTTTTCAATTCCATCGTATTAGAATTGATTCATAGATTAAAAAAAGACCAAATAAGACATAGTTATATATATGTATAAGGGAGATAGATGCATTATTTCAGACATTCGGACAAGTCCGAATGGCTGAAATGTGAGTTCGGACTCGGCCCTTTCGGACTTTTGACTCTTTCGGACAGGGGTCTCCCCCAATTAGTCCGAAAGAGCGAGGGTTTACTCTATCTATTTCAAGTCAAATATACATTTCCGCGCATCATCAAACCATACTAAGTCTACTACTAATAATATTAACCCATTAGTACCAACAGAAAAGTGACAAAATAGGGGTAGTGTAACTGTAGATTTATCTCATATTTAGCCTAGCCTAGGCTAACATCGTCTAGGCTAGGCATTTCAATCGCTTTCGTCCGACATGGACTGGTCTTTGCTCTGTGTTTTGAGCAAGAAATTCCTTCATTGCTACCACCAGGCCAACCATCCCTATCACTAGATGTACTAGAGGTTGTTGTTGTTGTTGTTCCCCAAGCTGCCTGGCCGAACAGCCCCAAGTCCCCGAGCAAGGCCAAGGCCATAACCGAGTGCCCCCACAGAACCCTCCCTGCTGACCACAATAAAGCCTGGGTGACCGAAGCCACTCCATGGCGGGGAGCTGAGGAGGGTGCGGAAACGCCCGGGAAACCAAAGCCCCACCCAGGGCCCTGTGCCCCTCAGCAATTATGAAGAGAAAGTTGAGGGGCAAAGGAAAAATGTGACGCTTTGGCTTTCAATCTTGGTAGATTGGGAGGTCAATCCACGGAAGAGACACCGTCACTTGAGATCTAGAAAATATATAAGTAAAAGGAACAGTCAGAGTAAGCTATGGGTATGGCAGAGATCGCTCAGTTCTCACTCTGATAGACCAGCCCATCACCACATGACTAGAACCCAATCCTCTCAGCATCAGCTAGGAAAGGCCCTAGAAAGCCGCCTTTGGCGGGGGGATAGCTCCCCTATTTCAACCCCTTTCGGGGTTGGGCACCCGCTGCTTTCGGGGTACTAGAGGTTATAATAAACGCGAGAGATAAGGGGTTCAGGCACAAAAAAGCTTGCAAACGGTTGTTTTGTCAACACAGATACTAGCTAAACTGCAAGCGTCTGCTTAGTGATGACGTCATATAAAGATGGCGGCATCTTGCGCATTTGACGATCGGATCTCGGATTCACTCGGATTTCGTCTCTAAACGGCAAGCACCTGGCAGATTCTTTTCATTATGTTAAAACAAAATTATTGTTTTTGTTTGTTTTCTAGTTTTATGTCAAGTTTTTTGTTATTTTTGTTATTTTTTCGGGTTTCGGCTGGGATTTTGATGCGAGAATTGAGGCTTTTGGCGCGAGAATTGAAATTGGGAATATTTGGTGTGTGCCACAAAATTTGAATCAGCGAAGACTGATGTAGCGAAAATGGGGGCTCCACTGTATAGTGTACGTGTTTTGGATGCGTGATTCTTGCTAGTGACGTGTCCATGTCTGCCAGAGATAAAGTTTGTGAGCCCTTTCTTGTCATTGGTGTGTAGGTGTGTGGTGTGTGGTGTTTAGTATATTTTGTCTGAGTGTATGTCAGGGTACAGTGTCGAAGGCTTTGCTGATGTCTATGGCTGCCATTACTGTGCGGGAGGGTGGGCGAGCTTGGTTGAAACTGTCTAGTATGTGTTGTGTTAATGTGGTAAGTCTTTCTAGTACTTTAAAGATACAGTAGTGGGTAGAGGGGAGATGAGTCCAAATGTTTGGGATGGGGTTGTGGAGCAAGGAGTGATTGAAAATGTTTGTAATGGTTTGTAGTATGTTGGGACCTAGGTGTTTTAGGTGTATGTTTGATATTCTGTCTTGTTCCGGTAGAGTGGGAGTTGTTGAGTTATTTGATTGTGCTTTCTACTTCTGTTGTATTGAAAGGAGGTGGAGCGTTGAAATACGACTTCCTGACTTCACCGTGTTGAGTGGTTGAATCAATAGGCTGTTAGCCTATGTCTGCAGGTAGAGATGGAACAGAAGAAAACAAATCTTACCTAGGGATTGGACCTGAAGGCTCATGGTCTCATCAGCTTGGTCCACTGTGAGGTAGCCCTTCAACATCTCCACAATCTGCTGGAAGTACGGTGACATGTGCTCCTTCGCTGCGTTGGCTGAAAAAAAATTGTATAGGGTAAGACGGGGTAATTTCGCCGAAAATCGCGTATTTTGACGAATAGAAACTGCCACAAATGGAATTTAAAAAAAATATATTTTTTATCTATACATTCAGCCTTTCTGCTATAGATGCCCAAAAATGCTGCCGAATATTTGAAAAAAGTCACTCTCGCGGCGAAATTACCTCGCCCGGCGGGGTAATTTCGCCGCGACCTATTTTACGCATCATCTAGCTAGGAATCTAGATAACATTATATGATTAATGGCCAGACAAAATACTAGCGCGCAGGTAATAGCAATGAAAACATTCCCAAACCCAAACTGACACTAAACATGCCAATAGAAAAACGTTGCACGCACACACACACAACTGAACAGGGCGGGCAGAGATGCAGGTGTGTCACATGTGTAGGCCTAGGCGCCACTGTGTCTACTGCGGGTGTGGACGTGTCTAGTGCGGGTGTGGAGTTGTGAACATGTAGTGCGGGTGTGGACGTGTCTAGTGCGGTTGTGGACGTATTTATTAGGCCTACGGGTGTGGAACTATTTAGTGCGGGTGTGGACGTGTCTCGTGTGGGTGCGGCATGTAGGTTGCTAGTACAAAGTACCAGGCAGCAGCTGACGGCTACTGCCAACACTGTGTCACACGCAAACATACAAACAAACATACACACATACAAACCACCCACAAACACCCCCACACACACCCGACCATACCGTCAGACGCGCAGTTAGCCCCGGCTCCAGGCCCCGCGAAACTGCAACAAAACCTAAGCCAAACTAGATCTACAACCTAAGCCAAACTAGCTATACAATCTAAACCAAACTTGCTCTACAACATAAACCAAAACTGCTCTACAACCTAAGCCAAACTGCAGCCGAATCCATGCAATAGTTTCGGAGATATCGGCATTTGAATGCAAATTATTAGCGCCGCGGCGAAATTACCCCGTCTTACCCTACTGTACTTGACATTTTGTATTAACCTATTTCACCAAAATAATGATAACTGCTGGTAATACAGACTTCTTTCTAATATACATCCTTAACGTGCGAGGTGACGCCGTATATTTTGGGGGCTGATGGTTGAGTGCAACATTGTCAGCTATTGTTGGAGTTATTTGCATTTTGTTAACTTATATACAGCAGTCCCACAATATTCGTGGATTCACTTATTCACGGTTGGCTCTTAAAATATATTAAAATACATAGGAATATATGGGAGAGGTACAAGGAGAGAGGCAAAACGGAAAATTAGAGAAGTAAAGAAAGATGCAAACGAAAGGTGGGGTCAAAGGTTGAGTGAGAATTTTGAAGAACGAAAGAAGATGTTCTGAAAGGAGGTAAATAGAGAAAGGAAAGGAGGACAAAAGAGGGAAGCGTCAGTAAAAGATGCAAATGAAGAATTACCAGTGGAAGGAGTTGAAGTGAGGAAAAGATATGCCGAGTATTTTTAATCTTTGCTAAATGTAAGAGATGGAAAAGAAGCATTGATTAAAGCAGTGGTTGATGGAGATACGTTACCCAGGTTACCCAGGTGGCAGGGAATGAATGAAAAGATTGAGAAAAATTAGGTGCAAACAGTGAGACAAATGAGAGCGGGAAAAGCAGAAAGTTTGGATGGCATTGCTGTGGAGTGTATAAAGAAGGGTGGAGATGTGATAATAGATTGGCTGGTGAGACTATTCAATGTGTGCTTTGTTGTGTCAATGGTACCAATAGACTGGAGGATTCTTTGTACAAGGGGAAGGGAGATCGGCAGGAGTGTTCAAGTTATCGAGGTATTAGTATATTATCAGTGGTTGGAAAGCTGTATGGCAGGGTGTTGATAGAGGATGATAAAGGGTACGGAAGTTGCAATAGGAGAAGAGCAGTGCGGTTTTAGGAGGGGAAGAGGGTGCGTGGATCAGATTTTTGCAGTGAGACAATTATGCGAGAGAAGTATTTAGAGAAGCATAAGGCTTTTATGGATTTGGAAAAAGTGTATGATTGTGTGGACCAAGAAGCAATGTGGAAAATGTTAAGAATTTATGAAATTGGAGGAAATTTGTTAAGAGCAGTGAAGAGTTTTTATGAAGGGAGCAGAGCGTGTGTTAGAGTAGGAAATAATGAGTCGAGTGAATGGTTTGAGGTAAATGTAGGTTTGCGACAGGGTTGTGTAATGTCACCGTGGCTGTTTAATATGTTTATGGTTGGTGTGGTGAGGGAGATAAAAATTAGAACTATGGGAAGAGGATTGGGTTTAGTAGGAAAGAATGGTATAGAGAGTTGAATCAGTTGCTGTTCGCTGATGACACAGCGTTGGTGGTGGATTTTGAGGAGAAACTACAGCGGGTAGTCAAAGAGTTTGGTGTGGTTTGTGGAAGGAGGAAGCTGAAGGTTCATCATCATCATCATCATCTCCGACGCCTTGTTTCCCCCTGGGAAACCCCCGCTAGAGGATGGCCATGACAGAAACGTCTCCAGGCTACTTTGTCAAGACATGCCTCCTTTGCCCGTGCCACAATGCCCCTTCCACTACGTGGAAGTTTTTCTTCAATATATTTTTCTACTTTCTTTTCCCATAAAATAGGTGGTCTTCCACTACTAGCAGTTCCACTCACCTGACTCCCATATATCCTTCTTGGCTGAAGGTTAACGTCAATAAAAGTAAAGTACTGTAATGGTGTGTAATAGGGGTGATCGTAGGGTGAATCTAGATGTGAGGCTGGATGGGGAAATATTGGATCAAGTTGAGTGTTTTAAATATCTAGGAGGAACGATAAGCAGGAATGGAGGTATGGAAATGAGAGGTAAAACAGAGAGTATGTGAAGGAAGGAAAGTTTTTGGAGCAATGGTAAGTATGTGGAAGGTGAGAAATATCGGAATGAAAGATAAAAGTGTAATGTACTGTATCAAGAAATTATTGTGCCAACAGTGATGTAAGGGGTTTGAGACATGTGCTCTGAAGGCAAAGGAGAGAAGAAAGCTGGATGTGATGGAGATGAGCTGCTCGAGTATGTGTGGAGTGACCCGTAGAGACAGGTTGAGAAATGAAGAGATACGTAGGAGAGTGGACCAGCAGGAACATTTGTCGGTCAGAGTGGACAGAAGGGTGCTGAGCTGGTATGGTCATGTTGAACGAATGGAAGATGAAAGGCTTACAAAGGGAATATGTGAGTCAGATACAAGGGGAGATAGAGGGGCAGGAATACCTCCATTAAGATGGACAGACTGTGTAAGACAAGCGTTGAAAGATAGAGGAATGAATATAGATCAGACAAGAGAATTGGTAATAAATAGAAATGAATGGAGAATGCTAGTGAATAGATACGTGTAAAAGCGGTCGTTTCGGAGAGAGGGTCATGCGTCAGTTGGACTAGATAGTAGTCCATCAGGCGCCTGGCCCGGGGAGCCGGTGGTAATGAAGGGTACGCCTGGAAGCATGGTGGGTGGTAAAGCTTCTCTGCGGATCTGCCTGCGGAAATTGGAAACTCTCCAGGGGATCTGGGACCTGGGAATCTTTTGCTGGGGACCCCAAATGGGCCTAGATCACCGGGTGTTTCTCCTGGACGACCTAGATGAGTGTGATTTTGCATTTTGTTTTGTTTTGTCTTTCTGATGTGTGTGATGTCCAAGTACGGGCTCTGTCTAGAGTCGGCCACCCCCATTAAAAAAAAAAAAAAAAAAAAAAAAAAAAAAAAAAAAAAATGGGGTAAGTGCCAGTGTACAGTATATACTGTACATACATATAGGAATAATCAAATTAAAGGTTATAAATGGTTTGAATCGGCCGCGCCCGCCAACCCTTTATTTACCACCAGCCAGCCAGAACCAGAAAGTAGGGAAGAAGTTACGACTCTTATTGAAAATTCAAAACTATTGAACAAATTTAAAAGTATATGTTATTTGGTCTCTATATATAATCTGTGAATCATTTCTGATATGATGGATTTAAAGAAAAAAACTATTCCACCAACTCATAATCAGCAAAAACCGACATAAATGTCAATTGAAAAATTCTTTATAATTTTGTTTAGAAACACTTTCAAGGCAAAAATATAAACCATAACAAAATAAAAGGCAAATCCCACAGTCGGCGGTCACACCAGCTCAGCGTCTATCTGGAGAAGATGGGGGGAATTCTTCTGTTAACTCTAAATATATGTTTCCTTTTTATCTACTGTATGTACTCGAAGGATATTTTTTTCAATTCCTTCGCATTAGAAATGATTTATAGATTACAAAAAGACCAAATAAGACAGTTATTTTAATGTATAAGGGAGATAGATGGAGAGTTGCTGGGTCCACTCAATCAAAAAAATGCAAAGATTTTGTGAGACAGACTTAAGTTTCTGAAAAGACAAAGGAGGAATTTGTATGGACTTTCATTTTCATATTATGTGCTGGAAGGATATTATATTTTCATATTATGTGCTGGAAGGATATTATATTTTCATATTATGTGCTGGAAGGATATTATATTTTCATATTATGTGCTGGAAGGATATTATATTTTCATATTATGTGCTGGAAGGATATTATATTTTCATATTATGTGCTGGAAGGATATTATATTTTCATATTATGTGCTGGAAGGATATTATATTTTCATATTATGTGCTGGAAGGATATTATATTTTCATATTATGTGCTGGAAGGATATTATATTTTCATATTATGTGCTGGAAGGATATTATATTTTTTAATTCCATCACATTAGAAATGATTCATAAATTTCCCAAATTTAACTAATTCCTTGAACGTGACGATAGTGCGTTGTTATGTGTGCGATTAGTTTTCTTGGGAAACAGATTAACTTGCTCATGTAGTAGTGTACACCCTATGTGGTGGATTGTGTTATTTTATTTCATAGATTTCATTTTAGTAAGCGTTGTTTCCACATAGCGATTTTGATAATTTAATTTGACTTTATATAGTCCTTGTCCCAATTTTGGTTTGTTTAGTTTGCAAGTTTTACATTTTAATTAAAAAAGACCAAATAAGACATAGCTATGTTAATGTATAAGGGAGATAGATAGATGCATTAGAGAGATAGATAGAGAGTTGCTGGGTCCAAGCGATCGATAAAATGCGAAGATATGAGACAGACTTAAGTTAAAATGTAAAACTTGCAAACAAAGTCAAACCAAAACTGGGACAAAGACAATATAAAGTCAAAACTACTTATCAAAATCGCTATGTGGAAACAACGCTTACTAAAATAACATTTATGAAATGAAAGAACATAATCCACCACATAGGGTGTACATTACTTTATGAGCAAGTTAATCTGGTTCCCAAGCAAACTAATTGCACACATAAAAACGCACTATCGTCTGAAAAGACAATGGAGGAATTTTTATTGACTTTTTAATTTTATTATTTGTATGCTGGAAGGATGTGGAGGAGATGAGCAAGGTGTTTAAGGATGAGATCTGTGCAGCATGTGAGGAGGTGTGGAGTGAGAAGAGGGAGGGGAGTGAAAGGTACAGCATGGTGGACAGCAGAGGTAAGAATAGCTGTGGAAGAAAAGAAGAAAGCATATAGAGAGTGGTTGGGTAGTAGAGGGAATGAAGATTTCGAGAGACAGAAACGAGCGAGGTACGTGGAGAGTAAGAGAGTGGTGAAGGTAGTAGAGGGAAGAGTAGATGAGATTTGGAAGGACACGAGCGAGGTACGTGGAGAGTAAGAGAGTGGTGAAGAGAGTAGTGAAGGAAAGTAAGAGAAGAGTAGATGAGGAATTTGGAAGGAATCTGAGTGTAAAATGGAGGGAGAGTAAGAAACTGTTCTGGAAAGAAGTCAAGAAAGTTAGAGAAGGTAGCAAGGGAAACAGTAAGGGTGTGAAAGATAAGAATGGGAAAATGCTAGCCGAGAAGCAAGAGAGAGTCGAAAGATGGACGGAGTACTTCAATGAGTTGCTAAATGTAAGGAATGAAGAGCCAGCAAACATAGCTGGATATGGTATGGGAGGGAGAAGAAGAGAAGTAGTGGAGGAGGAGGAGGTGGGGATCAGGAGGTCAGAAGTGTGGGAAGCCATGAAAAGAGTGAAGTTGGGGAAAGCACCAGGAACAGATGGAGTGTATGGGGAAATGTTGAGGTATGGTGGTGAGATAGTGATAGAATGGGTATGGAAAATGTGCAAACTAGCATGGGAGAAGGGGAGTGCACCCGATGACTGGAAGACTGGCATAATAGTCCCCCTATATAAGGGCAAAGGGGAAAGAGGAGTGTGTGGTAACCACCGAGGAATATGTCTTCTAAGTGTAGTAGGGAAGGTATACAGTAGGGTAATGATTGACAGAGTGAGAACGGAGAAATGGATAGGTGACGAGCAGGGAGGTTTTTAGGAAGGGAAGAGGATGTTGTAGATCAGATTTTTACCCTGAATTGTGCTATGGAGAAATATCTGGAGAAAAAACAAAAGGTGTATGTTGCCTTTATGGACTTGGAGAAGGCCTATGACAGAGTGGATAGAGAAGGTTTGTGGAAAGTACTTAGAATATACGGAGTAGAGGGCAAGTTGCTGAAAGCAGTGAAGAGCATGTATGAGGGTGCAAAGGCGGCAGTACGTGTGGAGAGTGAGCAGAGCGAGTTCTTTGACCTGAATGTTGGTTTGAAACAGGGGTGTGTGATGTCCCCGTGGTTGTTTACTGTATATATGGATGGAGTCATGAAAGAAATACTATCAAGAGCAGTGGATGTTGGTGTATCACTGAAAAGGGAGGGAATTGAGTGGAAGCTACCTATACTGCTGTTTGCGGATGATACAGTTCTGATGAGTGATAATGAATGGGAGTTGCAGGGTCTGGTAAATGAGTTTGGAACAGTGTGCGAAAAACGGAATTTGAAGGTAAATGCGGGGAAGAGCAAGGTTATGGTCTTCGAAAGGGGTGAAGTCACAGAGTGTGAGGTGAAGCTGAATGGTCAGGCTATGGAGATCGTCAACTCTTTTAAGTATCTGGGCAGTGTGTTGAGTAAAGATGGGACTATGGATGAAGAAGTGCGGGAGAGGGTACAACAAGGGAAGAGGGTTGTAGGAACGTTAAAAGCAGTAACAAGAAATAGGCTGGTCAGTATGGAAGTAAAGAAGTCCTTGCATGACAGTGTGGTAATCCCGACACTGACTTACGGAAGCGAAGCATGGACGTTGGTTGAGAGACTCAGACCAAGAGTGAGAGCAGTGGAAATGAATTACTTAAGGAGTGCATGCGGAGTTACATGGAGGGATAGACACACTAATGAGGAAGTAAGAAGGAGGTGTGGTGTGGAGATAGATGTGCTGGAAAGTGTGAAAAGGAACAACTTGAGATGGTTCGGCCATATGGAACGTATGGAAAGCGAGAGAATGACTAAGAGGGTGTACGAGAGCGAGGTGGAGGGACAGAGAGGGAGAGGTAGACCGAATGAGAGGTGGAAGGATGGAGTGAGGAAGTACATGAACGAAGGCGGTGCTGGTTGGGGGGAGGGGCGTCGACTGACTGGGGAAAGAGGTGCATGGGGGCGGTTCGTTCGTGGCCACCCCTTAGGGGATCACGGTGTTAGGCAATAGATAGATAGATAGAAGGATATTATTACTTTCAAATTCCATTGCATTACAAATAATTCATAGATTAAAAAAAATACCAAATAAGATATAGCTATATTAATGTATAAGGGAGATAAATAGACAAAATAGGTAGATAGATAGATAGATAGGGAATGAATTGGGGAACCCATAATGAGTATTCGCGGATGTCGATATTCGCGACAATTTCGGGAATATGACCCCCGTGAATATTGAGGGATCCCTGTAATCTTGATTCCTCCATGAACTGAAGATTCTCCACAAAATATCCCATTTACGTATTGGATTATGTTCTTTTAGTTCAAAATTTTATTTTATTAAGCGTTGTTTCCACATAGCGATTTTGATTAGTTCTTTTGCGTTTATCTTGTGTCGTCCCAGTTTTGGTTTATTTATTTTGCAAGTTTTACATTATAATTTCAGAAGAGGCTAAGGACTGACTGACATCCAAGGGGTCTTTAATCCACAACTGCCATGAGGTTCCACACAAGGCAAAATTATGACCCCTCAGTCACAGTATTCCAATATCTATACCGTATTGTAAAACCTTTCTTTTGGACCCAGGAATCTGGAAACACAAGGCTTCTCGAATAGCTTTCTGGTGCAGACTTTAACTGTCTCTCTCAGACAGAGAGACTGAAGTAATTGTCTGAACCATTGTTTAGTATTCAAAAATTTACTTCTCCCGGACAAAATTAGAATGGCAAAATTAATGCCTGGACACCCGATGTATAGTCCAGACTATCAGATCGGTCTTCAGACAAAAGTCCAAAATGTTTACCTCCAGGCATGGTCAGCCTTTATCAGTCCAAAAGAGAGAGGTTACTCAATAGCAGTACTTTACCTGTAGCTCCAATGGCACTGATGGATAGTTCCTTCATGTGTACAGAGGTGGGGGCGGCAAGGACAGCAAACAGTCGGTCCATGAGCGCTGGCAGGTGAGGTAACAACTCTGCCTCCAGGTTCTCACAAAATACCTCCAGGGCATAGAACATGCGGTCAACGCCAGGCGGGTCACTACCTCCCTGACCCACTACCACACAAGTCTGCAACAACCATCACCATTAGTAACAATGAACACAATTCATAACTTTGTATACAACAATCAACACCTGTCAATTTATTAATTGTTCATCTACTTATATTGTTATTATTAAGTTTATATAATTTTGCAATTTGAGAAGATACAAAACAATAGTACAAAATACATACTGTACTCGCAAACAATAGTGCTATCGGGTAGGTACCTTACCTTTTGATGTGTTCGCCGCTCTTCTAGCGGCACCAAGGAGCGCGACGCCCCTCGTTATGGGTGGTGATTTGGTGCAGTAGACTGTTTGAAGCGACAGCTCGCTCCCTTGCGAGGATGGGCTCGTCTGGTACTTTTTGCAGTTCGACATCTAGGGCTCTCTTGAAGTTGTCTAACGAGATGTCCCTCATGTCTCTTACTCGCCGTGGGAGTTTGTTGAAGAGACGTGGGCCTCTGTGTGATAACCAGCCCTCTCGCAGAGCCCATAGCACCCCTGTTATTCATCCGGGGGATTTCGCATTCCCAGCCTCTCCTATCACTGAATTTCATGACTATCGGAGTATGTAGGTTTGGTACTAAACCCTCTGCGATTTTCCATGTGTATATTATTAGGTAACGTTCTCTTCTACGTTCCAGTGAGTACAGATTCAGTGCTCTTAAACGCTCCCAATAGTGTAGATGTTTTATCGAACTTATATGCGAAGTGAAATTTCTTTGTACACTCTCTACGTCATTTATTTCACCTGCTTTGTATGGGGATGTTAATACGCTACAGTATTCAAGCCGCGGTAGCACTAGAGATTTGAAGAGCGTTATCATAGGCAATTCACCGCGTGTTTTAAAAGTACGCAGAATCCAACCCGTTAGACGTTTCGCAGCCGCCACTTTGACCTGGTTATGTACTTTGAAACCCATATTTTCAGACATTAATACCCCAAGGTCTTTCACACTGTCTTTCCGTTCTATTATGTGGTTAGATTCGGTTAAGTAATTTGTAATTTCTTTAACACCATTATTATCTCTGTACCGTATTAATTGGAATTTGTCCTCATTGAATTGCATGTTGTTTTCCCTGGTCCACTGGAACACTACATTCATGTCTTCCTGCAGTCGGCCCGTGTCCTCTTGTGTGTTTACTATCTTGCTTAATTTTGTGTCATCTGCAAAAGACGACACCGTACTGTGTCTGGTGTTGGTATCTATGTCGCAAATTAGTATGAGGAACAGAAGGGGCGCTAGCACTGTTCCTTGGGGCACTGAGCTTTTGACATCCGAAGGCTCAGAAGTGACTTGGTTTACTGCTACCGATTGTTTTCGGTTTACGAGGAAATTGTATATCCACCGTCCGATTTTCCCAGTTATACCTTTTGCTTTCAGTTTGTGGGCTATTATACCATGGTCACATTTATCAAATGCCTACAGGTACCTGTAGGTAATCCCGACACTGACTTACGGAAGCGAAGCATGGACGTTGGTGGAGAGACTCGGACCAAGAGTGAGAGGGGTGGAAATGAGGTACTTGAGAACTGCGTGCGGAGTTACATAGAGGGATAGACAGACGAATGAGGAAGTAAGAAGGAGGTGTGGTGTGGAGGTAGATGTGCTGGAAAGTGTGAAAAGGAACACCTTGAGATGGTTCGGCCATATGGAACGTATGGGAAGCGAGAGAATGACTAAGAGAGTGTACAAGAGCGAGGTGGAAGGACAGAGAGGGAGAGGTAAACCGAAAGAGAGGTGGAAGGATGGAGTTAGGACGTATATGGATGAAGGCGGTGCTGGTTGGGAGGAGGGGCGTAGACTGACTGGGGACAGAGGTGCATGGGGCGGTTCGTTCGTGGCCACCCCTTCGGGGATCACGGCGTCAGGCAAGAGATAGATAGATAGAATAGGCCTACTGTAATTGCATAATATGAAGCAGTAATAACAGATACAAATAAAGAGTACGGTAGCCTATTCTTCTAACCTCTAACGAGCAGGCATATTGGCCTAAATTGACCTTCATTCCCTGAACATTTTCATGCATAAGCAAGAGCCAGAGCGTAATACAATGATATATCAGTGAAAGTACAGCTGTTGTTGTTGTTCCCCAGACTGTCTAACCGAACAGCCCCAAGGTCCCGAGCAAGGCCAAGGCCATAACCGAGTGCCCCACAGAACCCTCCCTGCTTTACCACTAAGAAAGCCCAGGTGACCGAAGCCGCTCCCAGGCGAGGAGCTGAGGAGGGGGCTGAAACGCCCGGGACACCGAAGCCCCTGTGCCCCTTAACAATTATGAAAGGAAAGTTAAGGGGCGAAGGAAAAATTAGACACTTTGGTTCCCAGTCAGTAGAGGTCAATCCACGGAAGAGATCTAAAAATTAAATAAGTAAAAGGAACAGTCAAAGTAAGCTATGAGTATGGCAGAGAACTCTCACTCTGATAGACCGTCAACATGGGTTCAGAGCAGGAAGATCATGTCTCTCGCAACTGTTGGAACATTACGACAAAATTCTTATATCCCTAGAAAAAAAGAAAAACTTAGATGTCATTTACACCGATTTTGCTAAGGCATTTGATAAATATGATCATGGTATTATCACACACAAACTTAGAGTTAGTTAGTTATGTAGAGCAGATTAACCAGACCACTGAGCTCCATACGGAACTCTCATAGGTCTGGCCCACAAACTTAGAGCAAAAGGGATAACAGGTAAAATCGGAAGGTGTATATACAACTTCCTCGTGATCCGAAAAGAATCAATATCAGTAAACCATGTAACATCTAATCCTTCAGATGTCAAAAGCTCAGTTCCCCAAGGTACAGTGCTAGCACCCCTTCTTTTCCTCATTATAATAAGTGACAAAGATGCCAACACAAGACACAGTACAGTATCCTCCTTTGCTGATGACACAAAACTGAGTATGATAGCAAAGACACAGGAAGACATGGGCTGGCTGCAGGAGGACATAAATAAGGTGTTCCAGTGGACCAGGGAAAATAACATGCAGTTTAACCCTCGGAATCCGGGAGGCCTAATATGAGGCAAAATGTGCGGGTAAAAATCGCCACTAAAATCGTCATAACACGGCAACCACGCGCCGTATCAATGTCATCTCAACGGCATTCTACAGATAACAAAAAGTTCTACAATTTGCACAAAAAAATGACTGCTCTAGGTGTTCTCAATCAGTAGTTACTGAATTACGAAGTTTGCCTGTACCAAAAGGGTCCCGGACATAGCGATCAGGATCATATGAGGCCCCCCTGATTTCGTGGGTTAATGAAGAAAGATTCCAATTACAGTAATACGATACGGAGATGACAATTTCATTAACCCTTTCTGCCCGGGCAGCATTTTAAAAGGACGCACCTTGCGAAGACCAGGAGCCCGGGCGTCCTTTTAAAATCCGTAAACTTGAAAGCCTATTAGTGTAAGCGTGTTTTGAAAGCCGCGCGGCGAAACGTTTGTTTACAAAGCCGATCGGAGCGACGCCAAGCCTCAGCAAGAAGAAGAAGTCCGACCTTGTCCGCCATTGCCAGTTATAGCGAAAATTAGTGTGTGTTTCTAAGTGTCCGGTATTGCTTAATCCGCAGAAAAACTCTCTCCACGGAAATCGTCATCACAACTGAACCAGGTGACCTAGAGAGCTCTACTCAATGCCAGTCTATAGTTACAAGTAAGGGCTACATATTCATATTTGTGTGAATTCTCTAGCAGTTAAAATAACAAAAATAGGCCTATGTTTACATATAACATTTTTTGGCCAGATCGCCCGGATAGGCCTATCGTAATTTATAAAGCCTGCCCGGGGAGGAAGGGGTAAAGAGAACAAAAGTTACATAACAGAATCAAACCACATAATAGAATGTAAAGACAATGTGAAAGACCTTGGGGTGATAACGTCTGAAAATAAGGGTTTCAAAGAACATAACCATGTCAAATGCAGCTGCCTTGCCCATGTTCAAGAGACCGGGTGGGGGAAATTCGCGCCCAAAATTACCCGATAAAAGGGGGATTATGAGGAAAAATAGCTGATAATTGAGGAGGGGGGAAAAGGGCGGGAAGAAGGGGGGGGGGGGAGACACACACATAAATAGGAGTGGTAGCAAGTAATGGAGGGGAATTATCTCACCTAATCACAAATTGCTTTGTTTTGAGTGCCACTGGGGTGTTTTCCAAGGATTTTTTTATGCTCTGGATCTATTAAGGACGGTCACAGTGCACCAGAAAAACCTCTATTGAGGACAGTCGCCATTAATGGGTTAATTACAATTGCTTGTAAGATTGCCAAATTTCTGTGCGCCAAACCTGAGAATTCGGGTCAAGTGTATAAACTTACTTGTGTTAGATAGTTAAAGAGCACCGGCAGCAGTTCAGCATGATACTTGCTGATGTCTGGCTGAAGATGCTCTGCAAACTGGCCCAATGCAAACAGTGCACTGTTTCTGATCAGCTGAAACAAAGAAAATAAAAAATATTAAGGGTTCACTAATACATCTTCCATTCGCTCGACATATATACAGTATATATATATAAGACAATTTTTTTTTATTAAAATCACTATGTGGAAATAATGCATTGAAGATTTAGGAAAATATTATGAAATAAAAAACACAGAACCACCACATAGAATGTCTTATCTATCTACAGTAAACCCTCGCTATCTCAGACTAATGGGGGGGGAGACCACTTCCGAGAAGCCCGATTTTCCGAGATGTCCGAAGTCCGACTTATACCCGACTTAAGAGAGGGAAAAGTCCGAATTAGAAGAGAAAAGTCCGCGCCACCAGAGATGTCTGTCTGTCTGTCTATCTATTTAATGCATCTATCTCCCTTATACATAAATATAACTACCGGTATGTCTTATTTGGTCTTCTAGACAAAGGCACAAATTACATGTCCCAGTGAGCAGAACAACGCTGATGACGAGAACATTTAGACATAAGGGAGTTGAAGTATGGAATAGAAAATAAAAATTATTAGATACTCAGTGTAGTTATTCAACATTTAAGCGAACACTAAAATTGTACTTGTTAGATAAATAAAAGCATTGCTTCGAATACTGAATTATGTATGAATCTGGTGTGTGCTATAATTGGTACTTTTCATTTTCTTTTGTTATCTCACTTTTTTGTTCACTAATGCACGTGTTACTCCTTTTGCTGACCATATAGGCTACATATGTAGGAATAAGAGGACATGCCACTTGGCATCAAATCCTCATTGATGCAATTAGCTATTTATTTGTTATGGTAAAGCCATACCTTTGTATTTGTGCTCTAATTGTATCAATAAACCATTTTGAATTGAATTGAATTGAATTGAATTGAATTAATCTATAAATCATTTCTAATAATTATGATGGAATTGAAAACAATATTAACCTTCCAACACAAATAATAAAATGAAAATGAGAGTAAATAAAAATGTCTCCTTTGTCTTTCAGAAACTTAAGTCCGTCTCATATATGTTACTATTTTATTGCTCGCTCACCCCTAGCCACTCTCTCTCTATCTATTTATCTCTCTAATGCATCTATCTAACTCCCTTATACATTAACATAATGTCTTATTTGGACTTTTTGTAATCTATGAATCATTTCTAATGCGATGGAATTGAAAACAATATTATCCTTCCAGCACACAAATAATAACATGAAAAAGAGTCAATCAAAATGTCTCCTTTGTCTTTTCAGAACCAATTAAGTCTGTCTCATAATAGTTCGTTTATCGCTCACTTCCCCCTCTGCAACTCTCTCTCACTATCTATCTATCTCTCTAATGCATCTATCCAACTCCTTTATACATTAACATAACTGTCTTATTTGGACTTTTTGTAATATATGAATCATTTCTAATGCGATGGAATTGAAAAATATAATATCCTTCCAGCACATAGATAAACAATAAATAAGATAGTCAACACAAGATTTCCACCCTCCGTCTTGTGATAGATATATATATTTTGTTTTCCCCACGGTATAGGCTACACAAAATGATGGGGGAAATATTGTAACAAAGTTTTTAATTGACATTTGTGTCGTTTTTGCTGATTAGGAGTTGGACATTTTTTGTCATTAATTCCATCATATCGATAATTATTCTCAGATTATATAGAGACCAAATAACATACACTTTTAAGTGTGTTCAATAGTTTTGCATTATCAATAGGGTGTAGCACAAGGCTTATCAACATCATCACAGTAACGGGGTCAGGGGCGGGGAGGGAGTAGGCCTACAGCGGCGAATCAATCAATCAATCAATCAATCAATCAATCAATCAATCAATCAATCAATCAATCAATCAATCAATCAATCAATCAATCAATCAATCAATCAATCAATCAATCAATCAATCAATCAATCAATCAATCAATCAATCAATCAATCAATCAATCAATCAATAAATAAATAAATAAATAAATAAATAAATAAATAAATAAATAAATAAATAAATAATAAATAAATAAATAATATATATATATATATATATATATATATATATATATATATATAATTTATATATATATTTTTTTTATTTTTTTATTTTTTTTCCATGTGAAATTTATCATATTAACCCTTCCTGCCCGGTTGTCATTTTAAAATGACACTGCGCCAGATGGTCAGGAGCCCGGGTGTCATTTTAAAATCCGTAAGCTTGAAAGCCTATTAACCCGTACAGCCCCAGCGACGCGTCAGACGCGTCGGCGATGTATGTAACGCACAGCCCCAGAGACGCGCCTGACGCGTCAATTGCGCCGACCGTAACCTCAGGTGTAGCCACTCAAGAGGGCTCAGATTTGTATGGGAACTGTGTACGTATCCCACGCAACCGTACCGATGGTTGAAAACTCTCAAAGTCCACGTGCGTGCGCGTGAGCGCGCAATAACCTGGTTTTTTGGGGTAATTGCCTTCAATTTTTTACTCTTGTAAAATACGTTTTCGGGGGCTCTGTAGGACCATTTTTTAAGCTTTTTGAGTGGTTTTTCCTTCATTCCTAACCCATTCGCTATTGTTTCTGGAATAAAACCATTTTTTGAAAACCGGCCGGGTTCTGGTGAACAAACATTACAAAACTAGTCGGGGCTCCACGGGTTAAGCGTGTTTTGAAAGCCGTGCGTCCGACGCATGTAAACAAAGCCTGTCTTTGCGACACCGCACCTCCGAAAACAAGGAGACGTCGGATCAATGTTGTTGTTGTATGCTATGACGAGATTAGTGTCTGCAAAGGTCCGATATGGCTAACATCGCATCGAATCTCTCTCCACAGAAATCTTCATCACAACTGAAGCAGTTGACCTAGAGAGCTCTACTCAACGCCAGTCTACAGATACGAAACACACCTACGTTCAGAAATGCGTGGGAATTCTTTAGCAGTTAAAATAACAAAGATACGGGTAGCCTATTAAAGAAGTTTTTCGGCCAGATCGCCCGGATCTCAATAATGTCCTTAGGATGGCGAGCCCGGGCAAGAAGGGTTAATGACAAAGATGACCCTTATTATGTTTTCAGGGACAGTACAGTACATAGTAATTAATATTAACACAATAATTAAAAGGCACAGGCTTCAATTCATCCTAAAATCACTTAAAACCGAGTGAAAGAACATTTTAAACCGGACACAAATCCCGCCCAACTCGGAAACTTCCGAGATATACTGTACAGGGACATCTCCGAGAGGCCGATGCCATTCCGAGAAATGCGGGTTTCCGAGTAAAACGAGTCCGAAATAGCGGGGGTTTACTGTATTGCCAAACGACATGATCCCTGAAGGGGTGGTCACGAATGAATCGCTCCCAGTCAGTCGATGCCCCTCCTCCCAACCAACACCGCTTTCACGCATATACAGTAGGCTACTTCTTAACTTCTAAAGCGCTAAGCCCCTGTAGTATACACCACACCCCTGTGCTAAGGTATTCTGATTAATTCATCACTAAAATCGTTAATTTACCAAATATATAATTAACACTTATCCATATGCGCCTATTTTACTTTTAATATAACCATATGAACATGGGAAACCAATAAAACAAGTGGTAACAGCAATTGGCTGGTGAAAATTGTATATTTCAGCCCCGCGGTCATAATATGGCCCAGATCGGCGAGAGAGACACACCCTCACTCTCTCGTGGCACTGAGAGGCAAGGGATGGACTCAGACTGGCTTGGAGGGTCGGAGTTACACTCCTCCCCCTTCTTCTCTCTCTCTCCCACTTGTCCTCCCACGCAAATACTTGATAAATATCGGGGATAATAGAGAAAATATCTGATAATTGAGAAGGGGGGGGGGGGGGACACATGTGTAGGAGTGGTAGCAAGTAATGGAGGGAAATTATCTCGCCTAAACAAATTTTTTTTTTTTTTTAGTGCCACTGGGGTGTTATTAAATGGGGTTTTTTAAGCCTAGGATCTTATGAGTCTTCCAGCAGCCGCCCAGTAGAACATCAATTGAGTCTTCCCGCAGCTGCCGGGTTAACTCTGTCCTTTCACCTCTCATGGTCTACCTCTCCCTCTCTGTTCTTCCACTTAACTCTCGTACACTCTCTCGCTTCCCATAAGAAAGAGGGAGATGAAGGTGATGTATAGTAATGTGGATGGCTTGCTGTCTAAGAAATTAGAATTGAATGACTATATTGAAAAATATAAACCACATATTATGTGCTTAGCAGAAACAAAGAGGGAGATGAAGGTGATGTATAGTAATGTGGATGGCTTGCTGTCTAAGAAATTAGAATTGAATGACTATATTGAAAAATATAAACCACATATTATGTGCTTAGCAGAAACAAAGTTGAGAGGTGGTACTGAATTGGGAGTGTTGGGATGGGAAGGGTACAATGTGTGGAGAAAAGATAGAGAAGGAAAAGTGGGGGGTGGAGTGTTAATAATGACTGACAAAAATATAGAAGTAAGGGAGATTAACCTAGGTAATAATAGATCAGAAATTATAGCAATGACAATAAAAGACAAGGACAACAAAGCAACTGACATAGCAGTGGCTTATATACCACCACAACCTAGAGCATGGAAGCGGGAAGAATATGACCAACTAATCCCGGAATCTCTAGATGCACTAAAAATACTTTTTAATACATACATACATACAAACATACATACATACATACATACATACATACATAAAATTTTAAGACTGAGTATTCCACACATAAGTGCAGTTTCAGTCTCTTGTCCTAATGGCGGCGTTCCAGGCAACCCTGTTAAGGGCTGCTTCACTTGTCAATTTCTTGGATTTGAGATCGGCGCGTATAGTCCGATCCCAGGTCTTACTCGGTCCACCCCTTGGTGAAGCTCCCTCCACAATCACAGACCTGCATTTTTTCACCCAATTTTGTTCATCTATTCTCTCCACATGTCCATACCATCCCAGGCTACTTGTACGCATCACCTCGCTAATACTCTTTATACCTAAACGTCTCCTCAGCTCAACATTTGTTATTCTATCCTGTAGCCTGGCCCCACACATCCATCTCACCATTCTCATCTCATTACGCTCCATTCTGTTGACATCCTCTACTTTAACGGCCCATGTTTCTGAGGCATACGTCATTGCACTTCTAACACATGAGGCATACACCTTTCCCTTCAGGGGGAGGGGCATTCTTTTCATGGTCAGGATTGGCATCAGTTCTCTGAACTTCCGCCAGCCACACCTAATTCTAGCAACAGTGGCAGCCTCGGCCCCACCACCGGCAGAGATGGTATCTCCTAGGTAACAAAACTTGTTCACCAGCTCCAAAGACTCATTTCCAAAATTCACAGCCACAGGATCATCACCTAACACAAGCTCGCCTTTGCACACTACGCACTCAAATTTCTCTATTTCTGACTTATCCTTCAGTAGGGGTCCCTTTATTCTACTACAGTTCTTAATCCCATGGTGTACCCAACATCAACAGATGCTACATTGAATTGAATTAGCGCCCACTCCCTTTCCACACACTGCACATGGGTATGCACCGCTCTGTTCCACATTGCCTCGTCTCAATCTACAATGCATAACCTTGGTTTTGTTAATATTGACTCTTAAACCCTTGCTTGCCATGCCCTCTCTCCACTCTCTGAATTTGGCCTCAGCATCTTGCACACTGTCAGCTATTAGGACTAAATCGTCTGAATAAAACAGTTCCAACGGGAGTCCGCCTCCAAGACCATAATAAAGAGGAGGGGGCTTAACACTGAACCCTGATGGACTCCAACACGGACTGCGAACTCATCACTCAGTACACCCTTCACCCTCACCGCACTTCGCGAATCCTCATTATCACACACACCAGCCACTCTTCCACACCAAGTTTCCTCATAGCCCACTGCATAACATCTCTAGGCACCCTATCAAAGGCCTTCTCCAGGTCTACAAACACAAAGTAAAGATCCTTGCCTTTTAGTAAGTATCTTTCCTGTATCTGCCTGACTATGAAGATTGCATCGGTTGTGACCCGTCCTGGCATAAAACCAAACTGCATATCATCAAGAGATGCTTTGCCTGATCAAACCCTCAAGGACTCTCTCACAGACCTTCATGATTTGGTCAAGCATTTTCAGGCCCCTATAATTTCCTCTATCTACCGCATCCCCTTTTCCTTTGTATATATTTACTATTACACTTTTGAGCCAATCCTCTGGGATTTTCTCATCTTTAACCCGGGAACTGCAGGGAGACTCTTAAGAGTTCCCCCGGCGGACTGCGGGAAGACTCTTAAGAGTAAGGGGGGAAAAAAAATCCATTTAACCCTTCCTACCCGGGCTACCTTAGGTAAGGACAGCTCTGCAGAAGGGCCGCTACCCGGCCGTCCTTACCTAAGACGGCAGCTTAATAGCCTAATTAAGCTTGGTCTGAACGCCGTGCGTACGACGTATGTCAACAAACCCAAGCGTTGCGTCACCGCACCTCCGAAAACAAGAAGGAGAAGACTCTTCAATGTTATTGTTCTGACGTCAGACGAAATTAGTGTCTGAAAAGCCCCCATATTGGCAACATCTCTGCAATATTTGCTCCACTGAAATCGTCATCACAACTGAACCAGTTGACTTACAGAGCTCTACTCAACGCCAAAATACAGATTGAAAACCGCACTACGATTATAGATGAGTGGGAAAGTTCTAGCAGTGAAAATAAACATAAATACGGTAGCCTAGGCCTAGACGTTTTTCAGCCATTTCGCCCGGGTACGGGCAACCGTCCTTAGGTAACACAGGCCGGGTAGGAAGGGTTAAAACACAAAAAAAAAAAAAAAAAAAAAATTTGCCCCTGGGCCATGCCAAATATCACTCCTCCACCTCCCCTCCTTCAGTTATCACCTATTTTCCCTGTTATTCCCTTATTCTGTGGTCTATTTTCGTGCTAACATTAGCGAGTTGGTAGCAGGGCGTTGTCATCACTGTTACCAAGCGTGGGAAAGAGCGAGAGAGACTATTGCGTAACAGTGTCTCTCCAGACAAGGGGAGGGGAGGAGGGCAGGGAGGTTGCCTCAGCCATACATTATGTAACTCCCGGCCTGTATCGCCGATTTTGACCATCCAAACACTGTTTCCACTTGTTTTATTGTTGTAACAGGTTAATACCTTTATAATCAACCTATAATAGGCGCATATGGATAAGTATTAATGCTATTTATGGTAAAATAACGATGTTAGTGATGGGAACAGCTCAAATACGTCAGCACAGGAGTGTGGTGTCTCATACCCCCATGCGCACTTCTTAGGTTAATAATGGTGTTTATCAACTCAGTGACTAAGTTTACACCAGTCTCCCCTGAGGCTTTTATCATCTCAGCGACAATGTCAGAGCAACCTGGAGCTTTACCGTCCTTCATTTTATTGGTGTGCGTGACTCCGCTCTCTTGCTTCTTGGGTCGTAGATCCCAGAGTGTGATGGTAAATCAAATGGTCTCGGACTCGACACCCCTGCAGTATGGTGTTCCGCAGGGATCAGTTTTAGGTCCTATCCTATTCATAATTTATATCAGCAGTTTGTCTCTTCTGCTTCGTGCACATGTCACCTTTCACTTTTATGCAGATGACACCCAGAGTTATGTGAGAATCACAAATATAGTTGATGTCTGATATCAAGAAGTGGATGAGAGCGAGAAAACTTAAACTAAATGATGGTAACACTGATATTCTCATCATCCGAGGAAATAGAAGAGCTGATGATATAGTAGGTGCCCTCTCCATCAATGTGGGTGGATCTCAGCTGCGACCGGCCAACTCTGTTCGAAATCGGTGTGTACTGTATATGTGAACTCCCGATTAGATTTCAAAGAGCATGTAAACCAGATAGTTAAAAGTTGTTACTTGCACATCAGATATCTCTATTTGGTGAAGCCGTTTATAACTAGACGTTGCCTCCTGACGTTGGTTCACTCATTGGTCTTCTCTCGTGTTGATTATTGCAATGCCCTGTTGGTGGGTCTTCCAAATTATATTTTAAAGAAAGTTCAGTCTGTTCTTAACAGGGCCGCAAGACTCATTTTTGGTGTTCCACCTAGAACTCCTTACCTTACCTTTGGATACCTTTGGATGTGTTCGCCGCTCCTCTAGCGGCACCAAGGAGCGCGACGCCCCTCGTTATGGGTGGTGATTTGGTGCAGTAGACTGTTTGAAGCGACAGCTCGCTCCCTTGCGAGGATGGGCTCGTCTGGCACTTTTTGCAGTTCGACATCTAGGGCTCTCTTGAAGTTGTCTAACGAGATGTCCCTCATGTCTCTTACTCGCCGTGGGAGTTTGTTGAAGAGACGTGGGCCTCTGTGTGATAACCAGCCCTCTCGCAGAGAGCCCATAGCACCCCTGTTATTCATCCGGGGGATTTCGCATTCCCAGCCTCTCCTATCACTGAATTTCATGACTATCGGAGTATGTAGGTTTGGTACTAAACCCTCTGCGATTTTCCATGTGTATATTATTAGGTAACGTTCTCTTCTACGTTCCAGTGAGTACAGATTCAGTGCTCTTAAACGCTCCCAATAGTGTAGATGTTTTATCGAACTTATATGCGAAGTGAAATTTCTTTGTACACTCTCTACGTCATTTATTTCACCTGCTTTGTATGGGGATGTTAATACGCTACAGTATTCAAGCCGCGGTAGCACTAGAGATTTGAAGAGCGTTATCATAGGCAATTCACCGCGTGTTTTAAAAGTACGCAGAATCCAACCCGTTAGACGTTTCGCAGCCGCCACTTTGACCTGGTTATGTACTTTGAAACCCATATTTTCAGACATTAATACCCCAAGGTCTTTCACACTGTCTTTCCGTTCTATTATGTGGTTAGATTCTGTTAAGTAATTTGTAATTTCTTTAACACCATTATTATCTCCGTACTGTATTACTGTAATTGGAATTTTTCCTCATTGAATTGCATGTTGTTTTCCTTGGTCCACTGGAACACTACATTCATGTCTTCCTGCAGTCGGCCCGTGTCCTCTTGTGTGTTTACTATCTTGCTTAATTTTGTGTCATCAGCAAAAGACGACACCGTACTGTGTCTGGTGTTGGTATCTATGTCGCAAATTAGTATGAGGAACAGAAGGGGCGCTAGCACTGTTCCTTGGGGCATTGAGCTTTTGACATCCGAAGGCTCAGAAGTGACTTGGTTTACTGCTACCGATTGTTTTCGGTTTACGAGGAAATTGTATATCCACCGTCCGATTTTCCCAGTTATACCTTTTGCTTTCAGTTTGTGGGCTATTATACCATGGTCACATTTATCAAATGCCTTAGCAAAATCGGTGTAAATGACATCCACGTTTTTCTTTTCTTCTAGCGCTTTAAGAATTTTGTCATAGTGTTCCAAAAGTTGTGAGAGACATGATCTTCCCGCTCTGAACCCATGTTGACCGGTGTTGTGTAGTTCATTTGTCTCCATGAATGTTGAAATTTTGCTTCGCAGGACTCGCTCGAAAACTTTAATGATGTGAGAGGTTAGAGCTACCGGGCGGTACTTTTTTGGTAGTGCTTTGCTCCCTCCTTCTACATCTACATCTCTACATCTCTTCACATAGAACTGCACTGGCTGCCAGTAAGAGCAAGAATAGAATTTAAGTTGTGTTTAGTGACGTTTAAGGTTCTCAAATTTGGTGAGCCTAGGTACCTTGCAGAGCTCCTCAGGCGCCCACCGGCACACCATGGTGTAGTTGTGTGTCATGACAATGACCCTTTTCATCTTGATGAACCAAGGGCTTTCCAGCAGTCTTCTTTCTTTGAGAGGTAATTCTCCTACATGGCTCCGAGGTTGTATAACAGGTTGCCGCTGTCCATGAGACAACTGAGTTCTGTTGAATGCTTCAAGAGACAACTTAAGACTTTTCTCTTTGGGAGAAGCTATGATCTTGAGAGAGGTGTCATGACAGATGGCTATAGAGTTTAGGCTATTTTGCCACTGCTAGTGATTGTTAAATGTGTGTTGTATAAAAGCTTTCTTTTGATGCATTGATTTTGTTCTTTTTTCTTTCTCTTTCCGAGCGCTAGTGAATTCTTCGGAAAAATTGGCGCTTATGAGAAATAAGTAACATGCTTATTATTATTATTATTATTATTGCGTCGCTCACTACAGCTGGGTGCTATCAAAGGAGGGGCCCCAGATATTGGTTTTTCGATACTAAGCTGTTCCTTATCCCATTCAAACTCTACATTTAGCAATCGTTCATAGTGTACCTTCCATGCTTCTCTGATTTCATATTCTGCATACACAATCTTCCCATTATCGTTTCTAACACACTGTTCACCTATAATATCCCTACTGTCATTTTTAACTCGCCTAGCTAGGTTGAAGATCCCGTTGGGATTGTCAGTTATTGTTGTTGTTGTTGTTCCCCAGGCTGTCTGGCCGAACAGCCCCAAGGTCTCGAGCAAGGCCAAGGCCACAAACGAGCGCCCCCACAAAATCCTCCCTGCCTACCACTAACAAAGCCCGGGTGACCGAAGCCACTCCAAGGCAGGGAGCTGAGGAGGGTGCGGAAACGCCCGGGAAACCAAAGCCCCACCCAAGGCCCTGTGCCCCTCAGCAATTATGAAGGGAAAGTTGAGGGGTAAGGGAAAAATGTGATGCTTTGGCTCCCAATCTGCCAACTTCTAGGTTGGCAGTAGGGAGGTCAATCCACGGAAAAGACGCCGCCACTTGAGATCTAGAAGATATATAAGTAAAAGGAACAGTCAGAGTAAGCTATGGGTATGGCAGAGATCACTCAGTTCTCACTCGGATAGACCAGCCCATCACCACATGACTAGAACCCAATCCTCTCAGCATCAGCTAGGAAAGGCCCTAGAAAGCCGCCTTTGGCAGGGGGATAGCTCCCCTATTTCAACTCCTTTCGAAGACCAGGTCCTTAATGCGATTTTTACCATTGTAAATAATTCTCTTGGCAGTTCGTTTAGATGCCTGGTATTCCCCCTTGCTGCCTCCCTTCTTCCATGCTTTGAAGCATCTCCTTTTCTCTTTCAAAGCATATTCTACCTCATCGTTCCACCACCAGGAGGTCTTATTCCTGGGGTGACCCTTTGTTTTGCCTCAGACTTTGTCAGTGGCAGAAATAAGGCTATGCTTAAGAAAGTTCCATTGACTATTTACATCGTTAGGCCTAGCTTCCTTATTTCTATTCATTTCCTCCAGTTCACTATGAAACCTATCCCTAACTTCCTTGTTCTTCAGCAGCCACACTTTCCTTTTGGGTATGTATACCTTCTTGCGCTTAGGATCTCTGTATAAGCTCATGTCGCACACAAGTAGCTTATGCTGGGGGATACATTCTTCGCTCGGGATGACCTTTACATCTCGAACTAGTTTCCAGTCTTTCCTGTTAACCAAAAAGTAATCTATCTGGCTACTGGAGACCCCAGAGTTATATGTGATCAGGTGGCTCTGTCTTTTCTTGAACTTTGTGTTACACACAACCATGTTGAGTGTTGAATGGTGATGGGCTGGTCTATCAGAGAGAGAACTGAGCGATCTCCGCCATACCCATAGCTTACTCTGACTGTTCCTTTTCCTTATATATTTTCTAGATCTCAAGTGACGGCGTCTCTTTCGTGGATTGACCTCCCAATCTACCAAGATTGGAAGCCAAAGCGTCACATTTTTCCTTTGCTCCTCAGCTTTCTCTTCATAATTGCTGAGGGGCACAGGGCCCTGGGTGGGGCTTTGGTTTCCCGGGCGTTTCCGCACCCTCCTCAGCTCCCCGCCATGGAGTGGCTTCGGTCACCCAGGCTTTATTGTGGTCGGCAGGAGGGGTTCGGTGGGGCACTCAGTTATGGCCTTGGCCTTGCTCGGGGCCTTGGGGCTGTTCGGCCAGGCAGCTTGGGGAACAACAACAACAACAACCATGTTGAGTGCAACGCAGGACTCCAATATATATTCGCCTTCCAGATTTCTCCTTCCGTAACCATTTCATCCATGTACCCCTTCGTATCCATCTGCAGATGCTCCCACGTGACCATTGAGGTCCCCCCCCCACGATTGTTATTTCATTCTCCGAGAGGCCTGAAATGACACTGACTGTGTCATTCCAGAAGTCCTCTTTTATCTCTTTCTGTAGATGAAATAAATTAATATTAACAGGTGATTTCAACTGTAAGGAAGTCAATTGGGAAGGGTTAGATGCGGGAAATAATAATGAATCTTGGGGCAGTAAATTACTGAATCTAGTAACAGAAAACATATTAACACAACATGTTAGAGAAAACACACGAATCAGAGGGATGGATGAACCATCCAGGCTAGACCTAGTCTTCACCAGTGATCCGCATGACGTTAAAAAGATAAATTATCGTTGTCCCTTGGGAAAAAGTGATCACAAGATTTTAGAAATGGAGATGGATTTGGGGAAAAATAAGGAGAGAAATGAAGGACATAAAATAAATAGATACAACTATGCTAAAACTTATTTTAAATCATTGAAACATTACTTCCAAAGTATAAATTGGAAGGAACTAAAAAGCCTGGAAAAGGTTCAAGACAAATATAGACTTTTCTTGAAAGTATATGAAGAAGGGATACATAAATATGTCCCAGGGGTAAAGAAGGAAAAGGAATGGTTCAATATAAGATGTAGTAAGGCACAGGATAGAAGAAACCGAGCCTGGAATATAGCACGGAAGAGACATAGTGAAAATAACTGGAATAAGTACAAGGAGAAAAGAAATGAATACGTAAAGATACGACGCGAGGAACAATATAGATATGAAAGGAATATTGTAGAGAAGTGCAAAAATGAGCCAAAACTATTTTATAGATTTGTAAATGGAAAAATAAAAACAAAAGAAGGTATTGTCAGACTAAGAGTTGGAACGAACAGCTATGAGAAAGATAAAGACTTGTGTGAAGTTATGAATGAAAAGCTTCAGTCAGTGTTTGTAAAAGAGGAGGAGTTTATAGAACCTGATAGAGAAATGAGAACACCACAGATGCCTGAAATGAAAGTGACAAAAAGTGAAGTGCTGAAATTGATGCAGGATTTGGACGCAAGGAAATCAATGGGACCAGATGGAGTGGCTGAATGGATCCTCAAAGAATGTGTGGAAGAGCTAGTGGAACCAATCTATGACATCAAATCTTCACTGAATGAAGGAGACCTGCCAGTGGAATGGAAGAGAGCTAACATAGTACCTATTTACAAAGGAGGAGACAGAAAATCCGTTTAACTATAGACCGGTGTCCCTCACCAGCATTGTTTGCAAAATTTGTAAGAAAATTATAAGAAAAAAGTGGACACACTTCATAGAGAGACAGGGGGTGCTTACTGAGAAACAGTTTGGATTCAGGGAAGGGAGATCTTGTGTATCTAATTTATTAAGCTTTTATAGAAGAGTGGTAGATGTTACACAGGAGAGAGAGGGATGGGTTGACTGTGTTTACCTGGACCTGAAAAAGGCCTTTGACACGGTGCCTCACAAAAGGTTATTGTGGAAATTGCAGGTTGTTGGAGGTGTACATGGTAGGATGTTAAAATGGATGGAAAACTTTTTAATGGAAGAGAAAGGAGGACCACAATACGAGACTAATATTCATAGTGGAGGAGTGTGATGAGCGGAGTACCACAGGGATCAGTGTTGGGTCCGATAATGTTCCTACTTTATGTAAACGACATGCCAGAAAACTTGAATAGTTATATGAATATGTTCGCGGATGACGCTAAGATCATGAAGAATGTCACCTGTATAGAAAGTTGTCAGGGTCTTCAAAAGGAGCTAGATAAGTTGCACAGATGGAGCCAAACTTGGAAAATGAGTTTCAATGCAGAAAAGTGTCATGTTTTGGAAGTGGGAACAAGTGAGATAAGGCCAAGCTGGGAGTACAAATTAGGAATTGAAAAAATCGGCAAAACACGGCATGAGAAGGAGCTTGGAGTGATAATACAAGATGATCTATCACCGGAGAAGCATATTAACATGATCATTGGAGGAGCATATGGAATAATAACCAATAAGAGAGTGGCATTTAACTATTTGGACGAAGAAATTTTAAGAAAACTGATAATGACTATGATAAGACCAAGATTAGAATATGCAGCTGTGATATGGTCATCACATTTGAAAAAACACAAACAAATTAGAGAAAGTCCAAAGGATAGCAACAAAGATGATCCCAAGATTGAAGGAGTTGACATATGAGGAAAGACTTAAGACACTACAACTGCCTACCTTGAAAGAGAGAAGGGAACGAGGCGACTTAATAACGATGTTCAAGGGAGTAAAAAGTTTGGAACAAGTAGATAGGGAAGATCTATTCGTGAAGGATAATGGAAGGACACGAGTTTAAACTGAGGAAGGGCAGATGTCGTAAGGACACAAAGAAATTCAGCTTCCCATATAGAAGTATAGAGACTTGGAACAACTTGGAGGAGGAGGTGGTGAGAGCGAAGAACATTAACGTGTTCAAATCTAGGTTCGATAAAAGTAAATATGGAAATAGGACAACATAAGCTATGATATGTTAGTCCAAAATACTGGGAATTGGGAATATCCATTACGATACTTGTCTAAGTAAAATGGATTGATTGTAAAGTAACTAAGACAGGACAACACGAGCGCTGCTCAATTCCTGTAAACTACATATAGGTAAAACAAATAAGTAAATACATGCCCTAACCATCTCAAGGTGTTCCTTTTCACACTTTCCGGCATATCTACATCCACACCACACCACACCACACCGCACCTTAAGCTCCTTTCAGTAATCCGATCTAATCCTTCGGGCCAGACCTATGAGAGTTCCGTATGGAGTTCAGTGGTCTAGTTAATCTGCTCTACATAACTAACTTACTAACACCGCTCTCGTACTTCCTTATTCGTCTGTCTATCCCACCATGTAACTCCGCACGCACTTAACCCTCTCACGACCATATGACGCAGAGGTTGCCAGATTAGCAATAAGAAATAGAGTTCTCTCACTCTTATAATTACCTCTCCAAAATTAGTTTTCTGCCCACAGCTAACTCAAAGACAACTGCAGAGGTTAAAGTAACTAAACTAAAGGTTTCTGAATACCCCTGATGGTAATAAAGGCTTTAAAGTATCCCTAATAGGCTCAAAATTGCGGCAAGAACGTGAGAGGGTTAAGTAACTCATTTCCACCCCTTTCACTCTTGATTTGTGTCTCTCCAACAACGTCCATGCTTCATTCCAGTACGTCACTGTCGGGATTACCACACTATCATGCAAAGGACTTCTTTACTTCCATGCTGACCACCCATTTCTTGTTACTGTTATTAGCGTTCCTACAACCGTCTTCCCCTGTTGCACCCTCTCCCACACTTCTTCTTCCATACTCTCATCTTTACTAAACACACTGCTCAAATACTTAAATGAGCTGACATTCTCCATAACCTGACCGTTCAACCTCACCTCGCACTCTGTGACTGCACCCTTTTCAAAGACTATAACCTTACTCTTTTCCGTATTTACCTTCAGATTCCGTTTTTCACACTGTTCCAAACATATTTACCAGACCCTGCAACTCCCACTCACTATCACTCATCAAAACTGTAACGTCAGCAAACAGCAGTACAGGCAACTTCCATTATTCCTTCCCTTATTAACGGTACACCAACATCCACTGCCCTTCCTTGTATTTCTTGCCAAACCATGGGGACATCACACAACCTTGCTTTAATTAACCCAACATTCAGATAAAAGAACTCAATCTATTCATTCTACATACGTACTGACACCTTTGCACCCTCATACATGCTCTTCACCGCTTTCAACAACTTGCTAACTGCTCGTATATTCTCAATACATTCCACAGACCTTCTCTATCAATTATCATAGGCCTTATCCAAGTCCATAGAGGCAAGATACATCTTTTGTCCCTTCTCCAGATATTTCTCAACACCACATTTCAAGGCAAAAATCCGGTCTGCACACCCTCTTCCCTTCCTAAACCCGCCCTGCTCCTCACCTACCCATTTCTACGTTCTCGCTTTTACTCTCTCGATCACTACCCTACTACGCTTGGAAGACTTATCCCCCGGTGATTACCACACACTCCTCTCTCCCCTTTACCCTTATGCAGGGGTACTACTATGCCTGTGTTCCTGTTATCAGGCGCACTTCCCTTGTTAGGGTGTTTGCTGCTTGGAGACGATTTAATCCGAGTGAATCCGTTGAATCCGACGATCCGTTCGTCACTTGCGCAAATGTCATTACAAATCTATTTTATTAAGTAAGCTATTATACTGTTGTATCATCATACAGTGGAGCAAAAATAATGAAAGACTCGACATAAAACTAGAAAACACAAACAAGTTAACTGAACTCCAAGAAACTGCAATTGTCAAGGTGTTTGCTTAGAGACGAAATAGGAGTTAATCCAGTAAATCCAACATCCGTTCGTCACTTGCACAAGTTACGTCTTTTTAATATTATCCTAGCTATATGTAGAAGATTTTGTGCAGTTTAAGAGGGATCTATTGTAGTAAAAATGGTTAAGTGAGATGGTTCGAAGCCTGTTAATTGCTGGAGGCCCTTTTAAAACCGAATAAAATTGTCTAATTATAGCCAGAATATAGTTAAAAGACGTTGCCGGTACAGAAGGGTTTAATATCGTCATTACAAATCTATTTTATTATGTAGGCTATTACACTGTTGTATCATCATACAGTGGAGCAAAATAATGAGACTCGACATCAAACTAGAAAACACAAACAAACAAGTGAACTGAACTCCCAAGAAACTGCTATTGTCAAGGTGTTTGCTGCTTTGAGACGAAATCGTGAATCCGGTGAATCCAACATCCGTTCATCATTTGCACAAGTTACGGCTACCATCTTTAATGTCATCAACACTAGTCAGACGCTCTTAAGTCCACTAGCCGTTTACGTGCTTATTTGTGCCTGAACCTCATATCCCTCGCGTTTATTATGGCCTCTAGTGCATTCAGTGATAGGGGCGGTGGTAAAGATGAAGGAATTGAATACCAGGGACCATCAAAACAGTAGTCAAGTGTGCATACCAGCTACCGTGTCTGACGAACGCCGCGGTAACATGACTACAGTAGGCTCACTTATCTTGATCAATCTCATCTCGATATTTCGCATCTCGATGCCACCTTCAAGCTCGCCCCAATCACAAATCTCGATGAAAAAACTTTAATCTCAATAGCTAAATATCGATGCTAGATGCTTATACAGTATACAGTACTAATAACAGATACAAAGAGTAACAAGAGTAATCTTGACCAAATCAATTTGTGAACCTCACGGTCATTGGGTTTTGTTTACCGGTATACAGTACTAATGTACCGCTAGTATCGATAGTTTTCTAGCGGTAGTCTAACCTGACTCTCATCTCTGCCGCTTTCGTTTACGTAGTACAGTACTGTAATATAAATTACTTTACAATGTTTTCTATCTATCTATCTATCTATCTATCTATCTATCTATCTATTGCCTGACGCCGTGATCCCCGTAGGGGTGGCCACGAACGAACCGCCCCCATGCACCTCTGTCCCCAGTCAGTCGACGCCCCTCCTCCCAACCAGCACCGCCTTCATTCATGTACTTCCTCACTCCATCCTTCCACCTCTCCTTCGGTCTACCTCTCCCTCTGTCCTTCCACCTCGCTCTCGTACACCCTCTTAGTCATTCTCTCGCTTCCCATACGTTCCATATGGCCGAACCATCTCAAGTTGTTCCTTTTCACACTTTCCAGCACATCTACCTCCACACCACACCTCCTTCTTACTTCCTCATTCGTCTGTCTATCCCTCCCTCCACACCACACCTCCTTCTTACTTCCTCATTCGTCTGTCTATCCCTCCATGTAACTCCGCACGCACTTCTCAAGTAACTCATTTCCACCGCTCTCACTCTTGGTCTGAGTCTCTTCCCGAACGTCCATGCTTCGCTTCCGTAAGTTACTGTTGGGATTACCACACTGTCATGCAAGGACTTCTTCACTTCCATACTGACCACTCTATCTCTTAGTTACTGCTTTCAACATTCCTACAACCCTCTTCCCCTGTTGCACCCTCTCCCGCACTTCTTCATCCATAGTCCCATCTTTACTCAACACACTGCCCAGATACTTAAAAGAGCTGACGATCTCCAAAGCCTGACCGTTCAACTTCACCTCACACTTTGTGACTCCACCCCTTTCGAAGACCATAACCTTGCTCTTCCCCGCATTTACCTTCAAATTCCGTTTTTCGCAGACTGTTCCAAACTCCTTTACCAGACACTGAATGAGAGCAAAACAGAAATCATTATCTTCCGTGGAAATAGAAGGGTGGATGATGCTGAAAATGAACTCCCATTCATTATCGCTCATCAGAACTGTATCATCCGCAAACAGCAGTATAGGCAGCTTCCACTCATTTCCCTCCCTTTTAAGCGATACACCAACATCCACTGCTCTTCCTAGTATTTCTTTCATGACTCCATCCATAAATTCAGTAAACAACCACGGGGACATCACACACCCCTGTTTCAACCCAACACTCAGGTAAAAAAAACTCGCTCTGCTCATTCTCCACACGTACTGCCGCCTTTGCACCCTCATACATGCTCTTCACTGCTTTCAGCAACTTGCCATCTACTCCGTATATTCTAAGTGCTTCCCACATGCCTTCTGTATCCACTCTGTCATAGGCCTTCTCCAAGTCCATAAAGGCAACATACACCTTTTGTTGCTTCTCCAGATATTTCTCCACAACACAATTCAGGGTAAAAATCTGATCTACACATCCTCTTCCCTTCCTAAAACCTCCCTGCTCGTCACCTATCCATTTCTCCATTCTCACTCTCTCAATCACTACCGTACCGTACACCTTCCCTACTACGCTTAAGAGATATTCCTCGGTGGTTACCACACACTCCTCTTTCCCCTTTGCCCTTATATAGATAGACTATTATGCCAGTCTTCCAGTCATCGGGTGCATTACCCTTTTCCCATGCTAGTTTGCACATTTTCCATAACCATTCGATCACTATCTCACCACCATACCTCAACATTTCCCCACACACTCCAACTGTTCCTGGTGCTTTCCCCAACTTCACTCTTTTCATAGCTTCCCACACTTCTGACCTGATCCCCACCTCCTCCTTCACTAATTCTCCTCTTCTCCCTCCCATACCATATCCAACTATGTTTGCTGGCTCTTCATTCCTTACATTTAGCAACTCATTGAAGTACTCCCTCCACCTTTTGACTCTCTCTTGCTTCTCGGCTAGCATTCGGAGCTGCATTCTCCCATTCTTATCTTTCACACCCTCACTGTTTCCCTTGCTACCTTCCCTAACTTTCTTGACTTCTTTCCAGAACAGCTTCTTACACTCCCTCCATTTTACACTCAGATTCCTTCCAAATTCCTCATCTACTCTTCTCTTACTTTCCTTCACCACTCTCTTTCTCTCCACGTACCTCGCTCGTTTCTGCCTCTCCAAATCTTCATTCCCTCTACTACCCAACCACTCTCTATACGCTTTCTTCTTGTCTTCCACAGTTATTTTTACCTTTTCTGTCCACCATGCTGTACCTTTCACTCCCCTCCCTCTTCTCCACACACCTCCTCACATGCTGCACAGATCTCTTCCTTAACCCGGGAACGGCGGGAAGACTCTTAAGAGTTCCCCCGGCGGACTGCGGGAAGACTCTTAAGAGTCAGAGAAAAAAATTCAACTTTAAAAAAAAAAAAAAAAAAATTGTTTGGGCCCCTGGGCCATGCAAAATATCACCACTCCTCTACCTCCCCTCCTTCCCCACTTTCCTCCCCTCCTTCAGTTATCACCTATTTTCCCTGTTATTCCATTATTCTGAGGTATATTTTCGTGCTAACATTAGCGAGTTGCAAGCAGGGCATTGTCATCAGTGTTAGCAAGCGAGTGCAAGAGAGAGAGAGAGAGAATATCGATCGACTGTGTCTCAGTGGCCTTGGGGGAAATTGGCGGGAAAGTAGGTTGCCTCACCCATACATTATATAACTCGCGGCCTATATCTCCGATTTTGACCATCCAAACGCTGTTTTCACTCGTTTTATTGTTGTTTCAGGTTAATACCTTTATAATCAACCCATAATAGGCGCGTATGGATAAGTATTAATGCTATTTATGGTAAAATGAATATTTTAGCTCAAATACGTCAGCACAGGGGGACGTTTCTAATTACCCCCATGCGCACTTCTTAGGTTAAACACCTTGCTTATCTCCTCCACTTCCTCCATATCTTCCAGGTCGATATAATACACATTATAATATACATTAATATTTTTATGAGGAAAATCTAATTTATAATAATAGTCAAGGCAAAAGAAAACTTGATACAACTTTATACCATGGAAAATGTATTGAAGTCGGTAGATTGGCGGCCAGTTTAGCAAATTGTCGCCTCACGATACACCACATGTGAATCACCAGTCTACTTTTGTTTTTGTTCAAGTAAAGATTGTCGCCTCACGATACACCACATGTGAATCACCAGTCTACTTTTGTTTTTGTTCAAGTAAAGATCTATCTATCTATCTATCTATTGCCAGACGCCTTACTCCCCTAAATGAGGGTGGCCATACACAGAATACCCCCAAGCGGACCTGTAAGAGGGACAACCCAAGCCAGTTTACTGAAGGACTTACAGGATTGACCATTCAATTTAGGATCCGTCCGACTCCGAGGCACTCTGTGTATCTTTTTAGCACTATTTTTCTACAGTGGTGTTCGGCTAGTCCATCCACTAACCTGTCTTGCCATTAGGTAAGCAGTACGGATTTGTATCAGGTTTATTCCCCTAGAAAGGTTGCCGACCAAGGCTGACGAGTCCCATCCACACAGATTTGTATAAGGTTGTCTCCCCTAGATGGGTTGCCGACCAAGGCTAACGAGATGCTTTGTTTTATTGATCAATTACATAGTATATCGTAGATGTAGTTGTAGCTGAAGGGTTAGAGAACCATAATATACACACATATTGATCCAGATTGAGCAAAACGGGGGTTAATGCAGCTGGTTGGCAATTGTAAGTACGAGTTACTGGGTCAAAAGTGGTGATTGTCAGATTTGACGTGGGTTACTTGCCGACTCGCTGGTCCCTATTGTATTTTTCCCTATAAGAAGGTAACTTCGCATCTCGATATTTCGAATCTCGATTGCTTTTTTCGGTCCCAATACCTATCGAGATAGGTGATCCCACTGTATGGTTTCAAATAAAGTCTATGTGGTAAGTAGTATCCTTATAATATGTATTTTTACATATTCTTAATCTATATTTACAAGCTGTAGGCTTATTTGGGGGGAGAAATAGGATGAGTGTACTTGTTTATTATTTATGATATACAGTACTGTATTACTTACGTACATATAGGCTTATTTTCACCTTTGGTAGGGTAAACTTCCCTATAACCAAAATGTTCAGTTAACCAAAGTTTTAAGAGTCCCATGAATTTTGGTTAATGGGAAGTTTAGTGTAATATGATGCTTTACCCTAATAAACCTATTCAGGTGTTGTTTTTTTACGGCTGAGCGATAGCGAGTCTGTAATTTAAAGAAATCAGTCTTTAACCCTTCGTTCCCGGAAGGGTTCTTGAACGCCCATAAAAAAGCATACACGAGCTGCCCGGAAGGGCTCTTTAACGCCCAGTGGTTGAAAGCCTGTGAGCTTGGTGTGCGAGGCGTCGGTCCGACGCATGTAAACAACAGCCGGCTGGACCGACGCCCCGCATCTCCGGCCACAAGAAGGAGTGTGTCGCTTGTTCGTGTGTGCCTGTATGTTGTTGTTAAGTATCGAAAAGTAGTGGAAAGTGGCTGTTTTTGCCATAAAGTTATCTCCACTGAAATCATCATCACAACTCAACCAGTTGACTTAGAGAGCTCTACTTAACGCCATTCTACAGGTAAGAAACACATCTACGCTTGGGGATGCGCGGGAATGCAGAAGCAGTCAGAATAACAAAGATACGGTAGCCTAGGCATAGACGTTTTTCGGCCAAAACCCCCGGGTTTCGGGGAATATATATATAATACATAGCCGGGACTGGAGGGTTAAACGAGATATTTTTCTATCAAAATATATACACATTTAACTTGAAAGAGGGTCTAGGTGTTTATTTTTCTTTAGTTTCAAGAAACTCTGAGAAGGCATTTTTGTTAGCCTAGGGGACAAGCTGAAATACATAGCTTAAAAAAAGAAAAATCAATGGTAACTAAACAAAATACAGTAGAACGCCGTTTATTCGGCATTCAGAACAGCGGCACGCTCAAAACAACGGCACCAATCGGCCAGGCATTAATTAGGTATAAAATCAGAGAAAATATGGCAAAAATAAAATCAAACCGCCCGCCATGCGCATCTTCGATCGCCGTCACACTCGGCGTCGTCTGCTTACTGTTTTTGCTAGCTAGCCTATATATCTCCACAAAAAAATTACCTAACCTAGGTTATATGTATATCAGGCAGCAGAACTCATTGTTATCTTGTGAATAGTGAAGACTAAAACTCTCTACTGTAACTATACACACTCAGGTGTTGATTTCCAAAACCCACACAAGGAACAACAGTGCTTCTCCCTCATGTTCACCATTGCATTCCATTACCACGTTAGTAATAATCTTACTTACAGTTTCATACAGGAGATCCTCTGGAAAAAGGCAAACTAGGCCTGTGTATCCAGCTCAGTGCCAGTACTTGCACTACTGCGGTCGTTCACGGTGTTGGCGGCGGCGGCACCAGACGCAACATTTTTACTATTCTGTATTTTTGCTTTATAATCAAACTTCAAATCTTGTCTTCCCATGCTTTATCAAGATTACTTTCAAACTTCCTTATTGATTCGGAATCGACTACATACTGGGGCAGTGCGTTCCACTCATTTACCACTCTATCACAAAATGAGTTCTTTGCCTTTTCAAGCCTATTTCTTTCTTTGTAAATTTTCTTAATGTGTCCTCTCGGTCTTGTTCCCTCCTGTATCAAGAAGATACCTTCACACACATCCTCATCATACTTTCCTGACACTATCTTAAAAGTCTCTATCATATCCTCTCTCTTTCTCCTATATGCCAGTGTCGGAAGTCCCAGTGTCCTCAACCTCTGCTCATAGCCCGCGTTCTTCAACGTTGGTACTAGCTTGCTAGCTCTCCTCTGCACTTTCTCCACTGCTTCTATATCCTTTACCATATATGGAGCCCACACCTGGTTCGCATATTCCAGGTGCGGCCTAACCAGCGCTGTATAGAGTTTCCTGAAGATTTCTTCGTCAAGTGACACAAATGTCCTCCTTATCAGCCCTACAATTCTATTGGCTTTGTTTATCTTTTCCGCTAAATGTTCTGAGAAATTTAACTTATTGTCTATCACTACTCCTATATCCTTTTCTGCATTCACTTCCTCCATCGCTTCATACATACTGTATCCTACCTTGTCTATCTTGCTTGTCCCAATCCGCATGTACTTGCATTTTTTTGGATGAAAAGGCATTAACCAATGTTCAGACCATCCATTCATGCCCTCCACATCTCCTTGAAGCAAGCCCACATCTTCCTTACTCCTCACTCTTCTATACAGCTTAGTGTCATCCACATACAGGTATATCTCACTTCCATTGGTTATAACTTCAGGTAAGTCGTTGATAAATATAACGAACAGTGGTCCCAACACAGATCCCTGAGGTACCCCACTTGTAATTTCCCTCCACCCCGAGCCTATTCCATTCACCAGTACCCTGTCTCCAATCTTTCAGGAAGGCTTCTCTCCATGTCACACATTTCTCCCCTATACTATAGCTTCTAACTTTCTCTATTAACCTTTTATGTGGGACCTTATCGAAGGCCTTCATAAAATTGCAATATACCACGTCTATAACATCACCATCCTCCAGAATTTGCATCCAATCATCTACCACCTTAATTAGCTGTAGTACCGTCGACCTCCCCGGCAAGAATCCGAACTGTCTCCCACTGAAAAGTTGGTTTGATTTCATATGCTCCATTATTCCTTCTCTAATTACCGTTTCCATTAGTTTACACACAACACTTGTCAAACTGACTGGTCTATAATTTCCTGGGTCATTTCTCTTTCCCTTCTTAAATAAGCTGTTATGTTCGCCTCTCTCCAGTCCGTTGGGATTTGTCCTGTATTAAAAGATACCTCAAATAAAAAAATTAATGGCTCTACTAACATCTCACCTCCTTCCTTTATGATTCTTGGATGTATCCCATCCGGTCCCGGGGACTTACTTCTGTTAATTTTTTCTATAGCCCTCCTTATTCTAGCATGGGAAAACTCTATTAGTTCTAGTGCTGGTGCCTGGGAATAGCAGGCACTGCATCATCCAACTCCACTGTTAGTACCTCCCCAAAGTATTTCCCCAGCACCTCTGCTTTCTCCTTATCAGTTTCTGCTCTATTCCTATCATCCAAGTCTCCTATCAGTTCTGGGATACCTACTCTTCTTGTTAACTTTTCCTGAATATACTTCCAGAATATTTTTGAATTATCCTTCACATTTCTTGCAATCTCTCTCTCCCTCTCCTTCACCCCCCTCCTTGTCTCCCACCTTATTTTATTGTTTATTTGTCTGCATTCCAAATCCACTTCTTTAGCTTCTATACTAGACCCCCTGTTCTTTTTTAACAATTTTAGTCTTTCCCACAATCGTTTCTTTCTTCTTATCAATGTCCAAAGCTTTCTTTTCATTGGTAATTCTGGGTTCATTCTTTTCCTCAATTTTGTTTTATCCTTATATTCCCTTACTGGTACACATTTGGACATAGCATTCTCCAGTTTGACTCTAATTTTCCTCCACATTCCTTCAGCGTCTTCACCGTTCAAGTATTCCCCCCAGTCAATGTCCAAACACCGTCTCAGCAGCTCATAATCTGCTTTATCATACATGTATATTTTTTTTTATTGCTTCTATTATCCCTCTCTGTTTTAATATTGCAACTAAAACTTATACAGGCATGGTCACTACGACCTATAGGGCTATCCACATTGACATGTTCCACTATATCCTCCTCATTGCTAAATATCAAATCAAGTACACTCCCCTGCGTCCCATCTCTATATCTTGTCATCTCTGTAATATGTTGCGTTAAAAAACAATCTCTCACTTTCTCTATAAACTTGTTTTCCAGGCTACACTGTCCCGCTGGAGTAGTACAATTTGCCCAGTTGATCCTTGGCAAATTGAAATCTCCAATCAAAATCTTATATTTGTTCTTTCTATTATCTATTTCCTCCATTGCTTTCAGTAGGTTATCATCCTCTTCCCTACTATTATTTGGGCTTCTATATATAGAGGCAATTAGAATTTACAAATTTTTGCACATGTTGCACATTTTACTTTAATACACAAATACTCACAATACTGCTGTCTCATATCCACCTCATTTACCTTGAGCTCTTTTCTTACATAAATAAACAGTCCTCTTCCAACCTCTGCTCTAATAGCATTCCTCTCATACAACTCAAAACCCTCCAAACTATACTCCACCAGTTCCCTTTCAATTCTAGCATTTTTTGGTCTTACTTCCTGTAAGGCTATGACATCAGGTTTTTCCTCTTCATCCTGCAACCTACATATCAGTTCTCTTTTCTTGTCCTGGGTAAACACATCCACATTACTAAACATAATCCTTAATCTTTCTATCATTCCTTCAGCAACTACACCATCCCGCTCCTCCTGTCCGTACCCTACTCCCCCCCCCCCCCCCCTAGCACTACTGGGTCTGCAGCTTCGTCTCCTGTCACTCCCTGTTCTCCTCCTCTGTCACAACTCCTATCACATTCTCTTCCCTCCCTGATCTCCTTCTCCCTTCTATTAGTATAAACCACTTCTTCAATTTCCCGACCCTCACTCTCCAGTAAAAATTCCTCTTATCCTCCTCACCCAACTTTCCATTATTTTCATCAGCCTTTTCCTGTAATTCCTTTATTTTTTTCTTTGTTCTATGCTCAAATCCTTCTTTAGTCTTATATGTTTCAGTTCTTCATTTGTGTCTAGCCTCCAACTAAAAAATTTCACTGTCTCTGCCACTGCCCTGGTTTTAACCTGTATTCTTATAGGTCTCATCTCTCCCCTTTTATGTCTACCTATCCTACTGACTTCCTCCACCTGCCCTTCCCATCCACATCCACACCTTTCATGACCTCCTTCACTGTCTCCATATCCCTCACTTTTCTCACTCCATTATCATTCATATGAGCCTCTATATCTCCATGCATGATTACACCCCTATCCCTGTCCATGGCCTCCCTCACGACACTCTCCTTGTTCTTCATGACCCCTACGACTGCACTCTCAACACTTTTTTAGGTCATATTAATTTCTTCCTTTTGTTCTTTCACAATATCCTTCAAATCCTAACTTTCTGTTCACCTACCACCGTCCATGCAGTTGACTCCTTTACTTCCTTGAATCGTCCTTCGTATTCCTTCAGCTGCTCCTTCAATGCCATATTCTCTGCTCCCAGTTCATCTACCCTTTTCAATACCGGCTATTATTAACTTCCGAAATAGGCCTACATTCGCTTCCTTCGCTAGGCCTATTCCCTTCCCCACCTGACACACCACACAGTACACACAGTACCTTAACTTTCTCACCAATATCCCCCTTCCATTTCTCCGTATCACTCTTCCACTTTTCCAAATCCTTCACAACATTAATAACCTCTTCTAACTTCTTATCTGTAAGTCAAAGATTATCTAGACATGAGAGGCACACAATTCCTGGCAGCAGCCTCCACGAATCAACACCACCCACTACACTACATGGCAACACACCTACAGACACCAAGAAATATCAAAACAACACCCAGCACACGCTATCACACACAAATACTGTCTTCTCTCCCTCCCTGCCCACCCCAAACCAACTTCCGGAAGCACATCCATACTCATATCACTCGCCGTTCCATCCACTCACTCATAGACAACACGCAGCTGCAAGCACGACCTCCCGAAATCCATCCTTCTGAATCCTCCCTTCCTCGCGAGGATAGAGTCCACCTGGCCAGGCTGAGATGCGGACACCATCCAGCTCTTCTGAGCTATCAGAAGAGACTGGATGACTCCGTCGTCGACACCTGCCCGGGTTGTAACACAGCACCCCATACCATTAAACACATCATAGAAGACTGCATTTCACACAACCACTTACGCCAACAACACAATTTACACTCTTTGAGAGCTCTGTGGGAAAGCCCGACCGTGGCCATGGCCTTCCTTAAGGACTCGGGGCTGTTCAGCCAGGCAGCTTAGGGAAGAAGAAGAAGAACAACAACAACAACAACAACAACAACAACAACAACAACAACTTCTTCTTATCTGTACTCTTAAACCCACGAAAACGTTGTAGGCTTTCTTCCGCCTCCGTCCTTCCCGAAATTCCTTCCGCCATGTTTGTTTACAATCTCAACAACTCACAACACTACCCGTCCACTCGAACGCCGGCTTTAGCACCGCCAACAGCTCCGCATCGCCACTGAGAAAACTCGATCCTAATTTGAGTATTTCATATCCCTATTCCCTTTATTCATTGCATGAACAGTAGTTAAGTGCTTGTTTAACCTCCACATAGTTCTGTAGTTACCGTGCATGTTATTTTATTGCTTTTCTGACTGATAAACATTGTTGTTTACATTTGTTATCCTAGCTTGTAGCAGACGACGCACGCGCACCTCTAATCGACCTAGCTTTGTATTTTCTTATTAACTCTAGTAGTTATCGTATTCAGTATCCTACTGTAGCTATATATATCTGTAATTTTAGTTGTTGCTTGCATGATCTTGTAGTAACCATTGACTGATAACTTTGTTTATCTAAATATAATCCTGCTTGACTAGCCTACAGTGACACCAGCGCCATCTGTTGATGCAGTATATTAACCCCTTGTGTGCAGTTACACTTTATTCTTATATAATCTCTATTTGGTGAATTGTATATTTAGTTACATATTCTATTATATATATATATATATTTGTTTTGCTTTTTTAGGTAGGTTATCACCCCTGGTAGCCTACTTCTGCATATTTCATACTTTTTGTTTTTGGTTATTTTTGTTTTCGGTTAGTCTAGGCTCTAGGCTATCACCCCTGGTGGCCTATTTCTGCGTACCGGTATTTCATAATTTTTGTTTTCGGTTAGGATAGGCTATAACCCCTGGTGGCCTATTTCTGTTTAAATAAAAATAAAATTGTTTTCGGTTCAGCTATCACTGCATATTCAAATTTAATTTTGTTTTGTTTTAATTTTCGGTTAGGCTATCACCGCTGATAACCTATTTGTGCGTATTTCAAATTTTTTGTTTTCGGTTAGGCCTATTTAAGTAAGTGAAGCGACCTGAAGGGAGTGAAGTGTTTTTAAAGTGAGATAAGTGTTTTTTAAAGTGAGTTTAGTGTTTTTAAAGTGAGTTAAGTGTTTTTAAGTGAGTGAAGTGATCTGAAGAAAGTGATCGTCACCATGCCTCGTGCCTGTACGAACTGCGCCGGTAGGTTTGGTGCTTCCATGTTTGCTCCTGCCGATCCACAAGTCTGCCGACTCTGCCAGCAACGAGAGGATCTGACAGCAAAATTGGATGAAGCCCACAACAAGATCAACGCCCTCACCAGGAAGCTGGAATCACTCCAAGAGTTTGTAACACTCAACGTTGGAGTATCACTAACTCCAATTGTTTCAACTCCAACATCCACCACCGCCCCAACGTCATCTGCCAACAATCCAACACCTGCAGTAGCCACTGCAGCATCTTCTGACGAACCTGAGCCGACATCAAACCAGGACAGCCGCCCTGTTCACCGTAGTCTCTCCCCCACTCCTCGTGCAAGAAGTCTGCTAGCACGAACAGTACCAACCCCTCGCCCCCGTTCTAACCACTCCTCTCCCCGACCTGTACGCAGAGTCCCGCCACCACAGGTTTCCGAATTTACACCAGTGAGGAACGGTGCACGGCCAACGCAGAAAAGGTCTCATCTACCAGTCACAATGTCAAACAGATTTGAGATATTGGTAGAGATGGAAAACGAACCAGAAGAGACCAGGCTCGTTGGGGATTCCATCCTACGAGGACAGGTCGAAGAGTTCTGCGACAGAGTCCCAAATAGACGAAAAAGATTTTGCATCCCAGGAGCTGGACTGGACGACATTGTGGAAGCCTTCGAAGATACCACAAAGGATGCAAATGAAAATACCCTTTTTGTCATCCATGCTGGTTCAAATGACGTCATGCGCACCACATCCGAAGAGTTGATGGAGAAATATCGCAAGATGATCCAGCACTACAAAAACAAGTCAAGGAATATCATCATCTCAGGCATTCTCCCCAAGATCGACGCACCTAACAAATTCTACGACAAGGCCTTCAGCACAAATAGCCGACTAAAATATTTGTGTCTGAGGGAAGAAGTTGAATTCATCAACCTCTGGGACAACTTCTACAACCAGCCTACTCTGTTCCGCAAGGATGGCACTCATCTAAACCCTGTGGGTTCAGCACGCATGGGTCGTCTCCTACACGAAGCAGTCTGCAGCCATGGATCAAAAAACGCCATCCGAGAAGAAGCAGCAGCAGTGACATAAATCATCCAACGCCAAGCAAAAAACAGAGGCAACCGAGGACCACCAGCGATAAGGACCGAAGACAGCGAGGACCGAGGACAGCCATGAACATAAATGTAGATCCGACAAGAACCAAAAATATTATTAAAGAGCGTTCCGGGAGTTCTAAAATAACAAATTTAAAGGTTTTCTATGCAAACGCTCGTAGCATACGCAATAAATTTTCAGATTTAGAGGAGCTAGTGTTTACAGAAAATTATGATGTGATTGGCATAACAGAATCTTGGCTCAATACAGAAGATAGAGACTTTTTAGCAGAGTATTCACTTCCCGGTTATGTAATGTTTGAGAAAAGCCGAGTAAATCGAAATGGAGGTGGCGTTTTACTTTATATCAAAGAAAGTCTTAACCCTACCCTCTTGTCAAAACCTCAAATTGTGAACGTCGACACATCTTTTGTGCTAATAAAGAATAATAAAGGTACAAAAATAATACAGTAGGGTCTCACATAAAACGAGTTTATGGTCGATAAACGAGGGCGTTTTATGCGAATTCATTTTATGTGAACACAGCATTTTGGTGGCGCAATATCGTCAATGTTCACTGTAAGCGAAATTTTTTGTACAAAGCGAACGATATTTCGTACGTTTTGTACGTACGATATTTTTATATGAAAGCGTACGATATTTTGTACGTTTTGTACGATATTTCGGCACTCTATATGAAAACTCCTTGTATTTGCCCCACTTTGGCGGCGGACTCGTTTTATGTGATCACATTCGTTCTGATCGAAAATTAAATATTAATATTTTAGGTCGGTCGTTTTAATCGAGACTCGTTTTATGCGAACACGTTTTATGCGGGACCCTACTGTACTAGCGTTAATATACAGACCTCCAGCTCAATCAGTGCAAACTGACCGAGAAATTTACAAACAAATTGCAGATGTAAGTAACTCACAAGATACCGTTATTTTTGGCGACTTTAATTTACCTGTGACCAAGTGGGGCGATACTCTTACTTCACACTCCGGACATGACTTGTATACGAACTTGCAAGACAGTTCGCTTTATCAATTTGTTCGAACGCCGAACCGTGGTAATAACGTTCTTGACATTGTACTTGCAACAAAAGAAGAATTGATAGAGAATTTGAATGTTGGTGATGAATTCAGTAACAGCGACCATCGTACGATAACTTTCACTTTAAAGTTTACTAGTAACGAACCAAATAGTAGCATCGAAAAAGTCCCTAATTTCAAGAAAGCAAACTTCCATAAACTTAGAGCTATGTTTAAAGAAACTGACTGGAGCTTTTTAATTAACAATAACGACATAAATACATCTTGGAAGTTATTCGAAACCACTTACCTAAAAGCAGTGCAAGACTGCATACCATCGAAAATACGGCATCCAGGCCATAATAATAAGCCCAAATGGTGGAATAAAGATATTTCAAACTGCCTGCTTGCTAAAAAGTTTGCTAATGATAGATTAAAATCCTCACAAAATGACGAAGAACGGGTGAAATTTGTAGAGCTACGACGCAAAGCCAAAAAGTTAATTAAGCAAAGTAAAAAGACCTTAGAGTTACATATTGCGAATCAAAGTAAAACAAACCCGAAAGAATTCTATAGTTATATCAGAAAGAAAAAAGTAGTTACTTCAACTGTTGGACCGTTAGTCGATGAAAATGGAGAATACACCAAAGACGAAGTACAAATGAGTAATGCCCTCAATACCTTCTTTGCATCAGTTTTTACAACAGAAGACCTCAGTGATATCCCTACACCATCGCCGATTCAGATTGATAATTCAGATGTTCTAAGCAATATCACCGTTACAGAGAGAGAAGTATTGAATTGTTTAGATAAACTCAAGGTAAATAAAACGCCTGGACCTGATACAATCTCGCCTAGAGTTCTAAAGGAAGCTAAGGATGAGCTCTCCAAACCACTGACATTACTATTCAATAAATCCTTGCAGTCTGGAACTATGCCTGATCAGTGGAAGCTAGCCAACATAACACCGATATTCATAAAAGGCAGCAAATCCCTACCCAGTAACTATCGTCCAATTAGCTTAACCTCAGTTGTATGTAAAATGCTAGAAACGGTCATACGAGACAGACTCGTAAATCACTTAGAGGAAAATAACATACTTAAAGATACTCAACACGGCTTTCGTAAAAAACGTTCCTGTTTAACAAACCTCTTAAACTTCTTCCACGATATCCTCAACCTCTATGATGAGAGTAAAGCTGTAGATATTATATACCTTGATTTTCAAAAGGCCTTTGACAAAGTTCCCCACAAACGTTTACTGCTAAAACTAAAAGCGCATGGAATACAAGACGGTGTGTTGAAATGGATAGAAAATTGGCTCAGCAACAGAAAGCAAAGAGTAGTCATAAACGGTAAGGCATCTAAATGGACCAATGTAAGTAGCGGGGTACCCCAGGGATCGGTACTAGGACCAATTCTCTTTCTTATTTACATCAACGACATAGATGAGGGTCTCACCTGTACAATCTCAAAATTTGCTGACGATACAAAAATTGCAAATAGCGTACTCTCAAAAGAACAAGTTGACGATATGCAACACAATCTAGATAAATTGTCATGTTGGGCCCAAATTTGGCAAATGAGTTTCAATGCGGATAAATGTAAAGTACTACATATCGGATACCTAAATGAGAAAGCAAACTATTCGATGAATGGCACTCAGCTTAAGAATGTAAACAGAGAAACCGATCTGGGAGTAACAATATCGAGTAACCTAAAACCGAGTCAACAATGTTCAGAAGTTGTTAACCCTCTCCGACATATGACGCAATTTTGAGCCTATTAGGGATACTTTAAAGCCTTTATTACCATCAGGGTTTTTTACAAACCTTTATTTTAGTTACTTCAACCTCTGCAGTTGTCTTTGAGTTAGATGTGGGCAGAAAACTAATTTTGGAGAGGTAATTATAAGAGTGAGAGAACTCTATTTCTTATTGCTAATCTGGCAACCTCTGCGTCATATATGTCTGAAGGGGTTAAGAAGGCAAACAAAATAATTGGCTTTATAGGCAGGTCATTTGAGCATAAATCCAAAGAAGTTATCCTAACCCTTTACAATTCCTTAGTCCGCCCTCTTCTGGAATACTGCATTCAATGCTGGTGCCCTTATTACCAAAAAGATATAAACAAGCTAGAACGAGTTCAACGTAGTTACCAAAATGATACCTAGCCTAAAGAACAAACCATACGAAGAGCGTCTTAGAGAATTAAATCTATTTCCTTTAACCCAGCGCAGATTAAGAGGTGACTTAATTCAAGTGTTCAAAATCATCAAAGGCATCGACAATATGAACTGTAGTAAGTACTTCACTATCGACCAATCTAATTACACGCGGGGAAACGGTTGCAAAATTATTGGTAAATCTTTTAACTCTCACAAATCTAAGAATTTCTTCTTCAATCGAGTTGTCAACTTGTGGAATGGGCTTCCCCGAAACGTTATAGACTGCAGCACCGTTGATTCATTTAACCCGTGGAGCCCCGGCTAGTTTTGTAATGTTTGCGCACCAGAACCCGGCCGGTTTTCAAAAAATGGTTTTATTCCAGAAACAATAGCGAATGGGTTAGGAATGAAGGAAAAACCATGAAAAACCGCTCAAAAAGCTTAAAAAATGGTCCTACAGAGCCCCCGAAAACGGATTTTATAAGAGTAAAAAATTGAAGGCAATTATCCCAAAAAAACAGGTTTTTGAGCACTCGCGCGCACGCACGTGGACTTTGAGAGTTTTCAACCATCGGCACGGTTGCGTGGGATACGTACACAGTTCCCATACAAATCTGAGCCCTCTTGAGTGGCTACACCTGAGGTTACGGTCGGCGCAATTAGGGTGACGCGCCAGGCGCATCTCTGGGGCTGTGCGTTACATACATCGCCGACGCGTCAGGCGCGTCGCTGGGGCTGTACGGGTTAAACTCCGCCTAGACAAATATCTCGCATCAAACCCGCGACTGACTGCGTTTGTAAATGAATAACTTTATTTTATCCCCCCCTCAGTTACTAACCCATCTGTCCTCTACTAACTTCCTAATCCTGCCACGGACATTAGTTCCAGGGCAGTAATTCCCTTTCCAATGTTCCCTTACCCACTCTAAACCACTGTTTGGACACTTGATCCTCAGTGTTTTGGAGGACAAGCAACCTAGAAGGGTCACTAGATCTGTTGTTGCTTGATTTCCTTTGTACTCCTTACTCTACTCTTATTACACTATATATCACCCCTCCACCACACCAATTTATCTTCCAAACACTTCACGAGTCCTTCCTCTCCTTGCTAGCTCCGTATACACTCAAAATTCCGTGTTATTTATCCTTTCCCATGAAAATATGCCGGAGCCTCAAAAACTTGCGTCCGCCTCCCGCCATTGCCGCCGGCCTTTTTTCCGTGGCATTCCACCCATGCATTAATCATCTATCATCACAATTCATCCTGTTGTAAGTAATGAGGCCCCCTTCTGCCATGCATTAACCCTTAAAGAGCGGCGCGCAACATAAGTCGAGTTAAAGAAACTGGCATAAAACGGGTGAAAATCGAGTGAAAATGGGTGGAACAGTAATGAACCATACGTCCGACATCTGTGGCCTCCCGGCCAACACTAACTCCAGTTCCCCCACCGCACGGGAGGATGACAGTGTGACCAATAGTTCGCTAAAAGTGAACAATGTAGCAAAATCCGCTAAACTTCCATCTTTGAGGTAACACTGTCAGTGCTCCACGAGTGCTACGTAGCTGTATGTGGTGTCATTGTGTAGCGATTTCCGCCTAGTTTTCAGCACAATACAGTTCCTTTCATGCTGATGGTTGATATAGCAGTCAGAATGGCCTGAAAAGGCCCAAAACGGCCACAGACCCCCGCTAGACAAGGGTTAATCATCTATCATCACAATTCATCCTGTTGTAAGTAATGAGGCCCCCTTCTGCCATTTCTATTGATCAAAACAATACCGCTATTACAAACGTGGTGATGGGCTGGTCTATCAGAGTGAGAACTGAGCGATCTCTGCCATACCCATAGCTTACTCTGACTGTTCCTTTTATTTATATATTTTCTAGATCTCAAGTGACGGCGTCTCTTCCGTGGATTGACCTCCCAATGTACCAAGATTGGAAGCCAAAGCGTCACATTTTTCCTTTGCCCCTCAACTTTCTCTTTATAATTGCTGAGGGGCACCTGTGGGCCCTGGGTGGGGCTTTGGTTTCCCGGGCGTTTCCGCACCCTCCTCAGCTCCCCGCCATGGAGTGGCTTCGGTCACCCAGGCTTTATTGTGGTCGGCAGGGAGGGTTCTGTGGGGGTGCTCAGTTATGGCCTTGGCCTTGCTCGGGGCCTTGGAGCTGTTCGGCCAGGCAGCTTGGGGAACAACAACAACAAAAAAACAACAAACGTACTGATTGCCATTTGTGTACCAACAATCGCGGCACGCCATCTTGTAACCCTGCGTAATCGTCGATCACATCAGTATTCAGGTAAATGGTCTAACCTAGCTTAGATATATATCAGGAAGCATAAATCACTTTTATTTTGCAATTGGTGAAGATTAGAATTTTCTATACCAAGTGCTTTTCGATTGAGCAAAATAATAAAAGTTGTTTTGGACCCGTGGTCACTTTATCGATTGGGCCCCCGAGTCAGCTGATGCGTGTGTGTGTACTCCCCTAATTGTACTCACCTAATTGTAGTATACAGGATTTGAGCCTAAGCTTGTGTTGTCCTGTCTCTCTCTCTACATTTATCCAATTTTGCTTTAAAAGTTTGGATATTTCTTGCTCCCACCACCTCCCCATCCAACTTATTCCAACACTCAATGCTTCTATACGGGAAGCTGAACTTTCTTACATCAGACTTACATATAACTTTCCTCAACTTACAATCATGACCCCTGGTTCTTCCCTCGTCCCTCACCACAAAATCTCCCTTGTCGATCTTCTCAAAACCTTTCACACACTTAACCCTCCAGCCCCGGCTATGTATTATATATATATTCCTCGAAACCCGGGTGTTTTGGCCGAAAAACGTCTAGGCTAGGCTACCGTATATTCGTTAATCAGACTGCTTCCCGCATTCCCGCGCATCCCCAAGCGTAGCTGTGTTATTTACCTGTAGAATGGCATTAAGTAGAGCTCTCTAAGTCAACTGGTTGAGCTGTGATGATGATTTCATTGGAGATAACTTTATGGCCAAAACAGCCACTTTACACCACTTTTCGATACTTAACAACAACATACAGGCACACACGAACAAGCGACGCTCTCCTTCTTGTGGCCGGAGATGCGGGGCGACGGTCCAGCCGGCTGTTGTTTACATGCGTCGGACCGACGCCTCGCACACGAAGCTCACAGGCTTTCAACCACTGGGCGTTCAAGAGACCATCCGGGTACCTGTTATATGCTTTTTTATGGGCGTTCAAGAGCCCTTCCGTGGTGAGAGGGTTAAACATCATGATCATGTCACCTCTCTCTCTCCTCTCTCTCAGCGTTGGCAGCTTTAGCCTCTCCAATCTCTCCTCATAAGGCAGGTCTCTAAGGCTAGCTATCATCTTAGTGGCAACTCTCTGAACTCTTTCCAGTTTTTTTATTATGTTTTAGAAGGTGTGGAGACCACACCACTGCTGCATACTCCAATCTTGGTCGTATTATTGTCCCTATTATTTTTGCTAACATCTCTTCATCTAAATAATTCAGAGCTATTCTCATGTTAGTCAACACTGCATAGGTTTCACCAGTTATTTTATTTATATGCTGTTCAGGTGACAAGCTGTCTGCCATAACTACCCCTAGGTCTTTTGCTTTCACAGCTTTACTAATTATTTCATCTCCTATTTTATATCCCCAAGAAGGTCTATATTTACTTTTTCCCATCTCAAGAACCTGACACTTACTCGTGTTGAATTCCATTTTCCAAGTTTGACTCCACTCATATAACTTATCTAGGTCTCTCTGTAATTCTTCACAACTACTCCTACTTGTAATATGCTTCATTAATTTTGCATCATCAGCAAACATAGATATATATGAGCCTATTCCCATTTGAAGGTCGTTGATGAAAACCAAAAACATGATTGGGGCCAACACCGATCCTTGAGGCACTCCGCTTTTTACCCTTTTCCACGAGGAGAACTTTCCTTTTATTACTGTTCGCATTTCCCTCCCAATTAAATATGTGTACTGTATGTGTATGTGTACTTACTCTAGTTGTACTTACTCTAGTTGTATTGCGGGTGTGAGCATGCTCGTTATTTCCCGCCTCCTATATGTGTAGGTGTTATATGTATCGTTGGAATGGCTGTGGATGTGTGTGTAGTCTGTATTTTTAGCCAATTGGCGACATCGGAAACGAAGGCTTAGGGTGGATCTGTATGGTACCATTCTCACTATAGACGGTACCGTCTCGCCCGAAGGCTTAGGTAGCCATCAGCTTAGGTGAACCATATGATACCCATCTCGCCTTGTACCATTTTTGCCAACCCCAGATGGGACGTCACAACGTCGTCCACTTATTCCAGGTACCTATTTACAGCTAGGTGAACTGAGGCTAACACATGCAAGGAGACAAGCCCAATTTGTCTCCGCCCGGGCGGGGATTGAACCCCCGACCCCTCGTGTGTGAGACGAGAGCTCTACCTACTAGGCTACGGGCTGTGTAAAAAAAAGACAGACTCGACCCTTGGCCCTCAGTGTGAGAACCCTGCTTGTCTTACCAAAGCTAAATGACTTATTGAAATCAACAAATACTGTACATGTGGCAGTCCAGGGATTCGAACCTAGGATGCTCACACCGAAATTCAGTGCATTTATCCATTGCGCTATATACATACATAAAATTTTAAGACTGAGTGTTCCACACATAAGTGCAGTTTCAGTCTCTTGTCCTAATGGCGGCGTTCCAGGCAACCCTGTTAAGGGCTGCTTCACTTGTCAAGTTCTTGGATTTGAGATCGGCGCGTATAGTCCGATCCCAGGTCTTCCTCGCTATATTGCGCTATATATATATATATATATATATGTGTGTGTGTGTGTGTGTGTGTGTGTGTGTGTGTGTGTGTGTGTGTGTGTGTGTGTGTTATATAGTAAACAAAGCAAAACACGATATATGAGTTTCACGAATCGGTTTGATCAAGATTACTCGGTTAATATACGTTTATGAAATATACCTGGGATATTCTCGCTATTCAAGCAGCTCAGTTGGGGTTTTGTGAATACTGTATCTATAGCCTAGGCCAGGGGTCGGCAACCTGCGGCTCTTTCAGGACACTTGTGTGGCTCCAGAAGCTTCAGAAAGAATCATTCTTCCTTCAAAATTAAGGCATCATATAACACATTCAAGCAACATTAGATTTGTTTATTCAACTTCGAAAAGATGTATAGGTGTCAATCGTTATGATTTCTAGAAATGTGACAAATGTCTTTCCTAAGCTTGTGAATACCAGGATATTGAACAATATCATTATAATTTGTTTAGTTCAGAAGTAGGGTATATTCTATTATTTCTCAAGTACTGTAAATTTCGGTTGATGAGACCAATTTTGTTGTATTGCGGCTCCGACAGTACAACCTTTTGTTGAAACTTTTTAAAAATGGCTCTTCTAGCTTTAAGGGTTGCTGACCACTGACCTAAGAGTAACTCTCAATACAACGGAATTATGGGTTATTCGGCATGTTCTCCCCCCGAGCATGCTGGGTAAACGGCGTTCTACTGTCAGATAACTCATAAGAAGATGTCAGATCAGATAGCGTTACAGAGCAGATCCAAAAGCCTTTCATACCGTTACAGAGCAGATCCAGAAGCCTTTCATAGTGTTAAAGAGCAGATCCAAAAGCCTTTCATAGCGTTAAAGAGCAGATCCAGAAGCCTTTCATAGTGTTAAAGAGCAGATCCAGAAGCCTTTCATAGTGTTAAAGAGCAGATCCAGAAGCCTTTCATAGTGTTAAAGAGCAGATCCAGAAGCCTTTCAGTGTTAAAGAGCAGATCCAGAAGCCTTTCATAATGTTAAAGAGCAGATCCAGAAGCCTTTCATAATGTTAAAGAGCAGAACCAGAAGACTTTCATAGTGTTAAAGAGCAGATCCAGAAGCCTTTCATAGCGTTAACCCACGAAATCCGGGGGGCCTCATATGATCCCAATCGCTGTGTTCGGGGCCCTTTATGTACAGGCAAACTTTATAATTCAGTAACTACTGATTGAGACCACCTAGAGCAGTAATTTTTTTTTCAAATTGTAGAACTCTTTGTTGTCTGTAGAATGCCGTTAAAATGACATTGATACGACGCGTGGTTGCCGTGATATGATGATTTTAGCGGCGCATTTTTCCTCATTTGAGGCCTCCCGGATTCCTGCCAATATTTGTTTTTGCCTCATATGAGGCTTCCCGGATTCTGAGGCTTAAAGGGCAGATCCAGAAGCCTTTCATAGCGTTAAAGAGCAGACCCAAAAGCCTTTCATAGCGTTAACCCTCGAAAACCGGGAGGCCTCATGTGAGGAAAAAAAATATATATTGGCAGGAATCCGGGAGGCCTCATATGAGGCAAAATGTGCGCAAAATGCCGCTAAAATCGTCATAACACGGCAACCATGCGTCGTATCGATGTCATCTCAACGGCATTCTACAGAAAACAAAAATTCTACAATTTGCAAAAAAAATTGACTGCTCTAGGTGGTCTTAATCAGTAGTTACTGAATTATGAAGTTTGCCTGTACCAAAAGGGCCCCGGACACAGCGATCGGGATCATATGAGGCCCCCCGGATTTCGTGGGTTAACCTGGGAACTGCGGGGAGACTCTTAAGAGTTCCCCCGGCGGACTGCGGGAAGACTCTTAAGAGTCAGGGGAGAAAAAAAATCCATTTAAAACACCCAAAAAAAAATATATATATTTTTGTTATTTTTTGTTTTGCCCCTGGGCCATGCCAAATATCACTCCTCCACCTCCCCTCCTTCAGTTATCACCTATTTTCCCTGTTATTCCCTTATTCTGTGGTCTATTTTTGTGCTAACATTAGCGAGTTGGTAGCAGGGCGTTGTCATCACTGTTACCAAGCGTGGGAAACAGCGAGAGAGACTATTGCGTAAGTGTCTCTCAAGACAAGGGGATGGGAGGAGGGCAGGGAGGTTGCCTCAGCCATACATTATGTAACTCCCGGCCTGTATCGCCGATTTTGACCATCCAAACACTGTTTCCACTTGTTTTATTGTTGTAACAGGTTAATACCTTTATAATCAACCTATAATAGGCACATATGGATAAGTATTAATGCTATTTATGGTAAAATAACAATGTTAGTGATGGGAACAGCTCAAATACGTGTGCACAGGAGTGTGGTGTCTCATACCCCCCATGCGCACGTCTTAGGTTAAAGAGCAGATCCAGAAGCCTTTCATAGCGTTAAAGAGCAGAAACCTTTCATAAGCACCAGTTCTCCAGATCAGCGGAATCAATGGCACTTATGTTCACAAACTATCCAAAGATCCTAATTTTGATACTTTTATATAAATTTACAATAACTTCCACGAAGTCCTTCAAAAAATGAATTATTTCATTTGTGTAATGTTAGTTCACCCATCCACAAGCTTTAAGGGGGCCCACCTCACTTTTTTTCTCTTTCTCTCCCTCTCTCATTGACTTTTATCCATTCAGCCTACTGTTTTAAGACTTTTACCCCCATCCAGGTGTCAATATTTTCCTGGCGAGCGGTAGCGAGCCAGCACATATATATATTTTTGTTTTGACAGCAAGCTAAATTTGTACAATTTTCGATAGAAAAATTGCTCCGGCAAAGCCGGATTTCTCCATACAATGCTGGCTCGCTATCGCTCGCCAGGAAGAAATCGACACCTGGATGGGGATAAACGTCTTAAAATAGTTGGCTGAATGGGGCCGAATGGATACAAGCCAGGGAAAGAGAGAAAAGGAGAAAAAGATAAAAAAAACGATAACCCCCCTTAATCCCTAGAGGGGTATAAAGTAGTAAAGTTAGGGGGCTTACGCAAGGCTGTGCTTTCCACAGCGCTTGTCTCCATATCTTTGCCTTATAAAGCCTGTGGTGGGTAAATTGGAAAATCTGATCAATGTTTGGAAACCCATACTGAATACTGTTCCCAGGCCCAAACACTAGGTACTGGTACTATATACTGTACAGAAAAAAATATGTAATATGAGAAGCTTGGTGAACTGCTATCAGATGAAAGACATACAGTGGAACCCCCATCTTAGCTCCTAATCGGTTCCGCAGAAATGGAGCTAAGATTGAAACAGCCAAGATCGGGGCACTGTTCTTATGGGGAAAATTCTAATCGGTTCCGTGCTCATTCTAAAAGTTGCCCTTTTTCCCAGTTTTAGCCTATGAAAACATGTTTTTTGTCTACATAAAGTAAATCTTAAGTATTGTAAATAATAATGTAGACATAATAACAGTCCTAACCATAAAAAACTTAGGTGCATTATAAATACTGTACATTGGGGCATTATTCTTATGGGAAAAATGGTGGGCCTAGGCTAGGTTCTAAACTCGTCCAGTCACCCCTCAAGTACCCATTTCGCCCCAAATACATCCAATAAATACATATTATGAGGAGAATATGTATAAATACATATTATGAGAAGATTACTTACCACACAGACTTTATTTTAAATCAGTGTCCTATTTAGCCTAGCCTAACATCGTCGGCATTTCCGCCGCTTTCGTCCATGGACTGGCCTTTCCTCTGTGTTTTGAGCATGAATTTCCTTCATTACTACCACCAGGCCCACCATCCCTATCACCAGATGTCAGAGCTGGGCACTTTAGCCAACACTTCCGCAAATAGCCAATTCCGCCATGGCGGAAGTGTCATTTTGTTGGCGAATTAGCGTTGGCGCCAAAATGGCTGCCTATTTGCGGGTTTGAAGCTCTGGAAAGTACCTCCATGTTGCAAACCTCGAGTCCGCAAAATAAAAATTCCAGCCGCCAGCCAGCCCTGGGCCGCTCCTGCAGCTCCAGCCAAAAAAAGTCATGTGACCAAGCCAACTACCTGTGTTCTGGAATCTAGGCCTATACATCGGCTCTTCACGTTTGTTCACTTACTTACTAGCAAGCGTCGAGCTAACACCTACAACACACAACAGTCCAAGAGTTCCAACCTGCTAGCACTTCAACTTTGTTTATATTTTCGGCCTATTGAAGTGAACATGGAGTCTACCATCATGCCTACCGCAGCTGCCAACAGCATGGGGAGCAGTTCACCACCATCATCCGACAGTGATGCTGCAGAGCATGCAGAAATCGAGGACCTAAGCCACCCCTGGCCCCACCTAGAAACCTTCTATGGGCCTGTTATTACCAAGAAGATGTCTCTGGAGAAGGGCTTTATAACTTTATAATCTAGCCTAATTTAAGATTATAAAGTTAAGCTATCGTTAATTTGATTGATAGCCTGTTATTTTTTAACCTAAACTAATGTTATTAGGCTATCCTAATCCCATCAAAATGCCTCAAAGCATGTAGGCCTAGTCTAAGTCTAACTTCTATATAGGGTAGTCTATATAGCCTAGGCCTAGGTCTATAATCACTAATCCCATCAAAATGCCTCAAAGCATGTAGGCTAAATATTGCATGTTCTAACTTCTAAATAATTATAGCCTAGGCCTATAGGCTAATTACTAATATTAGTAATTTTATTAGGCTAGGCCTAGACTACCCTAATCCTATCAAAATGCCTCAAAGCATGTAGGCTAAATAATATTGCATTTTCTAACTTCTATATATATAGGCTAGCCTAGGTCTAGGCTATAATCAGTCAATCACTAATTCCATCAAAATGCCTCAAAGCATGTGGGCTAAATATTGCATGTTCTAACTTCTATATACAGTATATAGCCTAGGTCTACCGTCTAGGCTATAATCACTAATTCCATCAAAATGCCTCCAAGCATGTAGGCTAAATATTGCATGTTCTAACTTTAATCTATAGCCTAGGCCTAGGTCTAGGCTATAATCAGTCACTAATTCCATCAAAATGCCTCAAAGCATGTAGGCCTAGGCTAAATATTGCATGTTCTAACTTCTATGTATAGGCCTAGGCCTATAATCACACTCATTTTATTAGTGTCAAGTAGAAAGTGTTAATTTTGAAAGTATCATATAGGCCTAGACTAAATTTAGCCTACAATAAAATTTTATTAAATTTTGATCTGAAGCTAGGCCTTTATTCTGAGCATTAAAATTAATAGGCCTAGGCTACTTTCTATTAAATTACTTAATCTATCTAAAGTAGACCTATCTAGGCATATATAGCCTATTGCCATTCCCAAAGGGGGGACCACGAATAAATCGCCTCCTTGCACCTCTGTGATCCGGCGTACCTCCTCCTGAATGGTGCGGAATTGCGAATACTGATTATTACTGAAGCACTCTCCCCATAAACAAGTTGCCCGAACATTTTACTGCCCATGTTGACAAACTAAGTGGCCTATGCTATATATATTAACCCTTTCACTGCGGGTGACGTTCTGGAATGTTTTGGCAATTTACAGCAATTTCCAAGCTTTAAAAGCCTGTATGTATATCCTTGAGGTCCATGGAAGTTGGGCAACATTATATTTAAGTAAATATATATATTTATTGATTTACCCTTATTCTGTAGTTTAAATTTAAAATTAATAAAACATGGTTTGCGTTTGCATATTTGCATTTGAGGACTAGAAATTTCACAAGGTTTGCACATTTGTGTTTGCTGAAGTTATGTTCTGGGTTTGCTGATTTGTGTTTGCTGACTTGACTTTTTGTTTGTGGTGCCCAGCTCTGCCAGATGTACAGTACTAGAGGTTATAATAAACGCGAGAGATACGAGGTTCAGGCACAAAAAAACTTGCAAACAGATGGTTTTCAACATAGAAACTAATGTACTGTGAGCCAGACATGGGCATGATTATGATTATTAATCAAAAAAATCATAATCAAAGGCTGTGATTACATAATCATAATCAAATCATAATCAAAAGTTAAGCAACAGGTATAATCATAATCAAATCATAATCATATTTTTCTTCATAATAATCAATGATTAAAATGTGATTATTATGATTATTTCATTGTATTTTCCATGTAGCAATTCTATTTCTCCTAAATAAATTAGCCAATTTCATATATATATATGTTCCAGGTCCAAGCATGTTTGCAAAGCATGACACTAATATGTTTGTACATGTTTGTCTCCCTTGATATATCAGTCAAATAGGCCTACACACAAAGCATATACAGTACATGTTCCAGCATGCTTGAAACACATGGCACCACCTAACACGTTTGTACATGCACATGCTGTTGGTTATATAAGGCAGACAGCTGGTAGAGACTCCTCACTCCACTCCAGTCCCCAACACATAGCCTACCATATCATTATGGGGCCACCGATACTGGACCACTTTCATGGCAGCTCCAAGGCAGATCCTACTACTCAAGTGATTATAATCATAATCTAATCATAATCAAGCAATAATAGAAAAAATCTAATCATAATAAAAAATACGTAAATAATTTTAATTTTAACGTAATAAGCTTTTCTTTCCCTAGTAGTAATATCGATAGTAAAATAACTTATAATTGTTTTTATTCCCAGTTAATAAGATTTTGTAAAATTTGCACTAAAGTACAGTAGATGACTTTTGGGCTAGAGTTAGGTTACTATACAGACTCTTAGTAGACAAGAGGTTTTGAGGCAAGTAAATTGTTCCATAAATTTAATCTTTTTAGAGTCAATTATTGTGTGACTGTATTCTAAAATTTGACATCAATAATTTTAATCAAGCATTTTTAACTTGAAGTTTCTTGTATAACCTCTGCTTACTTTTTGTCTGTATTTATTATTTTTTGTCTGTATTTATTGTTTATCTTTTTCTTTTTCTATTAATATTAATATTGATGATTTTTTAAATTGATTGATTTAGTAGCAGTCTCTACGTTTCCAACGTAGGGCTTATGATCTCAGCCGCTACCACAGCGGGCCGATTTATCGGTACTCACGCGAAGTAACCAAATAATCTCTAGAGTTGCACCTCAATTCACTACTAGGCACGTTGTACACACTCCGAGACGACTAGGAAAGAAGAGATAGCGAAGGAGAGAAAGAATTGTTATAGTTACCCATTTAATCTAGCTGCTCTCCTCTGAGCCATGCTCCATGTTCTATGAGCCTGCGCCAGGACCTGCCAAAGTATCAGTCACTTCGCGCCCACCGTCGATGTCACACGCCTTTTTTGTCTGTGCTTCGCGGGTGCCTGCTTTGCATCCCCTTTGCTTCAACTGTTAGTGAGTGTGAGCCTTTTCAGGCTGTTGAGGTTTTAGAAGGATGTTCAGTGATGTAGGCAGCACTTTACTACGGCTTTATGGCGTGTTTATGGGTGTGTGCGCGTAGTGCTGGAGACGTGTTTATTTATTTGTTTTCTTCGGGGTTGTTGGTCCTCAACGCCCCGTAGCGGTCGTTGTGTGTCTATTCTACCCTCGCTTTTCGGGTTCATGTTCACTTTAACTACCCTTAATGTACCTGGGGGGGGGGGGGGGGGGGGGGGGAATATGCTTCCCGCGGGATGCATTGTGTTTCTTTCCCTTTGTGACTTTTTGTTTTATTGTTTTTTCATATGACTACGTGTCGATGTTTTACAAGACTTGAGCATGAAGTTTCTCTGGATTCTGCTTTGTGTGAGCATAGGCCACATAGCCTTTATTCTCTCACAAACATGCTGCTTTGGTCTCAACTGACCTATAGCCCTTCTGACTTGTTTATTAAACTTGTCCATAGTTGGTGGTCTTGTATTTCGTTCGCATGGTTCACGCTTTTGTCAGTTTCTTTTAGTTTCCCCGGGCCTACTTGACTCGTGGATACGTGGTTCTGGTGAAAATGTCGGTCAAGCCCTAGGCTATCCTCCTTTTATTTTTTTAATTTAACGTAATTGTGGGGCTTCTCGGGCAGTGTTTAGCTTTGTTACTAGGTTTTTTCACTTAGGGATTGACGCTGCCCTAGTCTTTTCTCGTTTATGTGAATTGTGTAACTAGGCTATGCCTGTGTTTTTTAATTTGAGCTGACCGCCGTCGGATTGGGCCACATAGTCCTGTCCTTCTGTTTTCCTCTTGTCTCTACTGACTTGCTGGTTGGTCTTCTACACTCTTGTTAAAATTCTCATTAATTGTGTGTTTAACCCTCCTGGCCCGGGCAGGCTCTCCTAATGACGGAGCTCGTATCCGGGCGATCTGGTCGAATATCAACAAAAGTAAACTAAGGCTAATCTCGCTTAATATATTACCTACATTAATCAAACATACTGTATATAGAAATGAGCGCCTTACCTTCCTGCGTAGAATGGCGTTGAGTAAAGCTCTCTAGCTCAACTGGTTCCGGAGTGATGATGATGGAAGTGGAGGTAACTTTTGCCGCATATTTACCTCGGCGCGTCCGAACACTCAACCGCGGCCCCGGCTACGACGCCCAGTTGCACTCGTCGCTCCACCCGCAATTATGCCGGGAAGCGATTTGATAGTGTTTTATTGGTTATTCTGTCATTTATTATAGTTATGTTATTTTCACTCAATAAAGTTATTTATATGAACTTATTTGTGTCTCTGTCACTTATTACTTCGTTTTATTATTATTATTATGATTATTAGTGTCACTTTCACTGGACTTTGATAATTGGTAGTGTCATTTCCCCTTTTATGTATTGTTAGGTAAGCTAATAATATATATAGTGTCACTGTCACTTATTCATATTGTTATGAAAGCACTTATTATTACTTGTGTGTCTCTCTTTCACTTATACTTAGTTTTATTATTATTATACTGTCACTTTGACTGGCCTAGGCTTATTGAGTGTCATTTTCACTTATTTATTGTTAGAAATATATATTTTAGTGTCACTTTCACTTGTTCATATTGTTATTGAAGGCACTTATTATTACTTATGTGTCCTTTTCATTTATACTTAGTTATATTATTATTCTTAGCCTACATTTGAGTGTCACTTTCACTGTTGTCACTTCCACTTCAAAAGTTTGTTAGAGTGTGGAAGTCGTTGAAGCAGGTGCCAGCACACAGTCCAACTTGACACTCGAGGCATTCCCAAGTGGTTTTTGTGGGTTTGCGGGGTCTGCGAGTTGTGTGGCTGCACACATGGCACCTCTTCTGACTCCTAGCGTTACTACCTGGTGCTTTGAAAGGAAGGGCGCTGAGCTGGTGCTTCCTGAAGAATTCAGCACACCCTGTTCTGTCAAGCTGGCCTGGTCCTTGTATTGGCCTGCCTGGTGTACCCGCATGTTTAGCCAGGAGCTCAAGTAGCACCTGCTTGTGGAACTTCCGCAGGGACTTGTACTTCTTGGCTCCTGGAGTCCTCAGACGGTAGATGTTGTAGGCATTGAGGACCGACATATCTACCGTATGCAGGATAAACTTCTTGTACCACCTGCAAGATGTTCGCAGGCAGTCGATGAAGCCCATCTGCATGCCGGACTTGTCAACGAGGCGCATGTTGATGTTATAATCCAGGACAGCAGATGGTTTTTGGACGGGGTTCTTGGTTGTTCGGTCCACCTTCCCTGTGGCGACCATCTGGGCCTTGTGGCATGTGGTGAGGAGGTTGACCTTGCGCTGGTCATGCCAGTGGATGGAGAGGATGGGGCCACTCTTCTTGTGGAAGATGTCCGCCTTCTTCGTCTTGGTTGGGTAGCCTGGCATGCCCTTCCTTTTGCCCTTGACTGTGCCGACAGTTCCGGTCTTGCGGTCATGGAGGTACTTGGTCAGGAGAGGCGACGTGTAATAATTATCTGTGTAGAGGATGTGGTTATTATTGAAGTGCCTCTCCATCATCTTCTTCACTACAGCGCCACCAAAACCAATGAGAGGGTCAGTCACAACTTCTCCAGCCTTGCCGCTGTAGACTATAAAGTCCAGCACATACCCCGTCAAGCAGTCGCAGAGGACGAAGAGCTTGATGCCGAAGCGGTGTCTCTTGGACGGGATATACTGTCGGAAGTGCAGCCTACCACGGAACAGGACCAGAGACTCGTCGAGGCACATCTTCTGGAAAGGAATCAGGTATGTGGTGAACCTATGACGTATCATGTCATACAGCTTCCTGATCTTCAATAATGAGTCGGGAAGGTGGACTGCCATGTTGTTTGTCAGGTGGAGATAGGAGAGGATGTCGAAGTACCTGTCCCTGGACATGTATTTGCCAAATGATGGAGTCGTTATGATGTCGCCAGTGATCCAGTAGTCAGCCAGAACGTGCTTCCTTATATGAGTCATCAGCATTGTGAGTGCCAAGAACACATATAGTTCTGCCAAAGTGAGAGCTCTCCATGCCACCATCTTGGCACTGGTCTTCCTCCCAAGAAAGTTGGCACAGATAGCATGGTGGTGATTTGTCTCTTTGACGAGGTATTCCATGACTTCATTGTCATAGAAGCCACAGAAAAGTTCACTGGGGGTAGCATCTGGGCCACAGGGATATGCTAGTGACACCCCAGAACCCATCTGTACCTCGTTAAAGGCAGGACAATCTAGCTCAAAATCAGCTCCATCTGTCCACACAAACAGGTCGGATGCTGATGCTCAAGGTCGTGCTGCAGCAGGCACACACCCTTGGCCACGCGGACGTCCAGGCGGATGCCCTGCACGCCCACGCCCAGGGGCAGCGGCGTCGGCAGGCTGACCACGTCCACGACCTCGCCCTCTCGCTCGATTTGTCGGCACATCCTCTTCCTGTTCCTGTTCCTCTTCCTCTTCCTCCTCAGGCGACGTCAGGTCATCTGGGGCAATGTTGGGGTCGTCAGCATCCTCTTCAGGAGACAATTCTGGTGAAGAAGTGACCGGGCGTCGGCGGTGTGGGGCGCGGGAGCTTCAAGAATGGGAGCCGAGGCCTCGGGAGTTGGGCTCCTTTTGCGGCGAGCCGAGGGCTTTTCAGCAGCAAATAATGCTCTGCGGTGTGTTGAGGCCTGTGGCACATCACCAATACCACTTGAAGAGGCCCTTTGGTCATCCTGAACGAGAGATGAAGGCGAGGGCTGTGGGTGACCCACGCGGCGTCCCGTGTCAAGGCGTCGGGACAATGGAATGCGGGTGGTTGCTAGGCCAGGGTCGGCGTCATTATCGCTATCTTCAGCTTCCCTATGCTTTTCTGCGGCTGCCCTGCGTGCTTTTTTAGCTGCACTTTTGATCAATGATTGTTTGTAGAAATATTTGCCCACTTTCAAGGGCGTACAGGCAGGCAAAGGGGAAGGTCCTGGGCTAGGGCTAGGGCTAGGCCTAGGCTGACCTAGCAAAGATGGCGAGGGGGTAGGCCTAGGTTCTAGCACACTGGGAAGCTCAATGGCACCTTCCTGAAACACTTCCACATCAGGATCATCACTACTGTCTCCCCCCTCAAATAAATCGACATTATCGTCGTTTCCAAAGCCCACGAAATCGTCTTCACTTTCACTTATAAATTGTACCTTGTCCACCAAGCTTTCGCCACTGCTCTCTTCATCACTTTCAAAAAGTTGTCGCTGTATAGCGCTATCACTCAACAAACGCTTAACTTTCTTTTGTTGAGCTCTCTTCTCGGTTGCAACAGGCGTTGAAGTTGCGAGTGGGGTAGCACTGGGGCCCGCGGGAGGTTGCAACGAATCGGACACGTTGGATTTTTTTTTCAGTATTACTCGCTATGGCGGCCATGTACGAACTGATAACACTAGTAGTTGAGGCTTGGTGGCGCTGCGGTCGCTCCTACCATGCCAAAATTGGCCGCGCAAATTTTGAAGCACGCTTTCAAGCACAAGGATTTTAAAATGACACCCGGGTTCCGGCCCTTTTTTTTTTTGGTGTCATTTTAAAATGACACCCGGGCTGGAAGGGTTAAGCTAATCGGTTTTTGCCTTGAGCTGCCCGCCGTTGGAATGATCCACACAGGTCCTTTCCTTCTGCCTTCCTTTTGTCTCCACTGACTGGGAAGTCTCGGTCTCGTAGCTCTCGGTTAAATTCTCGTTTTTCTTACAGTACATGTTTCTGTTCTTCCCCTGCCTGTGGTTACTTGATCACTAAAAAGGGGGGGGGGGATGTCTGGAAACTGTACGCGATAGGGGCCCCGCTCACAGGGAGGATATGCTTGGACAAGTTGACTCGATTTTCGTGTTTACTCACGTTTTTTCGCCACACAGGCAAGGGTCTTCTGGTGTCCTCAGCTCCTTCATCTTTTTAAATCCGCCCTGGAAGCGCCTTTATCTTTTTGATGTGCCCTGTGCCTTGTCAAGGCCTAGGCCACATAGCTTTTCACTTGACTTGGTTTATGCGCCCTGTTCTGCCCCCCTCTTCATGTACCTGGACAGGGCTTTTTGGACAACGGCTGATTGGCTGTTTTCCTATCCCTTATGTCCTGTTCCTTGTGTCCTCCTTCTGTACCTGGTTCCCGCCCTACGGGCGTCCTCCTTGTATACTGGGCGGACCCAAAGACCACCTGAAAAGTCCTAGGACTCGACCCAAAGTGGCGATGTCCTGTGTGTTTTGGATTCCCTCCCCGCCCCTATTTACACTTATAGGGTACTGTTGGGTTGCTCACACTTGACCTTTTCCTTCCAGCTGGTGCCCGCTCTACTGCCGGCTGTCCCTACGCCGCCGCCACTTCGCCGCCTCCTCCCTCCGCTCTCACAGAGGGTTCTCAGGTATTTCGAAGGGTACCACTTTCCCCATGATTTTGGTTAGGACCTGTTCCCAGGGTTGGGCCTCGCTAAGGGGCTTGTCCCAGCCCTGGTGTTGAGGGTCTCTGGTGTGGGTGTTTTCTTTTGACTTTCCTGTTATACTTGCTACATAGCTTCTTACTGGATACTGTCTTATTGAGTCTTACATGCTGAATTGGCTCTACTGCCTCATATTGCCTGTCTCACCTCTACTGGTGGGTAATGCTTCCCCATTTTTCAGTGCTGTGATGCCGGCTCCTCCCTGCTCTCGGCCGACGTGTCAGCGGACGGCCTTGCGGGATCATCGGGAATGTTGCCTCCTATGGGAAGGATGTTTACGATCCCCGCCGATGTGGGGTGTGTCTCTCCGCTCTTCAACTACTCGAGACTCTCCCTACGTCGGCAGAAGGACAACGGGCCAGGACATCTCTACGCCGATCATGGGAAGTCAACTCCCGTCACGTCCAAAGGGTCCTGCACAGGGCTCCTTCCTTCCGTGAGGATGACGTCCGGGTGTTGTTAGGGATCCCACCTACCTCCGATGCTGCACGCCGTTCCCACTCCCCTACTATTCGTCACTCTCGCTCTCCTCATACGGCTCGGGGCTCCCCTCCCGGGAGTTCGGGTCAGGCGGGCGGGAGGGCGCGTTCCAGGGAGCAGGCCCCCAGGCGTCATGAACATCGTGTGCCTCCCTCTGACCTATCCATGACTTCTGGAGCTTCTGGCAAGAAGAAATGTCGCCGATCTCCATCCCCTGCTGATCGACCCCGTCTTGCTTCTCCTCAGCTCAGGATGAGCCCCCCTCCTTCGCAGGGTTCCACGGTCTTCAGGGCCAAACGCCGTCCTGCCCCGCCTGCCGAGGAGGTCGTTCTCCATCCTGCACCATCTTCGGCCACTGGTGGGGTGGAGTTCGAGCCTCTGCCTGCCTCTCAGCCTGTGAGGGGTCCCGGCCTCTTCCCTATGGCGGGCCCGGCTGTGGTGGTCCCGGCGGCGATGCCCTCCACGCCTCCTCCTCAACCTGGGGGTTCCGACGCCTCGATCCCTTGTGGCCAGCAGTCTCCTCCTAGTCTCCCTGACCATTTAGAAGATGTTCTTGAGATGGAGGTTGCGGATTTTGATCGGCTGGAGGACGAGGATATGGGGGTCGACTCGTCTTCGGACGGTGCACCTGATTCGGGCCAGGAGGACCCCGACGTGGCGGCACAGTCCTCTCCACCGTCCCCTGAGTTCTCCCCGCTCACGGACCATGGGGCCCGTGGGCCCAGTGAGGCTGGTTCCCTGTCTCCTCTACAGACGTCCTTCCCTCCTGCTGCGGAGACGGAGTTGGCGTCTATTCGTCTTGAGATGGCCTCCAATAAGGCAGACATCCTCTCCTCTGTCACGGCGGCCATGGAGGCAGTGGTCTCCCGGTTGGGTACTACTAACCCGGTGCCTCTGCAGACTCCGCTTGTGGCTCCTGTCCCGCCTGTTGCTGACCACATCCCATCTCGGCCTGCTCTCCCGGTCGTGGTACCGTTGACATCATCTACTTCATCACCTGCACCTCCGACACCGCCTACGACTCCTCTCTGGCCCGTTGTTATCCCGGGCCAGGGTTTGGGGTTGTTCTCTCACCCCCTTTCCGTGCCGCCTCTCTCCAAGTTTAAGATCCCCTGTATGGGGATTCTGTTGCTTGGAGAGCTGTGATCGCCTCCAACCCTGAGGGGGCGGTCCACCTCCCGGCCGGAGAGCGGGCTGTGCTATCCAGGTGAATGAGAAAAACGTCTTCAGGGCCATTACTCCACAGGGTCTGGTCCCTGAGGTCGATGTGAGGGTGTACCCTAACCGGCAAGACATGCGGTATTTTTCATATCGTCCGTCGGTCTTGCCTTACACTGCCACCAAGCCCTGGGCTGACTACTCCCGCCAAGACCTGTCTGCGGATGTCCACTCCCTCTCTGCCATCTCAGGGACGCCGTACCTCAGGAAGGTGCGAGATCGGGACGGGGTCCTGATGCTCGAACTCCCGCACGTCTGTCCGGGTCCCTGGGGTGAATGGATCCGTGATGCAGTGGAGTTTGGTCAGTCCATGGCTGAGACCTTGCCGGCCATCCCATCCATGGAATAGTCTTTTCTGTCGGGCATGCTCCTTACCTCCTCGGGCTTCCCTCTGCCTGTGTGGGAGTGGCTCAATGCTCCCAAACTGTCGGTGGGCCCCCTTCCGTGTTCCTTTTTCACGGCACCGGAGAAGGCACCACTGGACCGGGACTTTAAGTTCCGTCAGCGAGCGGCGCGCCAACTTTCAACTCTTCTTGCTCAGTTGGAACTGGCGCGGGTTCACCTCCGCCTTATTGAGTCGCTGGAATCGGCTGTTCATCGCCAAGGTTTTGAGCATGTCCGACGGATCACCCTGCAGCTTGCCCTCAACCCTGTTCAGGACATCCGCCACTCCCTTCATGAAGCCACTCGTTGCCGTCAACAACTTCGGGTGGCTGGACTGTTCCCTGAAGAGGCTTGGCAAGGGGCTTTCTTACTGGCGCAGAGTGACACGTACTCTGCTCAACGGAAGGTGGTGGCGAAGCCCACTTCATCCTCCTCCACCCGCGGATGCGGGGGCAGGTCTGTCGCCGGCAGAGGGCGCCAGACTAGAGGTGTGGCCAGGGGACTGGCTCACAGGGTGCGTGGTGTACCCGCCTTCCGTGGTCGTCGGTCCCCGGATCGCCGTCCCCGTCAAGGGGGGATGCGGCACTGGCAGGCGCAGGGCCCCAGTTCCTCCGCTGCCAGACACAGTCTGGAGGGGGATAGGCCAGAGCGCGAGGCTCGTCCATCGTTTCGGCGGGGCGGGGGGACGTCTGGAGGAGGACGTGGTGGCTCTAGCTCCCACTACGATAAGTCCAAGAGGGGCTCCGCGCCAAAAAACGCGTAGTTCCTCCTGGCCAGTCCCCTCTTCCCTCGCCCGACCATCTCGTCGAAGCGGTGATGGGCCTGACACAAGGCACCCGCACCGGCTTCTTCCGCCCCCACTACCGGCAATGGCCCCGCCGGTCGTGGGCGCATCGGGTGGTCAAGAAGGGTCTGACTTGGAGGTGGAGGTCCAGGCCTCCTCTCAGGTGCCCTCCCCGACAGCGACCAGTGTCTCAGGAAGTGGCCCAAGTGATCATGTCCATGCACGAGGAAGGCGTTATCAAGGAAATATCTTCTACACAAAAGGTATTTCTGTCTCATGTGTTTCTGGTCCCAAAGAAGGACTGCGCTGCTATGAGGCCGGTGGTAGATCTCTCAGTCCTCAACTCTCACATTGTGAACACCCATTTCCGCATGCTCACCATCAACCAGGTACGCCTGGCACTCAAGCCCTTGTCTTGGGTGGTCACCCTGGATCTGAAGGATGCTTATTGGCATGTGCCGATGGCTCCTCGGTTCCAGGGCTGCCTAGCACTGCAGTCGGATCAACGGGTGTTCCAATTCACCAGACTACCATTCGGCCTCAACATAGCACCGCGGGTCTTCACCAAACTGGTGAAGCAGGCTCTGACCCCCTTGCTCTTACAAGGGATTCAGATCCTGTTTTACCTGGACGATTGGCTCATCTCCGCAGACTCTCTCCCACACTGTGTACAAGACACGCTCACTGTAGTCAGACATATCACAAACCTGGGGTTCAAACTCAACATTCCCAAGTCCTGCCTCTCACCGTCACGAGAAGTGACGTGGGTGGGCTTGCACTGGGATCTCCAAAGCGCCACCGTTTCCCAGAGTCGAGTGAATGCGGCGAAACTTCGAAGGAAACTCTTTGTCGTGTTACACTCGATCTCGATAACACGAAAACTCTGGGACTCTCTACTAGGGTCTTTGAATTGGGCGTCTCTGACCGTGCCCTTGGGCCGGCTCCGACTAAAACGCCTCATTCAGCTGGGCAACAGGCACTTCCCTATCTCGCCCCCTTACCGTTTGTGGACGGTACCGCGCTCAATACATCTGAGACTGACACACTGGGTCGCTCGGGGCACGCTCTCTGCGGCTGTGCCCTGGACTGCTCCTCCGCCGACCATCTGGGTAGACACAGATGCGTCGAGCGAGGTGGGGTGGGGCTATCAATCAGACATGGGACATCAAAACCACGGCAGGTGGTCGGGGCTCTCACACTTCCACATCAATGCCCTGAAACTGTTGGTGCCGTTGTTCTTCCTGCGGGATCACGGACTGGTCCTCACGGGCAAGTCGGTGGCCTTCAGGATGGACAACATGTTCGCGGTTCATTGTATCCAAAAGCAGGGCTCCTCCAGGTCTGTTGTGCTCCAAGACCTGGCGGAGAAATTGTTTTACCTGGCCGATCATTACAGCATCACCCTGCATGCGACTTACCTGCCCGGGACGGCCAATCTTTGGGCGGATGCTTTGTCGAGAGGACAGAGCACCAAGGTAGAATGGTCATTAAGACAAAGCGTTTTCGACGACCTCGCAGCCTCCTGGGGCCATCCGCAGGTGGACTTGTTCGCCTCCTCAGGGACGAACAAGCTGCCGGACTACCTCACCCGCTGGACTTGTACTCAGGCGGGGGGGGGCCGGATGCCTTCAGCGAGGACTGGAGCAGGTGGCAGTCGATTTACGCTTTTCCACCGCCCGACGCACTGCTTATGTGCAAAGTCCTACACAGGCTGAGAGAGTACCGTGGCAAGGTTTGGTTAATCGCGCCCCTCTGGCCGGCCCAAGCCTGGTACGCTCAGCTGAAGCGATGGTGCCCGAGTCCCGTTCCCCTGTCTGTCTCAGACTTCCACTTGGGACAGATTGGAGACCTAGGGACCTCGTTGGCATTCGCATCGTGGATGTTTGTGAGGCAGGGTGGTTGCCGAAATATGGACGTTGCTTGACTGATATGCTTAATCAGCACTGGACTAAGGCTACTTGGAAGACTTACGAGTCTCATTGGAATACTTTCACTAAATGGATCAATGACACCGAACAAACAGTTCCGTCGGTTGCGTTAGTCTTCCATTACCTTAATCACTTGTTTGCGACACGCACATACATGTACAACACCATTAAGAAACACCTGTCCGCTATTCGGGAGCCTTTTGAGACCTTGACGGGGCTGGTGCTCCCTCACAAGGAGCTGTCTTTTTTCATGAAAGTCTGCTTTAGGCTCAGACCGCCCCCACGCCAGATCCCGCTTCAATGGTCTCTGGCGAAGGCTCCTTACCTCACCCATCTACACCACTAACCCAACACCTGTTCATCTGCTTGATAAAATTTGTTTCTTTTAGCGTTGGCTACAGGAGAGAGGGTCTCGGAGTTGGCTGCCATGTCGAGGGCCCCGAATTGCATGAGTTTTTCGCCTTCCTTGGGGCCAGTCACTTTGGCCCCTTCCGTTCATTTTGTGGCCAAGAATGAACGTGAGGCGCACATTTTTAAGCCGTTTACTGTACCAGCTTTAAAATGTGGGAGCACGCATCATCCGCTATGCCCGGTAAGAGCCTTGCATACGTATACGCCGCTGTGCCGACGTCGGGGACGGCACTCTGGTTGGCCCCTAAGACAGGGACACGGTTAGGCAAACGTGCTGTGGGACTTCATTTACGCCATGTCATTACTGCGAGTAATCCCCTTACAAAGGGCTCCGCTCATGATGTCTGCTCTTATGCAGCGACTGTGAGATTTCTCAACAATTCATCACTTTCGGATATAGCCGACACAGGGTTATGGTCCTCCCACAGCACTTTTGTCTCATCGTACCTGTCCTGTCCACTGCCAGGCCAGGTGTGCCTTGTGTTGCATTAGGCCAATGTGTCACGTGATTCATCTCCATCCTGTGTCTCTTCTCATCCCATACTGTATTTTCTTCCTTTCCCTACACTGGGGGGGGGGGGAGGGGGGGGGGGGGTCATTTTGTATGATTGTACAATGCCTTTCTCTCTTTCATTTTACATGTATGTCATCCCTGTTTAGTATTAAGGTTATCTCTCTTACTTCTTTACGTATAGACTCTACTGTCTAGGGGTTACTTGTTTGGTATGTCTATGCCTCATACCCGGTTTTTGTAATTAAAGAGTGTCCTTGGAGATCTTCCGCCTACTGTGCCTTGCCTTCAGATTCTTGTCTTCATGTACAACTTGCCTTCATTCTTCCCAGATTGGTGTGCCATTCTCCGGTCGACATGACCTATTCCTTAGCCTGCTGCGGCACTTTTAAGACCCTAGACTGATACTGGTAACATGTACAGTACTGTACTTCCTTAATATGCACCGTACTGTTACGCTCTTTTTCTGATAATAAACTTATTTGTTTATTTGTGTCTTTTCTTGGTCCTCTGCTTGTGCTACGGCTTGGGGTTTATGGCTTATTGGATGTCCGCCTCCAATTTGGGATTCAAGCCCTACGTTGGAAACGTAGAGACTGCTACTAAATTGGGAGGTTTGACGACCTCCCTTATAACCAAATAAGGAAAACCTCTTATTTGGTAGCAGTCTCGGAGTATCCAACGACAGAGTATCCCGCCCTCATGCCGATCCCCTGCCCATCCAATCTAAACTGATTACTTGATACCTCGATACTTTGGCAGGTCCTGGCGCAGGCTCATAGAACATGGAGCATGGCTCAGAGGAGAGCAGCTAGATTAAATGGGTAACTATAACAATTCTTTCTCTCCTTCGCTATCTCTTCTTTCCTAGTCGTCTCGGAGTGTGTACAACGTGCCTAGTAGTGAATTGAGGTGCAACTCTAGAGATTATTTGGTTACTTCGCGTGAGTACCGATAAATCGGCCCGCTGTGGTAGCGGCTGAGATCATAAGCCCTACGTTGGATACTCCGAGACTGCTACCAAATAAGAGGTTTTCCTTATTTGGTTATAAGGGAGGTCGTCAAACCTCCCATTCTTGTTAAAAGAGTACTCTTTGTTTAAATCTGTTGTTACTTCATATTTTGCAATTATTTGTCTTTATATTATATGTATTCATTGTCGATAGTATCAATTGCTTGCTTTTGCGATTTCCTTAGTTTATTTGTGCAATAAATGTAGGTTATTTGTAGGGTAGTTATTGATAGGGGTCACTTGAGGCATGCTATGCTTACAGGTACCTACCCGATAGCATTATCGTTAGTGAGTGCTGTACTGTATTTTATATATTATTTTGTAATAGTATAGATATCTTATCATTATTTGTATTTTGTACTATTGTTAATGTCTTGTCATGTTGCAAATTTGATTTTAAATAATATTTTGACATTTAACATGTAGTTTCTTTATTCATGCAGAGTTTAGTAAAATTTACCAGAACGTCCCGGACTTCCCAAACTTGACTAATTCCTTTAACGTGACGATAGTGCGTTGTTATATGTGCGATTAGTTTGCTTGGGAAACAGATTAACTTGCTCATGTAGTAATGTACACCCTATGTGGTGGATGTGTTCTTTTATTTAATAATTTTCATTTTAGTAAGCGTTGTTTCCACATAGCGATTTTGATAATTTAATTTGACTTTATATTGTCCTTGTCCCAATTTTGGTTTGTTTAGTTTGCAAGTTTTACATTTTAATCATAATCATAAAAAGGAAAAAACGAGTAATCATAATCTAATCATAATCAAAAATTATTCCGGATGATAATCAAAATCAAATCATAATATTTTTTTATAATCATGCCCATGTCTTCTGTGAGCTAGCCTCAGTTTTTTTTTTTTTTTTTTTTTTTTTTTAGTAGTTTTTTTCCAGCCCCGGCTATGTATTCCATAATTTATATATTCCCCGAAATCTGGGGTTTTTGGTCGAAAAACTTTTACGCCTAGGCTGCTGCATCTTTGTTATTTTGCTTGCTTCCACATTCCCGCGCATCCCCAAGCGTAGATGTGTTTCGTACCTGTAGAATGGCGTTAAGTAGAGCTCTCTAAGTCAACTGGTTCAGTTGTGATGATGATTTCATTGGAGATAACTTTATGGCAAAAACAGCCACTTTACACTACTTTTCGATACTTAACAATAACATACAGGCACACACGAACAAGCGACGCACTCCTTCTTGTGGTCGGAGATGCGCGGCGTCGGTCCAGCCGGCTGTTGTTTACATGCGTCGGACGGACGCCTCGCACACCAAGCTTACAGGCTTTCAAGCTGCCGGAGCCCCAGAGCCCTACTGGGTAGCTCGGGGTGTGTTTTTTATGGGTGCCTCAGAGCCCTTCCGGGTCTGATGGGTTAAGGGATGAGGTCACGAGGAACCTTTTTACCTGTCATAGACCTATTTTACTGTTAGGCAATCCGAACAGAGGCAAGGGGTGTGAGGAGCTTGCCCAACTATCTCCACCAGCCGAGAATCGAACTCAGTCTCCGGGTTAGAAACCGAGCGCTCTACCAATGTCGCTACTGGTCACCCCTCAGCTAGTGTTGACGTCATAGAAAGATGGCGGCATCTTGCACAATCTCGGATTTCGTCTCTAAGCGGCAAACACCGTGACAGTGGCAGATTCTTTTAGTTCAGTTAACTTTTTTTATTGTTTTTGTTGATGTTTTCTAGTTTTATGTCAATTTTTTTCATTATTTTTGCTTTTTTCGGGTTTTGACTGGAATATTTGTGTGCCAAGATGGAAGCTTTTTGGGCGAACATGGAAATTGGGAATATTTGGTGTCTACAACGAAGATTTAAACATACTGATGTGGCGAAGATGGGGCTCCACTGTACATAATAGTGTGGATATTGGTGTTTATAAATTAACAAACACATAGATACGTAGCAATGGGAGGTGTAGGATGCGGATGCTCAACCCCCAGGACAATAGGATTAGACCAACATTGAATAATTAATTAAAACCATGGGTATACAGTACTATATTATTATATTTTTGTAATATTTTCCCATCCTCAAATGTTCCAATTTTTTATTTTTTATTTTTTTTCAAAATTGTCTACATCATGAGTTAATAACTTCCTAATAAAACATGGCATCAATTGAAAGACTTCTCAATTATTTGCACAGGTATGCCTTAGTCACCTTATGGCTGCTCTACAATCTGTATGATCTGCAGTGATCATGACAAGTCCCCACCCTAAAATCCTACTATCTTACCAAATACTTATAATATGCTTTACTGAAAGCATTAATATTGTAACGTACCTGATTCTCTGTGGTGATGCCGTGACAGATACACTGCAGGAGGGGGTGAAGGTGTTTGTGTCGTAAGGTGTCAGCACAACCCTCGGCCACCATCGCCAAGGAAAGGTACGCTCCCTTCACCTGAAAAGATTAGTGTATGTTATTAGCCAGATATAAATGGGAGAACTGTCAAATGAGAGAAATAGTAATTTCACATGCATAATCATCAGCGCCATTTATAGCACCCGGTACATTATAAGCATAGTTTTCTTAGAACTCACCAAGGTCGCTCCAGCACTCCCCCGGCCCCCGATCACCCGGAGAGGCTCCGATCTCGGCAGGCAGACATGTAGCGGAGCCAAAGCCACAAGCCCGCCCACCACACTTCCAGGCGCACCCTTCATATTAATCGTCTCCCCGGGCCAGGCGCCTGATGGACTATTATCTAGTCCAACTTGCGCCCGACCCCTTCCCCCAAATGACGTGTTCACTCAACTATTCACAAGCATTCTCCATTCATTCCTGTTTATTACCACTTCTTTTGCCTGATCTATAGTCATTCCTCTATCATCCAAAGCTTGTCTTACACAGTCTCTCCATCTCAATGGGGGTATTCCTGCCCTTCTATCTCCCCTTGTATCTGACTCATATATTCTCTTTGTAAGCCTTTCATCTCCCATTCGTTCAACATGGCCATACCAGCTCAGCACCCTTCTGTCCACTCTGGCTGACAAATGTTCCTGCTGCCACACTCTCCTACGTATCTCTTCATTCCTCAATCCGTCTCTACGAGTAACTCCACACATACTCCTTAACCCCTCCAACCCGGAAGGGCTCTTGAACGCCCATAACAACCTCGGCCCGCGCAACCCGGAAGGGCTCTTGAACGCCCATTGCTTGCGTGCGTGCTTTCGAATGCCGCGCGTACATTTTCGGTATCATGGGACGGTAGGTGGCGCCACCAGGCGTAAACTACGCCACAGCAACAGTATCTACCCCGACGCCATCATGGACAGTACGCCAAATAGTGATTCCGCTGTGTCCGATACTGTGCTTCCTACGACGCCCTTGCTAGTTCGTCGCGCCTTACCCCGACGCCATCGCCTAAATGTGTTATCTCCCGGAGGTATTGACGAGACATTGAGACTTTATGAGCGAGCTGATGCCAAGCATAATGTTGATGATGAAGTCAGTGACGACTCCAGTAATTATAAGTCGAGTGATTATGGCCATGAGAGTGACAAAGAAGAGCAATTCCTGGGATTTGCGAGAGAACATGACAGTGATGAGAGTGATGTACCAGTTGTTGAGGAAGCTGGTTTACCTAAAGACAGTGAACTTGAGAGAGTGAGTGAGTGGGAGAGTTCAAGGTCACTCACCAAATTTCGCATAAGTGACACGACGCCAAGCCCTTCCCCGGGTAAATCGCCTTTCAAGCTACATTTGTATAAGCAGAAAATACTTGAGAAGGCGGCCGCGGCAGCTAGGGAACAAGCAAAACTACTTGGTGAGGATGAGGCTGTGAGTGAGGGTCAGCGTGGTGACCCTTCTCGTCCGCCATTGTCTCCCTTATCTACCCACGCCACCCAAGATGACCCGGATACCCCGCATTCTTCCCCACCACCCCCACCATTGCCAAGGGTTGAGGATCCCACACTTTCGGCCTATTTGCCTCCTAGGTCCCCCGACAGGAGACATACTGCTGCCGAAAAGGGGAAAGGTAGGAAATATACCAAAAAAATTAAGAAAAGTAAGAGAGTTTTGTTCGAGGCTCCCGCGGCGTCCACCCCGGCCGGCCCCAGCCATACGTCCCCGCAACTTTCCCCACGGTCCTCCCCACCTCTCCCGCCTTCAACATGTCTTCCTGAAGAAGTCTTTGAGCTCGCATCACCAATACCTGGGCCTAGTGACAGTGAAACATTGCTTTCTGTCACTCGTCGCAGGCCAAGGAGCCCAGGACCTCGGGGGGACACAGCCTCACCTGCCACTCCTTCCCCACCTCGCCCACCCGCACGCCGCCCACGCATCACTGGTTCCCCGCCAGATTATGTGGGGGCCACTGATGATGAAGGGCACCTCTCTGAAGACTCTGGCCATGATTACATAGGTCCACCGTCAGGGCAAGATGACCACTCTGATGATGACTATATGGACATCGACGACCCTCGACCCATCCGCTTGGCCCGGCGTCGTGCTGCCGTCGTGCTGCCCACCGCCCTGGCCGCCGCCCTCGCCGCCCTAGGGCGCGCGCCTCCCGAGTTGGCCGTGGGCGTGCTGGGCCACCAGCTGGAGCTCCTCGTCAGCGTAGACAAGACCCATTCTACGTTTTTCAGTGGCAAGACGTAGTTGATGAGGATGGATACAACCCTGATGTGCCAGCTTTTGATGAGGTACTGGAGGGTTCAGGCATTACCCCCAATTTTCCTGCAGGCCCCAATGCTCCACCACACGAACTATTTGAGGCCTTCTTTGATGAGGAGGTGGTAGGCTATGTTGTCAAAGAGACAAATAAGCAGCACCAATTCCAGGTCCACTTTTTGGGAAAGGTGACCAAGGGCCACATGAGGCAGTGGACCCCAGTGACTCATAAAGAGTTCATGGTGTTCCTGGCACTCACCATGCTAATGCCTCATGTCAAGAAGCATAGGTTGCCTGACTATTGGATCACCAATGATCTGATATCCACCCCTGCCTTCGGGAAATATATGTCTCGCGACCGGTACCTTGATATCCTCGTAGCGCTCCATCTTGTCACCAACCTTGACGTCCACCTCCCAGACAAGCTGTGGAAGATTAGGACGTTGTACGAGATGATGCGAGAACGCTTCACCTCCTACTTCAAGCCCTTCCGCAAGGTCGTCATTGACGAGTCTCTTGTGCTGTTCCGGGGAAAACTCAGCTTCCGGCAGTACATCCCCTCAAAAAGACATCGCTTTGGCATAAAATTCTTTGTGCTGTGCGACTGCCAAACTGGCTATGTCCTGGACTTCCTGGTCTACAGCGGGAAGGAAGGGGACTTGCTTGTGGACCCCCTCATTGGCTTTGGCGGAGCAGTGGTGCAAGCCATGATGGACCGCTACTTTCACAAGAATCACGTCCTCTACACGGACAATTATTACACGTCCCCCACTCTCTCACAGTACCTGCATGAGCGCAAGACGGGGACTGTAGGCACAGTACGAGGGAAAAGGAAGGGCATGCCACCTTTCCCTCCAAAGACCAAAAAAGGTGATGTGTTCAAGAAGAAGTCGGGGCCCATTCTGGCTATCCACTGGCACGACCAGCGGAAGGTCAACCTCCTGACCACCATCCACAAGGGGGAAATGGTGGAGACTGGCAAGGTGGATCGCCGCACCCAGGCCAGGGTGACCAAGCCCGATGCTGTCCTGGACTACAACATCAACATGAGGCTGGTGGACAAGTCCGACATGCAGATAGGCTTCATTGACTGCCTGCGTACCTCGTGCAGATGGTACAAAAAGTTCTTTCTGCATATGGTGGACATGTCAGTTCTGAATGCCTACAACATATACAAGCTTCGGAATGTGAACACACCCATGAAGTTCAATAGCCTGCGGAGGTTCCAAAAGCAGGTGTTGACGGAGCTCCTGGAGAAGTATGCTACGCCACAGAGGGCAGTGGCACATCCTGGGCCCGCCGTTATTGACCGCTTGCAGTGTGCTCAATACTTGATTAGGCACAGGCTTGGTTCCCTGCCTCAGAATGAATCAGGAAGAACACAGCAGAAGCGGTGCCATGTCTGCTACAACAGCAGGGTGAGGCCGAGGTCAGGTAAAAAGTCAACCATGGAGTGTGTGGAGTGCAAGGTGGCACTCTGTGCTTTAGAGTGCTTCTTTGATTACCACTCCAAGCTGGAGTTCTAATAATCATACTGAAATTGCCAAATAAAATGACAATATGTACACTATAATTATATATAGGCAAAAAGTGGAAGAAAACCAATTTATTGTAATACAAAAGTCATGTATTATGAGAACATTGATACAAATACAATTACACCATAATAATATCTGAAAGTGACACATATGTATATACCAAGTGACATTCATATGATTAGAACCTATAGAAATATATAAATCAGTGAAAAAAAGACAATAAATTGTATATAAAACGTTTACAAATCATATAACTAAGTGAAAGTGACACAAGACCTAATATTTGATGGCCAAAGTATAATAAATACCTGTGATAATGAATAATCAGTGCCTAGTACAACAATAACCTACCTCAATTACTAATAAATGTACGGTATCGAGTGAAAATGAGCATTATCAGTGACAGTGACACTCTCTAAAGCATATTTGTCAAAGTGAAAGTGACACAAGACCTAATATTTGATGGCCAAAGTATAATAAACACCTGTGATAACGAATAATCAGTGCCTAATACAACAATAACCTACCTCAATTACTAAAAATGTACGGTATCGAGTGAAAATGAGCATTATCAGTGACAGTGACACTCTCTAAAGCATATTTGTCAAAGTGAAAGTGACACAAGACCTAATATTTGATGGCCAAAGTATAATAAACACCTGTGATAACGAATAATCAGTGCCTAATACAACAATAACCTACCTCAATTACTAATAAAATGTACGGTATCGAGTGAAAATGAGCATTATCAGTGACAGTGACACTCTCTAAAGCATATTTGTCAAAGTGAAAGTGACACAAGACCTAATATTTGATGGCCAAAGTATAATAAACACCTGTGATAACGAATAATCAGTGCCTAATACAACAATAAGCTACCTCAATTACTAATAAAATGTACGGTATCGAGTGAAAATTAGCAATATCAGTGACAGTGATACCCTAATAAACATATTTTATATAATTGGCCTCAAAATAACTAGAAAATATCAAATAAACATCACATTCTCAATATCAAACACTAAAATCGTCTAAGGGAGATAAATACTTTGGCGCGACGAGCGGCTAGGTGCGTCGTAGCCATGGCCGGGGCGACGCGTCCGAACGCGGGAAGAATTTGCCGCCGAAAAGCACTCGTCTTCCCGCGCTCACCATTATGCAACCAGAGGGGCTAGAGACCTCTACTCAACGCCATTCGACAGAGGAAGGTTTGTGGAACATTATTCTTTTTTATTCACAACATTACATGCCATATTCATTGACTTACAGAGTAGTTAACATAGGCCAAAGATCGTCAAAACACCCGGTACCGGAGCACAGTCGCAAGCTATAGCCCCCGGGGCTGGAGGGTTAAGCAGCTAATCTCCATCACATCCAGCTTTCTTCTCTCCTTTTTTTCAGAGCCCATGTCTCAGCCCCATACATCACTGTTGGCACAACAATTCCTTGATACATTGCACTTTTTACTTTCATTCCGAGATTTCACGTCTTCCACATACTTCCCATTGCTCCGAAAACATTCCTTCCTTCACACACTCTCTGTTTTACCTCCATTTCCATACCTCCACTCCTGCTTATCATTCCTCCTAGATATTTAAAACACTCTACTTGTTCCAATATTTCCCCATCCAGCCTCACATCTAGATTCACCCTATGATCACCCCTGTTACACACCATTACTTTACTTTTATTGACGTTCACCTTCAGTTTCCTCCTCCCACAAACCACTCCAAACTCTTTGACTACCCGCTGCAATTTCTCCTCAGAATCCGCCACCAACGCTGTGTCATCAGCGAACAGCAACTGATTCAGCTCCCAATCTCTACCATTCTTTCCTAATAAACCCAATCCTCTTCCCATAGTTCTCATTTTCACCTCCCTCACCACACCATCCACAACACTTACTAAAATCAAATTTATGAAATAAAAGAACATAATCCACCACATAGGGTGTACAGAACCACATGAGCAAGTTAATCTGTTTCCCAAGCAAACTAATCGTACACATAACGCACTATCGTCACATTCAAGGAATTAGTCCTGGTGAACTCCGACCCGAAACTGTAAACTCCTCACTCAGTTCACCTTCACCCTCACTGCCGTTCGAGAGTCCTCGTATATCTTAATTATCACACGCACCAGCCACTCCTCTACGAGAAGTTTTCTCATAGCCCACTGCACAACTTCTCTGGGCACTCTATGAAAGGCTTTCTCCAGGTCTACAAACACAAGATACAGATCCTTATCTTTAAGTACCGTTAACTGGGGTAATTTCGGACTGCGGTCATATCTTCGGACTTAAGCGAAATTAAGTAATTAGCCATTGTCATTATAAAATGGAAACGCTTTTTATTGTTTGCTTTTTTGTGGGGTCCGTTTAGAGAAATGGCAAAGGAAGAGCATGTAAAAGCCCTAGGGAACTGATATGAGTATATGTCTATCTATCTATCTATCTATTTACTCAGGCCCAATCCCCACTTTTCCTATTATTATTCTTTTCTTTTTCCCTCTTTTCCTTTTTTTTTGGGGGGGGGGGTAGCCGACTCAAGACTGAGCAAGAACAAGGAAAACACAACATAAAACAACGAACACACACAGACAAAACACAAATTCTTAATTCACACACATCTACAGTAGGTCACCCAGGAGAAGACCCAGAGACCAGGATCACCAAGGTCCCTCCAGCACTCCCCCGACCACTTTTATTTGTATATGTATATATTGTATATGAGTATATGTACACAGAACAAATATTATATACCTGTATACAGTGGAACCCCCATCTTAGCTCCTAATCGGTTCTGCAGAAATGGAGTTAAGATTGAAACAGCCAAGATTGGGGCACTGTTCTTATGAGGAAAATTCTAATCGGTTCCATGCTCATTCTAAAAGTTGCACTTTTTGCCAGTTTTAGCCCATGAAAACATGTTTTTTGTCTACATTAAGTAAATCTTATGCATTGTAAATAATAATGTAGACATGGCTAAATAACAGTCCTAACCATAAAAACTTAGGTGCATTATTAATACTGTACATTGAGGCATTATTCTTATGGGAAAAATGGTAAGCCTAGGCTAGGCTAGGCAGCCTACTGTAGGTTCTAAATTTGTCCAGTCACCCCTCAAGTACCCATTTCGCCCCAAATATATCCAATAAATACATATTATGAGGGGAATATGTATAAATACATAAGGTGCATTATAAATACTGTACATTGGGGCATTATTCTTATGGGAAAAATGGTAGGCCTAGCCTAGGTTCTAAATTCGTCCAGTCACCCCTCAAGTACCCATTTTGCCCCAAATACATCCAATGAGGAGAATATGTATACAGTAGAGTCACGCATCTCACGCATTTCGATCCCACGATTACGCATCCCACGGTACTATCCAATGGCTACCTGAATTCTCATCCCACGAAAAACTACACGATTCCCACGGATGCAGAGCTAATGGAAGCTCTACAGGACGCCGAACTTGATGCCATGGACGATGATTTCACGGGCTTTAGGGCCGATACTTAAGGCTATCCCTCAACATCATCATCATTGGCAGCGACGGTGGGGTGACGGAGAACGAGAGTGGGGCCACGGAGGGTGGTAACGAACATCCGCCTCCCGTCTATCACCACATCTATCTATCTATCTATTGCCTGACGCCGTGATCCCCGAAGGGGTGGCCACGAACGAACCGCCCCCATGCACCTCTGTCCCCAGTCAGTCGACGCCCCTCCCCCCAACCAGCACCACCTTCGTTCATGTACTTCCTCACTCCATCTGTAACCACATCCTATCACCACATCCATCACAATAATCACCTCATCAACTTTTCTAAGTTTTTTGTTTGTGTTTTACTTACCTTTCTTTTCATAGCAGCTTGAAAGCCTGTAAGCTTGTTTTGAAAGGCGTCCGTCCGACGCATGTAAAAAACAGCCGGTAAGGCGTCGCTTGTTCGTGTGTAGCTGTGTTATTGTTAAGTAGTGAAAAGTGGCCGACATCGCCACAAAGTTCTCTCCACGGAAATCGTCATCACAACTGAACCAGTTGACTTAGAGAGCTCTACTCAATGCCATTCTACAGGTACGAAACACATCTACGCTAGGGCATGTGCGGGAATGCGGAAGCAGTCAAAATAACAAAGATACGGTAGCCTAGGCGAGACGTTTTTTCAGCCAAATCCCCCAGGTTTTGGGGATATACCGGTATTATAGAATGCGCAGCTGAGGCTGGAGGGTTAAAGCAACTTACTTTGGATTATTGGCATGTAAAGTGATGGTCAATAGTCGCCCGACGATAGCCTCCAGTACTTTTGTAATTTTCCCCATTACTTTAATACTCTGCATCCCACGAATTCCGGTCCCACGGTAATATTTCGGTACCAATAAATCGTGGGATGCGAGATTCTACTGTAAATACATATTATGAGAAGATTACTTATCACACAGACTTTATTTTAAATCATTGTCATAGCCTATTTAGCCTAGCCCAACATCGTCGGCATTTCCGCCGCTTTCGTCCATGGACTGGCCTTTCCTCTGTGTTTTGAGCATGAATTTCCTTCATTACTACCACCAGGCCCACCATCCCTATCACCAGATGAACTAGAGGTTATAATAAACGCGAGAGATACGAGGTTCAGGCACAAAAAAGCTTGCAAACAGCTGGTTTTTCAACATAGAAACGAATGGACTGTGAGGCTGTGAGCTAGCCTCAGCTAGTGTTGACATCATACAAAGATGGCGGCATCTTGCAGAATCTCGGATTTCGGATTTCGTCTCTAAGCGGCAAACACCTTGACAGTGGCAGATTCTTTTAGTTCAGTTAACTTTTTTTGATTGTTTTTGTTTATGTTTTCTAGTTTTATGTCAATGTTTTTCATTATTTTTGTTTTTTTCGGGTTTTGACTGGAATATTTGTGTACCAAGATGAAAGCTTTTTGAGCGAACATGGAAATTGGGAATATTTGGTGTCTACAACGAAGATTGAAACAACGAAGACTGATATGACGAAAATGTGTAAATTTTTTGCTACCCTGCCAAACTTCTATCACCCTGAAGAAATTTGTTTGTATGAATAATGCTGTGACTGATATAATTTTGTAGTAAAATTACCAGAGACAACATCCACCAAAGGAAATTTGTAACACTTGTATAACGGTACCTTACCTTTGGATACCTTTGGATGTGTTCGCCGCTCCTCTAGCGGCACCAAGGAGCGCCACGCCCCTCGTTATGGGTGGTGATTTGGTGCAGTAGACTGTTTGAAGCGACAGCTCGCTCCCTTGCGAGGATGGGCTCGTCTGGCACTTTTTGCAGTTCGACATCTAGGGCTCTCTTAAAGTTGTCTAACGAGATGTCCTTCATGTCTCTTACTCGCCGTGGGAGTTTGTTGAATCTCTACGTCAATTATTTCACCTGCTTTGTATGGGGATGTTAATACGCTACAGTATTCAAGCCGCGGTAGCACTAGAGATTTGAAGAGCGTTATCATAGGCAATTCACCGCGTGTTTTAAAAGTACGCAGAATCCAACCCGTTAAGACGTTTCGCAGCCGCCACTTTGACCTGGTTATGTACTTTGAAACCCATATTTTCAGACATTAATACCCCAAGGTCTTTCACACTGTCTTTCCGTTCTATTATGTGGTTAGATTCTGTTAAGTAATTTGTAATTTCTTTAACACCATTATTATCTCCGTACCGTATTAATTGGAATTTTTCCTCATTGAATTGCATGTTGTTTTCCCTGGTCCACTGGAACACTACATTCATGTCTTCCTGCAGTCGGCCCGTGTCCTCTTGTGTGTTTACTATCTTGCTTAATTTTGTGTCATCAGCAAAAGACAACACCGTACTGTGTCTGGTGTTGGTATCTATGTCGCAAATTAGTATGAGGAACAGAAGGGGCGCTAGCACTGTTCCTTGGGGCACTGAGCTTTTGACATCCGAAGGCTCATAAGTAACTTGGTTTACTGCTACCGAGTGTTTTCGGTTTACGAGGAAATTGTATATCCACCGTCCGATTTTCCCAGTTATACCTTTTGCTTTCAGTTTGTGGGCTATTATACCATGGTCACATTTATCAAATGCCTTAGCAAAATCGGTGTAAATGACATCCACGTCTTTCTTTTCTTCTAGCGCTTTAAGAATTTTGTCATAGTGTTCCAAAAGTTGTGAGAGACACGATCTTCCCGCTCTGAACCCATGTTGACCGGTGTTGTGTAGTTCATTTGCCTCCATGAATGTTGAAATATGCTTCGCAGGACTCGCTCTAAAACTTTAATGATGTGAGAGGTTAGAGCTACCGGGCGGTAGTTTTTTGGTAGTGCTTTACTTCCTCCTTTATGCAGTGGGGCAATTATTGCGTTTTTCAAGCTATCTGGTATGTCACCAGTGTCTAGACTCCTTCTCCACATTATAGCCAGGGGTTTTGAGAGGTTTTCCTTACATTTTTTCATTAGGATCGAATTCCATGAGTCCGGGCCTGGTGCTGAGTGGGATGGCATGTTGGAAATGGCCTCTTCTATGTCTTTTGGACCGAAATCATTATCCAGCATCTGAGGGGTTTCCGTGGGGGAGGTTTCCATGAAAAATATATTTTGGTCTCTGATGACTTTTGTTTCATCAGGCTCACTGAATGCCATTTCATACTGCCTGCTTAAGAGTTCGCTCATTTCCTTTTTGTCCCCTGTGAAAGAGCCGTCCCCTTTGCTCAGTGGGCCGATGTTTGATGTTGTTTTAGCCTTTTGTTTGGCGTATGAAAAGAAGTATTTGGAATTTTCCTTTATACCTGCAATAGCTTTCCTCTCCTCTTCCATATGTTGTAGTTCATATGATATTCTTAGCCTTTGTTCAATTTCCACAATTTCTCTATCTATTTCGACCTTTTGCCTATCCTGTAGATTTTGATGTGTGCGTCTTTGTGTGAGTAATTTTCTTCTTCTGTACAGCCTCCTCCTTTCCCGATCTTGTTTGCTTCTTCGTTTTGTTTGTTTTGCAGGTATATGGTGGCTACAGATTTGGGTCATGGTTTCTGTTATTAAGACTAGACATTCTGCTGGTGTCAGGTTATCCATTAAATCTTCCCAGTCTATTTCCTCCATTTCTTGATTTACCTCTTCCCACCTAATGTTTTTGTTATTGAAGTTAAATTTACTGAAGGGGCCGGTTTTTGTTCTCGATTCTGAGGTTGTCTGTACACTTTCTAAGGTTGTTTTGATCTCAATTAATTTATGATCTGAGTATGTTGTGTCCGATATGTTAATGCTGTGTACTAGAGAGTCGTTGTTAGTGAAGACCAGGTCTAAGATATTGTTTTCCCGTGTGGGTTCAGCAATATGTTGGGCAAGACTAAAAAAATCACAAAGTTCAAAAAGCTCTCTCGTATTAGTATTTGCTTCTCCGGTGTTATTTGCCACTAACTGGTTTTCTAGTTGTCTCCATTTAATGTTTGGTAGGTTAAAGTCTCCTAGCCATATACTATTTGGTGTTGGGTTCCCCAGGGTTTCCACTTCTGATTTTATTTTGTTGAGCTGGGTTTTGAATTCTTCTCGGGATGAGTCTGGAGGCCTGTATGTAACAATAACTGCTAAATTTAGGGATTCTATTTTAACTCCAAGTATTTCCACCACTTCATTACTGTTATTTAGGAATTCAGTACATATCAGTGAGTCATGTATGTACAAGGCTACACCTCCATGTGATCTATGCGTTCTGTCCGCCCTATGTAGGTTGTAACCAGGAATCCATACCTCACTATCTTCCTGATCTTTAATGTGAGTTTCTGTGAGAGCCGCAAATATAGCGTTTCCTTCTTCTAGCAGGCCCCTAATAAATGGTACTTTGTTCGTGGTTCTATTTTTTAGGCCTTGGATATTTGCAAACAAGATTGGGGAGGGATTGTTTGGAGTACTATGTGTACCTAATAGTCTTCGGGATGTAATTGCCCCCTGGGGGTTAGGGAATAGAATATGCCCCACGTGCCTTCTGCGTGTCGTAAGAGGCGACTAAAGAGGTTGGGTCGGTGGGCTTGCGACCCCCACCCGGAAAAAATATCTAAGCAAAGAAAAACGAACGAACAGCCTCGGATGCGGACGGAACCAACGTTGACGAACCACGACCGACTAAGGACATGCCTTCGGACATTCTGAGAATGGCTACGTGGAATGTTAGTGGCATGAATGATGGAACAAAAGAGAGAGAGGTTCTGGAAGTGTTAGTGAATGCCCGGCTGGATGTATGTGGAATGACAGAGACCAAATGGAAAGGTTCAGATGTGAGAGAATGGCGATGTGGAATGGGTGTGTGTGCTGGAGTGAGTGAAGGAACAGCGAGAGAAGGTGCATGTTTGTTTGTAAGTAGCAAATGGAAGGAATGTGTAAGAGAGTATGGGTCTGTGGGTTCAAGGATTGTGTGGGTGAGAATGAAAGTAGGATACAAACGTGGGTGATTGTATGCGTGTATGCCCCGACAGAGGATATACTTGAAAGAAAGAAAGAGGAGTTCTGGATGAATGTGGAGGCGTGCCTGGAGAAGTTTGACAAGAACGAAAGAATATTTCTGATTGGGGATATGAATGGTAAGGTGGGTGATAGGAAAGTTGAGGGAGTGGTGGAGGGTGGGGGGTACCATCAGAGGTGAATGGGAATGGTAGTGCACTTGTGGACGTATGTGTGGGAAGGAGGCTGTGGATAGCCAACACCTTCTTCCGACACAGAATGATCCACAGGTACACGTGGAAACGGATGTTGACGATGAAAGATAAGACAGTGGTGGAACGAAAGTCATTGATTGATTATGTATGTGTGGATGAACGAATGAAGAAATCTGTGATGGATGCTAGGGTGTATAGGGGTATTGGAGGGGGTCTGTCTGATCATTATGTAGTGGTAGCTAAGGTTAGGATACAAAAGAAGTGGGTGAGGAGAGCGGGAGGGAGGCGAGAGGAGGGTGGAATGGTGAGGAGGGTGGAGAGGTTGCAGGAGGAGGAAGTCAGGAGGAGTACAGGAGAGCAGTGGAAAGACGACTAGGTGGGTTCGACCTGGAAGTTATGGAGGAAGTGGAGGAGATGAGCAAGGTGTTTAAGGATGAGATCTGTGCAGCATGTGAGGAGGTGTGTGGAGTGAGGAGAAGAGGGAGGGGAGTGAAAGGTACAGCATGGTGGACAGAAGAGGTAAGAATAGCTGTGGAAGAAAAGAAGAAAGCATATAGAGTGTGGTTGGATAGTAGAGGGAATGAAGATTCCGAGAGACAGAAACGAGCGAGGTACGTGGAGAGTAAGAGGGTGGTGAAGAGAGTAGTGAAGGAAAGTAAGAGAAGAGTAGATGAGGAATTTGGAAGGAATCTGAGTGTAAAATGGAGGGAGAGTAAGAAACTGTTCTGGAAAGAAGTCAAGAAAGTTAGGGAAGGTAGCAAGGAAACAGTAAGGGTGTGAAAGATAAGAATGGGAGAATGCTAGCCGAGAAGCAAGAGAGAGTCGAAAGATGGAGGGAGTACTTCAGTGAGTTGCTAAATGAAAGGAATGAAGAGCCAGCAAACATAGCTGGATATGGTATGGGAGGGAGAAGAAGAGAAGTAGTGGAGGAGGAGGTGGGGATCAGGAGGTCAGAAGTGTGGGAAGCCATGAAAAGAGTGAAGTTGGGGAAAGCACCAGGAACAGATGGAGTGTGTGGGGAAATGTTGAGGTATGGTGGTGAGATAGTGATAGAATGGGTATGGAAAATGTGCAAACTAGCATGGGAGAAGGGAGTGCACCCGATGACTGGAAGACTGGCATAATAGTCCCCCTATATAAGGGCAAAGGGGAAAGAGGAGTGTGTGGTAACCACCGAGGAATATGTCTTCTAAGCGTAGTAGGGAAGGTATACAGTAGGGTAGTGATTGAGAGAGTGAGAGTGAGAACGGAGAAATGGATAGGCGACGAGCAGGGAGGTTTTAGGAAGGGAAGAGGATGTGTAGATCAGATTTTTACCCTGAATTGCGTTGTGGAGAAGTATCTGGAGAAGAAACAAAAGGTGTATGTTGCCTTTATGGACTTGGAGAAGGCCTATGACAGAGTGGATAGAGAAGGTTTGTGGAAAGTACTTAGAATATACGGAGTAGAGGGCAAGTTGCTGAAAGCAGTGAAGAGCATGTATGAGGGTGCAAAGGCGGCAGTACGTGTGGAGAGTGAGCAGAGCGAGTTCTTTGACCTGAATGTTGGTTTGAAACAGGGGTGTGTGATGTCCCCGTGGTTGTTTACTGTATATATGGATGGAGTCATGAAAGAAATACTATCAAGAGCAGTGAATGTTGGTGTATCGCTGAAAAGGGAGGGAATTGAGTGGAAGCTACCTATACTGCTGTTTGCGGATGATACAGTTCTGATGAGTGATAATGAATGGGAGTTGCAGGGTCTGGTAAATGAGTTTGGAACAGTGTGCGAAAAACGGAATTTGAAGGTAAATACGGGGAAGAGCAAGGTTATGGTCTTCGAAAGGGGTGAAGTCACAGAGTGTGAGGTGAAGCTGAACGGTCAGGCTATGGAGATCGTCAACTCTTTTAAGTATCTGGCAGTTTGAGTAAAGATGGGACTATGGATAAAGAGGTGCGGGAGAGGGTACAACAGGGGAAGAGGGTTGTAGGAACGCTAAAAGCAGTAACAAGAAATAGGGTGGTCAGTATGGAAGTGAAGAAGTCCTTGCATGACAGTGTGGTAATCCCGACACTGACTTACGGAAGCGAAGCATGGACGTTGGTTGAGAGACTCAGACCAAGAGTGAGAGCAGTGGAAATGAATTACTTAAGGAGTGCGTGCGGAGTTACATGGAGGGATAGACAGACTAATGAGGAAGTAAGAAGGAGGTGTGGTGTGGAGGTAGATGTGCTGGAAAGTGTGAAAAGGAACAACTTGAGATGGTTCGGCCATATGGAACGTATGGAAAGCGAGAGAATGACTAAGAGGGTGTACGAGAGCGAGGTGGAGGGACAGAGGGGAGAGGTAGACCGAATATGAGGTGGAAGGATGGAGTGAGGAACTACATGAACGAAGGCGGTGCTGGTTGGGGGGAGGGGCGTCGACTGACTGGGGACAGAGGTGCATGGGGGCGGTTCGTTCGTGGCCACCCCTTCGGGGATCACGGCGTCAGGCAATAGATAGATAGATAGATGTATTGGCCACTCTTGGGAGGCCAGGAGGTGCTCGAGGTGTTCTATGTGCTCTTCCATCTCCCTCAGTCTCTTCATCTTCATCTGCCCTTTCCCTCCTTGCCTTTTTCCTCTGTCTCGTCCTCGCATAGCTAGAGAGTTTTTTGGGCTACCATTCGTGTTAGGTCTAGCATATCTCCAAGTCCCTTTAACCCTCCAGCCCCGGCTATGTATTATATATATATTCCTCGAAACCCGGGTGTTTTGGCCGAAAAACGTCTAGGCTAGGCTACCGTATATTCGTTAATCAGACTGCTTCCCGCATTCCCGCGCATCCCCAAGCGTAGCTGTGTTATTTACCTGTAGAATGGCATTAAGTAGAGCTCTCTAAGTCAACTGGTTGAGCTGTGATGATGATTTCATTGGAGATAACTTTATGGCCAAAACAGCCACTTTACACCACTTTTCGATACTTAACAACAACATACAGGCACACACGAACAAGCGACGCTCTCCTTCTTGTGGCCGGAGATGCGGGGCGACGGTCCAGCCGGCTGTTGTTTACATGCGTCGGACCGACGCCTCGCACACGAAGCTCACAGGCTTTCAACCACTGGGCGTTCAAGAGACCTTCCGGGTACCTGTTATATGCTTTTTTATGGGCGTTCAAGAGCCCTTCCGTGGTGAGAGGGTTAATATGAAAAGCTGGGCATTTCATATTGTAGCAGGTCTTGTTCTCAAGTGATGTCTTGCAAAGGGATGGGTGGTGGTATTTGCAGGTTTTACCAAATCTACATTTTCCATGAATGGTTATGTTGTTGCAAGAACACTATCATTTAACCCTCGGAATCCGGGAGGCCTCATATGAGGCAAAATGGTCGGCTAAAAATCGCCGCTATAATCATCAGAACTCGGCATCCACGCGTTGTAGCGACGTCATCTCTATGCCATTCTACAGATAACAAAAAGTTCTACAATTTTCAAAAACATTGACTGCTCTAGGTGGTCTCAATCAGTAGCAACTGAATTATGAAGTTGATTTTACCAAAATTCATATGAGGCCCCCCGGATCCCATGGGTTAACCTATTGTGTTTAAAACAAAAAATAAATAAATAAACTTCGGACATGGAACAAAACAATAGTCTGTTACTATTTGCCCTATGAAAATAATTCATAATACTTGTCCATCATTAAAATGGTGGTTAACCCTTTACGAGCGGCCTATGCGGTTTATTTATATGTACCGCCCAGCGGGGTGTTTTTAGCCAAAATAGGGCTGTTTACGTGATCATTTTCATGCCTAAATAAGACCCAGAACGTAAAACAAGTATCTATCCCTGAAAGGGCATAAACAGAGCTTTCGAATGACACCATAACGATCCTTTTATGATGGCTAGTTTTCTTGCAATAACCGTGCAACGCGAGTGCAAAAAGCATGTAATTAGCCACTTTCCCGATACAATTCCGTATATAGCGAGTGAGAGAGGTAGGAGGGAGGTGAGATTCGTGTCAGTAGGTTCGCCGCGGTGGTCTGGAGCAGTCATACACTCGCTACTCTCCTGCCACCACTTGTCTCTCTCTCTCAGCAACATTACGTGCTGAAATTGCCACTCGAGTTATGTCGAGCGCCGCCACATAGTCCAGCTTTATTTAATTCGACTTATGTGGTGAGCCGCTTTTTAAGGGTTAAAGATCAAATAATCATTCTCAGAGTCCAAAAACCCATAAAAATATGATAATATACCAACCGATTTATGTATTTTGGATAATCCTGGATATATAATATATATAATTAGGAGAGGCATATATCTTGTCCAAAACAAAATTATCTGATGAAAGAAACACCAACACATACGTTATACCTATGAAAATGCTCAAAAAAAGCCTCAAATTCATAAAAATATATATGCAGTGATAGAGTATACATACCTATATATTTTCACTAGGTGAGTTATTGATTTGACAGCATTGGTTATTTTTCCTGCTCAATATTTTCTATGAGTGAGTTCAATGCCTAACGAGAACAGATCCAAAACGAATATCTGTTAAAAATCGTATATCACCCCCTCCTACAGTAAAAAACCCTCCCATCCGGAAACCCTAGAGATCCAGACAGGCATTTCGATCCAGATTCATGTTTCAGCCAACCAGACTTGTCTGGATGGCTTGGGAAAAATATACATATATTTTTTTATTTCTTTTTATTACCGTAGTTTAACCAGACCACTGAGTCAATCCGGAAACGATTGAGACGAATAAAAGTTTCCACACATATTATTTACATCCAGTGTTCGATATCCAGACTAGTATGTCAGCCATCCGGAATTGTCTGGATGGCTGAAACCTAAGTCTGGTTCTTTAAGAGTTGGATATCTGGATTCATGTTTCAGCCATCCGGATTTTGTCTGGATGGCTGAAACCTAAGTCTGGTTGTTTAAGTTAGATATCCAGACTCAAGTTTCAGCCATCCGGATTTGTCTGGATGGCTGAATATATGTCCGGACTTTTGGCAGATCCAGACAGGTTTCTCCCCCAATTAGTCTGGATGGGCGAGGTTTTACTGTATACTGATTATACAGGCCTAAAAGTATGGACTGTTCATTTTCCACTAAAACATTGGACAGGAATAAGCAGCAATAATAAAATGTTCATATAAAATAGTAGAAGCTGAAAAATGAATGAAATAAAGCAACGAACGTACGTCCGATGTTCTCCTTGTTTGTCCTGACTTATCCCAGCTTTCTTGGCAATCATTTTACATAAGAAATCACTGTATGTCCGAAGCTTTCCATACAAGTCCGAAGTTTTCCACTTTTCAAGAATACTTCGGACATCATTTAGGATAAGGATAGCTCTCTTATTATGGGGAATAATTTTAAGAGGCTTCCTGGATTATGGCCCACTATCCCCACATATCACTTGACCTAGTTAAATCTCTATAATGTGTTTACAGTCAGGAGAAATTGTTAAAAAACCTCAAAAAATTTCCGAAATTACCCCAGTTTACGGTAGATATCTTTCCTGCAGCTGCTTGACTATGAAGATAGCATCGGTTGTGCCACGTCCTGGCATGATACCGAACTGCATATCGTCAATAGAAATGCTTTCCATTTATCATACCTTCAAAGACTCTCACAGACCTTCATGACTTGGTCAAGCATTTTCAGGCCCCTATAATTTCCACTATCCAATGCGTCACCCCTTTTTTTTCTTCTATATTCTAACTACTCCCTCTCGGGCATAGGCTGAGAGCCTGCACATCCAACCGCTCAACACGGTGAAGCCTGTGAGGTCTTGTTCCAGTCTAGGGAGTGAGACACGTGAAGCACTAGAGTTCAACTCACGGCTCGAAGTAGCCCTATTTCTGAAGCTGCTCCGCCTTCGTGCTTCACCGTCTCACCACCTGCACTCGGAGCCTGACTCTCAGAACGCCACCTATTGAGCAATGAACTCACTAGGCATTGCCCCCCTGTAGCATATTTTGAATATGGGAATATTCATACAGTGCTATTTAATCAGGGAACAATGAAGGTATTTTTTTTGGATTGACAAGGTAGAGGCTTATCTGGAGGCAGATGTAGGGTGCAGGTGTCAAGAGCCTGAGCCGTCACATGCACCGGGCTGTCTCCTTTATCCTTCTCCCCATCCAAGAATCCCAGACTGTGTTCATCCTAAACAAATTCAGCATAATACAAACCAAATTTTATATGGTGGGAGGGGTGGGGAGGATTTCAAACAAATCAGCCACTTCTGTATCTGTATCAAGGTTCAATAATATATAAAAATTATATTTACCTGAGCCGGGTTTTGACTCTTGAGGGCAGGTTCAACCAGAGCCATAAGACAGGGTAGAAGTTTATCCGGGGGCAGATGTAGGGCACAGGCATCAAGAGTTTGAGCCGCTGCATGGACCGGGCTCCCTCCCTCTCCCTCCTCACCACCAAAGAAGCCTAAACAGTTTTCATCTTCGCTCTCACTGCAGGCCACGGTAAACATGGCCGTCACCAGGGGCACCACCAGCTTGTTCTTCAATATATACTGTAAAATACCAACAAAAACCAATAAAACACTACTGTATAGTTAAATATTGTGAGACACATAACTAACATACAAAAATTATCAAGAAAAGGTTATCTAATACTAATAATAGAAAAAAAAATCCGAAAAACAGTGCAAGCAATTACTGTACAGTATTGTGAAAATCAGTGCACAAAAACTCAAAATGCCTGCTACAGGTCTTAATAAAATATATACAGTCGACGCTCGATTTAACGGACTAATAGGGGGGAGACCGAGTCCGTTGCTGGAAAAAGTCCGTAGCTGGAAAATTGCCTTATTTTTTTTTTTTTTTTTTTTTTTTTTTTTTTTTTTTTTTAGAGACACGTTGTGCTGTACTGTCCCTGAAAACATAATAAAGGTCGTATTTGTCATTGATATAAATTTCACATGGGAAAAAAAAAAAAAAAAAAAAAGGAAGGATATCCCCTGTAGGCCTACTCCCTCCCCTCCCCGTCCCGGCCTCAACCCCGACCCCGTTACTGTGATATGTTGAATATGTTGAAGCCTTGTGCTACACCCTATTGATAATGCAAAACTATTGAACACACTTAACCCATTGAGATCCAGCGTCGCACGTGATGCGTCGGCAGTTTGTTATCACCAACTCCCAGCGACGCATCACGTGCGTCCGGCATATTAAAATCATTTACGTGGCTCGTAAGGTAGGAAATGGCGGGAGAATAGGAGGGGGAGGTACCGTAGTGTGTGTGGGAGCCGGGTGTGTGTGGGAGCCGGGCCGGTAGGTGTGAGCGGGCCAAGACAGCCGCGCGGCCGGTGGTGGTGGGCTTAATGGGGATACTTTACACCCTTAGTTCACCGCCACTTTGAACCTTCATTACTCCGGTCGTATGGGAGCTAGAGGCTTGAGATTTATGTGAGACACTCCTTAGGATGTATGCCGTACAATGCCATACTCAGTTTTCACCCTAGTGCTCCTGGGCGGGTGGTCATGCAGGGGAGACGAACTTTCGACCCCCCCCCCCCAAATGACCTAGGTGAGATTTTTTTTTATTTTTGTCTTCATTTCTCACCATTCGCTTCTATTTTGGCTCAACCATTTTTTTTTAGGCCCCCCCTCCAAAAAAAAATATCCGAGGTGATTTTTTTTTTTTTTTTTTTTCATTTCTCATCCTTGTCTTCCATTTTAGCAAACAAAAAACAAATAAGTGAAAATGGCTTGGGACTGGGGTGAACATAATATTATAACTAGCCGGGGCTCAACGGGTTAAAAGTGTGTTATTTGGTCTCTATATAATCTGTGAATCATTTCCGATATGATAGAACTAAAGAAATTTGTTTCCACCAACTCATAATCAGCAAAAACGACACAAATGTCAATTAAAAACATGTTATAATATTTCCCCATCATTTTGTGTATACCGTGGGAACAAAAAAAACAAAAAAAAATCTATCCAACGTAAATCTCCCGTCTAGGAAGCTCGGCGCCTAGACGGAGGGGAGGGTTGAACAATTTTTTTGACTATCTTATTTATTGTTTATCTATGTGCTAGAAGGATATTATATTTTTCAATTCCATCCCATTAGAAATTATTCAAAGATTACAAAAAGTCCAAATAAGACATAGTTATGTTAATGTATAAGGGATTTAGGTAGATGAATTAGAGAGATAGATAGATAGAGTGTATATCGAGGGAAAAAAACAAAACAAAAAATCTATCAAACGTAAATCTTCCGTCTCTGCTCGCACGGAGGGGAGAGTTGAAATATTTTGTTGACTATCTTATTTATTATTTATCTATGTGCTGGAAGGATATTATATTTTTCAATTCCATCACATTAGAAATGATTCAAAGATTACAAAAAGTCCAAATAAGACAGTTATGTTAATGTATAAGGGATTTAGGTAGGTGCATTAGAGATAAATAGATAGAGCAACGGACTTTGCTCCAACTTTTTTTCGAGCATCGGACTTTGTCCGTTGCTGGGTCCATTGTCCGGCTACAGACAGAGTCCGTTAAATCCGAAATCCGTTGTATCGGGTTCCGTTAAATCGAGCGTCGACTGGACTACAATCTACTAATTCACAACATATACAGTACTGTATACAGTGGTCCCTCACGTTTAGCGGATTTCAGCTTGGCGAAACACAGTATTGGCGATAGGTTGGATATGGTACCAGAATCCGAATTTGGCGCTTCAAATACACTTTTGGCGAGAATGCTGACGTCACGGAATGGCGTCGGCCCAGAATGCGCCGCCCGCAAGCTAGTCTCACCAGGACTAACTCTAAATAATTCATGGTAAATAAAATCTGTTATCTATTATCTATTGTCTTTTCTATTGCTGTTAATGTTTCATGTAGGCTACAGTAGAGCGCCGTATTGAGAGTTACTCTTAGGCCGAGGCTAGGCTATAGATAGGCTTAGGCCTACTTGCTGCTTGGATAGCGAGAATATCCCAGGTATATTTCATAAACGTATATTAACAGAGTAATCTTGACCAAACCGATTTGTGAACCTCATATCTCTTGTGTTTTGCTTTGTTTATTGTGCCGAACAGTCTGCGACACACACGCGCGCATCAGCTGACTCAGGGGCCCAATCGATAAATATAATTAATCAAAGAAGTGACCACGGATCCAAAACCAATTTCATTATTTTGCTCAATCGAAAAGCAGTTGGTATAGAAAATTCTAGTATTCACCATTCACAAGGTAAAAGTTATTTATGCCTCCTGATATATACCTAAGCTAGGTTAGACCATTTCTTGGTCTGGCTAGCTAGTGACTTAGCAACTTGTTGCTAAGGTTATGTGGTTATTCCTTATCTAAGGTTATGTGGTTATTCCTTATCAATAAGACTATTCACAAGATAACAATGAATTATGCTGCCTGATATACATCTAACCTAGGTTAGGTCAATTCTTTGTGGAGATATATAGGCTAGGCCTATGTCTTCTAGCAGAAACAGAGTAAGCAGACGGCGCCGAGTGTGTCGGCGATCGACGATGCGCATGGCGGGCGGTTTGAAAAGGCCCAAAAGGGTAAACTCGGGCCTCGTCAAAGACTAATGGATAATTTTCCCATTTAAAGTACTATTCGCGTTTGGCGAAATTCACTTTTGGCGATGGTTTGGCTAGACTAATGAATTCACTAAATGAGAGGGACCACTGTATATCTCCCCCATCTAGCTATGTTAACACCCCCTTCACCTCCTTGGTGAGGGCTGGTCTATCAGAGTGAGAGCTGAGCGATCTCTGCCATACCCATAGCTTACTCTGACTGTTCCTTTTACTTAGGCCTATATATTTTCTAGATCTCAAGTGACGGCGTCTCTTCCGTGGATTGACCTCCCTACTGTCAACCTAGATGTTGACAGATTGGGAGCCAAAGCGTCACATTTTTTCCTTTGCCCCTCAAATTTCCCTTCATAATGGCTGAGGGGCACAGGGCCTTGGGTGGGGCTTTGGTATCCCGATCATTTCCGCACCCTCCTCAGCTCCCCGCCTTAGAGTGGCTTCAGTCACCCGGGCTTCATTAGTGGTAAGCAGGGAGGGGTTTGTGAGGGCGCTCGTTTATGGCCTTGGCCTTGCTCGGGACCTTGGGGCTATTCGGCCAGACAGCCTGGGGAACAACAACAACACCCCCTTCAAAAACATTATATTAACATAAGGCAAGGAAAAGTCCGCTACACACCTTCTTCTTAAGCCTGGTGATGTACCCAAGGAAGGTGATGGCCTTGACCCTGACAGTGTCCCCGAGGTTGGTGTCTCCGCTGATGTCCAGACACAGCTGGATCACTGGACGCAGGTGGGGCACTAACAAAGCTACCTGCAATATTTTAATAATAAATATTAACTCCTCCATGCGTGACAGAAACTAAAATTAATTTTCGTTCCATGCCTCCTAACTCTGACTGTCACTTTTCAGACCAAAAACATTATGGTATTGCTGTTTTAACCCACAAGAATCACATATGTGATGATAATGGTAATTATTGTACTAGTAATGATAATGTTGGTGATTGTGGTAGTATTTGTCATGGTGGTGATGAGCATCATGATTTACCTCACACTCAGCCAGCACATCAAACAGCTCCATGCCCTCAGCAGCCTGGTCCTCATCGCGGGTCAACAGTGCCTTGATAGCCACCAGCACCTTGGGTAGAAGGGCCTGGAACTCAGTCTGTAAAATTAGAATAAATAACATTGCATTAGTTTACATCATGTTACAAACTAGGATACATGATAGTGCCTAAGTTTGAACATAATAATGGTTGTCAAAAAGCCATTGGGCTACGTAACTAAAATTCTATTTGGTGTACCATAAGGCTCAATACTGGGTCCGATATTATTATTATTTATTAACGATTTACCAACTTGTCTCACTATATGTCAATGTAACTTTGTTTGCTTATGATATTGTAATTTATACTATCAATGAATCTGTGTTTGAAGTGTCAAATGAATTGCAAACTGATATGAATAATATGAGTGAATGGTTTGCACGCAATAGGTTGTCTGTTGATGTAAATAAGTCATGTAGCATGTTAGTTTCTAATTAGACTAAATATGACTCTCTCCAGATCAATATGAACAATTCAGTTCCTCCTTATGTACATGATATAAAGTATCTAGGAGTAACAATCACTGAAAGTTTAAACTGGGAAAAGCAAATATCCAATGTTTGTCTTGATAGCCTAATGCATAGTGCAAGGAATTTTGGTGAGTATCCTAGGTTCGAGTCCTTGGAGTACCACATGTATTCATTACTTTCAATGATTTAACTAGTTAGGTTTGTTTGTAAATTAATTGGTAGTTTGGTGAAAACAAATATGAATTTATGAATTTATGTATTCTGTGTTGGTGGTGTAATGGTTTCGGTGCTTATGTTGGTGTGGTGTCATGAGTTCGAATCCCGGGAGGATCATATGCTTTTATTAATTTATTCAAGTACATTGGTGGTGGGCTGACCCTTTGTCAGAGTGAGGGTTGGTGTCCTCTACTTCCCATAGCCCCTTCTATCTTTTTCTCCCTCTGCATCTCTAATTTTTTCAAATGGCGTAGGGATGCGGCGGCCCCAACGCCCGCCACTTTCTGGTGCAGGGGTAGAGGGGTGAGAAATTTCCACCACCGCTTTCTCCTGCGAGACGTATAAGTCGGCTAAAAGGGATCGGGGGCGGGAGGCCTGGTATCCTTTTCCCCTTAAATAAATCTACCAAAAAAACGAGACTGAGATAAGGGCGAGGGAACGCGTTCGTGGTCCCGGACCCTAAAGGTGGTGTCACACGAGCGCATTTTCCGGCAATTTTCGATAAGCAAGTTTGTTCTCGTACTATTTAGAGGTTCTTTTGCATTGAAATCGGAAAATAGATCGAAGGTATATTATGTTAGCTAGTTTAATTCTGATATAACTTAATTTTTCAAGCTGCCAGACAACAATTGCTCGTAAAAATTGACGGAAAAATCGCTCGTGTGACACTGGCTTAAGAATAGGAGCTTTAAATGTGCAAGGATGTAAACAGGAATGATTGGAGAATGTTTGTGAATAGATGAGTGAACACGTAGTCATTTGGAGGAAGGGGTTGGGTGCAAGTTGGACTAGATAATAGTCTATCAGGCGCCTGGCCCGGGAGACGATTAATATGAAGGGTGCGCCTGAAAATGTGGTGGGCCGGCTTGTGGTTTCGGCTCTGCTCCTTGTCTGCCTGCCGAGATCGGATCCTCTCCAGGTGGTCGGGGGGCCGGGGGAGTGCTGGAGCGGCCTTGGTGACCCTGGTCTCTGGGTATTCTCCTGGGTGACCTAGATGTGTGTGAATTTTTGTTTTGTTTGTGTTTTTTCGTTGTTTTGTCTTGTGTTTTCCCTGTTCTTGCTGTCTTGAGTCGGCCACCCCCAAGAAAATAAAAAAAAAAATAATAAAATAGAAAATAAAAATAAAAAAATAGGAAAAGTGGGGATTGGGCCTGAGCATATAGATAGATAGTTTAACATTCACAAATGGTATTTTTTTTGGTAGTAACATAATCTATTTGTGCACACAAAATTAATATATGTATCAACTATAACCCTATGGCCTAATCATTACACATGGCGAAATTTATGAGAATCCACAAATTTCTTGTAGAGTATGAATGTTAACTTGCTAAGCACCAAATCCTTGTAGAAATAGTATATATAATAAACACATGTTATAGTAGAAATATTTACAGTGGAATAAGCTACTCTCAGTAAGTTTAACTATTGTTAAAAACTCACTGAAAATACAGTATAGACGTGCAAAATGATGAGAATATGGCAGGACCTCACAACTCATCACTGCCCGACGTACGATATACCCGGTACCTCTCCCTAACCCTTCTCCCTACAATCAAACTCACACCCGCGAGCAACCCACTGTCATTTTCGTTTCCAAAAACTATATCGACAGCTTGTTAAATTTTCCAGAACTTCTGTTGATTTATTGTAAAAACTATCTTATTATGATAATACATAGCATAAATTACTAGAGCATACTTATATGAAAATATAATCATGCTTCTCATGATATAGTAATAAAGAGTAAAGGAATGGCGAAATCCCAGAACGGCGAGAAGACCTGTTTACGTATAGAGGTTTTCGTACCGTAGCGGCAGTAAAATAGATAATCCCGAGACCATGCCCAACACCAATAATTGGTAAAGCCTATCTTATTTTATGGACTATTATAATATTCTACTCTACGTGAGGTTAAAACACTATATATGTTAAACAGGTTTTTGCAAGTTTTACAATATAACTTCTAAGAAACTTACATTGGATGAATTATTTACTTTATAAACCTCAGAATTATTATTAATAACTGAATAAAAGAACTGAAATGATAATAGATTTTGTACGAATAGTCCGGGAGCAACCCTACCAAATTGTTAATTTCCGTCGTCCATGTAAGTGAAGGTAAAAATAGTTTCAAATTACTAATTAGAAAAATAGATAAGTTCAAAATATATGTACCTTAACTAAATATATGGGGGTATTCACATACAAAATATATTATTTTTTAGACTGTTGCCATTTGAGCAAATTCGTCTTCCCTTTTAATTCGTAACAATTCTAATTTCTACATTATTTTATTTTTACAGTACTGCCATTTTTGACCAAGTAAACTGTGTATCATAACAATTGTCTTGTAGTTTACAATTAACCTATATTCAAATAACTTTGTGAAAATTAAATAATTGTGTTACCACTGTTTTGGCTACGAAAACTCCAGATGAAGCACAGCCATATGTGCGGAGTTGTCCGTAAGCCACGTGCGTGGCTTACGGACACCTCCGCACGTATGGCAGTCAGTATGTATCACTCAGTAGTAGCAGGTTAGTACCGCTCCGCACCCAAGTCGGGTACTAAACAAAGAGGTCCTTTCTTACACCGGTACCTGCCTTGCAGATTGGACCGCTCCGCAATAGTAGGAAGGGTAATAAATACAGCAGACCTTTATTATACGCTACCTGCCTTGCATATTGGAGCCAGGAGGCTACAATTATACTGCTTCAGTCACCCATAATAAGTAATAACAAACCGTTTTCTTCTATATTTAATTTAACTAATATCTTAAAACATTCAAAATAGTGTCTTCAAATGTAACTAATTAGTTATGCTAAAATATTATCTACAAAACTGTAATACAAAAACGCAACATTCACAAGTAATTAGGAATTTAAATCAAAGACATTTTTTGAGGGGTAACTAAAATATTCAAAATCGTTTTTCCAATATATCTCTTAACCCTCCTGGCCTGGGCAGCATGTTAAAATGACACAGCGGCAGATGGGCAGGAACCCGGGTGTCCTGTTAAAATCTGTAAGCTTGAAAGCCTATTCAGCTTGGTCTGAACGCCGTGCGTCCAACGCATGCAAACAAAGCCGATCGTTGCGTCACCGCACCTCCGAAAACAATAAGGAGACGTCGGATCAATGTTATTGTTGTGACGTCAAGACGAAATTAGTGTCTGAAAAGCTCCGATATTGTCAACATCGCGGAAAAATTCGCTCCACTGAAATCGTCATCACAACTGAACCAGTTGACTTACAGAGCTCTACTCAACGCCAGTCTACAGATTGGAAACCGCACTACGTTTATTGATGCGTGGGAAATTTCTAACAGTTAAAATAACAAAGATACGGTAACCTAGGCCTAGACATTTTTCGGCCAGATCGCCCGGATACGACCTCCGTCCTTTGGAAAGGCAGCCCGGGTCACGAAGGTTAAATACAATACATTTCGAAGTTACGATTTTTGCATTATATGTCTAAAAATTATACTCTTTCTATATAACTTTACAAATTTCAGTCACAATGGTATGGATGAGGTTGATTTTATCTAGACACAATTTGAGGTCCTTGCTCCCGGACTAAAAGGTTTGAGACATTTAGAGAAATCTAGTTTTATATTTACAAAGGGCGAATATGCTACGAATTAAACAAAACGAAAACTGCTTCAAAAATCATACTAATGGTTGCTAATAGTATATAACGCATAATTTTTGTATATTTCTTTTTGACCTAAAAAATATTGTGGTTAGTCCCCAAAACGACCATTCTCCATCTGGTGGTCACCCCAAGAAGCTTGTGCATGGTGCTTCTAATTAGTTGAACCCAGTATAAATGTTTTAAATAAAATAAAATAAACAAATTCAAAGACCCAAATAGACCTTAACCCTCACAGACCGGTTACGCATTCTATAAGATATCCCAGAAACCCGGGCGATTTGGCCAAAAAACATCTTTAATAGGCTACCGTATCTTTGTTATTTTAACCCTCCAGCCCCGGCTATGTATTATATATATATTCCCCGAAATCCGGGGGTATTGGCCGAAAAACGTCTACGCCTAGGCTACCGCATCTTTGTTATTTGGCTTGCTTCCGCATTCCCGCGCATCCCCAAGCGTAGATGTGTTTCGTACCTGTAGAATGGCGTTAAGTAGAGCTCTCTAAGTCAACTGGTTCAGTTGTGATGATGATTTCATTGGAGATAACTTTATGGCAAAAACAGCCACTTTACACTACTTTTCGATACTTAACAATAACATACAGGCACACACGAACAAGCGACGCACTCCTTCTTGTGGCCGGAGATGCGGGGCGTCGGTCCAGCCGGCTGTTGTTTACATGCGTCGGACGTACGCCTCGCACACCAAGCTTACAGGCTTTGAGCTCATGGGTGTTTAACCCTTCCAACCCGGAAGGGCTCTTGAACGCCCATAACAAACTCGGCCCGCGCAACCCGGAAGGGCTCTTGAACACCCATTGCTTGCGTGCGTGCTTTCGAATGCCGCGCGTAAATTTTTGGTATCGTGGGAGGGTAGGTGGCGCCACCAGACGTAAACTACGCCACAGCAACAGTATCTACCCCGACGCCATCATGGATAGTACGCCAAATAGTGATTCCGCTGTGTCCGATACCGTGCTTCCTACGACGCCCGTCCTAGTTCGTCGCGCCTTACCCCGACGCCATCGCCTAAATGTGTTATCTCCCGGAGGTATTGAGACGACATTGAGACTTTATGAGCGTGCTGATGCCAAGCATAATGTTGATGATGAAGGCAGTGATCACTCCACTAATTATAAGTCGAGTGATTATGGCGATGAGAGTGACAAAGAGGAGCAATTCCTGGGATTTGCGAGAGAACATGAGTGATGATAGTGATGAAGGTGATGTACCAGCTTTTGAGGAAGCTGTTTTACCTCAAGACGGTGAACTTAAGAGAGTGAGTGAGTGGGAGAATTCAAGATCACTCTCCAAGTTTCGCATGAGTGACACGACCTCAAGCCCTTCGCCAGCTAAATCGCCTTTCAAGTTACACTTGTATAAGAAGCAAATACTTGAAAAGGCGGCCGCGGCAGCTAGGGAACAAGCAAAAATACTTGGTGAGGATGAGGCTGAGAGTATTTACCTAATTGTAGTTTACAGGAGTTGAGCTAAGCTCGTGTTGTCCCGTCTCTCAGTCTACTTTTTATCAAATTTTGTCTTGAAAATATGGATATTCCTTGCCCCTACCACCTCCTCCTCCAGCCCATTCCATTTGTCAATACATCTATAGGGGAAGCTAAACTTCCTGATATCTTTCTTGCAGGTAGGTCTTTTTACTTTGTAGCTGTGGCCTCTAGTTATTCCTGTATCCATAATTAATTTATCCTCCCTATCCAGCCTCTCCAGCCCCCGGGTGCATTTGTACATCATTATCATGTCTCCCCTCTCTCTCCTCTCTTTTAGACTCGGTAGATTTAATTTGTCTAGCCTCCCTTCATATGGCAGTTCTCTGAGACTTGGAACCAATCTAGTAACTGCTCTCTGGATTCTTTCTAACTTGTGAATATGCTTCTTTAGATGCGGGGACCACACCACTGCTGCATACTCCAATCTTGGTCTAATCATACTCTTCATAATTTTCGCTACCATGGTCTCATCCAAGTAGTTCAGAGCAACTTTCATATTCCCAGCCATTGCATACATTCCACTAAAGAGCTTGTTAATATGTTTCTCTGGCGACAAATTATCTTGTATAATCAACCCTAAATCCTTTTCTTTTTCGGCCTTACTAATTATATTATCTCCCATCCTGTACTCCCAATTTGGTCTATTCACACTTCTTCCCATATTTAACACATGGCATTTACTTATATTAAATTTCGTTTTCCACTTGGTGCTCCATTTGTATATTTTATCTAAATCCCCTTGCAGCTCCTCACAACTACTTTTTTGTGTTATTTGTCTCATAATTTTTATGTCATCTGCAAACATTGACATGTAGGAGTTTATGCCTATCGGCAGGTCATTCACGTACATAAGGAACATGAGAGGTGCCAACACAGATCCCTGCGGCACACCACTCTCAACTTTCCGCCACGATGAGTAAGTTCCTCTAATGTTGGTCCTCATTTCCCTATCTGTTAAATAGCTCTCCATCCATTTCAGCAAACTCCCCCTGACACATCCTAGCGTCTCAAGCTTAGATAACAATCTCTTATGTGGTACCTTATCGAATGCTTTGGAAAGGTCTAAGTAGACGCAGTCCACCCATCCGCCTCTTTCTTGGAGTACATCTATCACCCTACTGTAATAACATAGCAAACTGGTAACACAAGATGTCCCTTCTCTGAATCCAAATTGCTTTGGGGTTATTATCTTCTTTCTCTCCAACATTTTCATCCATCTCTTCCTAATTAGCTTTTCACAAATCTTGCATACAATACTAGTAAGTGAAACTGGTCTATAGTTTAGAGGGTCCTCAGGGTTTCCATTCTTGTATATCGGAATGATATTAGCTCTTTTCCATTCAACAGGAACCTGTCCTTTATCTAAGGAAGCTTGAATTATGTCCCTCACTGGCTCCACTAATTGCTCTGCACACTCCTTTAAAACCCAGGCAGACACTTCATCTGGTCCCATAGCTTTCCTTACTTCAAGTCCTCTCATCGCAGATAACAGCTCATCTCTAGTTATTTCAATCTTACTAAGACCACTCTCCAGTACTCCCGCCTGTGGTTCGTCAAAACCTTCCTCTCTAGTAAAAACTGACCCCAATTTGTTATTCATTACCTCGCACATGTCCGATACATTTTCATACGTCCTAGCATCAACTCTTAATTTAGTAATTTGTTTCTTTACCTTCAACTTACTGTTTATATATTTATAAAATAATCTAGGGTCACTTTCACATTTATTTACTATGTTCTTCTCATAGTTCATTTTAACTTGCCTAATTATGTTAACATATCTATTCCTCTCCTGTTTATATTTATTCCGATTACTCTCAGTGTTCCTTCTTCTTAATCTAGCCCAAGCTGCATCACGCCTACCCAAAGCTCTTTTGCATTTCAAATTAAACCAATCTTTCTGCTTAGTAAAATTTCCAGTTTTATATCTTGGGACAAACAGATTGGTTCCTACTCTATAAATTTCGAGGAATCTACTATATTTACCTTGTACGTCCTGTTCCTTCAAAATAAGATCCCAATCTACTCCCTCTAAATATCTTTTCAAGGATACATAATCAGCTTTACTATTTGGCTACCCCCAAAATGGGGATTGGGCCTGAGCATATAGATAGATAGACTATAATTTAATCTGTCATTTATGTAGCTATTGTCTAATCTATTGGCATTACTCGAGGTCAACTTCCATTTTAGTAATAGGTGATCACTTTTACCTACAGGACATAGATAGTTTATATCACTAATTTCGTGAGGATCTTTTGTAAAAATCAGATCGAGTTTAGAAGGTTCGTTATTACCCCTCATTCTTGTATTTTCCCTCACATGTTGTGCAAGTACATTTTCCGTAACCAACTCCACTAGCCGACTTCCCTAAGATCTCTGATTTGGCCCTGCATCTCCCGATTCCCAATCAACATCACTCAGTTGAAATCTCCTACCAAGATCAATCGATTCTTCCTTAAAAGCAATCTTCTCAACGACTGAATCATATCCTCGACCATCTCCTCAAACTCCAACTCCCTCCATGCTCTGGTCTTTGGTGGCATGTAAGCTACTGCTATGTCTAGCTTTTTTCCTTCTATATCATTGAGTTCAACTGCCATTATTTCTGCCTTGTCATTATTTAACTCCACTTGCTTTGCTGTCATAGGGTTCTTAACTAATACTGCCACTCCACCTCCCCCTTTTCCCTTTCTATCATATCTACATATATTATATCCTTCACTAAACACTATATTGCTGTCAAAGTCCTGGTTCAGCTTTGTCTCCGTCAAACAGACTATCTGTGGTTGATCCTTTCTTAATATATCATCCAATTCTACCTTTTTACTGTTTATTCCATCTATATTAGTGTAGTAGCACAGTATATTGGAATCCTCCTCCTTGTTTCTCTTCCCTCCCTGCCTCCTATTAGGTTCACCTCCTCCTCCATCCCTTCCCTGACCTACCTCCACATTCCCTGCTAGTTCTATTCTCCTCCCCCCCCCCTCCACAATCTCCCGCCCCTCCCTCACCATCTCTCCGTCCTCGGTCTGATCCACTACCTGACTCACCGTCTCCATCCCCTGCTCACCATCTCTCTGTCTTCGGTTTGATCCACTACCTGACTCACTGTCTCTATCTCCTGCTCCTCCCTCACTATCTCCTTGTCCCCGATTTGATCCACTACCTGACTCACTGTCTCCTTGTTCATTTCTCCTCGTATTTTCCGTTCTTTCTGACTCTGAGTGTACCACTTCTTTAGTTTCCCTTCCTTTACTCTCCAAAAAAAAATCCTTTTCTCCTCATCTGACAATTTTCGATTTTCATCGTCAGCCCTTGCTTGAACTTCTCTCAACTTTTCCCTTTCCTCTATGCTTAAGTCCTTTTTCACCCTAATATGTTTCATTCCAGTACAACTATTTAGCCTCCAGCTTACTTACAATGGTTAATGCTTCAACCACTGACCTAGATTTAAACTCTGCTTTTATCAGTCTCATCTCACCCTTTTTATATCTTCCTAGCCGTCTTACTTCGTCCAGTTCTTTCCCCCAATCACAGCCTAGACACTCCAATATTTTCTTTACTTTGTCCTCATCCCTTCCCCTTCTTTCCCTCATATCTGCTAAATGTTCTTCAATGTCTCCAAAAATTATTATGCCTTTACCTCTATCTACCGTTTCCCTCACTACCTTCTCCTTGCTCTTCAAAAACCTGCACTACATTCTTCTCAAACTCTCTTTTCTCTTTTTCTCTCTCTTCCACCTGCTCCTTCATGATTTCTTCCAATGCATCCACCTTAGCATTCCCCACCCTTGTCCACTCATTTTTCTCCTCACTTATTTACTCCCTTTACTTTCTCACTTAAATGGCCCTCATACTCCTTTAGCTGCTCCTTGAGTGCCATGTTCTCTGCCTCCAGCTCATCTACTTTCCTTATCACAGCATCTAGGTTAGCAATTAATGGCCCATCTGCAGTTGCCACTGAACTGGCTCCACATATTTCTGTCAGTGACTCCACCTTCACACCTATATCTCTCCTCCAATTCTCCATAACTCCCTTCCATCTTAACAGACCCATCATCTGTCTCTTCACCACAGTCAATTGATCCTCCACTTCATTACCCTCTGCCAGAAATCCCTCAAATTCATAGCTCTCTTCATCTCCCAATAAACTCTGCCTCCGTTTGCCTTGGCCGGCCATTGTTTATATTTATGTAGCCTACAATTAAAAATATACAAAACGCTTAATAAAATTACAGTAAAATTAAACTACTACCTGGGATGGCGATAGGCTGGTCTATCAGAGTGAGATTGAGTGATCTCTGCCATACCCATAGCTTACTCTGACTGTTCCTTTTACTTATATATTTTCTAGATCTCAAGTGACGGCGTCTCTTCCGTGGATTGACCTCCCAATCTACCAAGATTGGAAGCTAAAGCGTCACATTATTCCTTTGCCCCTCAACTTTCTCTTCATAATTGCTGAGGGGCACAGGGCCCTGGGTGGGGCTTTGGTTTCCCGGGCGTTTACGCACCCTCTCAGCTCCCCGCCATGGAGTGGCTTCGGTCACCCAGGCTATATTGTGGTCGGCAGGGAGGGTTCTGTGGGGGCGCTCGTTTATGGCCTTGGCCTTACTCGGGGCCTTGGGGCTGTTCGGCCAGGCAGCTTGGGGAACAGGAACAACAACAATAACAACTACCTGGGATAAACCCAGGTAGCGCCGCCCCCGTTTGTGTCACCCTATCTTGAAAAAAGAATAAATGGAAAAAATAAATAGAAATGGGTGTTTGCGAGGTCACCACGAGCAGGTGGGGTACGACTTGATTACCTTCCTAAGAAGGTAACCCAACCGAGGTGTCGCAAGTACTAGGCAAAGATGAAATTGAAAACTTTAACCTTATTTGGGCCTTCAGCAGTAGCAGATACGTCACTCGGAAAACTAAACCTCATTGGTTACGATACTGCCACTGCGCAAAGTGAGGGTGAGGGTCAGCGTGGTGGTGACTCATCTCGTCCGCCATTGTCTCCCTTATCTACCCAAGCCACCCAAGATGACCCGGGTGCCCCGCATTCTTCCCCACCACCCCCACCACTGCCAAGGGTTGAGGACCCCCCACTTTCCGCCTATTTGCCTCCTAGGTCCCCCGACAGGAGACATACTGCTGCCGAAAAGGGGAAAGGCAGCAAATATACCAAAAAAGGAAAGAAAAGTAAGCGGGTTTTGTTCGAGGCTCCCGCGGCGTCCACCCCTGCCCGCCCCAGCCATACGCCCCCGCAACTTTCCCCACGGTCCTCCCCACCTCTCCGTCTTCAACATGTCTTCCTGAAGAAGTATTTGAGCTCGTATCACCAATACCTGGGCCTAGTGACAGTGAAGCATTGCTTTCTGTCACTCGTCGCAGGCCAAGGAGCCCAGGACCTCGGGGGGACATAGCCTCACCTGCCACTCCTTCCCCACCTCGCCCACCCGCACGCCGCCCACGCATCACTCGTTCCCCGCCAGATTATGTGGGGGCCACTGATGATGAAGGGCACCTCTCAGAAGACTCTGGCCATGATTACATAGGTCCACCGTCAAGGCAAGATGACCACTCTGACGATGACTATATGGACATCGACGACACTCGACCCATCCGCTTGGCCCGGCGTGCTGGCCGGCGCCCTGGCCGACGCCCTCGCCGCCCTAGGGTGCGCGCCTCCCGAGTTGGCCGTGGGCGTGCTGGGCCACCAGCTGGAGCTCCTCATCAGCGTAGACAAGACCCATTCTACGTTTTTCAGTGGCAAGACGTAGTTGCCGGGGATGGGAACAACCCTGATGTGCCAGCTTTTGATGAGGTACTGGAGGGTTCAGGCATTACCCCCAATTTTCCTGCAGGCCCCAATGCTCCACCACACAAACTATTTGAGGCCTTCTTTGATGAGGAGGTGGTAGGGTATGTTGTCAAAGAGACAAATAAGCAGCACCAATTCCAGGTCCACTTTTTGGGTAAGGTGACCAAGGGCCACATGAGGCAGTGGACCCCAGTGACTCATAAAGAGTTCATGGTGTTCCTGGCACTCACCATGCTAATGCCTCATGTCAAGAAGCATAGGTTGCCTGACTATTGGATCACCAATGATCTCATATCCACCCCTGCCTTCGGGAAATATATGTCTCGCGACCGGTACCTTGATATCCTCGCAGCGCTCCATCTTGTCACCAACCTTGACGTCCACCTCCCAGACAAGCTGTGGAAGATTAGGACGTTGTACGAGATGATGCGAGAACGCTTCACCTCCTACTTCAAGCCCTTCCGCAAGGTCGTCATTGACGAGTCTCTTGTGCTGTTCCGGGGAAAACTCAGCTTCCGGCAGTACATCCCCTCAAAAAGACATCGCTTTGGCATAAAATTCTTTGTGCTGTGCGACTGCCAAACTGGCTATGTTCTGGACTTCCTGGTCTACAGCGGGAAGGAAGGGGACGTGCTTGTGGACCCCCTCATTGGCTTTGGCGGAGCAGTGGTGCAAGCCATGATGGACCGCTATTTCCACAAGAATCACGTCCTATTCACGGACAATTACTACACGTCCCCCACTCTCTCAAAGTACCTGCATGAGCGTAAGACGGGGACTGTAGGCACAGTACGAGGGAAAAGGAAGGGCATGCCAGCTTTCCCTCCAAAGACCAAAAAAGGTGATGTGTTCAAGAAGAAGTCGGGGCCCATTCTGGCTATCCACTGGCACAACCAGCGGAAGGTCAACCTCCTGAGCACCATCCACAAGGGAGAAATGGTGGAGACTGGCAAGGTGGATCGCCACACCCAGGCCAGGGTGACCAAGCCCGATGCTGTCCTGGACTACAACATCAACATGAGGCTGGTGGACAAGTCCGACATGCAGACAGGCTTCATTGACTGCCTGCGTACCTCGTGCAGATGGTACAAAAAGTTCTTTCTGCATATGGTGGACATGTCAATTCTGAATGCCTACAATATATACAAGCTTCGGAATGTGAACACACCCATGAAGTTCAATAGCCTGCGGAGGTTCCAAAAGCAGGTGTTGACGGAGCTCCTGGAGAAGTATGGTACGCCACAGAGGGCAGTGGCACATGCTGGGCCCGCCGCTACTGACCGCTTGCACTGTGCATATTACATGAATATGCACAGGCTTGTTCCCCTGCCTCAGAATGAATCAGGAAGAACGCAGCAGAAGCGGTGCCATGTCTGCTACAACACCAGGCTGAGGGCGAGGTCAGGTAAAAAGTCCACCCTGGAGTGTGTGGAGTGCAAGGTGGCACTCTGTGCTGTAGGGTGCTTCTTTGATTACCACTCCAAGCAGGAGTTCTAATAATCATAGTAAAAGTGCCAAAGATAATGACAATATGTACAGTATATATATAGGCAAAAAGTGGAAGTAAACCAATTTATTGTTATACAAAAGTCATGTATTATGAGAACATTTATACAAATACAATTACACCATAATAATATGTGAAAGTGACACATATGTATATAATAAGTGACATTCATATGATTACAACCTATAGAAATATATAAATCAGTGATAAAAGACAATAAATTGTATATAAAACTTTTACAAAGTATATAACTAAGTGAAAGTGACACAAGACCTAATATTTGATGGCCAAAGTATAATAACCACCTGTGATAACGAATAATCAGTGCCTAATATAACAATAACCTACCTCAATTACTAATAAAATGTACCGTATCGAGTGAAAATGAACATTATCAGTGACAGTGACACTCTCTAAAGCATATTTATCAAAGTGAAAGTGACACAAGACCCAATACTTGATGGCCAAAGTATAATAAACACCTGTGATAACGAATAATCAGTGCCTAATATAAAAATAACCTACCTCAATTACTAATAAAATGTACCGTATCGAGTGAAAATGAGCATTATCAGTGACAGTGACACTCTCTAAAGCATATTTATCAAAGTGAAAGTGACACAAGACCCAATACTTGATGGCCAAAGTATAATAAACACCTGTGATAACGAATAATCAGTGCCTAATATAACAATAACCTACCTCAATTACTAATAAAATGTACGGTATCGAGTGAAAATGAACAATATTAGTGACAGTGATACCCTAATAAACATACTTTATATAATTGGCCTCAAAATAACTATAAAAATATCAAATAAACATCACATTCTCAATATCAAACACTAAAATCGTCTAAGGGAGATAAACACTTTGGCGCGACGAGCGGCTAGGTGCGTGGTAGCCGTGGCCGGGGCGACGCATCCGAACACGGGAAGAATTTTCCGCCGAAAAGCACTCGTCTTCCCGCGCTCACCATTATGCAACCAGTGGGGCTAGAGACCTCTACTCAATGGCATTCTACAGAGGAAGGTTTGTGGAACATTTTTCTTTTTTATTCATAACATTACATGCCATATTCATTGAATTACAGATGAGTTAACATAGCCCAAAGATCGTCAATACCCCCGGTACCACAGCACAGTCGCGAGCTAGAGTGCCCGGGGCTGGAGGGTTAAGAGCCCTTCCGGGTAGCTCGGGTGTGTTTTTTATGGGCGTTCAAGAGCCCTTCCGGGTCTGGAGGGTTAACTGCTACCGAATTCCCACGCATCTCCGAACGTAGTGCTGTTTCATACCTGTAGACTGGCGTTGAGTAGACCTCTCTTAAGTCAACTGATTCAGTTGTGATGACGATTTCCGTGGAGAGAGTTTCGAGGCGATGTTAGCAATATGACACACTTTTCAACACTGAATCTGGCTTAGCAGACAACACAATAACAAACGCCGATCTTCTTCTTGTGCTTGGAGGTGCGTGGCGTCGCTCCGACCGGCTGTGTTTACATGCGTCGGACAGACGGCTTTCAAAACAAGCTTAATAGGCTTTCAAGCTTACGGTGCTCAAGAGCCCATCCGTGTTCCGGGCCCTAGTTTGTTATGGTTGCCTCAGAGCCCTTCCGGGAACCAGGGGTTAAGGTGGTGCAAGTCAAGGGGCTATCCTACAACTGTGACAGTAAGGCACAAACTGCAGTGAAATTAAGTTATGTTCCAGGATAAACTGTTCCAAACATTAACTACTGCACGGCCAACTCTCCCTTACTTTGGTTATTAGACCGACAAATGCACAATGTGTATGCTTTGAAATTGGGGATTATCAAGGGGCTTCAAGGCCTAATGAAAGGATGCCAAGCATGTAGCATTGATCTAAACTGAAGGACATGATGGTGGTTGATGGGAGCAAGTGCTGACTCCTACCTAAATTGGATACCATAAACCCATGCGACCGTCCTCAATAGAGGATTTGTGTTTTCCTATGGGAGTGAAAAAAAAAAAAAAAAACTATCGAGGACAGTCGCAGTTCATGGGTTAACATCCCTATGCCGATCAAAAATCATCAGTTTGTAAGTACAGTACTAATTACAATACTCCTTTGGCCTGAAAACTGGAGAATTTTATCTAAAACTGCATAACTGGCCATCCAGGAATGACTAATTATGCTTCTTAACCCTTAAATGATGGGTGATGGTAATTAACATCAAGCTCGTTTGGGGAGGGATTCACTTACACATATTTAGCGTGGGTCTGTCCACAGTCAATAGAGGTTGTCCCTAACACACTTGTTGTGACTATCACCCTCACTAGGTATTTTTTATGCATTGATTATCATTGTTAACCCCCCAAAAAAGCACAAAACCGTATACAGTATTCAACTTGTCGCCACAGGAAGTTGAAGAAGGCTTTTAGTGAATATGAAAGTATGTTTAACATGCTTTATCATAAGCTACTATTTTACACCCTCCCTCCCCCATTTCTTTAGAGGGAAAATTTTAGTGCCCGCAACCCGGTCAAAGACAACTGCAGAAATTGAAATCACGTTCTGGTGCATGAAAGGGTTAAAAATTACAAAAAAAAAAATGCCCGCCGTGCAGGCGTTAATATGTAATCCATATCTGTAGCATAATTTAACTCCCAACGAGCGGGCAGTCTTGTTTACATCACCGTAGCGCCTGGCGGGCATATTTACAGATAATAAGCTTTATTCCATGCTCTTTGTCATGCATAAGCAAGAGCCAGAGCGTAATAATAGCTTTCCAATGACACCTGAATCATCCTTGTACGACCACGGGTTCTCTTGTAACGATCGTGCAACCGGAGGCGAAAATACCCTAAAAGGTGGTATTTTTCCCGATTTTATCCTAGTTGAGAGCAGTAGGGAGGCGGTGATCGAGATACAGTATGTCTCAACGACGGCCACATAGCGGTGGGTGGAGAGCGGTCTGAGGTCGTTTATCGTCCCCCTAACGCTCGGTTTCTCTCATAGCTCATAATGGCACCCGTCATATGACGGGCACCGTGAGTTGAGGGTAAATAACAAGTTCAGATAATAGTAGACTTTCCTAATTATTAAGTGATACTAACCATGTTGTCCTGATCAACCAAGGGAGCAAAGTTGGTGAGAGCCTGGATGGTGTGGAAGGCTGGGGGAGAGGCAGTATCATCTAGGGTGGCAGAGAACAGCTTCAGCAGATGACCTAAGTTAGGCATCAACTGGTCACCAGCAACGCCACTCACCACGCTCACCACATACACACCCAGCTGGAAAACAACAAGGATGTAATGTAAATATAACCCTCACACTACAAAAAGTTTATTTTTATAGTATCATTGCATAAATGCGCAATATAATAAAAAGTATTGATAATTATAAAGGTCACAGAAAAAAATACTGGCTACTTCATCAATATATATTGCTACTTTTAGAGGTAGGAAAAACAAAGAAAAACAAAAAAGGTCCATGTGCATAAAGGCATCCCCCATTCACAAAATGTTTGTAACAATTGAACTTAACCCCTTCAGACTCTATGACGCAGAGGTTGCCAGATTAGCAATAAGAAATAGAGTTCTCTCACTCTTATAATTTCCTCCAAAATTAGCTTTCTGCCCACAGCTAACTCAAAGACAACTGCAGAGGTTGAAGTAACTAAACTAAAGGTATCTAAATACCCCTGATGGTAACAAAGGCTTTAAAGTATCCCTAATAGGCTCAAAATCGCGTCATATGTCGGAGAGGGTTAAACTGTTGTGGGATGTAAATTTGAGGAAAGCAACTCCAAGGAAGTGAATTCCAGAGAGTAGAAGTTCTGGGGATAAATTAATTTTGATAAGCGGAAGTTCTACATTGTGAAGGAGAGAGAGTACATTCATGGTCATTTCCAGCTGCCCTAGTTCTGCGGGGAAAGATGCAGAGAAGGGGTATAATTGAAGTAAGTTCCTCAGAATATTTACCATGATAATATCTGTAGAGTAGTGCACGGGAGGCAATAATAAATAATGAAGGAAGATCCTGCGTGATTACAGGGCTATTGATTAATATAATTGCTTTATTTTGTCCAACTGCCTCAATGCAACCACTCCACATCCATTCCACAAGGGTGAACAGTATACAGTAGAATCTCGCATCCCACGATTTATTGGTACCGAAATATTACCGTGGGACCGGAATTCGTGGGATGCAGAGTATTAAAGTAATGGGGAAAATTACAAAAGTACTGGAGGCTATCGTCGGGCGACTATTGACCATCACTTTACATGCCAATAATCCAAAGTAAGTTGCTTTAACCCTCGGCTACGCATTCTATAATACCGGTATATCCCCAAAACCTGGGGGATTTGGCCGAAAAAATGTCTCGCCGAGGCTACCGTATCTTTGTTATTTTGACTGCTTCCGCATTCCCGCGCATGCCCTAGCGTAGATGTGTTTCGTACCTGTAGAATGGCGTTGAGTAGAGCTCTCTAAGTCAACTGGTTCAGTTGTGATGACGATTTCCGTGGAGAGAAATTTGTGGCGATGTCAGCCACTTTTCACTACTTAACAATAACACAGCCACACACGAACAAGCGACGCCTTACCAGCTGTTGTTTACATGCGTCGGACGGACGCCTTTCAAAACAAGCTTACAGGCTTTCAAGCTGCTATGAAAAGAAATTTAAGTAAAACAAAAACAAAAAACTTAGAAAAGTTGATGAGGTGATTATTGTGATGATAGACGGGAGGCGGATGTTAGATACCACCCTCCGTGGCCCCACTCTCGTTCTCCGTCACCCCACCGTCGCCGCCAAAGCCCGTGAAATCATCGTCCATGGCATCAAGTTCGGCGTCCTGTAGAGCTTCCATTAGCTCTGCATCCGTGGGAATCGTGTGATTTTTCGTGGGATGAGAATTCAGGTAGCCATTGGATAGTACCGTGGGATGCGTAATCGTGGGATCGAAATGCGTGAGATGCGTGACTCTACTGTACAATACTAACTATACAATACTACCTGTATTCATTTTTCAAACAAATATATTTCAAATGGAATTAATATGAGAAATCCCTAGTCATCTGTAAATTTATCCTATCATTCTGGTGTAGGTTCTAATACAATTATTGAATTAAAATGTAAAACTTGCAAACTAAACAAACCAAAATTGGGACAAGGACAATATAAAGTCAAATTAAATTATCAAAATCGCTATGTGGAAACAACGCTTACTAAAATGAAAATTATTAAATAAAAGAACACAATCCACCACATAGGGTGTACATCACTACATGAGCAAGTTAATCTGTTTCCCAAGCAAACCAATCGCACATATAACAACGCACTATCGTCACGTTAAAGTTACAGAAACCTCGGGTCTGACAAAGGGTTTTACTGTGTAACTGAATACAATCTTGCCAAAAGAATAACCCTCTAAAGTGATATACCCACCTGTCGCTCAGGAAGGTTCTGTGACTGGACCATCTGCTGGATGAACTGCAGGAGGTCGGGCCAGTTGCCAGCACCCAGTTCGTGGCGGGCAATGACCCCCACAAACTGAGCGATGGCATTACGGACGCTGCTCTCTGGCTCACGCATCAGGGCCTGTAGCACGCCTGCCTTGATGCTGAGGTAGAAGGGGAAATTTTAATTAATATGTATGTATGTATGTATGTATGTATGTATATACAGTATACCAGTACTCAGGCCCAATACCCACTTTTCACCTTTTTTTTTTGAGGGGAAGGGGGGGGGGGGGGGGACCGTCTCAAGACAGAGCCCGAATAGGGATAATATAACAGAAAACAACGAACACACATAAACAAAATACAAATTCACACACATCTAGGTCATCCAGGAGAAGACCGAGAGACCAGGGTCACCAAGGTCTCTCCAGCACTCCCCCGACCACCCGGAGAGGTTCCGATCTCAGCAGGCAGACATGCAGCGAGGCCAAAACCACACTTCCAGGCGCACCCTTCATATAAACCGTCTCCCCGGGCCAGGCGCCTGACGGACTATTGTCTAGTCCAACTTGCGCCCGACCCCTTCCCCCAAATGACCACGTGTTCACTCATCTATTCACAAGCATTCTCCATTCATTCCTGTTTATTAACACTTCCCTTGCCTGATCTATAGTCATTCCTCTATCATCCAAAGCTTGTCTTACACAGTTTCTCCATCTCAATTAATTAATAAGGATAATTTTGCAACTGCTATATTTTATCAAAATACAAAAGCATAATTATGAACCTGATTAGGTCTATCAAAAAGTGTACCGTAGTGAGCAGTTATAGATACAATACATCTCTCCTTCTCTGCTAATTATATACATTAACCTTAAGCTGATGAAAGCTGTCAAATTTAGTGTCGCTTCCTTAACCTTCCGGATCCGGGGGCCCTCATATGAGGCGGATCGCTGTGTCCGGGGCCATTTTCGTACAGTCAAGCTTCATAATTCAGTAGGTACTGATTGAGACCACCTAGAGCAGTCAAGTTTTTTGCAAATTGTAGAACATTTTGTTGTCTGTAGACTGCCGTTGAGATGATATCGCTACGACGCGTGGTTGCCGAGTTATGATGATTTTAGCGGCGCTTTTTACCTCATATGAGGCCTCCCGGATTCCTGCCAATATTTTTGTTTGCCTCATATGAGGCCTCCCGGATTCCGAGGGTTAAGTTATCAGTTTTGACTAGGGTAAAACAGGCTAATTTTGCTGGGAACAGTGGTTTTTGTTCATCTATACATTCAAGTCTTCTGCTAACGATACCTACAATTGTTTTTGTCAAAAACATAATTTGGGCCACAACACATATTGTTTTTAAACCTACATACCCCACGGCAAAATTATCCCGCCTGAATCGATCGTTCACCGAAATGGAAAGGGTTACAGACATCCACTAGATTTTTTAAGGAGACAATGAACGGAAGGAAAAACACAGATAAAACAAAAAGGTCCATGTGCCTAAAGGCATCCTCCATTTATAAAATGTTTGTAACAACTGGATTTAAACTTTTGTAGATTGTAAGTTTGAGGGAAGTGAATTCCAAAGAGTAGTAGTTCTAGGGATAAATGAATTTTGATAAGCAGAAGTTCTGCATTGTGGAGGAGAAAGTGTAAATTCATGGGCGCTCTCAGCTGCCCTAGTTCTACGGGGAAAGATGTGGAGAGGCGGCACAATTGAAGCAAGTTCCTCGGAACAATTGCTGTGAAAATATCTGTAGAATAATGCAAGGGATGGAACGTTTCTTCGTATGGATAATGTAGGAAGGTCCTGTGTGATTGCAGGGTTATTGATTAATATAATAGCTTTATTTTGAATTTTCTCCAACTGCCTCAATGCAACCACTCCACTTCCACTGCACAGAGGTGAACAGTAATCCATCTGAGAACGCACATGACTTTTATATATTACGGCCAACTGCTCGTCAGTGAAGAATTCTCGAACTCTATACAGGAGTCTCAGTTCTTTAGAGGCATTCTTAGCAATGCTTCTAACATAATGTGTTCAGCTCAAGTTAGTAGTTAATGTTACACCGAGAATGTCAATATTTACATCAATAAAAAATATATGGGTGAGATTCTACATATATATATCTGTAGATATATCTGTATATCTGGTGAGATATACAGTGAGATTCTGTCGGTTAGAAAATTGAATGTACTTGGTTTTCTGTGCATTAAAGGAAACTACTGTAGATTCTTTTGTCCCCATTCATTAATTCTAGAAAGGTCCTGGTTCAGAGAAATTGCAGTGTTTATTTTTGAATTTATAAGATCGGGTTGGGTGAAAGAATTGGTAAATGTGAAGGAACTGAACTGTGGAGTGTTGAGTCATCTGCGTAGGAATGTATTGGATTATGAGTGGTAGATATGAGATCATTGATATGAATGAGGAACAGAGTTGGGGCCAAAACTGATCCCTGGGGAACACCAGCATTTATTGAGTGAAATTGAGAACAAAGGCCATCTACCATTACACATATTTTTCTGTTATGAAGATAAGGAGAAATTAGTGGAACTAATGATGCAAGGCCGTAGTGTGACATCTTCGACAATAAGGATTGATGCCAGACTCTATCAAATGCCTTTGATATATCCAGTGCTATTGTATGTGTTTCACCATGTTGGTCTGTAGCTTGGTTGATTTGATGCGTAAGAAGGCAAAGAATGTCTGCAGTTGATCGACATCGTCTAAAACTATATTGCCTATCACTGATTAATTTATTATTCTCAAGATGCTTAATTATGTGATTATTTAATATAATTTCAAAGACTTTACCAAGAGTGGAAGTTATAGCTATTGGTCTGTAGTTTGATGGATCTGAAGAGGCACCTCTTTTAGGAACTGGATGGATGTTTGCTTCTTTCCAGGGTACTGGGAAGCATGAGGTATGAGTACACAGACGGAAATTTTTTGCCAATACAGGAGCGAGCACCAAGGAGCAATTCTTAAGTACTATTGGAGGAATTTCATCTGGACCAGGAGCCTTATCTACTGAGAGATTCTGCAAAATAGTTTTGACATGTCTGGTGTGGATCTTAAGTGAGGGAATTTCAGGCGAATTAAAATTAAGTACAGGGACATCTTGATTTATTTCATCTAAGATTGAGTTGATGGAGAAAATATCCGCAAGAAGGTTAGCTTTACCTCGTGGGTCACTTACAAGATTGCCAGTCGGAGATTTTAATGGTGGAATGGATGAAGCAGTAGTGAAGTTGGAATTGAATGAGTTGAGAGTAGACCAAAATATTTTGTTATCATTTGGATTATTTAGAAGTTTATTTGCCTGCTTGTGGAGAAAGTTTGATTTAGTTAAGTTTGATTTAGTTAGGTTTAATACAGTTTTGGCATGATTTCTGATGTTTCTAAAGTAATTAAAGGCTTCATGTTTTTAGTATGCATTGTAGGCTATTGCTTTTTGTTCAGTTACTCTAGCACAATTATGGTCAAACCATTTAGGTGAATTAGATCTTTTACTGTACTTTTGATGAGGAATAAAAGTTTCCATTCCAATTTTTACAAAATCTTGTATGTGGCTCAAGGTGGAGTGTGCATCATTAGAAAAGAAAGAGGTCCAGGGAATATCAATAAAGAAACCTTGAAGACCGTCCCAGTCTGCCCTATCGTTGTTGTTGTTCCCCAAGCTGCCTGGCCGAACAGCCCCAAGGCCCCGAGCAAGGCCATAACTGTACGCCCCCACAGAACCCTCACTGCCGACCACAATAAAGCCTGGGTGACCGAAGCCACTCCATGGCGGGGAGCTGAGGAGGGTGCGGAAACGCCCTATCGTAATGCCATTTAGTCACCAAAACAGGTTCAGTGGGAAGGTGTGGTAGGTGATAGACAGGTGGCCTGTATCAGACAGTGATCAGAAGATCCAAGCGGGGACCTCACTGTAACATCATTATTTTCTGAATTGGTTGTTAAAAATAAGTCCAGTAGGTGGGAATTATGATTAGGATTATCTGGTACACGGGTGGGTTGGTTGACTAGTTGAGTGAGATTAAATGAGTCTGCAAATAGCTCACATTCAAGACCAGCATCATCAGTCCTGGCTGAATGAGTGAGCCATTCAACATTATGGACATTAAAGTCACCCAACACAGTGATTTCAGAAGAAGCATTTAAGTTGAGGACACTGAGTTGTGAGGACAGAGAATCAAAAAGACTTTGCTCTGGAGGAGTATTTGGGGAACGGTAGATGCAACATATGTATTTAAATTTACCAGCAGAAATTAATTTGTATATAGAATAATCAAAATAGGGACAATTGAAACTAGTAACCTCCTCCAGGGCAATTTCAGATTTTGCGAAGCAACATACACCTCCTTTAGGTCTGAAATTTTGGAGCAGTTGATAACCTGGAAAATTAAATCTAGACGTGTCAGATGTGGATGTTACTTGAGTCTCTGTCAAAAAAAGGAGAGTAGGGGATTCTACTTGAAGAAATTGGTGTACAGAATTGATGTTAGCGTGAAGTCCCCTTATATTGCTAAAGAAAAAGCTGCATCGACGAGCAGCTTTGGGACGTTGCAATGCTCTTGACACAGTCGCATGATGACGACCGGGAGGGCCATGTGTCAATGACCCAACCCTGCCGGGGGTGGATATCCGAGGGACCACCAGGTTTGCTCTTAACCTCTGAAGTGCGCATGGGGGGTATGAGACACCACACTCCTGTGCTGACGTATTTGAGCTGTTCCCATCACTAACATATTTATTTGACCATAAATAGCATTAATACTTATCCATATGTGCCTATTATAGATTGATTATAAAGGTATTAACCTGTTACAACAATAAAACAAGTGGAAACAGCGTTTGGATGGTCAAAATCGGCGATACAGGCCGGGAGTTACACAATGTATGGCTGAGGCAACCTCCCAGCCCACCACTTTTCTCCACCTCTGGAGAGAGACTGTCGATCGATACTCTCTCTCTCTCTTGCACTCGCTTGCTAACAGTGATGACAACGCCTGCTACCAACTCTCTATGTTAGCACAAAAATAGACCACAGGAAAAGGGAATAACAGGGAAAATAGGTGATAACTGAAGGAGGAGAGGAAACTGGGGAAGGAGGGGAGGTGGAGGAGTGATATTTGGCATGGCCCAGGGGCAAAAAAAACAAAAAAAACAAAAAAAAATTCGGTGTTTTAAATTGATTTTTTTCCCCCTGACTCTCAAGAGTCTTCCCGCAGTCCGCCAGGGGAACTCTTAAGAGTCTTCCCGCAGTTCCCCGGTTAACAATTGTACTGCCATATTTATTAGGTAAAGGTGTATGGTGTTACATGTATGATATGTAGTGGGAAGAGTAGCTCTCAAACTACCTCCTAACGAAATATTTCCCCACAAACCGTTGCAATATTTTAAGTCACCGGTAAAGAACACAAGTTAACTCAAACTTTCTTTTGATCCTATGCTAATCCTTCCCCTAACTGACAAACCCCCACATGTTATGCTGTTTGAGGGTGGCCCTTTCCAGGTACATTACTGTACTCTATTGAAATTGATAAAGTTTCAGGAAATACTGCTTCTCAAACATTATCTTATAAATTAAACATTGTATAATACGAAATTACGTATTTAATAATGTTTAGGAACTGTCTCGTTAACTTATAAGGTCCGTGATTTGACGTCATTTATGTTGTTTGTGATTTGACGTCATTAATTTAGGTTTACCAATGTAGTCTAAATTTTCATATTTTTTGTGCTACAGTATGTAATTTTTTCTTAGGCTCTATGAAATAATTGTAATTCACTATCATATCAGTGTTTCTAATAAAAGTGTTTATTATTAATTTAGACTTGCTTGATGATGGAGTGTCTCCGAAACGTAGCAAAACAGAAATAAACAAGATGAATGTCTTCTATCAAGCTCTGATCCTCTCTCTCTCATATTTTTATATATATATACATACATATATATATATACATATAATATATATGCCGATATATATATATATATATATATATATATATATATATATATATATATATATATATATATATATAATATATATATATATATATATATATATATATATATATATATATATATATATACAGTATATTATATCCATTGTGAGGTTTGGCATCCTCTATCCAACCCAAGCTGTTTTTGTCTGTCTCTTTTACTGTCCTACTTTTCCTTCTGGGGGCAGGGGGCTACGAATCCTCCTCCACTTGTATAATTCTCCTACTCGAAGAGTTGCGTGGGGAAACTTGTAAACATCCCTGTATGGTATCCTGGAATATGGATTCTACGGTTTGTGTATGAATTGAAATACTGTACATTCTTCAAGTAGGATTTCCCTTCTCCTTAATATAAATAGGAAAAGGTTAAGTTTCCTTTATCACGCTATGGTGTAGCGGGTTAAACCATCGACACTCGTCCTGACTTTCGGTGGTTCGAGTCCGGCTGGGAGTATATAAATATTTAGTAGCTCATGTGTATTTGTGATATACTATATAATATATACAGTACTGTATATATAGGGTAAGGTAACCAATAGGTACGCACCAGTCCAATAGGTACGCACCGGTCCAATAGGTACGCACTTGGCATTTAAAAACCTCCCCAAAGGATATGACAACACTTGGGCATTTAAATTTGGTCTCATCTTAAAGCTTAACCATTATGCCTTCATGTCATCAGGCATCAATAGATTAGTTTGGTATGATTGAAGAGGTGCAGAAAAAAAAAAAAAGTGAAAGTGTAAAACACACTGGTTTCTTACGAAAATCCAAGGGTTGCACTTTTTCTTGAGTGTCTAATAACCCATTTTCTAATTGAAAATTATATTTTTTTTCTATTTAAAGGTACATTCTGTGATGTAGTGTATAAGAAAAACTTATCAGAACTTCTCAGAAACACAAGATAAAGCCAAGGCTGGGTGCGTACCTATTGGACAGAGCCCACATGCCAAAAATCAATAGGTACGCATTTTTTCAAACGGCTGCCAGAGAGTTTTAAGCCACAATACATGGCATTCTAAGGCCACCTCTACTACAAGGATGAATAAGAGTCACTTTTCGCTGAGTACCATCCAATTCACTTTACCACAAAGGTGGTGGTGTATCACACACAATTATTGTCCTCTCTCCCTCCCTGCCCACCCCGAACCAACTTCCAGAAGCACATCCATACTCATATCTCTCACCGATCCATCCACTCACTCACAGACAACACGCAGCTGCATGCACGACCTCCCGAAATCCATACTTCCGAATCCTCCCTTCCTCGCGAGGACAGAGTCCACCTGGCCAGGCTGAGATGCGGACACCATCCAGCTCTCCTGAGCTATCAGAAGAGACTGGATGACTCCGTTGTCGACACCTGCCCGGGATGTAACACAGCACCCCATACCATTAAACACATCATAGAAGACTGCATTTCACACAACCACTTACGCCAACAACACAATCTACACTCAATGAGAGCTCTGTGGGAAAGCCCGATCGTGGCCATGGCCTTTCTCAGGGACTCGGGGCTGTTCGGCCAGGCAGCTTAGGGAACAACAACAACAACAACAACCACAAAGGTGGTTCAGAAGGTACGCAGTGCATAGTGCCTTGAATGTACGCGTGTTCCTATTGGGCACCACGCACTGCGTACCTATTGGGTTTCACAACAAATTTTCCCTCCACAGATTATGTACTGTATGTCTTTTATCTTTTTCTAATTGAAATATACAACATTTCTGGTGTAAGTTATCCACTTCCTAAAATAAAATGTAATTTGATAAATGCCGTTTGATAAAGTGCGTACCTTTTGGTGTTTGGTATGCGGGCTCTGTCCAATAGGTACGCACCCAGCCCTGGATATATCTTGTGTTTCTGAGCAGTCCTGATGCATTTTTCTTATAAACTCAAGCTCTCTCTTAGCTTAACCCTTTTTACTAACACATATCCTTCTCAAACTGCATAAAATCGTCTAAATATAGCTAGCATAACATTTTATAGAAATTGCTCGTACAGAAGGGGTTGAGGATAGATAGATGGGTTTATTATGCTGGTAAAGTACAGTATATACAATTTTTATGCACAATTGCACAGTTCAGAGGCACATGAAAATCCTGATTTAGGCCTCATAACTTGTAAGTGTAACCTCATACATTGTTGAGCGAGTACGAGTGAGTGAGAGAGAGAGAATGTGTATTTGGGTGCGAGAGAGTAGGTAATACATGGGAAACACGTACAAATTGTTACATTGAGAGAGAGAGAGATCCTGACAGGTGTAAGTCTGTTTTTCTAAATAAAATATATACCGGTATATTATAAAATAAAAAGAATAAACTTGCCCTACTAGGAGGCGTGTTTTGTTGAGGTTTTACAAGCCTTCCTATGCTGATTTGTTTATGTAATCATATGTAACAAGGTTATATCTTATGTTTCAGACCACATCAAAAGTCTTGTACACTTACACAAATGATAATACAGCAGGAAAAAAAAAATGCCTAAGTTTTATGTTTCGTTGAATAAGTTTTAAAAATATCCCTGTTGTGGCTGTCGACTTTCAATGATAGCCTGCTTATATAGCTGAGTAGAGTAATGAATGACATAAATCATATGTACAGAGGAACCACCCTGCTTTTAAAGTGTCCGAGTTAAAGGGCCATTAGTACCTATTGGACCGGCCGCGTACGTTTAGGGAGCCGAGGAATAATAGGTATGCACTAACTTTCAGCCTATTTTTCTTAACAATGAATATGAATAGGCTATTCACAAACACTTTGTGTCATATTTATGGAAATTTATGGTAATATGGTAATTTGTCACATAAAACTACAACCATTCCTGCATAATGAGACTAATCTATATTTTATTAGTTTCACCACAACACCAAACACCCCCAATGAAATCAAATAAAGGATATACAGTAGGGTCCCGCATAAAACGAGTCTCGATTAAAACGACCGACCTAAAATATTAATATTTAATTTTCGATCAGAACGAATGTGATCACATAAAACGAGTCCGCCGCCAAAGTGAGGCAAATCCGAGGAGTTTTCATATAGAGCGCCGAAATATCGTACAAAACGTACGAAATATCGTTCGTTTTGTACGAAAATTTTCGCTTACAGTGAACATTGGCGATATTGCGCCACCAAAATGCTGTGTTCACATAAAACTAAATCGCATAAAACGCCCTCGTTTATCGACCATAAACTTGTTTTATGTGAGACCCTACTGTATGTGATCCACCGGGATTCGAACCTGGGCTATCACACAGATTTTTGCCACCTTAACCATTACATAAATAGGCCTACATACGTAAAATTTTAAGACTGAGTGTTGCACACATAAGTGCAGTTTCAGTCTCTTGTCCTAATGGCGGCGTTCCAGGCAACCCTGTTAAGGGCTGCTTCACTTGTCAAGTTCTTGGATTTGAGATCGGCACGTATAGTCCGATCCCAGGTCTTCGTCGGTCCACCCCTTGGTGAAGCTCCCTCCAATATCACAGACCTGCATTTTTTCACCCAATTTTGTTCATCCATTCTCTCCACATGTCCATACCATCCCTTACCTTACCTTATGATACCTTATGATGTGTTCGCCACTCTTCTAGCGGCACCAAGGAGCGCGACGCCCCTCGTTATGGGTGGTGATTTGGTGCAGTAGACTGTTTGAAGCGACAGCTCGCTCCCTTGCGAGGATGGGCTCGTCTGGCACTTTTTGCAGTTCGACATCTAGGGCTCTCTTGAAGTTGTCTAACGAGATGTCCCTCATGTCTCTTACTCGCCGTGGTTGAAGAGACGTGGGCCTCTGTGTGATAACCAGCCCTCTCGCAGAGAGCCCATAGCACCCCTGTTATTCATCCGGGGGATTTCGCATTCCCAGCCTCTCCTATCACTGAATTTCATGACTATCGGAGTATGTAGGTTTGGTACTAAACCCTCTGCGATTTTCCACGTGTATATTATTAGGTAACGTTCTCTTCTACGTTCCAGTGAGTACAGATTCAGTGCTCTTAAACGCTCCCAATAGTGTAGATGTTTTATCGAACTTATATGCAAAGTGAAATTTCTTTGTACACTCTCTACGTCATTTATTTCACCTGCTTTGTATGGGGATGTTAATACGCTACAGTATTCAAGCCGCGGTAGCACTAGAGATTTGAAGAGCGTTATCATAGGTAATTCACCGCGTGTTTTAAAAGTACGCAGAATCCAACCCGTTAAGACGTTTCGCAGCCGCCACTTTGACCTGGTTATGTACTTTGAAACCCATATTTTCAGACATTAATACCCCAAGGTCTTTCACACTGTCTTTCCGTTCTATTATGTGGTTAGATTCTGTTAAGTAATTTGTAGTTTCTTTAACACCATTATTATCTCTGTACCGTATTAATTGGAATTTTTCTTCATTGAATTGCATGTTGTTTTCCCTGGTCCACTGGAACACTACATTCATGTCTTCCTGCAGTCGGCCCGTGTCCTAGTCTACTTGTACGCATCACCTCGCTAATACTCTTTATACCTAAACGTCTCCTCAGCTTAACATTTGTTATTCTATCCTGTAGCCTGGCCCCACACATCCTCTCACCATTCTCATCTCATTACACTCCATTCTGTTGACATCCTCTACTTTAACGGCCCATGTTTCTGAGGCATACGTCATTGCACTTCTAACACATGAGGCATACACCTTTCCCTTCAGGGGGAGAGGCATTCTTTTCATGGTCAGGATTGGCATCAATTCTCTGAACTTCCCCCAGCCACACCTAATTCTAGCAACAGTGGCTTCTGAAATTTGGGAGACGGGTACAGTCATCGAAAGAAAATTATTCATGTTTTTTTGCGTACCTATTGGTTACCTTACCCTACAGTACTCCAAAACAAAATGCCTCCCTTGCTCTCACCCATTCTTGACGTCCGGCTGTAGCTTAGTCCAGTGTCGGGTCTTAGCGAGTCTCTTCCTGAGTATGACAGCGGCGTACTGGCGGACCTGTGGCGCCCCGGACGTGCCCATCACCTGGCATAGCTCTCCCACCACATCGGGCCGCTTCAGCACCTCCCCCAGCTCTTTAGTACCCTGGAAAGAAAAAGAAAATTAATATACTTTCATAATCAAATAATTCTTACATCAATAATACTGTACAGTACAGGTACATCTATTAAATATTTCGCGCACAAGGACGCGACATGCGCCTATTCTGAGACACAAAGGCCTTTCTGACAATCAGGGATGCCTAGAAACCATAATTTAGTTACTTCAACCTCTGCAATTGTCTTTGAGCCAAGATGTGGGCAAGAAACTAATTTTGAAGAGCTACCGTAATTAAGAGATTAAAGAGATTTATATGAGAGACTACGGTTCTGTGGGTAAGCATGAAAGTACAGTAGGAATACTGTACAAACATAGGTTGTTGTGTGTGTGTATAGCCTACTCCGACAGAGAATAAACATGAAAGAGAGAAAATGGAGTTCTGAGTGAATGTTGAGTGAATGGTAAGGTGGGGAATAGTAAAGTAGACGGGGTGTTGGGTTAAAGCATGGGTGTGTGATGTCCCCATGGTTGTTCAGTACCTGTATATATATGGATGGAGGAAGAGCTGGTTAGGCCGCACCTGGAATATGCGAACCAGGTGTAGGCTCCATATATGGTAAAGGATATAGAAGCAGTGGAGAAAGTGTAGAGGAGAGCTAGCAAGCTAGTACCAACGTTGAAGAACGCGGGCTATGAGGACACTGGGGCTTCCGACACTGGCATATAGGAGAAAGAGAGGGGATATGATAAGAGACTTTTAAGATAGTGTCAGGAAAGTATGATGAGGATGTGTGTGAATGTATCTTCTTGATGCGGGAGGGAACATGAACGAGAGGACACTCTAAGATAATTTACAAAGAAAGAAATAGGCTTGAAAAGGCAAAGAACTCATTTTGTGATAGAGTGGTAAATGAGTGGAACGCACTGCCCCAGTATGTAGTCGATTCCGAATCAATAAGGAAGTTTGAAAGTAATCTTGATAAAGCATGGGGAAGACAAGATTTGAAGTTTGATCATAAAGCAAAAATACAGCATAGTAAAAATGTTGCGTCTGCTACCGCCGCCGCCAACACCGTGAACGACCGCAGCAGTGCAAGTACGGTACTGGCACTGAGCTGGATACACAGGCCTAGTTTGCCTTTTCCAGAGGATCTACTGTAAGAAATGAAAGAATGACGAGGAAGAGCAGTGGATGTTGGTGTACCGCTGATAAGGGAAGGAAATGAGTGGAAGTTGCCTGTACTGCTGTCTGCTGATGATACACTTCTAATGAGCGATAGTGAATGGGAGTTGCAGGGTCTGGTAAATGTTTGGAACAGTGTGTGAAAAACGGAATATGAAGGTGAATGCGGGGAAGAGTAAGGTTATGGTCTTTGAAAGGGGTGCAGTCACAGAGTGTGAGGTGAGGTTGAATTGTCAGGATATGGAGAATGTCAGCTTATTTAAATATTTAGGCAGTGCATTAGAGTAAAGATGGGAATATGAATGATGAAGTGCGGGAGAGGGTGCAACAGGGGAAGAGGGTTGTAGGGAAGCTGAAAGCAGTAACAAGAAATAGGGTGGTCAGCATGGAAGTAAAGAAGTCCTTGCATGATAGTGTGGTAATCCCAACATTGACATACGGGAGTGAAGCATGGACGTTGTTGGACACACAAACCAAGAGTGAGAGGGGTGGAAATAAGTTACGGTACTTGAGAAGTGTGTGCGGAGTTATGGAGGGATAGACAGACGAATGAGGAAGTATGAGAGTGGTGTGGATGTAGATGTGCTGGAAAGTATGAAAAGGAACACCTCGAGATGCTTTAGCCATGTGTAAAGTATGGGAAGCGAGAGAATGACTAAGAAAGTGAAGTGGAAGAGGGAGAGTTGGAAGGATGGAGTTAAGAAGTACAGTAGGGTCCCGCATAAAACGAGTATATGGTCGATAAACGAGGGCGTTTTATGCGATTTCGTTTTATGTGAACACAGCATTTTGGTGGCCCAATATCGTCAATGTTCACCGGAAGCGTAAATTTCCGTCAGGAGCGTACGATATTTCATACGTTTTGTACGATATTTCGGCGTTCTATATGAAAGCGTACGATATTTCGGCGCTCTATATGAAAACTCCTCGGATTTGCCCCACTTTGGCGGCGGACTCGTTTTATGTGATCACATTCGTTCTGATCGAAAATTAAATATTAATATTTTAGTTCGGTCGTTTTAATCGAGACTCGTTTTATGCGAACACGTTTTATGCGGGACCCTACTGTATAAGCATGACTGAGGACAGAGGGTCATGGGGGCAATATTTGACGTTTGACATTCGATAGAAGTGAATGTCAAACACCATATATCCAGCTGTTGTCAGTTTGTTGTTTGACATTCGCTTCTATCGAATATCAAACAGGTCTAGTTTGACATTCGCAAATGTCAAATGTCCTTTGACATTCGCAAATGTCAAATGTCCCATCTTATGTAATTATTTTGTTTTGCTTTTACCTTACTCAAGGGGCCTTACAGATGCGCAGATAAGTGCTACTTTTCTTATTTTGTCAATTTGATTTTCACTCCCCTATAAAATGTTCAGTTATTTTTATACAGCCAGTCCAGGACACCTTGTTTACATTCTAGCCTCCTCCCCGATGTTCAGTAATGGAGCTTCACCTACAAGACGTCTTCTAGCCTCCTCCACGATGTTCAGTAGTGGAGCTCAGAGTGGAGTGGAGCTTCACCTACAAGAGGTCAGTACATTTTTATTGGTACTTTCCTGTTATCGACAGCCAAAGCTGAAGATTGCGGAGTATGCCTAAACACCATAGACTTCATCGACTTTTCTTTCGGCGCACGTCAATCTTTTATTGTTTTAATACCCAACCAGCGGGGGTGTGGGCCCTGGGGGCAGCAGCCCTCCACCCATAATACTAGGATAGGTTAGATAAGGTTGTTGGGTTAGGCTTAGGCTAATTTGTCTTTTCAAAGTCTCTAGATTGTTGGGGTATCGGAATTACAATTAACAATGCAAATGCTAATAAAAAGTGCGGGATGGATGTAGAGTTCGGGCGTACGGTCGTCATGTTTACATAGGGCGATCGCCGCGGTTAACTTTGCGTCTATTTTGACGGCGATTTATTCGGTTATTTGCCCCCTGCTGGCAATATATATATGATAATGACAATACGTCATTGGGGGGGTGAGGCCCTCAACACACTATTGTATCCAATGGCAATCAAAATAGACGGGAATATGATTGCAAAGGTCTGACGCCTTTCCTGCCACCGTTATGTTTACATTTGTCGTGTGGTTAAGTTCGCGTCTATTTTGACGGCGATTTTTTCGGTAATTTGCCCCCTGCTGGCAATATATATGATGATGACAACATGTCATGGGGGGGGGAGGGGGCAAAGCTCCCCCCCCCCCCCCCCCCCTCAACATATAATTGTATCCAAAGGCAGTCAAAATAGACGGGAACATGATGGCAAAGGTCCGACGCCACTACGCATAGTGTAAACAAGGATGGCGGTACGCCCGTACTTAACATTCTTGCCAAAAGTGCTTTCCGCACTTTCTAACAATAAAATACACACTTACATACCATTACAATGTAAAAATATAAAATATAGGCCTAGGTATAAGAACGTAAGAAAATGGGAGTCTGCAGAAAGCCGATTGGCCTAAGCAAGGCAGATCCCTGTCCCACACAACCCCAATTACAAAGCCCAATTATAGGCTCAACACTCTAATACCCTGAGGATCATCTTACCAAAACGGTTAGAGATTAACGCAGGATTACGGGGGTCTGCAGAGCGCTGATTGGCCCAAACCTGCTGATCCCCCTTCACACCCAACCCTTCTCGTCCATATGCTTATCCAATTTTATCTTAAAGCTCCCTATCGTTTTTAATCCCACTATAGCACTTGGTAGTCCATTCCACCCATCTACAACTCTGTTACCAAACCAATATTTGCCTATATCTTTTCTGAAACGAAATCTATCTAATTTGAAACCATTACCTTACCTTTGGATACCTTTGGATGTGTTCGCCGCTCCTCTAGCGGCACCAAGTTGGTACGAGTTCTTTCGCTATCACTGAGCTTTAGTACATTTGTCATGTCCCCTTTGTTAATCCCACTAACCCACTTGAACACCTCTATCATATCCCCTCTAACTCTGCGTCTCTCTAACGAATGTAAGCCTAATTTCTTCAACCTTTCTTTATACGGAAGATTTCTAATATTATGGATCATTTAACGAACCACGTCGTTGACGAACCACGACCGACTAAGGACATGCCTTTGGACATTCTGAGAATGGCTACGTGGAATGTTAGTGGCATGAATGATGGCACAAAAGAGAGAGAGGTTCTGGAAGTGTTAGTGAATGCCAGGCTGGATGTATGTGGAATGACAGAGACCAAATGGAAAGGTTCAGATGTGAGAGAGTGGGAGTGTGGAATGGGTGTGTGTGCTGGAGTGAGTGAAGGAACAGCGAGAGAAGGTGCATGTTTGTTTGTAAGTAGCAAATGGAAGGAATGTGTAAGAGAGTATGGGTCTGTGGGTTCAAGGATTGTGTGGGTGAGAATGAAAGTAGGAATACAAACGTGGGTGATTGTATGCGTGTATGCCCCGACAGAGGATATACTTGAAAGAAAGAAAGAGGAGTTCTGGATGAATGTGGAGGCATGCCTGGAGAAGTTTGACAAGAACGAAAGAATATTTCTGATTGGGGATATGAATGGTAAGGTGGGTGATAGGAAAGTTGAGGGAGTGGTGGGAGGGTGGGGGGTACCATCAGAGGTGAATGGGAATGGTAGTGCACTTGTGGACGTATGTGTGGGGAGGAGGCTGTGGATAGCCAACACCTTCTTCCGACACAGAATGATCCACAGGTACACGTGGAAACAGATGTTGACGATGAAAGATAAGACAGTGGTGGAACGAAAGTCATTGATTGATTATGTATGTGTGGATGAACGAATGAAGAAATCTGTGATGGATGCTAGGGTGTATAGGGGTATTGGAGGGGGTCTGTCTGATCATTATGTAGTGGTAGCTAAGGTTAGGATACAAAAGAAGTGGGTGAGGAGAGCGGGAGGGAGGCGAGAGGAGGGTGGAATGGTGAGGAGGGTGGAGAGGTTGCAGGAGGAGGAAGTCAGGGAGGAGTACAGGAGAGCAGTGGAAAGACGACTAGGTGGGTTCGACCTGGAAGGTATGGAGGAAGTGGAGGAGATGAGCAAGGTGTTTAAGGATGAGATCTGTGCAGCATGTGAGGAGGTGTGTGGAGTGAGGAGAAGAGGGAGGGGAGTGAAAGGTACAGCATGGTGGACAGAAGAGGTAAGAATAGCTGTGGAAGAAAAGAAGAAAGCATATAGAGAGTGGTTGGGTAGTAGAGGGAATGAAGATTCCGAGAGACAGAAACGAGCGAGGTACGTGGAGAGTAAGAGGGTGGTGAAGAGTAGTGAAGGAAAGTAAGAGAAGAGTAGATGAGGAATTTGGAAGGAATCTGAGTGTAAAATGGAGGGAGAGTAAGAAACTGTTCTGGAAAGAAGTCAAGAAAGTTAGGGAAGGTAGCAAGGGAAACAGTAAGGGTGTGAAAGATAAGAATGGGAGAATGCTAGCCGAGAAGCAAGAGAGAGTCGAAAGATGGAGGGAGTACTTCAGTGAGTTGCTAAATGAAAGGAATGAAGAGCCAGCAAACATAGCTGGATATGGTATGGGAGGGAGAAGAAGAGAAGTAGTGGAGGAGGAGGTGGGGATCAGGAGGTCAGAAGTGTGGGAAGCCATGAAAAGAGTGAAGTTGGGGAAAGCACCAGGAACAGATGGAGTGTGTGGGGAAATGTTGAGGTATGGTGGTGAGATAGTGATAGAATGGGTATGGAAAATGTGCAAACTAGCATGGGAGAAGGGCAGTGCACCCGATGACTGGAAGACTGGCATAATAGTCCCCCTATATAAGGGCAAAGGGGAAAGAGGAGTGTGTGGTAACCACCGAGGAATATGTCTTCTAAGCGTAGTAGGGAAGGTATACAGTAGGGTAGTGATTGAGAGAGTGAGAGTGAGAACGGAGAAATGGATAGGCGACGAGCAGGGAGGTTTTAGGAAGGGAAGAGGATGTGTAGATCAGATTTTTACCCTGAATTGTGTTGTGGAGAAGTATCTGGAGAAGAAACAAAAGGTGTATGTTGCCTTTATGGACTTGGAGAAGGCCTATGACAGAGTGGATAGAGAAGGTTTGTGGAAAGTACTTAGAATATACGGAGTAGAGGGCAAGTTGCTGAAAGCAGTGAAGAGCATGTATGAGGGTGCAAAGGCGGCAGTACGTGTGGAGAGTGAGCAGAGCGAGTTCTTTGACCTGAATGTTGGTTTGAAACAGGGGTGTGTGATGTCCCCGTGGTTGTTTACTGTATATATGGATGGAGTTATGAAAGAAATACTATCAAGAGCAGTGGATGTTGGTGTATCGCTGAAAAGGGAGGGAATTGAGTGGAAGCTACCTATACTGCTGTTTGCGGATGATACAGTTCTGATGAGTGATAATGAATGGGAGTTGCAGGGTCTGGTAAATGAATTTGGAACAGTGTGCGAAAAACGGAATTTGAAGGTAAATACGGGGAAGAGCAAGGTTATGGTCTTCGAAAGGGGTGAAGTCACAGAGTGTGAGGTGAAGCTGAACGGTCAGGCTATGGAGATCGTCAACTCTTTTAAGTATCTGGGCAGTGTGTTGAGTAAAGATGGGACTATGGATGAAGAGGTGCGGGAGAGGGTACAACAGGGGAAGAGGGTTGTAGGAACGCTAAAAGCAGTAACAAGAAATAGGGTGGTCAGTATGGAAGTGAAGAAGTCCTTGCATGACAGTGTGGTAATCCCGACACTGACTTACGGAAGCGAAGCATGGACGTTGGTTGAGAGACTCAGACCAAGAGTGAGAGCAGTGGAAATGAATTACTTAAGGAGTGCGTGCGGAGTTACATGGAGGGATAGACAGACTAATGAGGAAGTAAGAAGGAGGTGTGGTGTGGAGGTAGATGTGCTGGAAAGTGTGAAAAGGAACAACTTGAGATGGTTCGGCCATATGGAACGTATGGAAAGCGAGAGAATGACTAAGAGGGTGTACGAGAGCGAGGTAGAGGGACAGAGGGGGAGAGGTAGACCGAATATGAGGTGGAAGGATGGAGTGAGGAACTACATGAACGAAGGCGGTGCTGGTTGGGGGGAGGGGCGTCGACTGACTGGGGACAGAGGTGCATGGGGGCGGTTCGTTCGTGGCCACCCCTTCGGGGATCGCGGCGTCAGGCAATAGATAGATAGATAGATGGATCATTTTTGTCATTCTACGTTGTACTCTCTCCAATGAATCTATGTCCATTCTGTAATAAGGACACCAAAATTGAACAGCATAATCCATATGGGGTCTCACTAATGACAAGCAAAGTTTTAAGATAACATCAGCAGTTCTGTTACTCACACTCCTAGAGATGAACCCGAGAATCCTGTTTGCCTTGTTTCGAACGCTTATACACTGTTGTCTAGGCTTCAAATCATTGCTAACAAACAAACCTAGATCTTTCTCACAATTCGAGTTTTCTAATTCCATATTAGCTAGTTTATATTTAACATTTTTATGCATCTTCCCTATCTTTAATACCTTGCATTTGTCAATGTTAAACTTCATCTGCCAATTTACTGACCATTCGTGTAAGGTATCTAGATCCCTTTGGAGGCACTCTATATCTCTATCTGAATCAATTGTTCTCCCCATTTTGGTATCGTCTGCAAATTTACTTATCCTACTAGTTATACCTAAATCAAGGTCATTTATGTATATAACAAACAACAGAGGACCTAATACAGATCCCTGGGGGACACCACTTTTGACTGCTCCCCATTCTGACTTCGTACCATTTATGCCGACTCTCTGCTTCCTACCAATTAGCCATGACCTAATCCATCCCAACAACGCCCCACCTATTCCATGCGCCTCAACCTTTCTCATCAATCTCTCATGGGGGACTCTGTCGAAAGCTTTACTGAAATCTAAATATATTATATCATATGACTTGTCATTATCTACTGCTTCATATACCTCTGAGAAAAAACTAAGCAAATTAGTAAGGCAAGAACGTCCCTGAGTGAATCCATGCTTAGAAGAATTTATTAAATTAAATGTATCTAAGTGGTTTCTAATTTTACTAGCAATAATTGACTCTAGTAGCTTTCCTATGATTGATGTAAGACTAATGGGACGGTAATTGGATGCTATTGATTTGTCACCTTTTTTGAAGATCGGAACTACGTTTGCAAGCTTCCAAGCTTCTGGAACTATACCCGTCTCCAATGACTTGTTAAATACAAATTTTAATGGGTAACTTAACTCATCCCTACATTCTTTTAATACTCTAGCATATACCTCATCAGGACCAGGCGATTTATGAGGTTTCAGTCTGTCCATTTCCTTAAGCACGTCATTTCTACTTATAGTAACCGTACTTAACCTATTTTCTATACTATCGCTATATACCTTACGGACTTCTGGAAACTGTGCCAAATTTTCATTAGTGAAAACGGAAAGAAATTGACTATTTAATGTACTGCACATTTCTAAATAATTTTCTGTCATTTCTCCTATCGAAGTTTTAACCCGTACAGCCCCAGCGACGCGCCTGATGCGTCGGCGATGTATGTAACGCACAGCCCCAGAGACGCGCCTGGCGCGTCACCCTAATTGCACCGACCGTAACCTCAGGTGTAGCTACTCAAGAGGGCTCAGATTTGTATGGGAACTGTGTACGTATCCCACTCAACCGTGCCGATGGTTGAAAACTCTCAAAGTCCACGTGCGTGCGTGTGAGCGCGCAATAACCTGGTTTTTTGGGGTAATTGCCTTCAATTTTTTACTCTTGTAAAATACGTTTTCGGGGGCTCTGTAGGACCATTCTTTAAGCTTTTTGAGCGGTTTTTCCTTCATTCCTAACCCATTCGCTATTGTTTCTGGAATAAAACCATTTTTTTAAAACCGGCCGGGTTCTGGTGAACAAACATTACAAAACTAGCCGGGGCAGGACGGGTTAAGGGGACCAATTACATCTCTAACCTTGGATTTATATAGTTGGTAAAAAGCTTTAGGATTATTTTTTGAGTCATTGGCAACCTTAATTTCATAATTTCTTTTTTCTTTCCTAATATCCTGTTTTACCTGTCTTGATAGATTCTGATAGTAAGCAAGTAGGTGAATTTCGCCTTTCCTAATTTTTCTATATATTCCTCTCTTTTGTCCTAGAAGATCTAATAGTCTATTATTCATCCATTTGGGTTGGTTCTGTGTTGATCTAAATTTTCTTTTTGGGAATGTATTTATTTTGTGCATTGAATACTGACTCGATAAAATTATCGTATGTATCTACCAAGGTTGACGTCTCTTCCTGACTTAAGATGACAGGTGCCTGAGACATGTCATAAGACATGTCTTATGTCTTATTACAGAATGGATATCGACCCTTTAGAGGCAGTCCAAAGAAGAATGATGAAAATTATACATAATATTAGAAACTTATCGTATGAGGAGAGGTTGAAAGCCTTAGGCTTGCACTCACTAGAAAGACGAAGACGTAGGGGAGACATGATAGAGGTATTTAACCCTCTCCGACATATGACGCGATTTTGAGCCGATTAGGGATACTTTAAAGCCTTTGTTACCATCAGGGGTATTTAGAAACCTTTAGTTTAGTTACTTCAACCTCTACAGTTGTCTTTGAGTTAGCTGTGGGCAGAACACTAATTTTGGAGAGGTCATTATAAGAGTGAGAGAACTCTATTTCTTATTGCTAATCTGGCAACCTCTGCGTCATATGAGTCTGAAGGGGTTAAATGGATAAAAGCCTGTATAAATAAGGGCGATATAGATGAGGTATTAAAGCTAAAGAACGGCGGCATAACCCGCTCAAATGGTTTAAAGTTAGATAAGTTTAGATTTAGGAAAGATATAGGAAAGCACTGGTTTGGGAATAGAGTTGTTAACATGTGGAATGGACTGCCCAGAGCAGTGATTATCTCAGGTACAGTTGAAAGCTTTAAGCGTAAGTAACTAAGTTGGATTCCCATATGGATGATCTGGGCTGGGTGTGAATGGGAGCTGTCTTGTGTGGGCCGCAAGACCGTTGGTCTTATGCAGTTTCCCGCGATCTTATATTCTTATCTTATGTATGTAGGTAAGCAATGGGTTGAGGGGGGCAAAGCCCCCCTCAACCCCCATGAATTATTGTCATCATATATATACAGTATATTACCAGCAGGGGCAAATAACAACAGTCAATTAGACACAAAGGTACTTATTACCGAAACTACCACTAATTATTTCTCAATATTTGAAGGCTAGGCTATTATAGAATAAGGATGTTGCAAAACTTGCAAAGATCATATTAAAATGTGACAATGTGTTTCAACCTCCTTACCTTTGGATACCTTTGGATGTGTTCGCCGCTCCTCTAGCGGCACCAAGGAGCGCGACGCCCCTCGTTATGGGTGGTGATTTGGTGCAGTAGACTGTTTGAAGCGACAGCTCGCTCCCTTGCGAGGATGGGCTCGTCTGGCACTTTTTGCAGTTCGACATCTAGGGCTCTCTTGAAGTTGTCTAACGAGATGTCCCTCATGTCTCTTACTCGCCGTGGGAGTTTGTTGAAGAGACGTGGGCCTCTGTGTGATAACCAGCCCTCTCGCAGAGAGCCCATAGCACCCCTGTTATTCATCCGGGGGATTTCGCATTCCCAGCCTATCCTATCACTGAATTTCATGACTATCGGAGTATGTAGGTTTGGTACTAAACCCTATGTGATTTTCCACGTGTATATTATTAGGTAACGTTCCAGTGAGTACAGATTCAGTGCTCTTAAACGCTCCCAATAGTGTAGATGTTTTATCGAACTTATATGCGAAGTGAAATTTCTTTGTACACTCTCCGGAGATAGGGCCTACATTTTATGTGCACTAGCCTATATGAAGTAGCCTAGGCCCTACTGTAAAAACAAAAAACTCTCCCTATTGATGGCAGTGAAACTCTTATTAAGCCCCTTACTGTTAAAATATTTGCTGATTTCAATAACTCATGGGGGGGGGGGTGAGGGAGGGGGAAAACTTGGCAAAGCCCCCTCTCAACCCATCCTGTATCCAAAGGCAAAACAAATGGTATATTTAGGCCTATCCTACTCTGAAAATGACTTACATCGGAGTCTTTTAAAATTGTTGGATAGGCCTAATGGGAGAAATAAAAATTTCCGGGGATTGTAACTAATTTTGGGTTAACTGCACCACTACTATTCCTCGATTACGGGATTCCTGTCTTAGGTAATTATTTGTTGTTGATCTTACCTTACTCACCGTTTTTCTGGAAGTGGAAAAACGGTCTCAAGTGATAATGGAGAGATTCCTAGCCCAAACCGAGGGGCCAGACATGAACCACAGAGGAAGGTGCAACTACCACTAACTAGTTTTTTTGTGGGCAACATCAGAGGACTTTACCCACGAAACAATCAATGTAAAGTCCCCATGTTGGAAGAAATTGCAGAGGAAGATAACTCAATTTTTCTAGCCCTCACAGAAACACACTTGAACGAAAACATTTTGGATGCAGAGATCAATATCCATAATTTCACTCTATTCAGAGCCGACAGAGAGGACAGAAGCCACGGAGGAGTAGCACTCTACCTAAGGGAGGATATGGCTGCAAATACAGAAACTTTAGTTGCATTCTCAAATGGCACAACAGCGCTACTAGCAGTACACATAAGACAAACCGACATGCTCATCATAATTTTGTACCGACCTCCAAACACCACAGGGGAAATTTTCAAGGAGGTCACAGAGAAGATACAATCACTCCTACAAAATCTGCCAACTCCCGCTACAGATGTCATCATCACAGGAGATTTCAACCTGCCCATCATCAATTGGGCAACCATGAAAATAGACGGAGGAACCAGGGATGAAAAACAGCAAGCCAAGGAGCTAATGACTATCATGGACACTGCATACATGAAGCAATACATCGAGGAACCTACAAGAGGCAACAACACACTGGACTTACTATTTGGCAACAACTTCGACCTGGTACACTCGTACGAAACTGTAAAAACTATAATGTCCGACCACAGCCTCATCAAAGTTAGAACCCCCACACCAGCCACCACACAACCAAGAAGATGTCAACAGGAATCAAGCCAAATACCCTGCACCTCTCTGAAAGATCTCAACTTCTACAGCAAAGATATAGACTGGGACAGACTGAGAGCAGAACTGGCAGTAACTGATTGGAGGGCACTATTCGAAGATAAAAACGTCGAAGAAACTCTCAGTATCCTCCAGAAACAATGCCTGGAGACCTGTAAAAACACCATACCACCCAAATCAAGCAGGAAGCAGATCAAGCAGATTCCCAGAGATAGAAAAATACTAATGAAGAAAAGGACGTACTTGAGAGCCAAGCAAAGGAAGACCAGCTATGCGCACAATATCAACAAACTACAAGAAGAGCTCGATGAAGTTGAACGTAAACTCATCCAGTCACACCAAGAGCAAAGAACACGCGAAGAACTCCAAGCAGGCTGGGAAATTAGGTATAGCCCGGCAGCCCGGATATGTTGCCGGGCAAGTGCTTTTTAATGTTGGTCTGCCCGGCGGTTGCCCGGGGGACAAGTCGAATTTTTTGCCTTTTAACCCTTGAAAAATGCTAAAATTAATATAAAAACAAACATACACACTTTCCATAAATATAAATAAAGTATAAGAGACAGGCAGATGTATCTACTATTTCCACTTTCAACGACCATTGGTTACTGGTACCGTAACGGCTGGTTTTCGATTCACGTTAATTTCACGTCACTATTCTCTCTATCTCCTCTCCTCTCCTCCCCCCCCCAGGCCTACATAATATTATAACCGTTGGATAGAGAAGAGGTACTTCCGAATAGGCGGCTCGCTCGCCGCTCTTTATCAATAACATTAGTGTTTCAATTGTCGCCGGGGAAGCACGTGTTTAGTGAGAAAATGTACTATAATGAGTGTGTCTAAGAAATAACAGGCTTCCTTGACAAGATTCTTAACATTAAAACAACCACCATCAACAAGTACAACTAGGTAAAACCGTTGTTTTAAAATAGTTTGTTAACTTTTTTGTATCTAGCCTAGTCAGTCTGTCAGACGATAGATTTCTCTTATTGACTCGCCTCTTAAGTGAAAATTGTTGGTAAGCTACTCCACCTATGTTTTCTACCTAAGATATTTACTTAATGTTACAAAAATGTGTTTATAAACAATCTTAAGGATTTAGTTACACAATTTTTAATACAAATATATATATGATACTCTGCAGTCTCTGTTCTCCTACTGTACAATGTAAAGTATGCCTAAGCCTAAATAAAACTATATTTATTGCCAGACAACTTGATCCCTGAGGGGATGGCCACAAACTAAGCTCCAGCATAGAGGCAACATTCAGTTCGTTCGATTTTGTATCTTGTTTCGTGGGAGTGTTGGTAATTGATAATGTCTAACCGCGAATTATTATTTGTGTTTGGGGGTTCAAGTGAAATGTGTGTTATCATACTGTTGGAATGGCTGTGGTGGTGAATTTAGTTTGTAACCAGTGTAATCAATTCGATCATGCTGATCAGGGTCTTGTATTCACGTTGTAAATACAACACTGGTCTACTTCACCCCTAATGTCTGCCATTGCAGACATTGGTTATGGCCATGGACTTAAGTAATAAGTACCGAGTGTCGAATGTCGATTAAAGATGACTTTATCACTCACTTTCTGGACATATTTCTATTTTCTAAATACTACAAAAAAAAAAAAAAAAAAAAAAAAAAAAAAACAGCTATATTTAATAAACTAAAGCTAGTCCTTCGCTTTCATTAGAGATGTGAACCATGAATTTTGCAATATAATATCTACACTTACACACACACACACACACACACACACACACACACACACATACAGATAGATAGATAGATATTAGATAGATAGATAGTTATTTATTTAGTTCAGATTTCAGAATGAGTTTTCTGCAGAGGTTTACCTTACTTAATATTCAACATGAGTATGATTTCATAAGTTTTCTATAATATAACTGTACACTGACAGCTTATTACTTACTGGTACCGTATTAGTTATTTTTGACATATTAATTAGATAACTAATCATCTGATGGTATTGCATTGTTTGTAACTTTGTCACTGTCTTTATATGCTAACTTGTGAAAGCTATTGTTTTGCTATGTGCAACCTTTGTATTCCCCTAAGAAAAAAAATCTATTGAATAAAACAAAATAACTAAAAAACATTATATACAGTATATAGCATAATTTGTATTAATTCAACAAATTTCATATTCAGGACAAGTAAGGAATATATCAGGGCAAGTAAATTTCTGAATTCACTAGCCCGGGGCAACTAGATCTGGAACACTAATTTCCCAGCCTGACTCCAAGCAGTTGCAAACATACGAGTAAATAACAAATTCTTCTATGCATACGCAAAAAGGAGACTCAGGAACACCTCTACAATAGGACCACTTGCAAAACCTACGGGCGAACTTGAGAGTGCCCCAACCGAAATGGCCAAGATACTCAAACAGCAGTACGAAAGTGTCTTCAGCCCGCCAAATGAAGACAAGAAAATCGATAATGCAACGACCTTCTTTGACAACGCTCCAGGGACACCACATCAACTCTCCTCGGTAACAGTATCAAAAGAGGACATAATAGCAGCCATCGACAAGATTGGACCAAACTCTGCGGCAGGACCAGACGGCTTTCATGCCCAACTGCTAAAAAACTGCAAACATCAGCTAGCCTTGCCTCTAAAACTGCTGTGGAGCAAGTCCCTCCAAACTGGATATGTACCACAATCCCTAAAAGAAGGTACTGTCACACCAATACACAAAGGGGGTAGTAAAGGCATAGCCAAAAATTACAGACCAGTGGTGCTGACGTCACATCTTATTAAAATCATAGAAAGAACAATACGAGCTAAGATGGTCAGCTACCTGGAAGATAACGAGGCATTCAACGAGGGGCAACATGGCTTTAGACAAGGCCGCTCCTGCCTTTCACAACTACTATCACACTACGACAAAATCCTACAGGATATTCAAGACGGAGAAAATGTAGACGTCATATATCTAGATTTCGCCAAAGCTTTTGACAAGGTGGACCATGGGATCCTTCTACATAAACTCAAATCACTGGGAATAGGGGGAGACCTTGGAAGATGGCTCCACAGCTTCATCACCAACAGAAAACAAAGAGTCACGGTTCAAGGAAGCCTATCAGAAGCAGGTGGGGTCATCAGCGGAGTACCACAAGGATCAGTACTGGGACCTCTCCTATTCCTCATCATGATAGGAGACATCGACAGGGACCTGGAACACTCAACAGCCTCATCGTTTGCAGACGACACCAGACTCATGAAGAAAATCACCTCACAACATGATGCACAACAAGACTTGGACAAAATCCTGAAGTGGGCAGAAGAAAATAACATGGCCCTAAACGGAGACAAGTTAGAGCTTCTAAGGTACGGGAACAAGAGAGCACTACAAAACGACACCAACTACAAAAGTGGACAGCAAGAAATAACCGCCAAGGACACAGTGAAGGACTTGGGAGTAAATATGAGCAGTGATGCCACTTTTTCCCAGCATATTACCAAAGCCACAACAACAGCAAAACAAATAGCAGGCTAGATCCTGAGAACCTTCCACACAAGAAATGAGAGGTGTATGTTAACACTGTGGAAGTCACTGGTCCTACCACGACTGGAGTACTGCTCTCAGTTCTGGTCTCCCCAAAAAGTAGGAGAAATAACAGAAATTGAAGCCACCCAGAGGACATTCACCAGTAAAATCCATGGGTTTCAACACTTTAACTACTGGGAGAGACTCAAGGAGCTGCAGCTGTACTCACTTCAAAGACGTAGGGAGAGATACATCATCATCTACGTCTGGAAGATTTTGGAAAAAAAGGTACCAAATCCAAACATCCAAGAGACTCAACACCAAAGGCGAGGGAGGCTGTGCTATGTGAGGACTACGCCGGGATCAACACAAAAAATCAAATCCCTGATCCATCACAGCTTTACATACAATGGAACCAGACTGTTCAACTCTGGAACATGAACCAGAACATGAACCAGAACATGAACCAGACTGTTCCCTCTCAGGAACATGACCGGGGTGTCTCCAGACACCTTCAAGAAACACTTGGACATGTGGCTGGCCAAAATACCGGACCGGCCACCAAAACCAGGATACCCCAGCACCAACTCCAACCGACTTCTGGAATGGAGAGTGGAAGAAAGGGAGCTGCCTGGTCGCAGTGGAGCCCCAGCTCAACTGTGTCACTAACGGACGGAATACAACAAAGTGTAACAAAGTGTAGGTGTAACTCAAGGGACCCTACAGATGCGCGGATAAGGGATACTTTTCTTATTTTGTCAATTTCATTGTCACCCCCCTATACAATTTTCAGAGTTAAGTCCTAGTTTTGTCCAGCCAGTCCAGTCCAGTCCACAACACTTTGTTTACATGCTAGGCTTCTCCCAGAAGTTCCCGGATGTTCATTAGCCAATGAGAGTCGAGCTTCACCTAGTGATTTATTTTCCCAACAAATTATTATTATCTTTTACAATTGTCTCTTCCAGTGTTTTGTCTGAATTTATTACTTTCTAATTTTTCTACATTTATTTTTTGGGATATCGATTTGTAACAATACATTTTAACTTGTACCCACAATGCACTTCGCCTGTGAAGTGTGACGTCAGTTTCAAACACAACCTCCTGGAAGGCCTCATGCCAGGTTAGTTTTCCTCACATTTAGGGGTATTTTTGGCGGTATTTCTCGAGTATGGCTATTTTTCTTCAATATATAACCGTAAGTAGACCCTTTGGGCTTGCATTACAGGGTCTTTTCCATGTCAAAAAGGCCAATTTCGCCCATTATATAGGGACATATCCTCAGGCCCCCTCCCCCCACACTCACGTATGTTAATGCTTTGTAAGTGTGTATTTTCTATTTAGAAAGTGAGGAAAGCCCTATTTATTAGCATTTGTATTATTAATTGTAATTCCGATACCTCAACAATCTAGGGGAGAGTTTGGGAATGCAGGGTTTCGGGTGGGGTAAAAATAGGGGTATTGTGGACAGTGGGAATAGCTTAACTCTAAAAATGTAATAAATACAATTGAAAAAACCCCAAAATGTTGAAATCCGAGCCAAGTTTTGGCCAATTTTCAGAGTCCAAAAAGGGCAAAACCCATAATACTAGGTTAGGTTAGGCTAATGTTAACCCCATAATACTAGGTTAGGTTAGGTTAGGTTAGGTTATTTGGTTAGGTTAATGACAAAACTTGGCTCGGATTTCATGGATTTAGCAGGGGTGTGGGGGCGGCAGCCCCCACCCATAATACTAGGTTAGGTTAGGTTAGGTTAGGGTAATGTTAACCCCATAATACTAGGTTAGCTTATTTGGTTAGGTTAATGACAAAACTTGGCTCGGATTTCATGGATTTAGCGGGGGTATGGGGGCGGCAGCCCCCACCCATAATACTAGGTTAGGTTAGGCTAATGTTAACCACATCCTTACTGAGTTTTTCAACAGTGAAAAACAAGAAAACCCCAGCCAACTTTCAAAATGAGGTTACTGTGATTTTGGACTCTGAAAATTCAACAAACACCAGCCAAGTTTGGTCAACACTTTGGGGTTTTCTTCAGCTGAAAAAGGGTGAAATCCGAGCCAATTTTTTTTTTCAATTTTGCCCTTTTTGGACTCTGAAAATTGGCCAAATCCGAGCCAACTTTTGCCAAAACTTGGCTCGGATTTCAACATTGAAAATTGGCCAAATCCGAGCCAACTTTTGCCAAAACTTGGCTCGGATTTCAACATTTTGGTGTTTTTTCAATTGTATTTATTAAATTTTTAGAGTTATTCCCATAATACCCCTATTTTTACCCCACCCAAATCTCCGCATTCCCAAACTCTCCCCTAGATTGTTGAGGTATCGGAATTACAATTAATAATACAAATGCTAATAAATTGGGCTTTCCTCACTTTCTAAATAGAAAATACACATTTACAAAGCATTAACATACACAAATAAAATAAATTAAACATAAAATAGCAGGAGTAGTAGTTATGCAGAATTACCCTAACTTCAACTAGCCTACTGTATAATGATGAAAACTACCTAGGATAAAACCAAAAAGAAAAACCATGGGAAAATTAGGGGTAGGCCTAGTTTCGGTTATATTTTCCGACACAAATGTAACTGCGAAGCCGCCTGAAAACTCTTCGATTTTGGACTTTGGATAACTGCGAGTGTGCGACTAGGCTTAGGCCTATGTAAACAAAGGGTACGATTTTAGTTACTAGACACCTATTTGACAGGTACCGCCAACGATTTAATACATAATTTTTTTCGGTTTCCACGCATCCAACACCAAGCTAGGCTACACCCTTTTCTGGTGTACGAAACACTAAAAAAGCAATGGGGACACTTTAATAATGATAATATGAGAAGAAATATGAAGAAAACTCGGACAATATAAAGATGATGTAATTAAATTCATACATCGATTTTATCGTGGCCTACAGGTTCCTTATACCACGTATTTCATTCCTATATGTGTCTAAATGCGCGTAAAAATGTATTACTGATCCTGAAAAAAAAAAAATATCCCCTAGGCCTATATCGCAAGAGGCTTTGTTTACATCCGCCGCGAAGAAGCAGCAGCGTTGGGGAAAATTTGGTTTTTGCCCCCTACTGTTTAAATATATGACTATTTCAATAAATCTTGGGGGGGGGGTGAGGGTGGGGCTTGCCCCCCCCCCTCTACATATTTTGTATCCAACGGCAAACGGTTATGGACAAATAGTTATTTTTCGCGAGTGAAGGGACGTGTTTTTAGATTGTTGTTTAATGGGTAAATATGCATTTACGCCTATTTTCACACATCAAAACACCCTTACACAACTCTAAACTAGCCTAGATAAAAACAATCAAAACTATTTTTTAGCAATTTAATTACATCATCTTTAAATTGACCGAAAACTCTGTTGCATTCGTGGAAGTAGCGTCGCTTTGTTTACTTTACGCTCTGAGAGACTTCCCGGTCCCGCCTTGGCGGTCGACTTCAAATGGCTAAGCTTGTTGGGTCAATTTTTTGATAAAAACTTGCGTTATAGGGCGTGGGATACAAGACAGGGTTCAGGGGGGGGGGGGGCTCTCGGAAAAACTAAATAAGATGGTCACCAATTTTCCCATGGATTTTTTTATTTTTCCCTGTTAGTTTTCATCAATATATAGTGTTTGGAAATAATTGCAACCCTCGGCGAAACCGTTTTCCCCATTATACAACGATCTTAAGACACGCCGCCCGATAGTGGGGAGGGCTATGAAGTACAGGGAAAATGAGGGGTTAAATGCGTAAAACGGAGATTAAAACGTATTTTAGCAAAACTTGGCTCGGGTTTTAAGGTATTTCTAAGGCCTAAAACCCAATATTTCGAAAACCAGAGCCAAGTTTTGGCCAAAGCTGGCTCGGATTTTGAGAGTTTGTAGACAACAAAATGACAGTAACCTCATTTAGAAATTTGGCTCAGGTTTCCCGAAATTGCAAAGGCATAAAACCCGAATTTTGGAAAACCCGAGCCAAGTTTACTTGGCTCGGATTTTGCGAATTTTATGAGTAAACAAATTACAGTTACCTAATTTAGAATTTTGGCTCATGTTTCCCTAAATTGCAAACCTCAAAAAGCATAATTTTGGAAAACCCGAGCCAATTTTTGGCAAAACTTTGATCGTATTTTGAGAATCGAAAAAGACTAACTACATGTCGGAAATCGGCTCATGATTTCCCTAATTGCAAAGCCATATAACCCGATTTATCGAAAACGTAGCACTTATTTAAATCATAAATATCCAGTAACATAGACCTAGTACATTGGATACAAGCCTAAGCCACACCTAACGCCTACAATGTGTCCGTAGTACCTAGTAGGCCTACGTTGGATACAACATGGCGGTTGGGCCGGCGGCCATTTAGTAGCCTACCGGTATTCGGGCGTATCTGTAAATACGAATGCAAGGAACTTCGAGCGAATTCCTGATCGCGCGGATGCACAATCCAATCTAATTAATCTAATCTAATCTAATCTAATCTAATCTAACCTAACCTAACCTAACCTAACCTAAATGCACCTCCGCTCGAATATGAATTCGCTCGAAGTGTCCAGATACCGTAAATACTACCGCAACTACGAATCTTGTTTCTGAAACCTAGTATATTAACCTAACCAAACAACCCAACCTATCGACAGAGATGGGCAGGTGGAGTGGACTAAAAAGCTGGTGGACAGACCTCGGGAGACAGGTGAAAATAGCGTGTGTACGAATCGGTGCCGTCTATAGGAAGGTATTGACAACCATGTTTCGACAAAATTCCATTTTAGTACCATATATTTTTATTAAGTTTTGCCGAGGCTTAAAACACATTTTCATATTATGTTTAGAGCATATAAAATCCATATGTGTGTTCAAATATTGCAAAATAATTGGTGACCAACTTATTTAGTTATACTGGGCTCTCTCCCCCCCCACCCCCCCCCCACCCACAAAAGTCATCTATGTGGCCAGCAGGGGGCAAGTAAAACAGCTGGCCGTCACCTAGAGCATCCTGGGTAAACAAACCGCGACGACTGACTCCCCCGCCAAATTTCGGCCCAAACGCCCCGTTTTATTCTCGTCGAAAACCACATTTAAAGTTATTAGCCTAGCCTATATAGTTTTCAATACTAGCCTATTAGCCTACCGGACCAGAAAAAGGTGTAGCTTGGTGTTGGATGCGTGGAAACCGAAAACAAATATGTATTAAATCCTCGGTGGTACCTGTCAAATAGATGTCCAGTAACTAAAATCGTACCAAACAAAGCGGACGGTACGCCCGCTAACACAAGTCTTACCTCACCCCCCATGACTTATTGTTATCATATAACATTTATCGCGCTTATTTTAGGAGGCGACGAGTGTTACTGCTATTACCGCTGAAATACAAGGTAAGGTAGCCTAAGCTCATCCAGCTGACACAATAGCCTAGCAACCAACCCACTCAGTCGTGACCAGACAGGTATTTATATAATTTAGCAAATCGGATTGGAAAGCAAGTCCAAAACTCCATAACCAAACAGACCACATCTTGTCAATCAGAAAAGGGTGTACACAAATCCAGCATGGGCATCATTGAACCACGTGAAATTCTCCACAATCCCTCCCGGCGGCCGCGCCTTTTGTTTACCTTCAATGTTTCAGGAATATCTTAAAAGTACAACTCTATTTATACACATATACATCATCACTCGGCTCTACCAGGTGTTATTAACCGTAAATGATACTTACTTCCTGAATAACAGCATTGTCAGCCACCAAAAGCTTGTTTAATATTTCCTCTAGGTTATTACTAGCCATGTTGGTTAAACTTCAGAGGGTGGGGCTGCCATCTGTCGGCTGATAGGTGGAAGCTTCAGGGCGGGAGAGACAGCCCGAACCGCCAAGTTTGATGAGGCTAAACCACGGAGGATTATATAGGGCTAAACAAGGCATAATAGCTCTCCATAATTTGTCTCTTATTTCTTATCTATGCAATTTGCGAAATAATCCGTTAATTTATTTGCATATAAACACCTATTGTATATAACTCACCTGGTTATAATAGCTTTTTTCTATGTGAGTGAGGGAGACAAAAGGAAGAATTGCCTGTAGCGAGTGCCTCCCCCAGAGTTGAAAGAGTGACAGGGCCAAAATCAAGAGACGTTCGAGCCAAAATGCCTGGACACACGGAGTTTGAAGCAATTTAAGTCATAGGAAGAGGGAAAGACTGATTCTGGGAGATAGTTGCAGAGCTCGATCAGCAGTTGAATAGAAAAAAGTCTGAGAATAGCATTTCACTCTTGGGTTGGAGAGTTGCACAGAGTAGGGGTGGGATTGTGTTGCAAGACGGATACTATATACGTACCCTACGTAGAGGAGGAGGTAGGCCTATATACACTGTGAAAGCTCTGAGGAACATTGATTATTGTAGTAGCGATAGAATAGCGAGAGAGATGCAATTAAACATTGCGGCGAAGAGAGAGAGAGAGATTGCAGAGAGTTGGTGAGTGGACGGGAGTTAATGATACGAAACTCTTTCCTTTCTACTTTGTCTAAGAGTGCAGTGTGAGAGGATCCTCCCCTGACCCCACACATATGTGAACAATACGCAATACAAGGACGCACACTGTGTCCCTGTACAGAGCCAGAAGCTGTGCAGGGGTAAAGAACCCCTTGAAGCGGTTGAGCACACCCAGCTTCTGGAAGGCTGCCTTAGCAAGACTGGTAATATGGTCCTTCCAAGTGAGAGCAGAAGAAAAGGAGACACTGAGAATATTGAGAGAAGATGAAGGAATGATTTTTGTATTGTAGTGTAAGGGATAGTCCACTGGAAGTTCCGAACGGGTAGTAAGATGAAGACATTTGGTTTTGGAAGTATTAAAGGTAACAAGGTTTTCTCTGCCCCAATTGGAAATAGTTTTTAGATCAGAAGATGAGTGTTGCATGGCTTCATTACGTTTGTTTTTGAGGAATTGCTGGCTGGGGCGTTCAGGAAAACTAATTGAGTAATGTAAGGTAGAGTCGTCTGCATATGAATGGATGGGACTGGAGGTACAGTTGAGAAGATCATTTATGAATATTAGAAAGAGAATGGGAGAGAGGACAGAGCCCTGAGGAACACCGGAGTTGATAGGATGAGGAAACGAGCGATTGCCGTCCACAACCGCAGCTATGGAACGGCCGGAAAGTGAATTAGAGACAAAGGCACAGATGGATCTTTGTTAAACCCCAGGATCCAACCACTGAACAAAGTCTATCAATATATCTTTGACAATTAGAGACATCACTAGCAAGTGCAATAGGAGATGAGGTCTATATCTTCAGGTATATCTTTAGGTCATCTGCAAAAATCTTGCAGTTATTGATTATGGAGGAAGGCAGATGGTTGACATAGATAATAAAAAGCAATGGCCCAAGGACTGAGCCTTGGTGTAGGCCTACCCCACTTACCACTGGTCTTGCTATAATGTCCTATACTTAGCTATTTTAGCGCTATTTATAGTACACAATAAAGCATAAATCAGACAGGGGTTTCTACTCAAATGGAGGTACTTAGATTATGGAACAGAAACACGTAGCCTATACAGTTTATATGAGTTTATTGACAAGACAAAATAATCAAAAGGCAAATAAACAACATTATGATCAGAATGGCAATTACAAAACGTGGCAATAAGAATAGGCCTAGACTTGCCTGCTGAAGTTGGGGTTAGTCTCGATGAGTTAGATGAGTGTTTTTTATATATTTACGAGCGAGTGTAGTGAGGATCGAGGCGTTATTACTGTAACTGGAATATAATTTGTTATACCAGGTTTTTACTGGGGTTGATTGGTTTTAATAAGTGAGTTCTTAATGACTGGAGAAGCCGAAATCGCTCTAACACGGACACGGAAAGTAATAGAGGATAATTATAACAAGACGTACATTCATATTCTATTTGTTGGCACAAGGATATCGCATACGTGATACTAGAACAATGGTAAAGAACAAAATATGAGACGCACGAACGAGGCTCCACAACTTCTTACTCGTAAGACTGTTACTTCTACTGTAATCTAGGTGATTATTAGGGACTCTTCTAATCGAAGTATTACACTTGTCCTGTCTTTATTATCAAGATAAAGATCGTACTTCTCACAGGTGTCGCTCCTGGGTATTGATAACAGTATAATAATTTAACTTTATATTCGAAGAGTAGATAACTTAGTCTTCGGTAGATGCGTTGGCCGTGGGGTTTATCCTGACATGGCTGGTTTTACAAGTAGTTGTACTCGAACTCTTAGAGTGCGACCTTAAATACTATCTACCATATGCCAGTACATAGGTAAATAGAATCGAGTTAACGCAGGAGAGAGCTCGCTGACTACTCTGGTCTTTATAAGAGTTTTGAAGCAGAACGTTCAGAGTCTTGGTGTGGGGTCTTAAATATTGTGTGTACTATGCCAGCACATAAACACACGGTATGAACCTTTGCGAGTCATTACAAGTGTAACCTACATTACGTGGCAATGTGGGCTGGTGTAGGTGGTTGTAAGCATATAGTTATTGTCTATATACCATGCTATTACATATATACTGCATATATTTACACACACACTCAATTGAAAATAGTTTGTATGGAATTCATAATAATGATTTTTAATCTTCTCACGGAGGATTGAGATGGGGGATAAAAGCACCAGGGCAAAAGGAAGGAACACCGAGGTGCAAGGAAGGCACACTTAACGATCCCCAACAACAACTCCTGTCACCACGCCGCCAAGGCAAGAGGACACAAGAGCCTCCTCACCACGTCAGGCCCGGGTCGCCAGCATAGCCTCGCCACTTCCCCCGACCCCAGGAAAGGACCTAACAGTAAGGTTATCCACTGACACCACCAGGGAAATAAGAGGTTCAATACAAACATCAGGGAGAAGAAATCCTCCATAAACCCCAAACCACCACGCGCCCATCTTGCCCGGAGACGCACCACCGCCGTGGCGCGAATCCTGAGAAGGGCTACCGCCGTAGACATAGACTTTCCGCCAAGAACATCTGCCCTTCTAACACCGAGATGCGCAACCGGAAGGAACGACGAAACTGGTAAGACCTCTCCAGCCAAAACCATCATCAGTACAGTTGGAACGATACTCTAGACTGTACTGACAAGCTAGATATCTGGAGGACTTGGGATTATATCCAAAAAAAAATGCCTTGAGGGAGTAAGACACTGGTGAACTACTCGACGCCTTTTCTCGAAGATATCAAGGATTTACATGCATCCTTGTTGGGCCACACTGGTGCGATCCAACATCGAGCACTTTGCTTTGATATAGGAATTACTAAACTCGAGTATGCAGCACTGGCCACGCACTTTAGTTGTAGTAAACCTATTCCCTCAGTAAGACTGTAAAGTCAGTGAAAGTAGGCTAGCCTAAACAGACCTTGGATACGGAAATACCCTGAGCCGAACAGGTCAAGTGCGATATCTCTATTGGTCTAACTGGTAAGGTGTCTGCCTCACACCCAAGGGTCGAGAGTTCTTGCCCCCAGGGCATGATATTTTCGTGAGGCTATTTCTGCATTTAACGAAGTTTAGGTGTGTTGGTTACAGTGTTCAGATGGTTGAGAGTAAAATCGGAGCTCCATAAATCCTCTTTCGGATATGGTGTAAAAACCGATCCCCACAGGACAAGGAAGGGGAGAGGAGAGACCAGGGAGTGTATGGAAAGCAGAAAAGAAATGGAATGCGATAAATGCAGGGAACTAGCAATTACCCACTCCACCAACTCTACATTACCCACAGCATTACCATTAATACCACAGATATCGGCGACCCAAGTAGCACAACATGCAACAAGAACAACAATAAAAACAGGTAGCACTCGCAAATACATCTACAGGGAAGCAGCATCAACGGACAATGAAAACAACAACAACAACAACAACAACAGAAAACAACCGGCTCGCTTGGTGTAGTGACTAGCGTCTCGGACTTCCACCCAGAAGGCCCGGGTTCGCGCCCACGCTCGGCGCATTAAAGATTTTTCACAAGCACTGAGTCGTTACCATCCCTCATGAGCAAAGGGATGGGGAAGTAGTACAGGACCCCAATGGAAATATGCCTAATCGGCCTTATTGAGCTATCCTTAGCTAGCTTAGCATGCGCTAGCTTTAAGAACTATTATTATTATTATTATTATTATTATTATAACCACAGCCCGACCGCGAGTATCCCCTACTCTCTCCCGCACAAACAGCTGATCGACGCGGACCAAACCACACCTCCAGTCGTATGATAAACAGTAAGAAAAAACTATGTATAGTCTGTAATATTGGTTTCAACAATAGGAGTTCACTTTTACAATGCAACAGTTGTAATGAAATTGTTCATAACCGATGTACTTACGTTAACAGTAGAAACAAAATTGAATGTGTTAAATGTAGGAACTCAGCTGTACAACATCGCGAAACCATTTGTTTTATTTGTGAATCACTCATAACACGACGTCAGAAGATCCAAAACTGTGTAAAGTGTAAACAGGTAGCTCACATGAAGTGCATCTCTAAGAAGACCAACAGTGAAGAACGGGAATTCCTTTGCAATAAGTGTGCCTTGCATTCATTACCGAATATTAATGTAAATGATCCAAGTATTAACAACTCAGAATCCAGCCAGGACACATTCAAAATCAAAGATGAATACAGAGTGTTCACCAACAAAGGGCTCCATCTTATCCACATTAACGCCAGATCAATGTACCATAAATTGTCAGAAATAAACTTGTTAACTAATAAGGCCAAAGCTTCAATAATTGCAATCACAGAAACCTGGCTGGATTCAAGTATAAACGATGGTGAAATAAACATTCAAGGTTTCAACATGGTTAGGAATGATCGCAATAGGCATGGGGGAGGAGTATGTCTGTATGTAAAAAACAACCTCACACACACAACTAGGACCGACCTCCATGTAGAAAATCACGAAGCTCTGTGGATCGACCTACACCTGCCGAGGACAAGACCCATCACAATTGGGGTATGCTATAGGCCACCAGCCGACACACAATTCTTGACCAAATTTGAACGAACTTTGTCATCGCTAGACCCTCGGAATGAATCCATCATACTAGGGGATTTTAACCTGTGTTACAAACAACGAAATGATAGGCTTGTACGAGAATATAGGCATATACTGACAATGCACAATCACAAACAACTCATCACAACCCCCACACGTATCTCTGAGAACACTGCCACAATATTAGACCACATAAACTGTAACAGAGAGGACAAAATATCCCAATCAGGGGTTATACAGACTGGGATAAGTGATCACTTCGTCACATATTGCACACGGAAAACCACAAAAATTACCCTAGAGAATCACGAGATTATCAAAACAAGGTCACTCAGAAACTACAATAAGGAAACATTTCTGGACATTTTATGGAATACAGACTGGTCTCCAGTGTTTGGAAGTACAAACGTTAATGACGCATGGGTTGGCTTCAGAACCATCATCACAAACATCCTAGACGAAATAGCTCCTCTGAAAGACATACGAATTAAAGCAAGGTCAGACCCATGGATCAACAATGACATACTACACCATCTGGAACACAGAGACAATCTGTTAAAAAGGCTAGCGAAACATAGACAGGATCAAGGTCTGAAACATGAGTTCAACAGGGCCAGGAATAAACTAAGTAGGAAAATGAAATCAGCGAAAAATAATTATTTTCACAATAAGGCAGAGGAATATCAGAATAACCCAAAGAAACTATGGAGGCACCTAAAAACAACAGGCTACAGCAACAAGACAAGGGATTCGTCTAACACTAATATTGCTCTCACCATTAATGATCAGGTTTGCCACGATAAACGACAAATTTCAACCTACTTCAACTCCTTCTTCACTTCCATAGCAAACACACTTGCACAGAACCTACCTCAACCTCTCAATAAATACACGACAACAACGGCCACCTTTCGTAATTTCTACAGAGATAAAGACATACACCCGAACACATTTAGATTGCAAAATATTACACCAAAATACACTTTTGACGAGCTGTCTAACCTAAATGTACATAAGAGCACAGGACCAGACTAATTTCCTGCCAAATTTCTACGAGATGGAGCCATTGGTATAGCAGGCCCCCTAACCCACATCATCAACTTGTCAATTAACACCAACACAGTACCTGCTGAACTGAAGGAAGCTATTGTAACCCCTCTATTCAAGAAAGGAAATAAACTAGAAGTTGGCAACTACAGACCAGTTAGCATATTATGTATTGTATCTAAAATCCTTGAAAGAGCGGTATACACCCAAATTGAACACTACCTCAAACAAAATGATCTATTCTATAAGTTTCAATCAGGTTTCAGATGCATGTACTCGACAGACTCCTGTCTCATCCACTTAACGGATCACATTCGTAAAGAAATGTCTAAAGGTAACTACATTGGTATGGTTCTTCTTGATCTACAAAAAGCGTTTGACACAGTAGACCATGATATCCTATGTAATAAACTACAAGCTATGGGCATAGGGTCTGTGAACTGGTTTAAATCTTATCTTAGTGGTAGAACCCAAAGAGTCAAAATTGATGATAATATATCTAATCCTATGCCAATTAACTGTGGGGTCCCGCAGGGAAGCATCCTTGGTCCCTTACTCTTTCTCTGTTATGTGAACGACATGGAACTGAGCGTCTCATGTAAATTATTACTGTATGCAGACGACAGCGTGCTTCTGGTTTCAGGAAAAGACCCAATAAGTATTGCCGCTTCACTTTCCAAAGAACTAGAATCATGTAGTGAATGGCTAGTGGACAATAGACTATCTCTTCACCTGGGCAAGACGGAAGCCATCTTATGTGGAACAAAACGCAAACTGAAAGACATTGTGGGCTTCTCGGTCAACTGTAATGATATTCCTATAACAACAGTGTCACAAGTTAAATATCTCGGACTGAAACTGGACGCGAGTTTGTCAGGTGAAACAATTTTGGAATCTATCCTGAGTAAGTGTAGAGCACGTATAAAATACCTGTATAGACAGGTGGGATGCTTGCCCGCGGCGACCAAAAAGACCCTCTGCCAAGCGCTTGTTCAATGTCATTTTGACTATTCTGTGTCATCCTGGTACTCTGCATCATCTAAATCAGCACAGCACAAACTTCAGGTCACTCAAAATAAAATGGTTAGGTTCATGCTGAACCTAGGACCCAGATCACATGTTGGCCAGGAACAACTTCAATCACTAGGTATGCTCAATGTCTCTGACAGGGCCAAACAAATCAGGCTAACTAATGCCTTCACAATTTTCTATGACAGAGCTCCAGAGTATCTAAAGAATGATTTTGTTAAAGCAAATGAGAGGAGTGGACATAATACAAGAAACATGATGTTTAATTTTAAGGTCCCGAGAATCCAAGGACAGGGTAAGCAAACATTCTTCTTCACTGCCATCAAAGACTGGAACGACCTACCCCAGTCAGTCCGTGAAAAGAGAACACTGTATTCCTTCAGACGTAGCCTGAAGGAACACCTGAACCGGACAGCTGCGAGAAGGGAGCACCAAGCTTATGTCTACTACTAAATACGACATAAGAGATAGACAAACCAAACTGAAATGATTACTGATTACGGATTACTGATATTTACTATAGGATGTAAGGTATCTTAAAATAACCCCCTAGAAATACTTTCTCTAAAGTATCTATTTCTTTATCCTCCCCTTTTCCCCAGCTAACCTAATCCCACAAGGACCCCAATGGAAATACGCCTAACGGCCTTATTGGGCTATCCTTAGTTGGAATTATGCAAGGCTGGTACATGTCATATTTATAACAAACTATGTGGTACCAACTCTGTAAATTGCTAACTGAATAAATATTATTATTATTATTATTATTATTATTATTATTATTATGTGAGACGCGCTTGGGTTGGGTTGTGGAACTTGCCAGCCGCCCAAGCGAGTTGCCAACTGGGCAGTTTGTAGGTGAGGTGCGTGTATGCACCGGTCAGTGAAGTTGACTCACCATTCCCGTTCATCTCTCTGATGGACTCTCGGTCGATTCGGCTCAAGTTTGTTCCTCTCTGTTCGTTCCTCTCTGTTCGTTCCTCTCTGTTCGTTCCTCTCTGTTCGGAGCTTTCGTTTCCCGGAAGGTGAAGTAGTGTAAAGTCAGTGAAAGTAGGCTAGCCTAAACAGACCTCGGATGCGGAAATACCCTGAGCCGAACAGGTCTAGTGGGATATCTCTATTGGTCTAACTGGTAAGGTGTCTGCCTCACACTCAAGGGTCGAGAGTTCGTGCCCCCACCAGGGCATGATATTTTTGTGAGGCTATTTCCGCATTTAACGAAGTTTAGGTGTTTGTAAAAGTGTTCAGATGGTTGAGAGTAAAATCGGAGCTCCATAAATCCTCTTTCGGGTATGGTGTAAAAACCGATCCCCACAAGACTTGGTTGGAAGAGCGTAAGACACTGGTGAAACGGCTTCCCTCTAAGTCAGGACTTTAGTAGTGGAGAGTGTAAGACACTGGTGAAACAACTCGCTACTTAGTCCTTACGATACGAGAGCGTAAAACACTGGTGTAATGGCTCGTACTCGTAAAATCCCAAAATTCTAAATATAGATTCCCCCCAAGACTCCCATAGAAGTCTAGGTCTGGATTGTAAGAGAGAGCGTAAGACACTGGTGAAACGGCTTCTTACTTTAATCCCATGATACGAAAGCGTAAGACACTGGTGAAACAGCTCGTTTTCATGTAAGACCCTAACATCTAAAGTCTTCAGAAGATCTACAAGGAAGCTAGTCTTCCCCTGCCTTCTATCACCATCACACGACAGGACCACGCAGCAGCGGCGGCGGCACCATGGACCAGGACATCGTAGGGAATACCAGGCAGTCACGTCTTCAGAGATCGTCTGAAGTTGAACCTGCCTATATCTTCCCCTTGAGACACCTAGAGATCCATGATCGTGCTGTTATATATAACCTATCCATGTATTATATAACATTGCACCTCTACCTATATGATTTGTGTGAATAAGAATAATCTTTGTTTGTAGTCTGTGTTATATTATCCTCTATTTGCCTATGTGCTTGTGTTCTTGTATGTTCTCATCTTCTCCAGTCGAGGAAGAACCTACCCCATAAAGTCAATACAATCCCAGTAAAAACCTGGTATAACATTGGCGGCAGATTGGCGGTTCTTGATTCGGGAGGAAGAGGCAATTAGGTATATAATCAAAGGAAATAGAGCATGGCTAATCTTTCTCACATTCCCATACCTAAGTATGAGGCAGACACGTATGACATCAGGACATATTTGGATATGGTCAACCCAGTGCTCAGCCTGGTGTATCAAACAGACAGAGAACAAATTGCTGTTCTGTTAACTCACCTGGGAAAGGCTGTGTCCCTGGTAGCCAGAAATATTACCCCTGATCTCACCTGGGTACAATTCCGGCAGATTGTGATTGATGCCATTCAGCCCCCCTTGGGCTCTGTTGTCGCCCTGAGTAAAATAGATGACATAACCTACAAAGGAGATTTAGACACCACCCTCAGACTCCTGGCACATGTCAGGTCTGCATACCCTCTCCAAACCAACATGCTGCAGCAACAGCACATCTTTAACACCCTGCTGCGAGTGCTCCCCAACTTCATCAGAGAGCACTTCACCATCCATGACCCTGTAAGTTACGACCGAGACATCATCACCATCAGGAAACTCCTGGCCACCAAACCCAAGACCTCAACAGTGGGAACTATAATTAAAATGGTTCCCCACCCACCCTCAAGGAGGACGAAGGCCAGGAACCTCAAGACAACCACCACCCCAGAATTGCCCACACTCCTATAACAGGGCGTATCAAACCACCTCCCATCTACCACCTGGCAAAACTTGAAGGGGTACCAGTACATCTGCCTGATAGATACTGGAGCTGCTAGATCCTGCCTGTTCAACCTTTTTTACGACCAACACCGCCGCAGATTTGGAATGTTGAATGCCACCACCACTAATCTCATCAGTGCCGGCGACACATCCCTGCCCATCAGGGGAGAGACCACGCCCTTGCGCAATACCACCACAGACCCAGAAGCCTCCTGCCACCACCCCTTTGTAGTATTCTACTCGGAATGCACGCAGTATGACGGCTACATGGGGTTGGACGTGTTGCAGTGCCTGCAAGCACAATTAGTTTGTGGTCAACGACGCCTCACATTAAACAAATAAAATAAATCTAGCTCCCTGTAACTCCTAAAAATACCCCAAGGAAGAGTGCTCCGCGGAAATACTCAAAAGACAAGCCGAGCTCAAATGCTGACAGGAAAGGCCTCCCCACTACAGCCTCCATGATGCCGAGCCACCGCCCACCTACCAAGACAACCACCACCTGTGCCAAACCACAGAGACCACACACACCTGCCTCCATCATCATAGTGGCCCCAGCAGTCACAACTCAGGCCATGCACATTCCAGCTCAACACCAGCAATGGGTACCATTATGTCACACTTCCGACGTCCCCATGATCTTCACGCCCCAGCTGGACCAACCCAGAGCGGATAGATGCAGAATCCAACCGGCCCTAATATCTCCTCACCACCACAGCGCCCTGATTGCAAACATCACTGACGAGCCGGCCCTCACCTTACCTAAGGGCCTCATCATTGGCGATCTGGAGACTTTTGACGACGAACTCCCTCGTACACCTACCACCACGCCCAAGCAATTACTTCCCACCATTCCTGAGGAGTTGATCAGCAGCCAACGTTAACAGCTCCTGGAAATCCTGCACAAGTTCGCGGACGTCTTCGCCCAAAGTCCCACAGAGATTGGGCAGACTAGGGCCTTGGAGCACCCGATCCACACCACGGGACCCCTCATCCGTCAACCCTCCAGAAGGAAGAACCCCTTGCAACAGCAAGAGGAGGAGCGCCAGGTGCAGGAAATGCTATAGACTCAGGAATAGCTACACCTTCAGTCAGCCCATGATCGTCCCCCGTCGTGGTGGTGAAGAAAAAGGACGGGTCCACAAGATTCTGCGTAGACTATCGTCGCCTTAATGATGCCACGACCCTACCCAGGATAGACGACTCCAGATGGTTCACCACTCTGAACCTGCAGGCTGGATACTGGCAGGTGCCCATTCAAAAGGAACACCAGCAGAAGACCGCATTCTCGATCAGTGGGGGAAATCTGTAGGAGTTCAACGTACTCCCCTTCGGTCTATGCAACGGGCCTGCCACCTTCTCACGCCTGATGGAGTCTGTCCTCAATGGCCTCACCTGGGAGATCTGCCTGGCATACCTGGACGATGTGATCGTGTATGGCAGGATCTGGGAAGAACACCTGCAAAGACTACGGCAGGTGCTGGAGCGAATACGAGCAGCCGGACTCAAGTTTAAATCCACAAAATGTTCGGTAGCTCGTACCTCCGTCGGGTTCCTGGGCCACGTCATCTCGGCTGAGGGCATCTCACCCGACCCTCACAAACTCTTCGCCATCGCAGCTCAAACATCCCCTCGCACTATCAAGGGCGTCCGTTCGTTCCTGGGACTCGCCACCTACTACAGGAGATTCGTGAAGAATTTTGCAGCCATTGCACGCCCTCTTCACGAACTCATCAAGAAGGACGAGCCTTTTGAATGGATCAAGGAAAGGGACCAAGCTTTCAACTCCCTCAAACAACATCTAATACAAGCCCCTATAGTAGCCTTCTCTGACTACACTCAACCGTTCCGCCTATATATGGACGTGTCCCTCTACGCTATAGGAGCTGTCCTAGCTCAGGTACAGGAAGGACGGGAGCACATAATCGCCTGTGCTAGTGCCACCCTGAACGCTGCCCAGCGCAACTATGCTGCCACCAAAAGAGTGCGCCTAGGTGTCATCTGGGCCCTGAACCACTTCCGGTCTTTCCTCCTGGGTACGAAAGTCGATATAATCACCGACCACCAAGCCCTGCAGTGGTTACGATGATCGGAGACTACCTGTGTACTCCTCGTCCGCTGGTGGGAAACCCTGGAGGAATTCGACTTCGAGATCCACTACAGGCCCGGGAAATTACATACTAACGCCGGCCAGTCAGCCTGCCTACCAGTCAGCGGGACAGAAATAAACAGCATACTAACCCCACCAACTACATCACAGAAAATGCGACCTGACCAGCCCAAAGAAAACGACACCCCCACTCTACTAACATCATGGCTGACTAAAAGAAAATCCAAGTGGATCCCCAAAGATGTCTTCTACTACTTGCATCGGATAGGCGATCAACTCTACACCGATTCATGCCAGATAGCTGCCGACCCTCACACAGCCCAAGACATTTTCCTAATCATCCACAAGGGAAATGGATTCCACCTGGGAAAAAGCAAGATGTTGCAGGTATTCCAGCAAGTCTATTGGACCACCAGCCCTTCCACCATAGCCAAGAGAGTCGCTGAACCCTGCAGGCCCTGCGGCATGGGCAAGGACAGGACAAGAACCCCAGGACCAGCAGGCAAACTAACCGCCATCCAGCCATGGCAGATCCTGTCCCTGGATGTGATGGGCCCTTTTCCCCCCGAACAAGTCAAGAGATTCGTCATAACTTTTGTTGACGTCTACTCCCGCTTCGTGGTCGCCTGCCCTGTGAAAGAACACAGCACCTCTACAGTAGCAGAAGTCCTCGCCAGCGAAGTATTTGCCAACTTCGGACTCCCCGCAGTACTACTCTCCGACAATGCCCCTGAATTCTCTGGTCAAGTTTGGGAACAGTTTTCACAACTCTGGCATCAAGGCGTCACACTCGTCCCCCTACTGGCCACAAGGGAGCTAGGTTTGCGAGAGGAGCCACAAGACCATCAATAACCAGATCCTACAAACCCAGGACTGGCCGACTCAACTAAAAATGATACAGTGGGGGATGAATACTTGCCCCCGAGAAGACGGCATCACCCGCCCATGAGAGGTTGTATGGCGTAGCACCCCTGCTGCTACCCTTCAGGAAATTAGCCAAACCACCATCTTCCTCCACCGACCCTCTACAACACCTGAAAAACGTCCTCCACACTGCCCAAATTTGCCAGGACGTAGCACAAGACGCCACACCCCCCAGAGCCCTTACGCTGTGGACGACCAAGTTATGGTGGCCAAACTACCTATCTCCGGCAAGCTGGGCCCCAGGTACGTCGGACCTTACAAAGTCACCAAAGTCCCCAACCCGTATCAGATTATCATGAATTATCACTGCTCACGGCGATGAGAAGCATGCTCATTGGTGCCACTAGCAGAGTGGCGAACCATAAATTAGGTGACATTAGATAGGAAGGGTTGGCTCCAAGGTGCCAGAACCAGGCCATCTTTAAATATCACCCTTACAATTAGATTTTTATTTTATTTTAGTTATAATTATTAACCCTTGCATTGCAGCCCTCCTATAGGGAAGATTACGCCCAGACGGATAATTTAACGCTATATTATTCATGATATACGTCACCATAGTGCCATATCTGTAGCTCTGAGCGAATTGGATGGAGCTCCAATGAAAAGATTGGATGAAAATCTCCCTATAACAGTCACCACCCCGTCCTTACCACCCGGGAAAATCGATAACTATATAGTGTGTTTAGTCGCCCACTGGTCGGTTCAGTGCAAACGAAAATACAGTACAGTATATATTTTTAGCGTTCGCTACCACTGCCGATGTCTCAAAGACATATACAGTTATTGCATCTTGTTGTTTGCTTACAAGACAGAATGGGATGTTGAAACTAAGATGAAATGAACCTAATATTTGTACCTGGTATATAGCGGTCACAAATAGGCCTACATGGTGAAGTAGCCCTGTTTTCGTTGAATTTCAGCTTCTAAAACACCTTTTCATTGTACAACCGCAGTGTACGCCTTTTTTACATAGGACATGTATGTATGTCAACCGCAATGATAGGGTTACCAGTAATACCCTTGGATTTCACTCAAGCCCACAGACTACGATACTGTATTCATCATCTTTGACATATAGCTTCCTCCTGGGAAACCCCCGCTAAAAGACGGCCATTGCAGAAATGCCTCCAGGATACTTTGACCACACATGCTCTCTCTATATATTTGTACATTTGAGCATTAAAATAGTTTGATAATCTTTGTATCACTTATCATTACAATCATTGTAGGCAACTGTACATTTTTGTCACATTACTCCATTTCTGGCATAAGTCTATATACCAGAAGTTTAATATTATAGGTAGTGCCAACAAACTTGACAAAAATGTCAATCCCTGACCTCTTCATAACTCAAAAGGACCTTGAGCAAACTGGCTGTAGCCTACATATCCACACCTATTTCCTGGTGGGCTCTTCCCAAATGATAGAAATGTCAGCCAGATTGCTTTTATTGATTTTTATTTATATGAAGTTAAGTGGTCAAGATTATTGTCAAGTTCATTGGCGCTACCTATAGTATTGCTCCACTTTATATACAGAATGGCAATAAGGCCTTTGAAGGTAATACAATAATGTATAGGCCTACTGGTAATAATCTTTATTCATTACATTATATATAAATATAAACTGCTACATAAATACTTCACTTGCACATTCAATTTATAAAATTTCCACAAATCTTAATCCACTGAGCACCAGCTGATATATAATAAATGTACGAGGGACCAGCAGGTTGTAATTTTTTTTTCCTGAAAACACATGGGATTGGTTAGTAATGAAGGAAAACCACAAAAAAACGCTCACCTAGGTCATTTAGGGGTCCTGCGGGGGCGGCGGAAAGACGCAATTAACATGGGGAAATGTTTAGGCAAAATACTGGAAAATCACTCCTGCGCGTGCCCACACGCACGCGGCTGGACTTGGAGCGTTTAGAACCATCAGTATTGTTGCATGGGATAGTAAAGCAGTTCCCATACAAATCTGAGCCCTCTAGGTGCCATAGGACAAGAGTAATTAACGCGAACGCAACCATTGCGTCGCTGGGGTTTAGCGTTACATACATTAATATGTAAAACTTGCAAACTAAACAAACCAACATTTGGACAAAGACAATATAAAGGCAAAATAACTTATCAAAATTGTTATGTAGAAATAATGCTTACTAAAATAAAATTTATGAAATAAAAGAACACAATCCACCACATTATTACATGAGCAAGTTAATCTGTACATAGGCGATGCATAACGTGCGTCGCTGGTACTCAAGGGGTTAAATCTTACTGCGTTTTGTATTGTATGCAGTATATATGTACAGTATAGTACTGTACTGACGGACATTGTGGTAGTTGGCTCCGCTGCATGTCTACCCGCTGAGACTGGAACCTCTCCGGGAGGTCTGGGACCCGTTTTTTTTTTTTTTTTTAAATTAGTTTAACCAGACCACGTAGTTCCACAAACAAACTCTAATAGGGCTGGCCCGAAGGATTAGATCAAGATGGACAACTAATCACGTGAAGATAGATAGGAAAGGGCAGGAGGTGAACAAATCCAGGAAGGCGAAGACACGCAGACATTTCTCACCATTTCATCAGTTCAGCCGGACCACATGAGCTCCACAGCAGAGTTTACAGGGCAGGGCCGAAGGATGAGGCAAGAACTGCTACACTGCAGCACCAACCAAGAGGTGATCAAGGACGAAGAATGAAAGATCAGGACTAAGGCAGAAAATAATCACAGCGAGATGCAAAAAAAATAAAAAAAATAAATGAAAATAAAAATGCACTAATGAGGGGAATCAAGTAAGCTCGGCTACATCAGCGACGAAGAGACAAATTAGGTCAGGAGCCAACTACTGTACCTAGCCAGGTCAGGGAGGTATGTGATATAGGCTGCCCGAGGACAACCGAATGAGACAGAATAAGAACAGAAGGGGAAAAACATAAAAAGAGGAATGAAAAAACTACGCAAAATTAGTCAAGCCAACAACAAAAGTTCGAGGGGAGAAGGAAGGGAAAAATCCCAAACCCTCCCCCATCAAGCCCAAGTCGCCGGCCCCGAAGCCCCCCAACCTCGTCAAGGGGCGTAGTAGTATGGGGGCTATGCTATGTATGTATGTATGTAGGCTATATACTCAGGCACTCAGGCACAAGGTGGGCGGGCTTGTGGTGGTAGGGCTTCGCTGCATGTCTGCCTGCTGAGACCGAAAGTTCTCCGGGAGGTTGGGGGCCGGGGTAGTGCTGGAGTGACCTTGGTGATCCCTGGTCTCTGGGTCTTCTCCTGGGTGACCTAGATGTGTGTGAACTTGTGTTTTTGTGTGTTAATTTTGTTTTTGTTTTTGCTGTGTTGTGTTGTGTTTTTCCCTGAGCAAATAGATAGATAGACATGATTCATAGATTTAAAAAAACAAAAAAACAAATAAGACAGCTATGTTATTGTATAAGGGAGATAGAAAGATAAAATAGGTAGATAGATAGATAGGGAGTGAATTGGGGAACCCATAATGAGTATTCGCGTCATTTTCGGGAACGTAACCCACGCGAATATTGAGGGATCCCTGTATGGCCAAATAACTCTATATAAATCTACAAAGTGCATTTCCAGTCATAAATATTTTCAATTATTCAAAACAAACTGGGAAACTAAAGTCACTTTGTTCCGGACATATTGTTCCTCTATGTACACGGCTCATTTGTGGTGGAAGTATAAGAGAGCCACCATAAATGGTCTGTGTACATCCTATCATAATATACTCAAGATGTTCATTGGTCTCTCTAAATATGAAAGCACTAGTATGGTGTGCACACTGTTGGATGTGCAGTGCTGTCGGGCTGTCATCAGGAGACTGGTGTACAGCTTTTTGCAGCGACTGCAATCCTCCAGTAACACGCTGATTGTAGCTCTTTGGTCTAGTGATCATATCTATGAATCCCGTATTATATCTCACTGGCAGAAGCTGCTGCACACATAGTATGTAATGTAATATATATGTCTAATTGAACTATGAGCAATGATCTGTGCAATAGGTGTTAACCAACATTGAGCAATAGCCTTAGTTAGCCTATCTGTGTTATATTGTGACAAAATGTGATATGTGCTCTATTCTGTAAATAGGCCTACTGTATTTTTTATTTTATTGTGTCTTTATTAATATACCTTGTGTATAATTATTATCTGTGCTCTGACGAGAAGTGTATGTGATATGGACCATTAGGTCGTACTGTATTTATACTGTATCTATCTTATGTGTCTGGAATAAAGAATTATTATTATTATTATTATTATTATTATTATAATATATCATAGCATGTATTATTAACTGATTATTAATCTACTGCATAAAATTCTCTATAGTGAATTTGAGTTCAGGTTTATAACTGACACCACCAATCTTGCAAGTGCTTTTTCAGGATATTTTTCTTTTCAAGCACCGGGAGCCAGAATGGAAAGAAACACAGAAGCACTTTCATTGTATCAATCTCTACCCTATTGTCCACTGCCTCCGTGAGCGCTTCTTCAACCAGGGTAATATTTGCATCAATTTGGAAGAAGCCCTCATCTTGCTTGGAGATTAGTGGGAGGGTTAGGAGATAAACAAGATGCTGTATTCTGGACGGAAATAAGGTATATAAGTCACATTGCACAATACTGAAGACTCGAGAAATGTAGTCGCTGCTGGCGAATATGGAATTAATCGAACAGTTTTATATAATAAACTTAAACACACAGAAAATATATGGGAACTTATTTCTGAGGCAGACACAACTGGAGAAGCCACCCAAAAGTATTTATCCATCTGCGTTGAAGTGCTCTGCGATAAAATTACTCTAGTTGCAGATTTGTTATTGGATTTGAAGCGCTGGATGGTAAACATGGACTTCTCCCGCCAATCTGAGTCACATACACTGTCCGTATTAATAAATCTACCCAAATTGTTGGACTAATTAGACGGGCATTTCTGACGCTGGACCAAGAGATGTTCAAGGCTCTTTATGTGGCATTAGTTAGGCCGCATGTAGAATATGCAAATCAAGTGTGGTGTCCATTCCTGATAAAGGATATTGATGCGGTGGAGAATGTAGCCTACAGCGTAGGGCAACCAAACTGATTCCGGAATTTAGAAACTTGAATGAAAGGATTGAGGAAAATGAGGTGAAAGAAGCAATGAAACAAATGAGAGTGGGAAAAGCAGAAGGTTTGGATGGTATTGCTGTGGAGTGTATAAAGAAGGGTGGAGATGTGATAATAGATTCGTTGGTGAGACTTTTCAATGTGTGCTTTGTTGTGTCAATGGTACCAATAGACTGGAAGAGTGCATGTATTGTGCCGTTGTACAAGGGGAAGGGAGATCGGCAGGAGTGTTCAAGTTATAGAGGTATTAGTTTATTGTCAGTGGTTGGAAAGCTGTATGGCAGGGTGTTGATAGAGAGGATAATAAAGTGTACGGAAGTTGCAATAGGAGAAGAACAGTGCGGTTTTAGGAGGGGAAGAGGGTGCCTGGATCAGATGTTTGCAGTAAGAAAGTTATGCGAGAAGTATTTAGAGAAGCATAAGGAGATATTTTGGGCTTTTACGGATTTGGAAAAAGCGTATGATCGTGTGGATCGTGAAGCAATGTGGAAGGTGTTAAGGATTTATGAAATTGGAGGAAATTTGTTAGAAGCAGTTAAGAGTTTTTATGAAGGGAGCAGAGCATGTGTTAGAGTAGGAAATGGTGAGTTGAGTGAATGGTTTGAGGTAAAGGTAGGTTTGCGACAGGGCTGTTTAAGGGTAGGGCACACCTTGACACCCCCAATCTTTCAAAAATCCTAAAACCCCCTTAATTTTATGTTTTTTAAATATGTTTGTTATTATATTAGTTAGTAGTACTATCCTCTATATGTTCACCGAAATTGGTTGCTTTTCTATGTTTTTTGTATTTTTTATTTAATTAATGTTGTTTTTCCATTAAAAACACCAATTTCATCTTAAAACCTCTTGAAACCTCTTGAAACGTGGATAGGCATTGGTAAACCACATAATAATAATACTACTAATAATAATAATAATAATATTTATTCAGTTAGCAATTTACAGAGTTGGTACCACATAGTTTGTTACAAATATGACATGTACCAGCCTTGCATAATTCCAACTAAGGATAGCCCAATAAGGCCGTTAGGCGTATTTCCATTGGGGTCCTTGTGGGATTAGGTTAGCTGGGGAAAATGGGGAGGATAAAGAAATAGATACTTTAGAGAAAGTATTTCTAGGGGATTATTTTAAGATACCTTACATCCTATAGTAAATATCAGTAATCCGTAATCAGTAATCATTTCAGTTTGGTTTGTCTATCTCTTATGTCGCATTTAGTAGTAGACATAAGCTTGGTGCTCCCTTCTCGCAGCTGTCCGGTTCAGGTGTTCCTTCAGGCTACGTCTGAAGGAATACAGTGTTCTCTTTTCACGGACTGACTGGGGTAGGTCGTTCCAGTCTTTGATGGCGGTGAAGAAGAATGTTTGCTTACCCTGTCCTTGGATTCTCGGGACCTTAAAATTAAACATCCTGTTTCTTGTATTATGTCCACTCCTCTCATTTGCTTTAACAAAATCATTCTTTAGGTACTCTGGAGCTCTGTCATAGACAATTTTGAAGGCATTAGTTAGCCTGATTTGTTTGGCCCTGTCAGCGACATTGAGCATACCTAGTGACTGAAGTTGTTCCTGGCCAACATGTGATCTGGGTCCTAGGTTCAGCATGAACCTAACCATTTTATTTTGAGTGACCTGAAGCTTGTGCTGTGCTGATTTAGATGATGCAGAGTACCAGGATGACACAGAATAGTCAAAATGACATTGAACAAGCGCTTGGCAGAGGGTCTTTTTGGTCGCCGCGGGCAAGCATCCCACCTGTCTATACAGGTATTTTATACGTGCTCTACACTTACTCAGGATAGATTCCAAAATTGTTTCACCTGACAAACTCGCGTCCAGTTTTAGTCCGAGATATTTAGCTTGTGACACTGTTGTTATAGGAATATCATTACAGTTGACCGAGAAGCCCACAATGTCTTTCAGTTTGCGTTTTGTTCCACATAAGATGGCTTCCGTCTTGCCCAGGTGAAGAGATAGTCTATTGTCCACTAGCCATTCACTACATGATTCTAGTTCTTTGGAAAGTGAAGCGGCAATACTTATTGGGTCTTTTCCTGAAACCAGAAGCACGCTGTCGTCTGCATACAGTAATAATTTACATGAGACGCTCAGTTCCATGTCGTTCACATAACAGAGAAAGAGTAAGGGACCAAGGATGCTTCCCTGCGGGACCCCACAGTTAATTGGCATAGGATCAGATATATTATCGTCAATTTTGACTCTTTGGGTTCTACCACTAAGATAAGATTTAAACCAGTTCACAGACCCTATGCCCATTGCTTGTAGTTTATTACATAGGATATCATGGTCTACTGTGTCAAACGCTTTTTGTAGATCAAGAAGAACCATACCGGTGTAGTTACCTTTAGACATTTCTTTACGAATGTGATCCGTTAAGTGGATGAGACAGGAGTCTGTCGAGTACATGCATCTGAAACCTGATTGTAACTTATAGAATAGATCATTTTGTTTGAGGTAGGGTTCAATTTGGGTGTATACCGCTCTTTCAAGGATTTTAGATACAATACATAATATGCTAACTGGTCTGTAGTTACCAACTTCTAGTTTATTTCCTTTCTTGAATAGAGGGGTTACAATAGCTTCCTTCAGTTCAGCAGGTACAGTGTTGGTGTTAATTGAGTTTGACAAGTTGATGATGTGGGTTAGGGGGCCTGCTATACCAATGGCTCCATATCGTAGAAATTTGGCAGGAATTTTGTCTGGTCCTGTGCTCTTATGTACATTTAGGTTAGACAGCTCGTCAAAAGTGTATTTTGGTGTAACATTTTGCAATCCAAATGTGTTTGGGTGTATGTCTTTATCTCTGTAGAAATTACGAAAGGTGGCCGTTGTTGTCGTGTATTTATTGAGAGGTTGAGGTAGGTTCTGTGCAAGTGTGTTTGCTATGGAAGTGAAGAAGGAGTTGAAGTAGGTTGAAATTTGTCGTTTATCGTGGCAAATCTGATCATTAATGGTGAGAGCAATATTAGTGTTAGACGAATCCCTTGTCTTGTTGCTGTAGCCTGTTGTTTTTAGGTGCCTCCATAGTTTCTTTGGCTTATTCTGATATTCCTCTGCCTTATTGTGAAAATAATTAGTTTTCGCTGATTTTATTTTCCTACTTAGTTTATTCCTGGCCCTGTTGAACTCATGTTTCAGACCTTGATCCTGTCTATGTTTCGCTAGCCTTTTTAACAGATTGTCTCTGTGTTCCAGATGGTGTAGTATGTCATTGTTGATCCATGGGTCTGACCTTGCTTTAATTCGTATGTCTTTCAGAGGAGCTATTTCGTCTAGAATGTTTGTGATGATGGTTCTGAAGCCAACCCCTGCGTCATTAACGTTTGTACTTCCAAACACTGGAGACCAGTCTGTATTCCATAAAATGTCCAGAAATGTTTCTTTATTGTAGTTTCTGAGTGACCTTGTTTTGATAACCTTGTGATTCTCTAGGGTAATTTTTGTGGTTTTTTGTGTGCAATATGTGACGAAGTGATCACTTATCCCAGTCTGTATAACCCCTGATTGGGATATTTTGTCCTCTCTGTTACAGTTTATGTGGTCTATTATTGTGGCAGTGTTCTCAGAAATACGTGTGGGGGTTGTGATGAGTTGTTTGTGATTGTGCATTGTCAGTATATGCCTATATTCTCGTACAAGCCTATCATTTCGTTGTTTGTAACACAGGTTAAAATCCCCTAGTATGATGGATTCATTCCGAGGGTCTAGCGATGACAACGTTCATTCAAATTTGGTCAAGAATTGTGTGTCGTCTGGTGGCCTATAGCATACCCCAATTGTGATGGGTCTTGTCCTCGGCAGGTGTAGATCGATCCACAGAGCTTCGTGATTTTCTACATGGAGGTCGGTCCTAGTTGTGTGTGTGAGGTTGTTTTTTACATACAGACATACTCCTCCCCCATGCCTATTGCGATCATTCCTAACCATATTGAAACCTTGAATGTTTATTTCACCATCGTTTATACTTGAATCCAGCCAGGTTTCTGTGATTGCAATTATTGAAGCTTTGGCCTTATTAGCTAACAAGTTTAATTCTGACAATTTATGGTACATTGATCTGGCGTTAATGTGGATAAGATGGAGCCCTTTGTTGGTGAACACTCTGTATTCATCTTTGATTTTGAATGTGTCCTGGCTGGATTCTGAGTTGTTAATACTAATTGGTTCATTTACATTAATATTCGGTAATGAATGCAAGGCATATATGTTGCATAGGAATTCCCGTTCTTCACTATATATTACACAAAAAATCGGTATAATATCACGGTTTTCATTAATATAAAGTGCCCAAAATTAGTTTTGTGCATTATCGTATAATTAAATTCATGAATTCTCGAAATATTTCCTATATTATGTTCAATAGTTCGGTCCCATGAATAGAAAACGCAATTTTATTACAACATGTTGCTTATATAGGTGTGTTGCATATGTGTGCATCATTATACATATATAAGTCAATAAATACTTGTGGCAGAGTGCCTAGAAGGTGAAAAATGTAATTAAAAGTTACAGGAGATTCCATTTTCAACATTCATTTTAGTGGCCCTGGCGAAAAAAAAATAAGTTACTCCTCTTATTATCGTTTTCTTGGCGTAAGCTCTTTAAGAGAAAACGAATTATCTGCGAATTTCATGTTAAACTATTATATTTTATAATATTTTAGTATTCCGACTGGATTCTGAAATTTGTGATTTTGTACTTCCTAATGTTATGATAGACATAACATGACATATGACATTATTCATATATATATATATATATATATATATATATATATATATATATATATATATATATATATGCATGGATATTCATAGATATCATATTTTTTCATATTTATTGATATTTATCTTTCTTATAGCTATATTTTTTGCATTATTATTTATTTATTTATTTATTTATTTTTGTTTGGCCTTTACCGACGATTTTTCGTCTCACCCCTGGGGGTCCTATGCAGCTGAATCATCGGAAAGGGGTTTTGTTTTACCAGGGATGGGCCTCTTCCCTTTCCTCATCAGCCACAGCTACCCACTTCCAGCTGGTAGGCCTATTTATGGCTGGTGGGGTGGTGGTGGTGGTGGTGGTGGGGGGTTGCCGTGGGCCGTGGGGGGGGGGGGGGGGTGTAGATGCATTTTTGCACACTAAATATGGTTCCACATGTTCTTCTTGACCAAAGGAACGTTTTAAGAAAAAAAAAAAAATCGAAATTCCATTGAAAATTTTGGGCTCAAGGTGTGCCCTACCCTTAATATGTTTATGGATGGTGTGGTGAGGGAGGTGAGTGAAAAGGAGAACTGTGGGAAGAGGATTGGGTTTAGTTGTTGTTGTTGTTGTTCCCTAAGCTGCCTGGCCGAACAGCCCCGAGTCCCTAAGGAAGGCCATGGCCACGGTTGGGCTTTCCCACAGAGCTCTCAAAGAGTGTAAATTGTGTTGTTGGCGTAAGTGGTTGTGTGAAATGCAGTGTTCTATGATGTGTTTAATGGTATGGGGTGCTGTGTTACAACCCGGGCAGGTGTCGACGACGGAGTCATCCAGTCTCTTCTGATAGCTCAGAAGAGCCGGATGGTGTCCACATCTCAGCCTGGCCAGGTGGACTCTGTCCTCGCGAGGAAGGGAGGATTCAGAAGGATGGATTTCGGGAGGTCGTGCTTGCAGCTGCGTGTTGTCTATGAGTGAGTGGATGGAACGGCGAGTGATATGAGTATGGATGTGCTTCCGGAAGTTGGTTTGGGGTGGGCAGGGAGGGAGAGAAGACAGTATTTGTGTGTGATAGCGTGTGCTGGATGTTGTTTTGATATTTCTTGGTGTCTGTGGGTGTGTAGCCATGTAGTGTAGTGGGTGGTGTTGATTCGTGGAGGCTGCTGCCAGGAATTGTGTGCCTCTCATGTCTAGATGATCTTTGACTTTGAGGACTTTGGTTTCTTGATGTAAGTGATCTGTGGGTGTCGTAGCTGTGCATCCTGTGATGATTTTAAGGGCTTTATTTTGAATGGTCTGTAAGGTCTTATGATGTGTTTCAGCTAGGTTGGAAGCCCAGGCCGGGCTTGCGTATTCCATAACTGATCTTATGTATTGTTTGTAGGCTGTGGTGGTGGTTTCTTTGTTGTGTCCAAATTTCATGTGGGCAAGTGATCTGAGGGCATTAAGTCTGGGTGTCAGTTTCTTTTTCGTGTTTGTGGTGTGCTGTTTGAATGTCATTTGGGTGTCGTATGTTACTCCTAGGATTTTGGGTGTGTGTCTGTGTGTTAGGGGTGTGTTGTTTATGTTGAGTCCCGGGACGTAATCGTGCTCTCCTGTCCAGCTTGTGAGGAGGGTTGCAGTGGATTTAGCTGGGGCTAAATTGAGTCTGTTTGTAGTGCACCATTCATGTAATGTGTCGAGATAGTCTTGAAGGAGTCTTGTTGCTGTGTCTGGGTTTTGGTGCGTGCTTGTGAGTGTTATGTCGTCTGCGTAGGAGGCTATAGTTATTTGGGGTGAATTTGGTGTATTTATATCATGCATGTACAGATTGAAGAGTGCGGGCGACAGGACGGATCCTTGCGGGACTCCGTTTGGGAAATTTCTAATGCTAGATGACTGACCGGCAAAAGATACGTGTGCACATCTGCCTGCTAAGAAGTTGGCCAGCCATCTTTATGTGTTGTTGTGCATGTATGTGTTGTAGATTTTGTTTGTTCGGTTGTGGCGGGGGATGGCATCGAAGGCTTTACTAATGTCGAGTGTGGCAAGTACTGATCTGTGTGGTGGTCTAGCTGAGTTGATGCCGTCAAAAGCTCTTTGTGTAAGGTCTGTAAGAAGAGTGTTTGTGGAGTGCAATGGTCTGAAGCCGTGTTGTGTTGGAGAAAGGGGTACGTCAGGTGTCATCAGTTGTAGTACAAGGCGCTCTATGACTTTGGAGGGGGTAAAAAGGAGTGTGATAGGGCGGTGTGAGGAGGGTAGCGTGGGGGTCTTTGTTAGGTTTGGGGAATGTGATAATGCTACCATGCTTCCAGATGTCTGGTATTGTGTTGTGTGAGTAGCTGTAGTTTGATATGTTAGTGAGTGCTTGGTATGCCTTGTGGTCCCAGGTGTCTGAGGTGAATGTTGCTTATGTTGTCTAGGCCACAGACGGTTGAGAGCTTGAGATTGTTGATGATATGCTTTGTCTGGTTGTTGGTGAAGGGTGTATAGTCAGGGTCTGTGGGGAATTGTCTTTTTCGTCGGATGACACGTCGGTCGTCTTTGTGGGGTTTTAGGTGACTGACATGAGAGAAGTGATTGATGAGAGTGTTTGCTTGTTGTTTACGTGAAGGAGAAGAGTCAGTTGTTGTGATTGCAGCATGTGATTGTGTTGTGTTGCTGTTGGAAAGTGTGATGCTGTGTAGTGTTTTGTAGAGTTTTTTGGGGTTTGTTTTGTGATCGAGTGTTTGTAGGAAGTTATTCCAATTTAGTGTTTGTTGTTCTTGTATTTTGTTGTTAATCTGGATGTTGAGTGCTTGAATTTGTTGATTGATGTCTTGTGTGTGGGGTGCTGGGGAGTGTTTCAGTGTGTCGCGTTGTATGATGAGGTTTTTAATTTCTGGTGAGAAGTTGGGGTTGTGTTTTTTTATGTTAAATCTTGGAATGTGTTTCTTGTCGGCGTTTTGGATAGTCGTGTTGAATGTGTGTACAGCATTGTTGATGTTAGTGACGGGTGTACTGTTTAAGGTTTCAAAGTGTTGTTCTGTCTCATTTGTGAAAGCTTCCCAGTTAGCTCTTTTATAGTTAGTGTAAGTGTGTCTGTGGCTAGCTGGGGTGAGTCTTGTTTTGGTGGTGATAATGATCGGGAGGTGGTCTGAGCCCAAGGTTCTGACCACCCTCCAGGATATTGTGGGGGCGAGTTCAGGGGAGCAAAAGGTGATATCAGGAGATGATGGGGTGTAGAGGGCTTGGTGGGGAGTATGGGTATGCTGATGAATGTTATTAAGGATATATAGGTTGTCTGTTTGGTGTTGTAAGACCAGCCCTCTGTCTGTGTCGGGGTTGTCGACAAACCAGGCCGACGTCTTTGCATTGAAATCACCACCCAGGATGATGTGTGGGGTGTTTGTGATGTGTTGTATTTGTGGTCTGTAATCGTTTGGTACTGTAGGGGATGTTTGGGGAGGGATGTATGTGTTTATAATGGTAATGTTGGAGCTATTGCTAGTGCGTATTTTAATTGATTGAATTTCTGTTGTGTTATCGTTTGGGGGGAGGAGGGATTTTGTATGTGCACTGGTGTCTATATATGTTATATCTTTGTGTACCAGGGTGATGAGTCCACCGCCAATGCCAATGGCCCGGTCTTGTCGTATGGTGGTGAAATTGTGAAATGTAGGTGTTTTTTGTGTTGTACAGAGTTTTGTTTCTTGTAAGATGGCAATGTGTATGTTGTGTTGTTTGATGAAGTGTGTGAGTTCGTGTTTCTTTGTGTTGTTGTTGTTGTTGTTGTTGTTGTTCCCCAAGCTGCCTGGCCGAACAGCCCCAAGGCCCTGAGCAAGGCCAAGGCCATAACCGAGCGCCCCCACAGAACCCTCCCTGCCAACCACAATAAAGCCTGGGTAACCGAAGCCACTCCACGGCGGGGAGCTGAGGAGGGTGCGGAAACGCCCGGGAAACCAAAGACCCACCCAGGGCCCTGTGCCCCTCAGCAATTATGAAGAGAAAGTTGAGGGGCAAAGGAAAAATGTGACGCTTTGGCTTCCAATCTTGGTAGATTGGGAGGTCAATCCACGGAAGAGACGCCGTCACTTGAGATCTAGAAAACATATAAGTAAAAGGAACAGTCAGAGTAAGCTATGGGTATGGCAGAGATCGCTCAGTTCTCACTCTGATAGACCAGCCCATCACCACATGATGTTTCTTTGTGTTGATGCCATCTATGTTTAGTTGAAGGATGTTAATGTTGTTTGTGCGGTGTATGTTGGGTGCTGCTGCACGAGGATGGGGTGGGGGTGGGGGAGGGAGAGGGGGTGGGGGGTGGGGGAGGGGGAGGGGGTGAGGGTGGGGGTGGGGGTGGGGATTGGGGTGCAGGAGATGAGGGTAGGAAAGGATTAGGTTGGGGTGTGGATGGGCTGGGTGGGTTGGGGAGGAGAGGTGGACGGGTTTTAGGAGTGGGAGTGGATGTTATGGGTAGGTTATGTGGATTAGGGAGGTGAGGTGGACGGGTTTTAGGAGAGGGAGTGGATGGTATGGTAAGGTTATGTGGGTTGGGGAGGAGAGGTGGACGGGCTTTAGGGGAGGGATTTGACTGGGAGAGGGAGGGGCATGAGGAACATGTCCAGGTGTTTGTGTAGTGTTTCATGGAAGCAAGTGTTGTGCAGGTGAAATGGGTCCAGTTCCCGCATGAGTTGCAGAGAACTGAACCCTTAGTTTGGCGGCTCGAAGCAATGGGTTTTGAGCAAGTTGGACATGTGTATTTGTAGGTGGGTCCTGGGTTGCTCTCAATGTCTCCGGCTAGAAGGGTTTAGTAGGAAAGAATGGTAGAGATTGGGAGTTGAATCAGTTGCTGTTCGCTGATGACACAGCATTGGTGGCGGATTCTGAGGAGAAACTGCAGCGGGTAGTCAAAGAGTTTGGTGTGGTTTGTGGAAGAAGGAAACTGAAGGTGAATGTCAATAAAAGTAAAGTAATGGTGTGTAATAGGGGTGATCATAGGGTGAATCTAGGTGTGAGGCTGGATGGGAAAATATTGGAACAAGTAGAGTTTTTTAAATATCTAGGAGGAACGATAAACAGGAGTGGAGGTACGGAAATGGAGGTAAAACAGAGTGTGTGAAGGAAGGAAGGTTTTCGGAGCAATGGGAAGTATGTGGAAGACGAGAAATCTCGGAATGAAAGTAAAAAGTGCAATGTATCAAGGAATTTTTGTGCCAACAGTGATGTATGGGTGTAAAGTCAGTGAAAATAGGCTAGACTAAAACAGATCGGATGCGGAAATACCCTGAGCCGACCAGGCCAAGTGGGCTATCTCTATTGGTCTAACTGGTAAGGTGTCTGCCTCACAACCCAAGGGTCGAGAGTTCGTGCCCCCACCAGGGCTTGATATTTTCGTGAGGCTATTTCCGCATCTAACGAAGTTTAGGTGTGCTGGTAAAATTGTTCAGATGGTTGAGAGTAAGATCGGAGCTCCATAAATCCTCTTTCGGGTATGGTGTAAAAACCAGATTCCTACAGGACAAGGAAGGGGATAGGAGAGAGGAGGGAGTGTATGTGAGACGCGCTTGGGTTGGGTTGTGGAATTTCCAGCCGCCCAAGCGAGTTGCCAACTGGGCAGTTAGTAGGTGCGTGTGGTGCACCGCTCAGTGAAGTTGACTCACCATTCCCGTTCATCTCTCTGACGGACTCTCGTTCGATTAGGCTCAAGCTTGTTCCTCTCTGTTCGTTCCTCTCTGTTCAGAGCTTTCGATTCCCAGAAGGTGAAGTAGTGTAAAGTCAGTGAAAATAGGCTAGCCTAAAACAGATCGGATGCGGAAATACCCTGAGCCGACCAGGCCAAGTGGGATATCTCTATTGGTCTAACTAGTAAGGTGTCTGCCTCACAACCCAAGGGTCGAGAGTTTGTGCCCCCACCAGGGCTTGATATTTTCGTGAGGCTATTTCCGCATCTAACGAAGTTTAGGTTTGCTGGTAAAATTGTTCAGATGGTTGAGAGTAAGATCGGAGCTCCATAAATCCTCTTTCGGGTATGGTGTAAAAACCAGATTCCTACATGGGGCTGAGACATGGGCGCTTAGAAAAGGAGAGAAGAAAGCTGGATGTGATGGAGATAAGCTGCTTGAGGAGTATGTGTGGAGTTACTCGTAGAGACGGATTGAGGAATGAAGAGATACGTAGGAGAGTGGGGCAGCAGGAACATTTGTCAGCCAGAGTGGACAGAAGGGTGCTGAGCTGGTATGGTCATGTTGAACGAATGGGAGATGAAAGGCTTACAAAGAGAATATGTGAGTCAGATACAAGGGGAGATAGAAGGGCAGGAAGAACCCCATTGAGATGGAGAGACTGCGTAAGACAAGCTTTGGATGATAGAGGAATGACTATAGATCAGGCAAAGGAAGTGGTAATAAACAGGAATGAATGGAAAATGATTGTGAATAGTTGAGTGAACACGTGGTCATTTGGGGGAAGGGGTCGGGCGCAAGTTGGACTGGATAGTGGTCCATCAGGCGCCTGGCCCGGGGAGACGATTAATATGAAGGGTGCGCCTGGAAGTGTGGTGGGCGGGCTTGTGGTTTTTGGCTCCGCTGCAAGTCTGCCTGCCGAGATCGGAACCTCTCCGGGTGGTCGGGGGCCGGGGGAGTGCTGGAGCGACCTTGGTGACCCTGGTCTCTGGGTCTTCTCCTGGGTGACCTAGATGTGTGTGAGTTTGTGTTTATCTGTGTTTGTTTGTTGTTTTATGTTGTGTTTTGTGTTTTCCCTGTTCTTGCTCTGTCTTGTGTCGGCCACCCCCAATAAAAAAAAAAAAAAAAAAAAAAAAAAAATAGAAAATAGAAATAAAAAAATAAAAAAATAGGAAAAGTGGGGATTGGGCCTGAGCATATAGATAGATAGATAGAAACTTGAGTTATGAGGAAAGGCTGAGGAAAATAGATTTACCAACTCTCGTGTACCGAAGAACTAGGGGTGATATGATTGAAACATATAAAATCCTATGTGGTGTGTACGACCCAAATGTGTGTGAGGACATATTCACCCTCAGACAGGATTCTAGAACAAGAAGACACACCAAGAAGATCTACAAACCAAGAACCAGCAACAGAAAAAAGAAGAACTCTTTCTGCTGCATAGTGGTGAAATGTTGGAATGATCTACCAGAACATGTGGTTGGCTCAGAATCTGTAAAAAAGTTTGAAAAAAGGTTGGATCAAATGTGGCATAACCAAGAAATAAAATTTAATTACAAAGAACACATAAAAAGAGCAAATAACACATCGACCACCACCCCGGTACTAGCTAGTGAGTTAAATATAGAGCTGGAGACGCAGGCTGAATAAGCCTCTTCCAGATCATTGTCTGTGAGTATCTGTGAGTATACAAGGTCAGGACATGTATACCTTCATTCTCCAAGGACGTGGTTCGCTTAGTCACGTGTAAAGCGCTAAGGTTATTTCCACGGGTAGACATCTATTTCTTTTTAATCCTTCCTCCAGCTTCGCCCACACTTTTGAGTCACTGAAACATATCAATAATGGTGTTATATAGGCTACAGTATTTCCTCATTGGAAATTATAGTCTCCAGCTACCATTAGACAACAGATCGAAACAGTTTTATGGGATGCATGCCCTTGATCACTTAACCCGGGAACTGAGGGAAGACTCTTAAGAGTTCCCCCGGCGGACTGCGGGAAGACTCTTAAGAGTCAGAGAAAAAAAAAATCAACTTTAAACATCAAATTTTTTGTTTTGTTTTTATTTTTTTTTTTTGGCCCCTGGGCCATGCAAAATATCACTCCTCTACCTCCCCTCCTTCCCCTCTTTCCTCCCCTCCTTCAGTTATCACCTATTTTCCCTGTTATTCCCTTATTCTGAGGTATATTTTCGTGCTAACATTAGCGAGTTGCAAGCAGGGCCTTGTCATCACTGTTAGCAAGCGAGTGCAAGAGAGAGAGAGAGAGTATCGATCGACTGTGTTTCAGTGGCCTTGGGGGAAATTGGCGGGAAAGCAGGTTGCCTCACCCATACATTATATAACTCGCGGCCTGTATCTCTGATTTTGACCATCCAAACGCTGTTTTCACTCGTTTTATTGTTGTTTCAGGTTAATACCTTTATAATCAACCCATAATAGGCGCGTTAGAATAAGTATTAATGCTATTTATGGTAAAATGAATATTTTAGTGATGGAAACAGCTCAAATACGTCAGCACAGGGAGAGGTGTCTAATTACCCCCATGCGCACTTCTTAGGTTAATGACTTCCAACCACAGTATTGTAGTAGTAATAGTCGTTCCCTAGGCTGCCTGGCCGAACAGCCCCGAGCTGCTAAGGAAGGCCATGGCCGAGATCGGGTTTTCCTCACAAAGTTCTCAAGGAGTGAATGTTGTGTTATTGGCATAAGTGATTGTGTGTTATGCAGTCTTCCATAAGTCATTAACCCTTTACGAGCGGCCTATGCGGTTTATTTATATGTACCGCCCAGCGGGGTGTTTTTAGCCAAAATAGGGCTGTTTACGTGATCATTTTCATGCCTAAATAAGACCCAGAACGTAAAACAAGTATCTATCCCTGAAAGGGCATAAACAGAGCTTTCGAATGACACCATAACGATCCTTTTATGATGGCTAGTTTTCTTGCAATAACCGTGCAACGCGAGTGCAAAAAGCATGTAATTAGCCACTTTCCCGATACAATTCCGTATATAGCGAGTGAGAGAGGTAGGAGGGAGGTGAGATTCGTGTCAGTAGGTTCGCCGCGGTGGTCTGGAGCAGTCATACGCTCGCTACTCTCCTGCCACCACTTGTCTCTCTCTCTCAGCAACATTACGTGCTGAAATTGCCACTCGAGTTATGTCGAGCGCCGCCACACAGTCCAGCTTTATTTAACTCGACTTATGTGGTGAGCCGCTTTTTAAGGGTTAATACCTCACACCTCACCGTGGACGGTTGTGGTGTAGGAATAGGTTTTTACATCATACCCGAAAGAGGATTTATGGAGCTCCGATCTTACTCTCAACCATCTTAACAATTTTACCAACACACCTAAACTTCGTTAGATGCTGAAATAGCCTCCCGAAAATATGCCATGGGCTGGGATTGAACCCGGGACCCTTAGGCTATAAGGCAGACACTCTACCAGTTAGACCAAGAAAGATATCTCACTTGGCCTGGTCGGCTCAAGTTATTTACCCATCAGGTTCAGTTTAGGCTAACCTATTTTTACTGACTTTACAGTGGTGGTATCTCGCTCTGTGTTTAAACATTAGTGTAACGTATAGTTGGCGTCAGGACTGACCCTAGCCGGCTTGTTGTGCTTTACCAGTCTTGCATTTCAAAACCCATTAACGCCATCAGACAGTAGGCCTACACTAGGACCAAACGGCTGGGAGAGTGTAGATAACAGAGAATAGATAGATAGTTGTAGATAGAGGAAGCTGTTGGAATGGCTTTGGTATGTGTGTTAATAGTCTGTATAGCCTACTGTACATCGTCGAGGTGTCCCTCGATTGGGTGCGAACATGATATACATGCTAGGACGTACTACCACACCCACTAAATGTCCGCCACGGCTGGGATCGAACCCAGGTCAAGCAGTTTGACACGTGAGTGTGCTCTCCAGTGATATAGACACTTTAAACATTAGTGTAACGTATAGTTAGCGTCAGGACCGACCCCAGCCGGCTTGTTATGCTTTACCAGTGATACAGGACGCCTCACAAACAACTCGCGGAACACCGGGACGTCGAGTCTGAAATCATGGGGTACCCGCCACACCTAATTCTCCCTACCAGGTATTCACCGGAGACCTCTGGGGGACGCTTCCGAAGTAGCGCCCGAGCTAAGTCTGTCGAAATAAACAATACTCAACACCTAGGCTATGCAAAGTTTATCACGATTTCTTACGATTCTGCATGTTTTTACTATATACTAGATGGCTACACTAAGTGCTTATATAGTATGGTAGTTGCGGGGGTAATGTGTCAGCTATAGAAAGTACGACATATAGCTTATAAGAAGTGATGGAGAGGGAGGGTGAAAAACTGCGGAATATCGCCATTTAAAGGGCCCAGGTCGCTTACTGTACAAAACAACGTATCTGATGCTGCAACTCCAAGAATTTCTGGTAGGGAGAATTGACAGCATCCCTGATGTGTCTCACCGGTCACACACACCTACCCACGCTGCCAGAGTTACAGCCTAATTTCTTCCTAAACAAATTATTATTTTCTTTTATTGCATTAAAATGTAAACCTTGAAAACTAAACAAACCAAAACTTGGACAAAGACTATATACAGGCAAAATAACTTATCAAAATTGCTATGTGGAAACAATGCTTACTAAAATAAATTTATGAAATGAAAGAACACAATCCACCACATAGGGTGTAGGCCTACATTACTACATGAGCAAGTTAATCTGTTTCCCAAGCAAACTAATCGCAGACATAACAACGCACGATCGTCACGTTCAAAGAATTAGTCAATTTGGGAAGTCCGGGACGTGAATTTTGTTTTTGTCGTCAGTTTAGGCAAACCGGCCACTCGGCAACACTGTATACTCAGAAGTTTGGCAGCACTGCCCCACCGCTCAGCCCAACCGCATTTAAATATAGCCTTCAAACCTATCTAAGCATGTCACCTCGTAGCACAGTTGGTAATGGTTAGGCCTCATAAACAGTAAAACCAGTGTTCGATCCCACTCGGATCTAGTGTATTTTATATTTTTATTTTGTTATTTTAGTTATATAAAATTAGATTATATTAGGTTAGGTTAGGTTAGGATCTAGTGTATTTTATATTTTTATTTTGTTATTTTAGTTATATAAAATTAGATTATATTAGGTTAGGTTAGGTTAGGATCTAGTGTATTTTATATTTTTATTTTGTTATTTTAGTTATATAAAATTAGATTATATTAGGTTAGGTTAGGTTAGGTTAATCTAATATAATATGATTATGGTGGGGCAGTGTTGCCAAACTTCTGAGTATACAGTGGTGCCGCGTGTCCGGTTTGCCTAAACTGACGACAACAAAATTCGCGTCCGGGACGTTCTGGTAAATTTTACTAAATTCTGCATGAATAAAGAAACTACAATTAGTGTCAAAATGTTCTATTAAAATCAAATTTGCAACCTGATAAGACATTAACAATAGTTCAAAATACAAATAACACTCACTAACGATAGTGCTATCGGGTAGGTACCTGTAGGTACCTTTATTACATAAATTACACCTGTGTCGTTTTTTCTTTCTTTGCCATATCTAGAAATTCTATCATTTACTAATTTTCCCTTATTACTGTAGGCCTAACTAATATGCCAATAACATCTAAATATATCCTGTCAATGCTTTAATTACAGTTAAATCACACTCGATTCCTATTCTCAATAATTAAGATCTACTTCAAATACTAACAAATTGATTATCAATATAGAACAGCAGTCATTCTTTAAACTCGCAGAACACATTTATTAAAGCACTAATTCTGTTAATTTTTTTCTTTATACTATCATATATTTCTTTATGTAATACAATCTTGCATTTTCCAGGTAATCATTCAATATTTTTTTTCCAGGACACTTATATACTATACATTTTCTTTTTCAGGCACCCACGTTAAACTAAGTCATAGTAAATTTACCTAACTTATCCCTGCGTTACAATTGGCAGGGTAATCAGAATTAACAAGTGACTGAAAAAAAAAACAATGTAAAGTGTTCCAACACAGTAATTTCTGGTGGTTGCATCACCCAGCCAATTTCCTCTATTCCTGCTCATTATTTTAGGAAAGGAAGGGTTAACCCGGGAACGGCGAGAAAGCTCTTAAGAGGTTTTACTGGCCGACGGCGGCAAAGCTCTTAAGAGGGAAGGCCTAAAAAAAACATTTTAAAAGGCCCCAGTAACACTTAAAACATTTGTTTTTCTGTTTTTTTTCCCCATACCTCATATCACTCCTCCACATCCCCTCCTCCCCCCCGCCCCCCTTCAATTATCACCTATTTTCGCTGTTATTCTCTAATTCATTGGTACATTTTTGTGTAAACATCTCCAACCCGATCTTAGTGTGTGTTCATGTGTCTGTTACGTAAGGTAGAGACAGGGAGGGTGTGACTCAGTATCTCAGTACTGCTTCAACCCTCGAGAGAGGAGGGTGTGTTGCCAGCTCTCTCACACTTCATGAATGAACCGCTCGCTTACCATTTGCGATTTTGACCAGAAAAATTATATTCCCACTTGTGTTGTTGTTGTTGTTGTTGTTGTTCCCCAAGCTGCCTGGCCGAACAGCCCCAAGGCCCCGAGCAAGGCCATAACTGAGCGCCTCCACAGAACCCTCCCTGCCGACCACAATAAAGCCTGGATGACCGAAGCCACTCCATGGCGGGGAGCTGAGGAGGGTGCGGAAACGCCCGGGAAACCAAAGACCCACCCAGGGCCCTGTGCCCCTCAGCAATTATGAAGAGAAAGTTGAGGGGCAAAGGAAAAATGTGACGCTTTGGCTTCCAATCTTGGTAGATTGGGAGGTTGTTTTATTGTTGTTACAGGTTACTATCTTTATATTAAACGTAAAATAGGCGCATATGAAATAAGCAATACCGATATTTATCGTAAAATGACGATTTTAGGCGGGAAAGAGGCCTAATATTGTCGCCCAGTTACATGGTGTCCACTATATACTGCTCACGCTTTATAGGTTAAAGAAGGAAAAACTACTCATACAGCTTGCCAAGTAACTCCACACAACCCCAGAACATCCTATGACAGCTGTGTTATGTATGAGACATCAGATATAGGGGCATATTCTAAGTCATCACAATATATCTTTCCAATAGTGATTATGATCACCATACTGTATATAAAAAGTCCTAAGACATAATGGTATAATAAAGGAGCAAACATGTGCAAATTGAAAGACTAGCTAACCTCAATTTTTATGCAAATCTGAACTGGTGTGCAGGGTAACAATGCATAGGAGTGGATGATGAGTGCCACCCACCTACCACGTCTGCCAGCTGGTTATTGTGCTGTTCAATATAATGACTCTTTTCATTTTAATCTGGCTACCATGAGACAATATTATAGGTTTGACTCCTGTAAGGAGATAAAGAAAACCTAATATTTAGTAGTGGCCCCGTAATCATTGACGATTATGCCTATTACATAAGGCTACCTCTTCAAACGCCCATAAGCGCAGTTTGAAACTACCGCCGCAGAGCTCAGAGGAACCTTCATCATAAGCACATGCTAAATCACTCATGGTTCGTCTTTATGATTGGGTTCTCACTACGAAAAAACTTCGTAAAAAATAAAAAATAAAAATAAAATAAGAATAACTATTCATAAGCTTTCCATATTCTGTGGATGTACTTCTGTGGATTCTTGGACCAGACGCTGGCTAGCGCATCCATCCACCTTCACTGACATATCAAGTATACCAAAATCCTTAATACATCAACGAATGGGAAGGGGATGGTCGGGAGGGCCCCAGTCGTCAATGATTACGGGGCCACTACTAAATGTTAGGTTTTCTTTATCTCCTTACAGGAGTCAAACCTATAATTTATTAGTGGCCCCTCCATCATTGACGATTATGCCTGATATCTAAGACTGGAGGGGGACATTCGTAATCATATCATAACCATTGCAAATAGAAAAGGCAGATAATCAAACAACCACATAGTATTCTTACTTTGTAAAAATATATATTTATGTATAAACTTTATACAAAATATAAAAAAGGGGTACAAGCAGGGGCGTGCTTCAAAGAAGCCTGCTTGAGGAAAAATGGGTAACTATGAGAATCTGTTCCCAGATCTGAAAGTTAAAGGCACCCCACTTAACTTAAGTGGTGAAAAATAAAACTTTATGTTTACATGTGCACATATAAACCCCATTATTCTAATGTGTATATTCCTTAAAATTAGACACAAAAAATAGAATAAATTCTCGTACTATCGCAGATGTACTTATTAAAACGCTACTCGGAGTTGCAACTACCGAGAACTCTTAAAATTAAATTGCTTCGACAGTGTATCCCACTGAAAGAAACCGTTGTTGTACTACAACCATTGTACTTTAACAACATTTCCCGTAGGCATTACTACAGATAAATTTTAATCACAACACTTACACATTGTATCACAGCTCTCATAGCTGAAAGAAACCATTGTTGTACGACATCCATTGTACTTTAACAACATTTCCCGTAGGCATTACTACAGAGAAATTTTAATCACAACACTTACACATTGTATCACAGCTCTCATAGCTGAAAGAAACCATTGTTGTACTACATCCATTGTACTTTAACAACATTTCCCGTAGGCATTACTACAGAGAAATTTTAATCACAACACTTACACAGTGTAGCACAGCTCTCATAGCTGAAAGAAACCATTGTTGTACTACTGTACCTCAACAACATTTCCCGTAGGCATTACTACAGAGAAATTTTAATCACAACACTTATACATTGTATCACAGCTCGTATACTCTGTACATATCCTCCGGCGGGGTCTAGGGTGTCTTATGTTTCACTGACTGCACCCCCCCCCCCCCCCCCCCCCCCCCCCCCTCTTGCTCAACCTGAACAATTAGTGACTTAGAGACCCATCTAGACCCTTTGCCGTAACGCGCTATACATGGCATTGATGGTTTGTCTAGTGCTACCGACAGGTATCGAGTAAAAAAAGTATGATTTGAAGCCCATAGTTGAGTAGTAGCTATGTTTTCAACAGAAAAATTGTTTTAGAAAACGTAAAGATACTGCCCATTTGCGTAAATCGTGGGCCCTACCCACTACGCCGGGATTACTCTCTTTAATGACTTCTACTAGCAGAGAAGCCATTTTACGTTTCATTAATCTTTTACCTGTACTCGATACCCATAAAGCACCTTGTTGGTTAAGAGGTGCCACTCTCATATATTTGGTTAAAGCTTGTACAGGACACAAATTATGGTGCACTTTACCCCGTTTCAACGCCGGCACCGTGAACTCTGAGAAAACATGTTCACTATGTTCATTCTTGGCGATGAACCCTGGGGATGGTGCAATATGAATGCAATCATTTAGTCTACCAAACCTTATGCAATTAGGGGTGTTGCTCATCGCTGCCAGCTCAGACACCCTGTTACCAGTTGCCAAAGCCATAAGGAACACAGCCTTTTTTAATAGCAATTCAAAATCTGCCGTATGCTGATACAGACGGGAATGAACGCTTTGTCAAGAGACCAGGTAGGCATGAGCTGACAGGGAGGTGGGCGGAGTTTGACGCATGCTTTCATGAAACCTGTTTCTTCCGCGTGTGGTATGGTTAGACCTGTAAGGTCAAAGAATGGCACCCTGATAGCTGTTAAGTGATTTTTTAGAGTCACTACAGATAGACGTTTCTGTTCAAACAAATAGTTTAAATAAATAAAAACTAATGCCACCGAAGGTACTGTCTGTTCTGTTGTAACTATCCAAGAAGGAAAGGACTGCCAATGAGATTGATATTGCCTCTTGGTAGATTGTGTGTACTGATTTATAAATTTATCTGTCACGTTTCTACCATACGGCGTGAGCCACTTGGCCTCCTGAATGTCCACAATGCAAAAGTCAGCGAGGTCTTTAGGTTGCCAATCGTGTCTAAGTGGAAATACCCGACCGGGAGCGACACCGGGTTCGGGCACCACATTCTCAATTGCTGGTACCACAACTGCACCTGCCATAGGGGCGCGATTAACGAGACTACGCCTTGATAATCCTGTAGTTTGTTGACTACGTGGCACATTAGAGAAGCGTCTGGTGGCGGAAACAGATAAATGGAACTCCACCTGTTCCAATCCATCACCAATGCGTCGGGCCCCCCTGCCGGCGTTAATGTCCGGCGTGTGAGGTACCGAGGGAGTTTGTGATTCTTCTCTGACGCAAACAGATCCACTTGTGGACAGTAAGGCTCTGCAATCATTTGATCGAAAATGTTTTGCTTGAGTGCCCACTCTACTGTTGTGCTCTGTCTCCGAGACAGCGCGTCTGCCCAGACGTTTGCTACGCCTGGGAGATATGATGCGTGAAGATGAATGTGCAGCTTGTTGGCTAGCACAAAAATCTTTTCTGACACATCTAACAACTTCCCGAGACCTCGTTGACCCTTGTTTCCGAATGCAGTGAACTGCATTGAGATTGTTCATCCTGAAGGCCACCGACTTTTCCCGTAAAGTAGAGCCGTGAACCTGAAGGAAATACAAGGGGACTAGTAACTCTTTTACATTTATGTGAGAGGTTTCTGAAGGGGACCAAAGCCCTTGACCCTGATGCCCGAGGTTTGACTGAAAGCCCCAACCTATCGTCCCTGACACATCCGTGTCCACCCATACCGTCGGCGGAGGAGAGGTCCATGACATGACTGAGTGCAACATTTCCCTCTTCGCCCAGACCGCTAGTAAGCTGTGTATTAATGTTGGGATAGGCCATAATTTTCCCGCCGGTAAGAGTGGGAAATATTTGTTGCCCTCCAAGATTAAACGTTTGACTTTCAACCGGCCCAACTTTACAGTTAGTTGAACCCAGTTGAGAGAACCGACTAGAGATTCCCAGAGTCACCGTGTCGTAGTCAGACTGTGGAGAAACATAAACAGTTTCTTGCGAAATCTGTTTCGATTGTCCACACTCTGACTCAGAGTGAGAGATGCTGTGTCCCAGACCAGCCCTATCCACTGAATTACTCGTGAGGGAACAAGGTTTGACTTTACCAAGTTGACCTTGAATCCTAGAGATTTTACATGGTTTAACGTAATGTTGACATGAGTGTTGCATAACTTTTCTGTCTCTGCCACCACCAGCCAGTCATCCAGATACCACAAGATCCTGATCCCTTGTTCTAAAATGGGCATCAGGGCTTGCCGGACTAATTTTGTGAATATGCGTGGCGCTAGGTTCAACCCAAACGGCATCCTTTGAAAGACATAAGTCTGATGCATTATTCGTAAAGCCAGAAATGTTTGAAATCTCTTGTTTACCGGGACATGCCAATACGCGTCTGTCAGGTCTAATGAACACATCCACCCTCCCTGCGGAAGTGTTAGCCTGATTTGATTCACTGTCAGCATCCTGAAGGACACGTTGTGAATGTGGAGATTCAAATAAGACAGGTCTACAACCGGTCTCCTCTGAATACTGTCCCTTTTTGGTACTAGAAATAGTTTGGATGTAAACACCGGGTAAGTCGGGGGGACGGGGATAATGACACTCTTGGTAATCATCTCCTGAACTAGTGACTCCACCTCTAAAGAAACATGATTGGCCTTTGTTGGCTGACGTAAGCGAGGTCGCCGGAGCCACTGCCAAGTGATGCCTTTGCGTACCACAGTCCTCGCCCATGTTCTTAATGGCCATGCCTGATGACACGCCCGGAAGGACCCAGTTAGCAGACTGGGGTTCGCCGACTGGACTACCCTCTTTTCCAACACGCCTTTGACTGGCCCCAGGAGTGAGAGAGACCTTAGTTTTTTGCTGGTGGAGGTGTACCTTTGGACGACTGGCCGGGTTTGGCTGGAGGCGGGCCCTGACCTGGTCGTTGGTGAAACTTGTGGCCTTTACCTGAGAAATTACCCTGTTTATACCTGAACTGAGCCTGACCCTGGGTGGAAGGGGACTTTGGCTGATGAAAAGGCTTAGAACCACTAGTTTGAGCTTTCGAAACTGGTTTGGGTTTAGGGAAAGTGAAGGTAAGTTTCTTAGGTTGAGAGGGACTTTGTTTGAATGCTTGTGCTATATTGAAAACAGTCGTCCAAACTGCTGGTGAAATCAAAGAAGGAGTTAGAACTGGAGACAGAACTACTTGGCTTGCAATAAGGTCAGGAAGTTTCTTCACTAAGAACATCCTCAGATCCTGCCTTGCTCGAACTGCCTCTAATAAGGCCGTCCGAATATCTCCTAAAGACTGTATGGAAGTCTGGAGAAGCAAGCGCCGGGAAAGTTCAATGGCTTTCTTGACTTCCGCGGCTTCTATTGCCTGAGAAGAGCGTAACAGAGACTTTGTTACTTGCTGGGTAACAATATATTGCGAAAACAGTCTAAACGCTTTTCCTCTTAACCTAAACTCGCGGTCTAGGTGAGCTGGGGAAGGCGTGCTAAAAGGATCTTTTAATTCGCACAAATTGATTTTAGGGGCAGCCAAGAAATCAAACAAAGCAGAGGGGACTCCGCCGGCACTAAAAACCGGAAGAGAGAACCAAGTATGGTGTTCTTGAGGGATTTGGTGGGAAGATTTTGACGTGAAAGTAGTGGCAAAATTTTGAGCCTCTGTTTCCCATTCCACCCAAGGTCCCGTACCCAACTGCCCCACCTGTAAGACTGGATTAGAGGCTGAGTCTGTGATCGGAAACATATCCAACTCCGGCGTCAAAGCAGAAAGTGCCTTGACGTCGTTAAAGCCGTCATTCTTAGTCCAGTCAGAAAATAGCTTTGAAGCTGAGGCAGGGGGTAGGGCTGGTGTTGATGCATACACAAAAAAGTCATGGTTATAATAACTTGGAATGGCCTTAATATGAACATCCAAAACATTTCCTTGACTATCCAAAGCTCTGAGTTTTCTAGACTTATTGCCTTGGATTACCCACTCATGTGGTACAGGGAGCTCCCCCGAAATAGTAGCTTGTGCTGCCTCTGGCTTAGTTGGCAACATTGCTACCCCTGACTCATCAGGCCCGTATAAAAGAGGCATAGCTCCTTTTTTGACTGGCGCCTTGTCTAAAGGAGGGGGAGTTATGTCTGATATGACTCGCACATTGGAAGTAGTGAGAGCTGCTGTGCCTGGCACATTGGAAATTGGATCTGACACAAGAGGGGGGTTAGGTATTTTAGCTAAAGCAATGGATGTAGCCAGAGGTTGCACATTTGTCGACGTCGCGGGAGCTCCCGTACCAACTGTAGGAGTTTCCGGCGTAGGGCCAAAGAACCTATTAAGTGCATTCAATAGTAATCCATCAATCTCTTCTGCCGTTACATACCTAGCCGATGACGAACTCCGTGGAGATTCGACAGTACCCTGAGAGTCGTCTAGAAGGTGACTGGACTCTTCAACCTCCATCTCTGAGACCAGAGATCGTTGTTCTTCATCCGTTAAGTCTGGCCTATCATGGGAAGATCCCGCCGAAGCCGGGACCTCCACATGCTGCCATGTTAAATCTGGGATAGAAGATGGTACATCGGCATCCCGGTGGACGTCAGCCACTACTTGAGTCACAAAGGGATGTGTTCTGTCCTGCCAGGACTGTGAGTATCGCCATACACCTTGGCTGTGGCTGTCACTCGCTAGCGAGCTTGGTATACTCTCCGATTGAGAGCCCTCACCCGAGCACCCTAGAGGTTTATAGTTTCTGTAAGACACTTCTAAATCTGAGGCTGACACACGAGCAGAGTGGCCTGAATCTGTCACCTGCTTCCTCAGTGGTGACCTTGATGTGGACCTCGTCTCCGTTGCCAAAGGTGACGGTGAGCGAGGCCTCTTAGACTTGCCGGAGGAGGGTGTGGCAACCTGTCCCCGCCCAGTCTCTGAGGTCTTACGTGCACGTATCTTATACTGAGGGGGGGTATTTTTGATAATTAAAAGCTCCCATAGCTCAAGGTTATCACATTGCAATGCTTTATGTGCTACATTCGTTGAGTAAGTAGCGAGAAGTTGTTTCACTTCTTGTAAAGCCACCGCCGCAGTATTATCTTTCTGAATAAGAACTTTAATACCTAAGAGGTTACAAATAGTGCAATTCTTTGTCACCCATATTCCCCGTGACCGATCTAGGCATTTAACACATTTAATGCAGAGCTTGTGAGCAAAAATAGGGATACCTGAGCATAACGGCGTTGAACATGAAGCAATGAGAGGATCAAGTGCCGACATGACAGAGACTGGGGGAAAACTACCCCGCCCCGGGAACTACCTGGTCACCTGGCGCAATGCCGGTACTCCGCCCTGGAAAGATAAATTTCCAGGAATTAATGCTCATAAGGTTACCCCAAAATGGTACAAAACATGTGCCACAAAACCGCCGGTCAACGAACCGTAGCACTCCACTACTACTTTTCGTTTTCCTTTAGTTTCATATTAAAGATTTCAGCATATCTTTACCTGTCCAAAAGATTTAAGCATATCTTCTGAATCCTCATAAAGATGAAGCATATCTTTATTAAAGATGAAGTCTTTCAAGTATCCCTTTACACTTGAAACACTAGTAAGATTCAAGCATCTTTTTATCCCATAAAAAGTCTAAGCCTATCTTAATCTCTAATCCGGCCTTTCCCAGAAGCCTTCATAGATCGCCGTCTTGAAGGCCGTGATACCCTATTGTATCAATCAATTGTTTGGCAAATTATCGCGAATTGCAAATCCCTTAATATAACCACCCGAAGGTACAACCGCCGGGTTTTATATGCAATGTCAAACCAATTGTACCTGCCCCAGACCTCTTTGTAAAAAGGTCGCCGGGAGGGAAAGACCAAACAGACAAACAGTATTGTTTCAATGGCTTTGAAAAGCCGAGAAAACCAAAACCAACAGGTGTCAGCATGATCACCTAGATAAATGTGTGGAGCCCACCTCGCCGGCAATAACACAGGAAGCCTGATCACAGGCTCGACCACAGAAAACGCAGTTTCTGATGAGCCCTCAAGCTACCAAACTCGCCGGGGTAACTTACCTATTTTAGCCATCCTGACTAAAACTCGGTAAACAAAACGGCTTTCTCAGAGCAATCTAGAAAAACCGCCGGAAAGGCAACCCACACCAAACAGAACGCAGTCTGATAAACATAATCAGACCCACAGTCCGAAGCTCCTGGATCAGCCAATCACAACTAATCCAGGACACACATGGCACATGAATAAATTTTTATTATAATAAACAATGAAAACACTTGCATATGTGAAAAAACTACGAGTGGCTGGCTAGGCCTGGTGAAAACGGAAAAAACACTTAATGACGTCGAAACACCATCGAAAAGCACTCCATCCACCAAAACTGGAACAGCCGCCACATCAAAATCGTAGAAAACACCCGGGTAAGGGTAACACTGACTCGGGACGCAGAAAGAAGTGAAGAAAAATACACCAGGAACGTTAGTACAAATAACATAGGCTACTCCATCTGAAAGATAGCTAGAAGCCCGACATCGCGTAGTTAAAGCCGCCTAACAAGCTAGGACTAAAGCTGCCTAAACACGAAAAACGTTTCAGAGCGTCTTCAACCCGGCCACGAGGGTCCGTCCGAAATAGACGCCCCAATAAAACGACCCAAAACACACTTGATCTGCGAGAAAACCACCCATGACACCCCTGCTACGCTAATCCTAACCTTACTCAAGACATCCCAGAGTAAACAAATGAGAAAAAACTCACTAGGGACGCAAGAATGCGGAACAAAGCGGAGCACTGTGGGGGACACGTCCGGGTGGGGTGAACGCAGAGCAAGGAAGGTGGATGGATGCGCTAGCCAGCGTCTGGTCCAAGAATCCACAGAAGTACATCCACGGAATATGGAAAGCTTATGAATAGTTATTCTTATTTTATTTTTATTTTTTATTTGTTACGAAGTTTTTCGTAGTGAGAACCCAATCATAAAGACGAACCATGAGTGATTTAGCGTGTGCTTATGATGAAGGTTCCTCTGAGATCTGCGGCGGTAGTTTCAAACTGCGCTTATGGGCGTTTGAAGAGGTAGCCTTATGTAATAGGCATAATCGTCAATGATGGAGGGGCCACTAATAAATATTCAGATGAGGAAGGATCAGTGAGATAGGTTTTACCTCCTTGATACCATCTTGTCATTTCTAAGTTGAATATAATCGTCTATATAACTGTCTTCGTAGCGCAATGGATAAATGCACTGAATTTCGGTGTGAGCATCCTAGGTTCGAATCCCTGGACTGCCACATGTATTTGTTGATTTCATTAATTGAGTTTAGAAGTAAAGTCGGTTGGTGGAGGGAACATAATAATTAATCAGAATAAATTGAAAGTTACGGCATCGTACAGAAGGGGTTAGGGGAAGGAGGAAACTAAACCCAACTTACTCTGACTCGGGCAGTTTTCCAAGCAGCTCCACACTACCCCGTTCATCCCACGTCAGGGCAAAGCACAGTTCAGGCATCAGGTCCTCTAGAATCTCCTAAGAAGCGCCTAGGTGCACCACCTCCATCACTAACAATTACATTGAAGAGAACTTCTAACAGAAGCGGAAGAGGCATGTGCTTCAGCCATAAACCACCTTCCGATGAACCAAAATCCTGAAGTTGAAAACAAAAATAAATAATAATAATCAGCTCCTACAATCAGATTTAATATTAAAAGTTCTATTAATGCTATAGCCAGAGAATTTTACACAAAATAGGAAGATCATCTAGGAATGAAAGGATTAAAGATGACCTCAATTAATGTGTTAACTCTGTTTATTATATTCTGGCAATTATATAAATATTTGATTTAGTTTAGGAAGGACCTGTGTAGTCAAGAGAATTCCTTGAAGTAGACATTAACACTATATGGTGCAAGGCGGGTCTTTTTTGTTTCACTCCATTAATTTGTAAATTTTAAGAATTTCTTTGGTGAAATATACTACCGTACTGTACTCGAAATTGGCTGGATCAATTATAATTCCTCCATAATAATTAACCCCTTCTGTACCGCAACGTCCTTTTCACTTAATTTTGGTTACTATTAGACTATTTTATTCAGCTTAGTAGGGGTGTCTACCAATTAGAAGCGCCACACACAAGCTTCTTGTAGTGACCACCAGTCGGAAAATTGTTGCATTGTCGAAGGACCCTAGGACAAGTGGTAAGTTACTTGGCAACTCAACAATATAATTAGCTTCGCTTAACCAGGCAAGTACGGGAAGACTCTTAAGAGTTTCACCGGGCGACTGCGGGAAGACTCTTAAGATCCTGGGCCTAAAAAAATCCATTTAAAACACCCCCAAAAAACTTGAACCCTTTTTTTTTTTTTTTTTTGCCCCTGGGTCATGCCAAATATCACTCCTCCACATCCCCTCCTTCCCCACTTCCCCCCCGTCCTTCAGTTATCACCTATTTTCCCTGTTATTTCCTTATTCTGTGGTCTATTTTCGTGCTAACAATAGCGAGTTGCAAGCAGGGCGTTGTCATCACTGTTACCAAGCGAGTGCAAGAGAGAGAGAGAGAGTATCGATCGACAATCTCTCTCCAGACGTGGGGAGGAGTGGAGGGGAGGGAGGTTGCCTGAGCCATAACTTATGTAACTTCCGGCCTGTATCGCCGATTTTGACCATCCAAACGCTGTCTCCACTTGTTTTATTGCTGTAACAGGTTAATACCTTTATAATCAACGTAAAATAGGCGCCTATGGATAAGTATTAATGCTATTTATGGTAAAATAAAGATGATAGTGATGGGAACATCTCAAATACGTGCGCACAGGCGTGTGGTGTCTCATACCCCCCATGCGCACGTCTTAGGTTAAAAGACACTCCATTCACAAATGGTATTTTTTTGGTAGTAACATATATCTATTTGTGCACACACAATTAATATATGTATCAACTATAACCCTATAATCATTACACATGGCGATTTTTTTTTTTATGAGAATCCACAAATTGCTTGCACAGTATGAATGTTAACTTGTTAATCCTTATAGTTAATCCTTATAGAAATAGTATATATAATAAACACATGTTATAGTAGAAATATTTACAGTGGAATAAGCTACTGTCAGTAAGTTTAACTATTGTTAAAACTCACTGAAAATATAGATGCGGATATAGATGAGAATATGGCAGGACCTCATCACTCATCACTGCCCGACGTACGATATAACCTCTCCCTCACCCTTCTTCTCACAAACAAACTCACACGCGCGAGCAACCCACTGTTATTTTCGTTTCTAAAAACTATATCGACAGCTTACTAAATTTTCCAGAACTTCTGTTGATTTCTTGTAAAAATTTATCTTAAAATACATAGCATCAATTAATAGAGCATACTTATATGAAAATATAATCATGCTTCTCGTGATATAGTAATAAAGGGTAAGGGAATGGCGAAATCAGAGACAGCCGAGAACGGCGAGAAGTCCTGTTTACGTATAGAGGTTTTCGTACCGTAGCGGCAGTAAAAAAAGATGAGCCCGAGACCATGCCCAAGACCAATAATTGGTAAAGCCTATCTTATTTTATGGACAATTATAATATTCTACTCTATGTGAGGTTTAAACGCTATACAGTATACAGTGAACCCTCGTTATCTCAGACTAATTGGGGGGAGACCACTTCCGAACTGTCCGATTTTCCGAGATGTCCGAATTACATAATTGCATGTGAAATTCATCAATATATATGACAAATACGAACATTATTATGTTGTCAGGGACAGTAAAGTACATAGTAATTTATATTAACTCAATAGTTATAAGGCACAGGCTTGAATTCGTCCTAAAACCACTTAAAATTAAGTGAGAGAACACTGTAAACCAGACACAAATTCCGTCCAACTCTGAAATTGCCGAGATATACAGGGACATCTCCGAGAGGCCGCTGCCATTCCGAGAAGTACGCGTTTTCGACTAAAAAGAGTCCGAAATATCGGGGGTTTACTGTATGTCAAACACTTCTAAGAAACTTACATTGGATAAATTATTTACTTCATAAACCTCTGAATAAAGGAACTGAAACTAATATATTTTGCACAAAGGTTTGAGACATTCAGAGAAATCTAGTTTTATATTTACAAAGGGCAGATATGCTACAAATTAAACAAACGAAAACTGCTTCAAAAACCATACTCATGGCTGCTAATAGTATATAATGCATAATCTTGGTATATTTCTTTTTGTCCTAAAAAATATTCTGGTTAGTCCCCAAAGCGACCATTCTCCATCTGGTGGTCACTCCAGGAAGCTTGTGTGTGGAGCTTCTAATGAAAAAGCTATAGACTATCTCAATTAATACTTTTAGCTACGGTACCATATATCGTTCCGAAGCTACATAAAATCGTCTAAATCTAGCCGAAATCAAATACAAAATACGCCACCGGTACAGAAGGACTTAAACAAAATCCCAGCCCCCAAACCGTCACACCAGAAAGAATTACACTGTTGGATCCCACAAGTCCTCAGTTGTGCACCGAACCCGCTAACAACCACACCACACTAGTATAGATGGTGTATGTAGGGGGGATGGTTATTTTATTAGTCTATTCATAATTATACAGTACTTATTTATAATATTTTTTGTTTCCTAGCTTGACCTCCATCAAGCTTAAAAAAACATCCCTTAGACCCCCCCTTCGCGATAAATTTGTACATATATTGGCAGAAAGTAAGTTCCTCCAAAATTACAGGCTCGCTATCGCTTGCCAGGAAAAATGAGACACCTGAATGGCACAAAAGGTCTTAAAATTGATAAATGCATGGGGTGAAAGGTCTTAAAATTGCCAAACTAATGAAAACGTCTTAAAATCTCAAAACTAATGGGGTTAAACATGAGGGAGAAGGGAGTCCAGAAAAAGCAACCATCCCCTCTTAACACTATTTGGTGTGAAGAAGCAGGGCCTTCCCTGTTTCACTACATTAGTTTGGAGATTTTAAGATGCTTTTCATCCCATTATTTTGGCAATAATAAGACGATTCACGCCATTCAGGTGTCATATTTTTCTGGGCAAGACTTTAACTTATAAGAAATTGGTCTTTGGTAGAGACATTTATATATGGTATAGACAAATTTACAAATACCTGTATAGCTTGAATGAGGTCTGGGTGGGCATTTCTTAGCTAGTAGGAAGTCTAGGAAAGTTGTATTTTTTTTTAGCCAAGGCTAGGAGACAAACTAAATACATTGCTTAAAAATATCGAAATCAACCAAAATCCTCAATAATCATTAAACAAAATAACAAGATAACCAACAAGACGTTGGACCAAATAATGATACCCCCTTCAGAATAATGACACAATTTTTATGATATACAGTACAGTACTTTATTGGTTACCTTTAGATTACTGTATTTTCTTTAGCTTATAATCTACTGTACCTCTAGGAATCAAAGGGGTAAATAATATATCAATCTTTAGCTTATAATCTACCTCTAGGATTCAAAGGGGTAAATAATATCTCAATCTTTAGCTTATGATCTTCCGTACCTCTATGATTCAAAGAGGTAAATATCTCAATCTAAATAGTATTGGTCCTTCTTAGCTGCATAACATCATCTATGGTAATGTTAGTTTAAATAAAAAGGTAAAGTAGGCATCATCGTGCTAAAGGGGTTAACCTCTTCTGTACCGGCGACATCTTCATATTTGATTTCAGCTACTTTTGGATGTTATATGAAGCTTAGGAATAATACGGTAGCTAAAAGGATGCATTGAGAGAGTCTGTAGCCTTTTAACCTGACAAGCGCGATATAGATGTAGGTGCTAGGGTAGTTATTTGTGCATTTCTAGCCCTGGATTCTGACAGAATTCGTTATATTTACAATATAAACCATTATTTGTTTTCGGTATGCTTTTATTTTACATATATGATGTATATATGAACCTTCAAGAGTGCTAAAATAAGTGGGAAAAGCATTTGGGTGGTGAAAAACGAAGATATTGGCCACCCGGTCATAATCTCAGGCGAGAGAGAGAGACAGGCAGCCTTCCCCTCTCGCTGTCTGGGAGTCAACTGAGGAGAGCGGGGCGGTGTGTGCCGGTGTCTGGGTGTTGCATAACGATCTTTTATGCAACCCACTTGTGCTACATTATCGCGGGAGAGAAAAATAACCGATAAATGATGATAATAAGAGGAAAAATAGGTGATAATTGAGGAGGGGAGGGAGGGGGGAATAAGGTGGGGAAGGAGGGGAGAGGGGTGGGTGAGATTTACATGGATGAGTACTGGAGGGGAATTATCTCACCTAGAGACAAATTCCTTTGTTTTGATAGACCCTTTTTTTTTATGGAAGGCTTTTTTTATGGTCCTGCTTCCGTGAGGCCTATCGCGTTCCCTATAGGAAGCCTTCCGTGAGGCCTATCGCGCTTGCCGGGTTAACTGTTAGGCGTCCTTCCTAAGCTGAATAAAAGCGTCTAATAGTTGCCAGAGTATAATGAAAAGGATGTCACCGGTACTGAATGGGTTAAAGGGGTTGAGCGAATTTATTTGCTCATTTATGTATAATTTTAATATTTTTTTTGTTTCCTCCCTATAGGCTACCTTTATCAAGCTTAAAAAAATAATCCTGCAAGAACCTCCTTCAAGATAAATTTGTAATGTTTTTTATAGAAAATGTCCCGTTCGAAGGCCGGTTCCTCTCAAAATTCAGGCTCGCCAGGAAAAAAAGTATGTACAGTCAGGCCTTGATATACAAGCGGTTTATATACTGTAGCCTATACGGATTCGGTTGGACACAATAACCCCAAAAGTTCCAAAGTCGGCCACAACACGGAAAAGTCGGGATCATACACGGGTGGCGGCCCAAGCCTAGGTATATATAAATGATTAAGATTGTTATTTATGCATCAAATGTCTATCTATCTATCTAATGCATCTATCTCCCTTATACATACTGTATATATAACTATGTCTTATTTGCTCTTTTTTTAACCTATGAATAATTTCTAATACGATGAAATTGAAAAAAATATCATCTTTCCAGCACTCAAATAATAAAATATCATCTTTCCAGCACTCAAATAATAAAATGAAGAAGAGTCAATAAACATTTCTTTATTGTATTTTCAGAAACTTAAAGTCCGTCTCATATATGTTCGTATTTTATCGATCGCTTGGACCTAGCTACTCTCTATCTATCTATCTCCCTTATACATTAACATAACTAAGTCTTATTTGGATTTTTTGTAATCTATGAATCATTTCTAATGTGATGAAATTGAAAAATATAATATCCTTCCAGCACATAGATAAATAAGAAATAAAAAACAAGTCACGCATGAGCTTCCGAACGTCGGAAGATTTGCCTTTGATTTATTTATTGTTTTTTCCCACTGTATATTTACGCCTGGAAAGTGTGTCTACACAAAATGATGGGGAAATATTGTATCATCTTTTTAACCCCTTAACCCGGGAACTGCGGGGAGACTCTTAAGAGTTCCCCCGGCGGACTGCGGGGAGACTCTTAAGAGTCAGAGAAAAAAAAAATCAACTTTCGACATCGATTTTTTTTTTTTTTTTTATTTTTTTTTTTTTTATTTTATTTTTTTTTGGCCCCTGGGCCATCTCAGTCCTCTACCTCCCCTCCTTCCTCCTCTCCTTCAGTTATCACCTATTTTCCCTGTTATTCCCTTATTCTGAGGTATATTTTCGTGCTAACATTAGAAATCCGGTTGCAGGGTGTGGTCATCACTGATAGCAAGCGAATGCAAGAGAGAGAGAGAGAGAGTATCGATCGACTGTGTCTCAGTGGCCTTGGGGGAAATTGGCGGGAAAGCAGCTTGCCTCACCCATACATTATACAACTCGCGGGCTATATCTCCGATTTTGACCATCCAAACGCTGTTTTCACTCGTTTTATTGTTGTTTCAGGTTAATACCTTTAATCAACCCATAATAGGCGCATATGGATAAGTATTAATGCTATTAATGGTACAATGAATATTTTAGTGACGGAAACACCTCAAATACATGCGCACAGGGAGAGGTGTCTAATTACCCCCATGCGCACTTCAGAGGTTAAAGGCGAGCTGTGTGTAATGGACACCCTACCGCCAGGCGACGATATTAGGCCTCATTCTCGTCTAAAATCATAATTTTATGATAAATATCGTTATTGCTTACTCATATGCGCCTATTTTATGTTTAATATGAAGATATTAACATGTAACAGCAATAAAACAAGTGGGAGTAGTGTTTAGATGGTCAAAATCGCGAATTATTGCCGACCGGTCATTCATGAAGCCTGACTGAGTCACTCTCTCACACTCTCTCTTACACAACACACGGTAGGCATATGACCACGCCTTAGAACTGGATTGGAGATGTTGGCACGGTAAATAAACCAATAAACAAGGGACTAAGAGGAAAAATAGGTGATAATTGAAGGGGGGGGGTGGGGAATGGGGGGGTAGGAGGGGATTTTGACTCATGTGGAGGAGTGATAGGAGTGATCGTCGCCTTTGCCCACCAAAACCTCTTAAGAGTGTTCTCTCAGTTCCCGGGTTAAGTTGAAGAAGGGCCTGCAGCAATGAAGGGCTTCACACTATCTTAATTATCCCTTTTTACTACCACGGATCATTCTTAAGCTGAACAAAATCTTATAAATATAGCTAGAATAAAATACAAAAGGTGTTGCCGGTACAGACGGGGTTATTATCAAAATCCCCCCCCCCCCCCCCCCTGCCTAAAAAGCTATAAATGCATAAATACTGCCTGCACATACTGTAGATAATACCCCTGGGGGCAAGGGATTAGAACATGCCCTCCTGCGTTTCATAAGAGGGGACTAAAGAGGTTGGGTCGGTGGGCTTGCGACCCCCACCCATGAAAAATACTTAAGCATCGAAAAACGAACGAACCCTGTGTTGATGAACCCCGACCGACTATGGACAATCTTAGAATAGCAACATGGAATGTGAGAGGCATGAATGATGACACAAAAGAGAGAGGTCCTGGAAGTGTTAGTGAATGCCAGGCTGGATGTATGTGGAATGACGGAGACCAAATGGAGGGGTACAGATGTGAGAGAGTGAGAGTGTGTGCTGGAGTGAGTGAGGGAGCAGCGAGAGAATATGCGTGTTTGTTTGTAAGTAAAAAATGGAAGGAGCGTGTAAGAGACTATGGGTCTGTGGGTTCAAGGATTGTGTGGGTGAGAATGAAAGTAGGAATACAAACGTGGGTGATTGTGTGTGTATGCTCCGACAGAGGATAAACTTGTAAGAGAGAAAGAGGAGTTCTGGGTGAATGTGGAGGCGTGCCTGGATAAGTTTGGCAAGAACGAAATAATATTTCTGATTGGGGACATGAATGGGAAGGTGGGTGATAGGAAAGTTGATGGAGTGGTGGGAGGGTGGGGGGTACCATCAGAGGTGAATGGGAATGGTAGTGCACTTGTGGACGTATGTGTGGGGAGGAGGCTGTGGATAGCCAACACCTTCTTCCGACACAGAATGACACACAGGTACAAATGGAAAGTGGTGCGGAGGATGAAGGATGAGGAAAAAACAGTGTGGAACGAAAGGCACTGATTGATTATATATGTGTGGATGAACGAATGAAAAAATCTGTGCTGAATGCTAGGGTGTATAGGGGTATTGGAGGGGGTCTGTCTGATCATTATGTAGTAGTAGCTAACATTAGGATACAAAAAAGTGGGTGAGGAGAGCTGGAGGGAGGCGAGAGGAGGGGGAATGGCGAGGAGGGTGGAGAGGCTACAGGAGGAGAAAATCAGGGAAGAGTAGGCCTACAGGAAAGCAGTAGAAAGACGACTAGGTGGGCTTGACCTGGAAGATATGGAGGAAGTGGAGGAGATGAGCAAGGTGTTTAAGGAAGAGATCTGTGCAGCATGTGAGGAGGTGTGTGGAGTAAGGAGAAGAGGGAGGGGAGTGAAAGGTACAGCATGGTGGACAGAAGAGGTAAAAATAGCTGTGGAAGACAAGAAGAAAGCGTATAGAGACTGGTTGGGTAGTATAGGGAATGAAGATATGGAGAGTCAGAAATGAGCGAGGTACGTGGAGAGAAAGAGAGTGGTGAAGAGAGTAGTGAAGGAAAGTAAGAGAAGAGTAGATGAGGAATTTGGAAGGAATCTGAGTGTAAAATGGAGGGAGTGTAAGAAACTGTTCTGGAAAGAAGTCAAGAAAGTTAGGGAAGGTAGCAAGGGAAACAGTGTAACTATTTATCTATCTGCCTGAAGAAGTACTTAAAAGTAACACAATATACACTATCAGAATAGAATAGACTCAAAATATCGGAATAGGGTGAACATAAGTTCCAATTTTCTCTTGATGAAACACTTTTCAAGCTTCCATCTTTCATTTGAATACTTTCAAGATTTTGACGCATTTTGACAGTCTATTTTGGCTATCTTTAAATAATCTTATACAACTTAAGAAGGATCTGGGAATTACACGGGTAACAATTATCCCAATTAACCCTCTGACTTCCATATAGGCCTACCCTTCCTAGTCTGAATAAAATCGTCTAAGCATAACCAGAACACAAAATAAATACGTAATCAGATCTTGAAAGGGTTAATTGAACACTTGCCTACTTTAGCAGCATACTGGGTAAAACATGTAGGCTAAAGAGTAAATGCTAAGCCAACATCAAACCTAATTATACCATGTTCCCAGTAGGTAGGTCAGAAATCCTAAATGCCAACCTCTGTAACTAAAAAGGGCTAGAGCAAATGGGCTGAAATTGTCGACACCTATACCCTGACTGATCCTTCCCAAATGGTAGAAATATTAGTTTGATTACTGGAATCGTTTGGGAGTTATAAAGGTTAATGTTCAAGAGTTTTGGCCTACTTATTTGGAATAGGGTATAGTACCGGTATGCCATTGTATTTTGTAGCCTTTACTATCAAATTATATATTTGTTTCAAGTGAGCTGCAGGGACACTGTTTTTACTATAGTCTATTCGCTGTGAGTAGGCGAAAAATCATGACTAACCTCTGTAACTAAAAAATGACTAGAGTAATAGTTAATATTTCTACCATTTGGGAAGAGTCAGTCAAGGAATAGATATGGAAATTTACAGCCAATTTGCTCTAGCCATTTTTGAGTTATAGATAGGTCATGATTTCTCGCCTACTTAAAGCGAATAGACTATAGCTTCTTATCTCATGCCTACCTGAATATCGGAGGGGTTGGTGGGTGGGAGAGGGCTTTCTCGTTTATTATCTTGATTTTCTACTCAGTATTGCCTAGGAACTCTGAATTAAAGTCCAAACTGTTTCACGGGGTTTCTGCGCTCCATATAATTATCTGCGTCACTCTACGTAATACTCTCTCACACACACACACTCCCTCACACTCGTTCTCACATTTTCTCGTTCTCACTCTCACTCACTCCAACACACACACTCTCTATCTCACTCACTCTCACTTTCTCTCGCTCTCGCTCTCTCTCTCTCTCTGTCTGTCTGAGTACTGTGTGAAGGTGTGTGTGTGTGTGTGAAGGTGTGTATGTGCGTGTGAAGGAGTGTGTGTGTGTGTGAAGGTGTGTGTGAGTGTGTGAAGGTGTGTGTGTGTGTGTGAAGGTGTGTGTGTGTACATACATACATACATACATACAAGTTTAAAGACCGTTTGTCCACAGAAGCTGTGGTTACAGTCTCACGTCCTAAATGGCAACTTTCGAGGCGGTCCTGTCAAGGGCCGCCTGTGTTGTCAAGTTCTTTATTTTGAGATCGGACCGGAGTACCCGAGCCCACGTCATTCTAGGTCCACCCCTATGCGCAGCTCCCCCCAAGTTCACTGTCCGGCATTTCTTCACCCAGTTCTGATTATCCATTCTCTCCACATGTCCAAACCAACCAAGTCGGCTCGTGCGCATCACTTCACTGATACTCCTAATGCCCAGACGCCTTCTCAATTCCTCGCTCGATACCCTGTCCCTAAGATTAACCCCACACATCCATCTCACCATTCTCTTCTCATTTCGTTCCATTCTATTGACATCCTCCGCTTTAACCGGCCACGTCTCAGAGGCATAGGTCATCGCACTCCTAACACACGAGGTATACACCTTCCCTTTAAGGTGGGGTGGGAGCCCTCTCATGGTCAGGAGTAGCAACAGCTCTCTAAACTTTCCCCAGCCACTTATGACTCTAGCAATGGAGCTAGCTTCAGCGCCACCTCCAGCGGAAACTGTATCGCCCAGGTAACAGAACTTTTTCACACACTCCAGCGTTACACTGTCGAAATCAACACTGACAGGCGGGTCATTTAATACAAGATCTCCCTTGCACACTGCACATTCAAAGTCTATGATTCTTGTCAAAGGTCCTCTAGCTCCACTACATCTTTTGTGTACCCAGTCACTACAGACACAACATTGAATTGAATTACATCCCACCCCCTTCCCACATACTGCGCATGGATAGTCACCGCTTCTTTCCATAGCTCCACGCCCTACTCCACTAATCATGACCTTTGTTTTGTCTATGTTAACTCTTAGACCCATATTTGCCATACCTTCCCTCCAGCTTTTGAACTTCGCCTCTGCTTGCTGCGCACTATCTGCGATAAGAACTAGATCATCTGCATATTACATCTCCCATGGGAGTCCTGTCCTAAATTCCCATGACAGAGCCTCCAAGACTAAAACAAACTGTAATGGGCTCAGAACTGAGCCTTGGTGAACTCCAACTTTCACTGAGAACTCTTCACTCAGGCCCCCCGTTTACTCTAACTGCTGCCCGTGACCCCTCATACATTCTCATTATCACACGCACCAACCACTCTTCTACTCCAAGTTTTCTCATAGCCCACTGCACTACCTCCCTGGGCACCCGGTCGAAGGCCTTCTCCAGATCTACAAAAACTAGGTATAACTCCCTGTTTATCTCTAGGTACCTCTCTTGCATTTGCCTAAGAGTGAAGATAGCATCAGTTGTGCCACGTCCCGGCATAAATCCAAACTGCATGTCGCTGATAGCAACACTTTCCCTGATCATGCATTCAAAGAGCCTTTCGCTGACTTTCATGACTTGATCGAGCATTTTCAAACCCCGATAATTTCCCCTGTCTAAGGAGTCACCCTTGCCTTTATATATATTTACTATAACACTTTCCTGCCAAGCATAGGGAACTTTTTCCTCCTTTATGATAGCATTAATCAACTTTGTGACCAATTTTACCCCAGTATCTCCAGCTGCTTTTAGCATCTCAGCGACAATGCCGGAGCTCCCAGCGGCTTTTCCTGACTTCATTATTTTTATCTATAGCACTTTTAACAGCATCGTACCCTATCAAGGCGGAGGGCCTTGTACTGGGACTAAAGTGCTGAGCTGTTCCCTGTTCCATTCAAACTCCACATTAAGCAGTCTTTCATAATGCTCCTTCCACGCCTCTCTGATTTCTTTTTCTGTGTAAACAGTCGTGCCACTGTCATTATTTATGCATCTTACACCCACGACGTCCTGGCTACTGTCCCTTACATTCTTAGCTAATTTATAAACTCCATTGGTATTATTAGTGCTGCAAACTTGTTCTATTACGCTATCCTGTATGGTTTTCTTTGCCCTGTAGACCTCTCTTCTAGCATTTCGTTTGGCGGACAGGTATTCTTCCTTGCTGCCACCTTCCTTCCATACTTTGAAACATCTCTTCTTCTCTCTGACTGCCGCTTCGACATCATTGTTCCACTACCAGGAGAACTTATGTCTAGGTGGCCCCTTTGTTTTGCCACAGACTTTGTCTGTGGTATCGAAGAGGCTGCGCTCTATAAAGTTCCATTTGCTATCAGCATCTGGCCTAACGTCCATTCTCCTTTCGAGTTCCATCATTTCGTTGTGGAATCTGTCTCTGTACTCCTCTTTTTCCAACAACCATACTTTCCTTTTTGGCAAATGAACTTTCTTTCTGACAGGAACTCTACCTAGGCACATATCACATACTAGAAGCTTGTGTTGGGGGATGCATTCTTCACCTGGTATGATCTTAACGTCTCTAACCCACTTCCTGTCAGATTTGCTGATAAGGAAGTAGTCTATCTGGCTACTGGAGCCACCTGATTCATATGTTATCAGATGGCTCATCCTCTTCCTAAACATAGTATTACACACCACCATCCCTGTGGCAGTACAGTGCTCCAGTATGTATTCGCCTCCCAGGTTCCTACGGCCATAACCCTGTCCTCCGTGCACGCCCTCATATCCATCGGCACCTGCCCCGACATGTCCATTCAAGTCCCCTCCCACAATTACTGCCTTCCCTTCCTTGCATCCGACAACCACCCCTAGTAATTCATTCCAGAACCGTTCTTTGACATCTCTAGCTAAGCCTGCTTGGGGGGCATATGCTGATATAACATCTATGACTCTCACCCCGACTTTGATTCTTAGTAAAATCAGGCTTTCATTAAACCTTTTTACTTCTATAACACAATCTGCCCACCTCTCTGCCACCAGGAAACCCACCCCTCCCATACCATGTTCATTTCCCTTCCATATAAACTTAAAGCGTTCGTTTTTATCCGTAATCCACCTTGCACTCCCCCCTTTCCACCGGGTTTCCTGGGCACAACATACATCAACTCGTCGTCTCTCTAGCATCTCCGCAATCTCACCTGTCCTTCCTTTCATAGTACCCACATTCACACTTCCGAACCTAAACTTGGGCGAAGAATCTGCGGCAGTGTCCTTTTGCGATTTTATATCAACAGACTTACGTTTTCTTTGGTAGTTGTTTTTAGTCATGATTGGTATTTTTTTGCCAATGTTGGAGGTCACTATCCCCAGGCAACCCCGGGCAGTTGTTACCCAAAGGCCATCCCAAGAACTTAAATGGGGTGGAACCTAGTGGCCTCGGGGCATCCCACCAGAACCAACCGCAGAGGACGCAATCCGTGCGCGCACACGGCACTATGACTGGCCCGGTATTATGCGCCTAGTGATAGGGCAGCCTCCCGGTGCGCTACCTCCGGGTTCGGGCCCCTGTACTTCTAGGCGGAAAGTGCCAGTCTGTGGATGGTGAAAAACACTATGCCCTGTACCCTCTCGGTCCTCCTGGCCAGGATGCACCCCCAGGGGGCCAGAGCTGGACCTGAGGTAGATCCCTCCGCTTTAGCGAGCCGCCATTTGACGAGTTTGAAGCAAGTTTATATGGGGTGCCTGCTCTGACTAGCCCCCAACCACAGTTGTTGGCAGTGGGCCTAGCCTTTGCCAAGATGGCTTAACCTGCAAGGCAGCAGGCGGTTTAAGTGGGGTTTGCTCCCCTAGACAGGTTGCCGGCCACGGCTGACGAATCCTGTCTACCCGGATTGTGTAGGGTTGTCTCCCCTAGATGGGTTGCCGACCAAGGCTGACGAGTCCCATCCACCCGTGAAGTGAAGGAGTGTGTGTGTGTGTGAAGGTGTGTTTGTGTGTGTGTGTGTGATGGGGTAAGTATCAGGGGCCTACAACCAAAAGCAGAGAGTCAGCTCTCCTTATTATATCCTTCTTGTCTTCCAAATTGCGAACCTGCTTCCAACCCAAGAAGGATTTAATTGATCTAATCTATTTTTTATTTATTTCACCCCAACACCAAACACCTCCATTGAAATTTAATGAAAGCATATATGTGATCCATCTGGATTCGAACCTGGGTTATCACACAGATTTTTAAACATTCTAACCATTACACCACCAAGACGGTTAAAGGTTTATGCACAAGTTCTACAACTTATCCATTCTCGAATACTGGATATTAATCTAATCATGTACATATTACCTACCGCGCTATGGTAGCCTAATGATTATGTGAGAGGAAAGAATATTCATGGGGCACAGATCACATGAATTAAATTATATAATAAAATTAAGTAGGTTGATAATACGAAATACAAGCAAATTGAACGAAAAGGGGCGAAACTATATTGAAAAACAACAACTCTGTAGAACATGTTCGCACTATAATGGTATGGGGTCGCGGAAATAACTGTTTATTTATTAGTGGCCCCTCCATCATTGACGAACATGCCTATTACATAAGGCATCCTCTTCAAACACTAATCCGCCGTAGTTTGAATCTACCGCGCAGAGCATTTAAAAACTGAGGAGCCTTCATCATGAGCGCACGCGACCTCGCTCATGGCTTCAGTCATTATGAATTGGGTTCTCACTACGAAAAAACTTCGTAAAAAATAAAAACAAAAAGAAAATAAGAATAACTATCCAATAAGCTTTCCATCATATCGTGGATGTACTTGTGTGGATTTCTGACCAGACGCTGATTCAGGCGTCATTCCTCCTTCTTTGCTCTGCGCTCAGCCTGCCCGGACGTTCCTTTCAGGCTCCGCTGGTTCCGCATTCGTGGCGTCCCTAGTGAGTTTTTTCTCATTTGTTTACTCTGGGATGTATCGAGTAAGGTTAGGATAGGCGTAGCAGGAGTGTCCTGGGCTGGTTGCCCGCAGTGCAATGTATTTTGGGTCGTATGTATGGGGCATCTATTTCGGATGTACCCTCGTGGTCCTGTTGTGGACACGTGAACTTTTCACAGTTTGGTTTAGTTGGTGATGCAGGCGGCTTTCATTACGCGTTAATTATTGCTGCCTTTTATCCTTCTGATGAGGTAAGCTGTGTGTTTGCTGACGTTCCCAGCGTATTTTTCTTCACTTAGTGAAGTTTTTTCTGGGTCCGTGTCAGGCTTCCCGGGGTTGGGAAGTTTTCGCTTCGGTGGTGTGTTGGCGGTGGTTCCTGTTGTGATATTCCAGTGTGTGTTTATATTTCAACTATTTTCATGCCGTCTACCTAGGCCTAGCCAGCCGCTCGTAGCTTTGCCACATGTCTAGTGTTATTATTTATTTTATAAATATGCCCTACTGTGTCATGTGTATCCGGGTTTTAGTTGTGTATTGGCTAATTCCTCGGACTATATTTGTTTCCTGGTTTAGTTGTGTATTGGCTAATTCCACGGATTATGTTGTGACCTTGGTTAGTCGTGCGTGTCTCTCCTCGTGTCGTATTGTTCAGATGGTGTCTGTTCAGGGTGGGGTTTGCCTTCCGGCGGGTTTTTCTCGGTTTCACCGTGAAAAAACCTGACCGATGAGCAGTGTTAGGCCACACGTGGTTGTTAACACTGGCTGGTTCCCCGGCGAGGGGAGGTGTCTGTGGCTCTCCAGGACTGCGTATCTGTGGGTGCCTGGTTTCAGGCCTCCTTTATATTTCCCGGCGGGATGGCTGTACCCATCCTTACATATATATTTAGTTATATATAAAGAAACGACGTTCGTGAGAACACTCGTTTTTTATAGGTTTTTCTACCTGGTTTACGACAAACCACGGGGAAAACCTAGCTGTTGTTTAGGCGTTCCTCCCCGGCGATCTTTTACAAAGTAGTGGGGTCAGGAACTTGTGGGGTTAACTTTTAGACTTCTCACCCGGCGGGTGCACCTTAGCAGGGTGGGATAAAACGACTTAGGTCTCTTATAGTTAACCAATCCATGTGAGTGATACTCTGTGTATCGCCGCCTTTACTCTTACGGCATTTGAAGGATCAGTGAGGTTTAACCAAATCGATTTCCACACCCGGCGGGTGTCCCTAAGTATAGGAACTAAGGAATTTATAAACAAATTCAATTTCGATTAACCTTAATTGGGTGATACTTTCAGTATCGCCGCCTTCTATTTTTACGACGATCGTTTGGGACAATTCGTTAAAAAATCAGATCTCGTATATTCCTGCCCTGGGCTATTCTACTAAAATATTTCAAGGGCCGGCGTCTTTATGAGGGGGGGCTTTGTTACAAAATTGAATCTTGAGACAGTCACCACCTCCTACAGACTATTAGTGCCATACTGGACCATTATATCAGAGGGTATTCTTCATGTTCTTAGCTAAGAAGACTTGTTTAGCCTCTTTATACCCAGCCGCGTGGCGAGATGTGTTAGCTGTGTCTTTGCATCCCGTTACCCGGCGGGTTATTAACACTTGTATGCGAACACTTGGGTTAACCTTATGAGCATTAATTCCTGGAAATTTTCTTTATTTTTCCAGAGCTGAGCTCCGGCGGACCAATACAGACCCGGCGGTAGTTCCTCTCACCAGTCTCTGTCATGGCTAATGTCACCCCAGTTTTTGCCCTGTGCATTACCCCTACTTGCGCGGGTATCCCAATTTTTGCACATACCCTTTGCATAAGGTGTGTTAGATGTCTAGACCGTTCAAGGGGTCTCTGGGTTACACGTAATTGTTCTTTTTGCTCCCAATTAACCAATAAAGTCCTGTGTGACAATGACAAGACCGCGGCGGTAGCGTTGAGAGAGGTCAGACAACAAATGTCGGCCTACACTACCATTGTCGCACATAAGTCACTTCAATGTGACAACGTCCCACTTTGGGATAAGTTGCTGTCAGAGCACCCTCCCCCTAAACGTACCTCTAGAGTAAGGGGTTTTAAGCCGACAGAGACTAGCCAGGATTCTGTATCGTCTGTGGAGACGTTTAAACGCCCGAGAGAGCCTACTCCCCCGGCAGCCACCTCCTCGTCGCAGGCGAGATCGAGGTCAAGGTCCCCACAGACAACGGTCTTCAAGTCGGGCCTCTTCCCCGGCTAGTAAGAAGTGCAAGACTGAAGCTTCCCCCAGGGACCATGGTGGTGATTCTTCCAAACCTAGGTCCAGTTCGCGGTCACACCGTAGCCACAAATCCTCCAAAAAGGATTCCCATAAGAAGTCCTCTCGACATTCTTCTAAGTCTAGTGCATCTCATCGTACCTCTACACCTGACAATGTTTCTGTTACAGCCTCAGAGTATAGTGAAGCGCCTGTCCCTAAACAAGATTTACCTATTGATATTTTAACCCTAGAAATGGAGAGTTCAGGATATTCAATAATTGAGAATGTTTCAGACTCTCAAGAGAGCGTAGGCCAGAGCCTCGGTGTTTGGCGTTTTGCTCAGCCAGGGTCTGTCCATCCACGTCCGACTCATACGAGTCACACAGTAGCCGATGTCCACAGGGACGCGGCGACCCCATCCTCTATCCCTGATTTATCTTGGAAACAAGGTGCCCCTGCCTCGGCGGGGTCTTCTCAGGAGGATCGGGAGGGACAAGATGAAGTGTCATTAATTTCAGATAGGGAAGGACAAGGGTCAGGCTCAGGCCTGGACGCCGCCCATGATAATACTAATTCACCTGAAAGTTCTGCACCTAACCAGTTTGTTACAGCACAAGAAATTGATGGGTTACTTACTCATGCTCTATCAAAATTCTTTAATCAACAACGAGAAAACCCCACAATGGACTTGGGGGCTCCCTTGACAGGTTCTGCGGTACGGCCTCTGATAACGTCAATCGATTTATCTAAGATTCCTAACCCTCCTACTCTGTCACCGGCAGGGAGCTCTAAGCCAGCTACGGCGGCATTCACTACGTCAAATGTCAGGGTCATTACGGATGTTAATCCACCCCCTCTAGACAAAGCGCCTCTTAGAAAGGTAGCTATGCCCCTGCTTTATGGGCCAGACGAGTCATGGGTCCCTTTGAACCCCTCTAAGCCAGAGCTGGCCCAGCCTACCTTGTCAGGGGAACTCCCGGTACCACGTGAGTGGTTTATCCAGGGAAATAAGTCTAAGAAATTAAGGGCATTGGATGCCTTGGGTAATGTTTTGGATGTAAATATCAAGGCTATACCTAGTTATTATTATCAGGATTATTTTGTTTATGCATCTAAGCCTGCTTTACCCCCTGCCTCAGCTTCAAAACTTTTTTCAGACTGGTCTAAGCTGGATGGGTTTAATGATATTAAGGCTCTGTTGGCTATTACTCCTGAACTAGATTTACAGACCGTCACAGACGAGACAGCTAATCCAGTGTTGAAGGTGGGACAGTTAGGACCAGGACCTTGGGTGGATTGGGAGGTAGAGGCTCAGAACTTTGCAACCACTTTCACTTCTAAATCTTCCCACCAGATCCCTCAGGATACACATTCATGGTTCTCAATGCCGGTAGGTTCTGCCGGCGGAGTTCCGTCAGCTTTATTTTCCTTTTTAGCTGCCCCTAAGATTAATCTTTGTGAACTAAAGGAACCATTCATTACCCCTACCCCTTCTCACCTAGACAGAGAATTTAGGCTTAGGGGAAAAGCTTTCCGCCTGTTTTCACAGTACATAGTTTCTCAACAGGTGGCTAAGTCTTTACTCAGGTCTACTCAGGCAATCGCAGACGCGGATGCTCGAAGATCAGTTGAATTATCCCGGCGTCTGATTCTTCAGTCGTCAATTCAATCCTTAGGTGACATACGCACAGCCTTACTTGAGGCGGTGCGAGCACGACAGGATCTTAGAATGTCATTAGTTCGCAAGCTGCCTGATCGCATTGCTAACCAGGTGGTTATGTCCCCAGTACTTACACTTTCTTTAATGTCCCCTGATGTATGGCGAACAGTGTTTAACATGGCACAGGCCGTGAAGCACAGTCCCGCACAGGCTAAGAAACCCGCATTTAACTTCCCCAAACCTAAGCCTCCTACTAAAGCTCAGCCAGGGGGTTCTAAGCCGTTTCTTCCGCCTAAGTCCTCCCAATCCCCCCTGGGTCAGTTCAGGCATAGACAGAGAGGGTTTTCAGGACAGAGGGGACGCGGCCAGTATAAGCCGGGTCAGGGCCAGTCTTCGGCCCACACCAGCCAGCCGGCGAAGCGGCCAACACCACCAAAACCACCATCAAAAAACTAAAGTCTTTCTCACTCCCAGTGCCTACCTTAGAGCCGGAGGAACCGAGGGAAGTACAGCCGGCGAACCCTTGTCTGCTAACTGGGTCGTTCCGAACGTGTCACCAAGCATGGCCGTTAAAAACCTGGGCACGGATGGTGGCACGCAAAGGCATCACTTGGCAGTGGCTCCGGCGACCTCGCTTACGTCAGCCGACAACGGCAAATTGTGTTTCATTAGAGGTGGAGCTGCTGGTCCAGGAGATGATTGCCAAGAATGTCATCATCCCGGTACCCCCAGATTACCCTGTATTCACGTCAAAACTGTTTTTGGTTCCCAAACGGGACAGTGTTCAGATGAGGCCGGTCGTAGACCTGTCGTATCTGAATCTTCACATTTACAACGAGTCTTTCAGAATGTTAACAGTTCATCAAATCAGGCTAACACTTCCGCCGGGTGGCTGGATGTGTTCCCTAGACCTGACAGACGCCTATTGGCACGTGTCGGTCAACAAAAGATTTCAAAGGTTTCTGGCCTTGAGGATCAGGCACCAAAATTTTGTTTTTCAGAGGATGCCGTTCGGTTTGAACCTAGCACCTCGATTATTCACAAAACTAGTCAGGCAAGCCCTGATGCCATTGTTAAAACAGGGAATCAGAGTGTTGTGGTATCTAGACGACTGGCTGGTGGTGGCAGAGACACAACAATTATGCATAAAACATGTCAATATCATTTTAAATCATGTCAAAACTCTAGGCTTCAAGGTAAATCTGGTAAAGTCAAACCTTGTTCCCTCAAGAGTAATTCAGTGGATAGGGCTGGTCTGGGACACCGCCGCTCTCACTCTGAGTCAGAGTGTGGACAATCGCAACAGGTTTCGCAGGAAACTGTTCAGGTTTCTTCACAGTCTGACTACGACACGAAGAGTCTGGGAGTCTCTGGTCGGCTCTCTCAACTGGATTCAGCTAACTGTCAAGTTGGGCCGGTTGAAAGTAAAACGATTAATATTGGAGGGCAACAAATATTTCCCACTCTTACCGGCGGGAAAATTATGGCCCATACCAAAATTAATCCACACCTTACTAGCGGTCTGGGCGAAGAGGGAAACATTGCACTCAATCATGTCATGGACCTCTCCTCCTCCAACGGTATGGGTAGACACGGATGCGTCAGGCACCATAGGGTGGGGATTTCAGTCAAATCAGGGGCACCAGGGTCAGGGACTTTGGTCCCACTTAGAAATCGCTCACATAAATGTCAAAGAGTTACTAGTCCCATTGTATTTCCTTCAGGCTCACGGCCCGGCGTTACGGGGCAAGTCAGTGGCCTTCAGAATGGACAATCTGAATGCAGTTCACTGTATTCAGAAACAAGGGTCAACGAGGTCAAGGAAGTTGCTACTCGTGTCGGAAGAGATTTTTGTTCTAGCCACCAGTCTAGATATTTATCTTCACGCATCTTATCTCCCAGGCGTAGCGAACGTCTGGGCAGACGCTCTGTCCCGGAGACAGAGCACGACAGTAGAATGGGAGCTCAAGCAACCCATTTTCGACCTAATGATTGCGGAGCTCTCCCATCCACAAGTGGATCTTTTTGCGTCCGAGGAGACTCACAAGCTCCCTCTATACCTCACCCGCCGGACGATAACGCCGGCAGGGGGGCCAGACGCCCTAGTGACAGACTGGAACAGATGGAGCTCCATCTATCTGTTTCCACCGCCAGATGCGTCACTAATGTGCCACGTAGTGAACAAACTACGAGTTTATCGAGGCTTAGTCTCGCTAATCGCGCCCCTGTGGCCGGCGCAGGTGTGGTGCCAGCAGTTAATAATGTGGTGCCCGGACCCGGTATCGCTCCCGGTCAGGTACTTCCACTTAGACACGATTGGCAACCTAGAGACCTCGCTGACTTTTGCATTATGGACATTCAGGAGGCCAAGTGGCTAGCACCATACGGTAGGGATGTGACCAATAAATTGCTCAATCAATATACTCAGTCTACTAAGCGACAATATCAATCTCATTGGAAAGCTTTTACTTCTTGGATTGTTAGAACGGAACAAACTGTACCCTCAGTGGCATTGGTTTTTAATTACTTGAACTATCTGTTTGAGCAGAAACGTTTATCTGTGGTTACTCTGAAGAATCACTTAACTGCGATTAGAGTGCCCTTTTTCGACCTTACAGGTCTATCCATACCGGTGGCGGAGGAAACAGGATTTATGAGAGCGTGTTTTAAACTCCGCCCACCTCCCCGTCAGCTCATGCCTACTTGGTCTCTGGACAAAGCTTTGTCTTTACTTCATTCTCGTCTGTATCAAAATACTGCAGACTTTGCTTTAATCTTAAAGAAGGCAGTTTTCCTTTTGGCTTTGGCCACCGGAAACAGAGTGTCTGAGCTGGCGGCGATGAGCAACACACCTAATTGTCTTAGGTTTGGTAGACTTAATGATTCAATTTCCATTGCACCCTCCCCGGCGTTTGTAGCCAAGAATGAGCATAGTGCACACGTGTTTTCTGAATTCACGGTGCCGGCGTTAAAAAGGGGAAAGGTGCATCATAATTTATGTCCAGTGCAAGCTCTAACCAAATATTTAAGAATAGCTCCTCATAACCCCCAAGGTGCTTTATGGGTAGCGAGTACGGGTAAACGCTTACTTAAACGGCGATTAGCCTCTCTTCTAGTAGAAGTCATTAAAGAGAGTAATCCCGGCGTTGTGGGTAGGGCCCACGATTTACGTAAGTGGGCGGCCTCTTTACGTTTCCTGAAAAACTTTTCAGTTGAAGATATTGCGTCCACACAGTTGTGGGCGTCTAATCATACGTTTCTCTCTAGATACTTGTCAGTTGCTCTAGACAAACCTTCCTTACCATGTATAGCTTTAAGGCAGAGGGTCTAGGTGGCCCTGCAGTCACTTATGTTTATTTTCAAGGAAGGGGGGGGGGGGGGGGGGCAGTCAGTTGACATAGGACACCCTAGACCCCGCCGGAGTATGAGAACTGTGATACAATTTAAGGTTGAAATGTGATATGAAAATTTCTCTGAGAGAATTTGTGCTAGTACAAAGTTTAGTACAAAACAACGGTGTTGTTATAGTAGTTTTAGCTGCGAAAGCAATGTAACATTAGTTCAATGGAGTTCATTAGCAATTGATCTCCACATGTATTTTGGGGTTTATGATGTGCACATATAAACTTATAACTTATTATTTGTCACCACTCGTTGAGTGGGGTGCCTTTTGTAACTACAGATCTGTGTTCAGAATCTTCAGGGTTACCTATTTTTGTCAGGCAGGCTTCTTTGAAGCACGCACCTGCCTGAACCCCCTTTTTCTTGTATATTTCCGGCCTACGCCGTATTAAATACATTTTTCAAAAGTAAGAATACTATGTGGTTGTTTTTATTATCTGCTTTTCTAGAGTTATGATATGATTACGAATGTCCCCCTCCAGTCTTAGATATCAGGCATGTTCGTCAATGATGGAGGGGCCACTAATAAATTATAGGTTTGACTCCTGTAAGGAGATTAGGAAAACCTAATATTTAGTAGTGGCCCCGTAATCATTGACGACTGGGGCCCTCCCGACCGTCCCCTTCCCATTCGTTGATGTATTAAGGATTTTGGTTTACTTGATATGTCAGTGAAGGAGGAATGACGCCTGAATCAGCGTCTGGTCAGAAATCCACACAAGTACATCCACGATATGATGGAAAGCTTATTGGATAGTTTATTCTTATTTTCTTTTTGTTTTTATTTTTTACGAAGTTTTTTCGTAGTGAGAACCCAATTCATAATGACTGAAGCCATGAGTGAGGTCGCGTGCGCTCATGATGAAGGCTCCTCAGTTTTTAAATGCTCTGCGCGGTAGATTCAAACTACGGCGGATTAGTGTTTGAAGAGGATGCCTTATGTAATAGGCATGTTCGTCAATGATTACGGGGCCACTACTAAATATTAGGTTTTCCTAATCTCCTTACAGGAGTCAAACCTATAATGTGTGCCATTTCTGTTACAATTAAGTGTTCCAATGTTTACAGTGTAGTGAGCTTGTAATACAAAAATGTACAAACTGGTCTAGGGGGCCTTTTTGAGTTTGAAAGAGGTCTAGGGAGGCGGGTTTATATTTTTGCATTAGTCTAGGGGTTAAACTATAATATATTGCCCGAAAGTGGCAAATAAATCAAAACCGTCAATAATATTTAAACACAATAATAATAACCCCCAAAGTGTCGCACCAGATGGTGTTCTGTCAAAAATGACTAACAGCTTTTTGTGCAGGCAGTGTTCCAGTACAAATAAGTTCTTAGCTTATCATAACCCCTTTAGTAAGATGACACCAGCTCAATTTATTCTGTTTATCATTAGTTGGTTTTCTTCAACTTGAGAAGGACCTATGGGTGACAAAAAGGTTAATTGAGTTTTTAACTTTGTTGTGACCAGAAGCTCTTCCCAACTTGAATACGATCGTCTAATGAAAGTCAGAATAAAAACAAACACACCAAAGTTTATGCACCTACAGAGAGGCACTTTACCTTATAGAAACACAGAATTATACGAGTGGTGGCACAATATGATTAGAATTATAAAGCGTGTATACTTCACCGTATTATTCTACATCATCCTCACCCTCATCTGATTCCTCATCCTCATCTGATTCCTCATCCTCATCTTGACTCATCCTCATCAGAGTCGGTGAACCCTTCCAGTGACCGCTGAAGGTACAGGAAGGCAGTATGGTAGTAAACCTAGTGATCACTTCTGTAATAGTTGGTCGGTCCTCTACCATGTCAGCCACAAGTTCCTCAAGTCCCTCCGGCCAAGCACTCGGTCGTCCAGCCTTCATGTTTCACGACCAGATTTTCAAACATAATACCAAGAGAAAAAATGTCACTAGCAAAAGATGCCCCTCTGTTATAGAACAATTCAGGTGCATACCACTTACAATTAATGTATCTAGTGACATTATTGTTCCTTGTACGTTCAACCTGATCTACTAGTGCCCCCAAGCCAAAGTCAATCAAGGCGGATTCAACCTTGCCAAGATCAGCCGTAGGAATCTTGACAAGTAGGCTACATTGTCTGATTTGATATCATTATGTAGGACCCCTGCTTCATGTACCTGCTGTAAGCTGCGTGCCAGTGCCAAGAACACTTCTACCAACCCTTGAGCAGTAAGACGGTTATATACACTCTAGCTGTAGAATCTTGTCCTCCACACAAGACAGGAAGAGACAAGGGCGGCTGCAGCAGTTAGCATGCATGACTGGAGAGCCTCCAGCACCCTGCAGATGATCTAGCAATACAGCCTCACGCCAGAAAGCCCGCAACATTGTACGATCTTCTCTCTTACCCAGTTTGCATACTAGATATTTACCTTTGTGCCTAAACAGAAATGTTTCACAAGAGCCACCAGAGCTAAGAAAACGCTTACAAACCAGATGTGGTTTTAGCAGTTTATAAGAAAAGGTACAGCTTGGAAGCTAATTCGGCAGTATACGCTTGTGAGAAGATGGTTTGTCAGGAGGGTCAATGAAGAAATCTAGACAGGCTAGGACGTGAGCCAAATGAGGCCTGCCACCCTTGGTACTATGCAGTGTTGGCCATCCATTGGCAGAATTCCTGGAGTCCAGTAGGATAGCAGGAAACCAAAGACTTCTGCATCAAAACCTTCCAAGTGTGGAGGAAGGCACGACCAAGTGACCTAACATCAGCATCAGAACGAGAGCATGTGTTGCCGACCTGATCGTTGACAGCGAGGGGTGTGATGGACATGACTATCTAACATTGTGACCCAATGTGTTAACTACCTCTGAAGTGATATCTTTGAGTAGGTGGCCATTTCGGGGCGAGTGGGCTTTATGACTGTCCAGGTCTGATCAGGACCATATAAAAGAGGCATAGGGCCCTTTTTAGATAGTACTGTACGATCAAGGGGAGGTGGAATTAAGTCCGCTAGAATATTGAGCTTAGAAGGTAATAAAGCAGCGGAAACAGGCGGAACAGCCGCCGGAGTTTCAATTACGGTACAGGGGGAGATTGAATACTAACTTGAGGTAAAACTTGTAATTGGCCCAGAGGTCGCACCGCCGGAGCCGGAGGTGTCGGCACCTTCACCTGTTTTTCCTCTCTCACTGTCTTGATAAAGTCAAGCCATTCCTGAAACTGTTAACCTCTGAAGTGCGCATGGGGGTAATTGGAAACGTCCCCCTGTGCTGACGTATTTGAGGTGTTTCCGTCACTAAAATATTCATTGTGCCATTAATAGCATTAATATTTATCCATATGCGCCTATTATGGGTTGATTATAAAGGTATTAACCTGAAACAACAATAAAACGAGTGAAAACAGCGTTTGGATGGTCAAAATCGGAGATATAGCCCGCGAGTTGTATAATGTATGGGTGAGGCAATCTGCTTTCCCGCCAATTTCCCCCAAGGCCACTGAGACACAGTCGATCGATACTCTCTCTCTCTCTCTTGCACTCGCTTGCTATCAGTGATGACCACACCCTCCAATCGGATTTCTAATGTTAGCACGAAAATATACCTCATAAGGAATAACAGGGAAAATAGGTGATAACTGAAGGAGAGGAGGAAAGTGGGGAAGGAGGGGAGGTAGAGGACTGAGATTTTGCATGGCCCAGGGGCCAAAAAAAAAAAATAAAATAAAAAAAAAAAAATATAAAAAAATTTTTTTTTTTCGATGTCAAAAGTTGATTTTTATTTTCTCTGACTCTTAAGAGTCTTCCCGCAGTGCGCCGGGGGAACTCTTAAGAGTCTCCCCGCAGCTCCCGGGTTAATGCATCACTAAAATTCCACCTTGCTGTCCAGTCGCTGACGAAGGGCGAGGAGATTCCGAGCCCTGTTTTCCAGAGTGTGAAGGAGACGGCCGTTGGCCAGACGGTAGTTTCTCCAGGTCTGCTAAATGTTGTTGCAGAGGTGTGAAACCCGGTGGCCAGGCTGGGGGTACTGTTGAGGCCTCAGAACGAGTCTCCCCAGACTGGTCAGCAGTGTCATGTGTTCTTGTCTGTGATGGGGGGACACTGGGCAGAACCTCCTCGCCATACCAAAGGTCGGGGATCGGAGAGTCTTCCATTGTCTCACCCATAGAGCCATCCAGCTGCTCGATGTTTGTGAGGTATTTTGGGACTGTCTGCCGGAAGTGACACTGCTGCTACGATCTTCCCCTAGTACCGGAATTGCGGGGGTCTCTTGCAGTGCCACCCGGCGGGGAATCGTATAAGGCTGTTTTCTCTTAGGTGGTGGTGCACTGATCTGTCATGGAGAAACAATAGGGCCAATGATGCTAGAATCCGTGTTTGGAGAGGAATCCTGGCGGGAGGAAGAAGGAGGACATTCCGGTTTAGATTTCTTCACCACAGACCGTTTAGAGGATTTCCCTTCGTCCTTGGACTTCTCTTCGCCGTTTTTCTGGCAGGGTGGAGAGTCAGGACGTCGTCTTTTTGTCTCTTGTAGCTGTAGAAGGTAGGGCGCCCGAAGTTCCACCAGAGGCGAACAAGACCTGGAACGTCTGGGTTTCGGAGCAAGCGACCCCGACGAAGGTCAGTCTGAGGTCCTGGGCCTCTTGGTGTTGCGGGAGGGAGCAATAACACAAGAGTCATCGGACTCAACAATAACTGTCTTAGTCACTTAAGAAACTTTAGGTTTAGCAACTGATGTACTAGGGTGCGCCGCTGCCGAACTGGAGGTGGCCGCAGTTTTCAAAAAGTCCTCAAGTAATTGATCATCCAATTGAAGTGATTGATGTACTACATATCTGCAATACTGAACAAAAGTTCTATCTAACATTAAGCAAAATTGTCTTACACTTGCCATCTGAGTGGGTTACGAAACCATTACGTAAAGATGAAACACTGTTGACAGTTCTTGGATAACCACCGGCCCCGTGAACGATACAGACAACCAACGCATCTCACGCAATGTTTGTGTCTTAACACGGAAAGATTAACACAATTAGGGCCTTCGCAAAATTTAATTTGTGCGATATTCATAGCTCCTAGGTGTCCTAGGGGTAGTAACTTGGCTACCGCACCCGAGGATGAAATAGATTCAAGAATCAATGCTCATAGGGACACACTAGGCTGGATTAACTAAATGTTTTGAACACAAGTGAGAAAAAAAAACGAACTAGCACTAGATTCAATTTCAGTTCCCCCTACGTTACATTAACACTTTCACGCTTATGACGCGATTTTGAGCCTATTGGGGATACTTTAAAATCTTTGTTACCATCAGGGGTATTTATAAACATTTAGTTTAGTTACTTCAACCTCTGCAGGTGTCTTTGAGTTAGCTGTGGGCAGAAAACTAATTTTGGAGAGGTAATTATAAGAGTGAGAGAACTCTATTTCTTATTGCTAACCTGGCAACCTCTGCGTCATAAAAGCGTGAAAGGGTTAAGGGCCATTCCCTATGGCTCTAGACTTATAACTTTTTACCAAAGTGACCAACGCTGACCTAATCCCATCTAAAGATTTAAGAACATAGTTCCCAATAGTTCCAGCGCCCAACGCCGGTAAGAGTTGAACAGCATCTGATTAACGACCAAGATAGGAAGAGGTGAGCTTACGGCAGAGCCGATGTCCGGCGGGAGTGGCCTGCCCGCTCTCGCCGGGCATGCGTTCTGGTAGTCCCAAACTACGAACTGTTTCTTGATTTGTGAGGCGGAAATATCCTGAAGACTTCAGCTACGCCAGAGACCCCAAAAGACAAAATATAGTAAATATACGCCTCCCGTATATTAGCCATCACCGGCAAGACAACAAAAACGAATGTCGACCTAATGCCAAACAACGATAACCCGAATTCAACACAACTCTAGTCCCTTCTGTATCTCTTACTGCATATGAGAGAGAGCCTGAAGACATGAGAGGCACGTTGTGACAGATCTCACTGATAACTCTTGCCGGAATGGGGCCCAACCCTTCTAGCAACGCGAGTGACAACATGCAAATTTATGGCACAGTTTATAAATCACAATAATAATGCATCCTAGCCATAAAATATTTCCTACAGGAGGCCAACTAGACGGGGGCGATGGACGTTGATCAATCAATCATCAATAATCACAAACGTGCTAGCCTAGGATGGCTCTCCTTCCCCCATCACGATGAACAGGAACGTAGGCTGAAAAGCGTCGTGAACATGTGCCGAACTCCTCACTAAGTGAGGCAACTCGAAACGCACATGTTCCCCACGAAGAGATGATAAAACCGCTTAACCTACCCAATTGGGTAGTCGAAAAGCGGGGCCCATATCCTCTAAAACAGTGGTTCTTAGCCTTTTTTTAACGACCCAAAATCCTGCCCAAAATCTACTATGCTGACCCATGCCCTAAATTCCTAATAAGATTTAAGTCTGACTAAGACCTTAACTTAGTGTTTTTAACATACTGTATATATAACCCTTTCAGTATTATTACATTTTTAAGTCTGGCTACCACCTAGTGGCTATAATATATTAGAAAAAATAGTGAATTAAATAGTGCGTAAATATAATAAAAACAAAACAACAATTGGGGTTGATGACAGGCAGCTCTTAGGTCAGTGCTCTGGTTGCAAACGGTTTCGGTACTTTGTCATCGTGACCGTGAGTGCTGAAAATCCTGCCTCACACAGGTAAATGGCACCTTTAGGGCTTTACCGCCCAGAATCGCTTTAATTTTTTTAAATTTTTGCTTTGACTCAGAATGAGCTTAGTGGTTTTTGCCTTTTGAGTTTGCGAAGAAGTGTTCCGTCATTCTAGATCTCGAGATCTTGTAACTTGCTGATGTTTGCAAATTCATCTGGTAGGTCATTACCTTCATTGTCGAATGGGTTTCTCACCCAAATTATTTGCATAAACAAGTACACTCCTATAATGTCAACCCCTTGAAGATTAAAACGCATTTTAGCAGACTATTCTGGTAATTATTATAATTTATTCAGATTAGGAAGGGTATATTAGATGTAATCCGAGGGTTAAATTGAGATAACATTCACCCTATTAATTTCCAAAGATCATTCCTAAGTTGTGTAAAATCGTCCAGTGATAGCAAGAATACACTATCAAAAGGCGGCATGATCCTCAAGGCTAGTGAAAATCACAAATATAAAAAATACACAAATATAAAACTAATTACAAAATCGATAACAATTCACGAGTCTATCACGTACCTCACTTCACCTCACCCAGGGTCTGTGCATTATTTAACTATTCATAAAGTTCTTCATGGATGGTAAAATGCCCCAGAACGAGAAGCCCACCACAGAAGCCACGAGCGAACACCACACAGAAACACCCGAAAGAAAGGTCCACAGAACGAAAGGACCAGCTGACCGAGCCAACCAGTTCAGACAGGCCCAAGCCCGCAGGGCTAAGCAGCTCCAGACCACACCTGCCTACCCCTTCTAAACACTGACCTTTCCCACACCTCACATACACTACCCCTCGTGTCCTACACCTCTACCTACATGATGACGAACATAAATACACCTTAAAAGTTAATACACCCATGCCCTGTCCCTAAATTAAGATGTCAATATCAACATACCCTAAAATACCTTGTCTTGCCAGACTAAGTTTCTGAAGACCAATCGCCCCAAATAAATCTATGTATGTTCTTCCATCCGAGAAGTAAAATGTTCACCCCGTAAAATACCTTGTCTTGCCAGACTAAGTTTCTGAAGACCAACCGCCCCCATAAATCTATGTATGTTCTCCCATCCGAGAAATAATATGTTCACCCCTTAAAATACCTTGTCTTGCCAGACTAAGTTTCTGAAGACCAACCGCCCCCATAAATCTATGTATGTTCTTCCATCCGAGAAGTAGTATGTTAAAATAACCCCATGTCCTAATTGATAAGAAACTAAGATACCCACGGGTACACCAGTGTATATAGAACCATTGCTCCCGTAAGACCTAGACAGCCATGACTGAAGATGTTAGCCACCATGCTAACTTAATGCTTACCCCAACCAGAGATTGTATAGATAACCTTTTTGTCCATTGTCTATCATAGTATCACGAAACAATAACGAAGTACCCCTACGAACTGCCGCTTTTCTTTGGTCTATATTTCATAGAAAACGCAGTTCCCAGGGACAGCTGGATCAGCAAGAAATCGTGTCACAATAATAGTGTCCATAACCCCTCGTATTGACGAGTAATAATACACCATGTTTTTCTCTACTTTTATCCACGGTCAAGCACACACCTACAGTTAACCTCCCCTTCCCCACAGCCCACAGTCCACATGATCCTATCTTTTCCAGGCTCATATACCACCCCGTATTTGCTCATCCCCCGGTAGCATTTGGCTAACGTACTTTCACTGTCCTGTCCCCCCCAAACTCCAATATCAACTGTAGCCTAATGCCACCTCCACACCCGGAGACCTTAGGGTCAAACTTCCACGTAGCCCCCTGAACTCTCTCCCTCTCATTAACACCCCGCGCTCCTCAACTTTTTTCCGACCTAGCCTCTCCCTCATACCTCTTGAAGATCCTTGATTTTTCCGTTGCTAATACTCTCCAACCTTTTATAATAATATACTCATATCCAGCCTACCGTCCCTTAGTAGGCCGGAACAACATTAGAACTTTACTAACCCCTTGCATGCCATCTATTCCCTTACAACCCACTCACAACCCTGCACCCAATGATCGTCAGTGCGAGGCTAGCCGCCTCGCCAGTGACTAACTTCTATTGCCATACTTCCAGATAAATGTGGCAGAGTTAGCAACCCAGTCTCCACCACATCCAGCAAACCATACAATTAACAACCAACCGATTAAAACCAGCTAGCCAAGGCACCTTCGGTTTTGGTATTAAGAACACCCACATCTGTCTCATAAACAGAGGGTTATTACAAACACTTGTGATATGGCAAGCCCCTAGCCACAGCTGCCGGACGACCATCCCAGAGAGAGGGCGCCCAGCTACCCCTTTTTACCCACCCAAGGAGGGAGACCCCCACCCCTGCGGAGGTATACCTAACCCCTGTTTTGACTTCCGGGTCATTGCCAGGTAGCACAGAAATTCTTCCTATCAATGAACTAACCATGCATGACTAGCCCCTTTACTAACCTCTATTAACCCACAATAACCCATTCACCTTTCTTGCATACTCGGATAATCAAAGTAGCACCTCAGCTATACCATAGAATGAAGACTGAGCAATATAAGAGAGACGCCCCTATCACAGCTGTCCCAGTCCTCCCCGCAAAGTAGATCCAGTCTCCCTCCCCTCAATACTTCCAGTATAGCCAAAATAGTATCTCTTACTAAGGCTCAGTTATATCACATTATGAAGGCTCCCTATAGCCATGTGCCACAACAGTAATCACCACCTTACCTAGTCCCCGTATCTATTGAGAACTCAGATAAGTCCATAAGACTCGAGATCCCTATGGCCTACAGGGTCCAAAAACCGAGCCTATAAACCCAGCTCCAGCCCCCAGTAAAATCAGTTGAAAGATAGACACCAACCCAGGTTGGTCACCAGAGTTAACCTCAAGCTCTATCCTTGTTGGTTGCTGAAGAATTGAGTTCCAGAGCTGACAGACTCCGTGGCAGATTTGATAGTAGGACCTGTCCACGTACTTGAGAACTTCCTACATATGGACCACCTGGACGGCCGCGGAACCAGTCGTTAGCCCCCAACATCACGGACGCAAGATAACCAGGACCAGACCAATCAAATACCACCCAAGATTCACTCTATCAGTACTACATTGTTACAGTGCTATTTAGAGATTCACTTATTACTATTTCTACGAAGTGGCTATATCTTTGCCCAGTGTAATTCATATATAACCATTCCAGGTGGGAAGTGCTAAGCGTATCAGTGTTTATTAATTAACAGGCGACATTAACTCTCGTAATTACCTTTATCCAGATATTATTACATAGAAGAAAAACCCTAGTGATATCTAACGTTCGCCCACTGATTTGTGTTCTACGTATTTCTGCCATAAGAATATAAAACTTAGATCAGTACCCCCTGAGGTTACTAGAATTCCCGTGCTCTGAAATACGTGTGTCTAATCTAGTCTATGAACTATTGTTTGTGCACCAGAGCTACCAATAATAAATCTAACAGTGAATATGAATCTATAAGTAACATTGATGGTCTCCAGTATATCAACCTGTTAAATAAGCCAGTGATCAGAAGATTAACCTCTCCGCGGCGCACAGGGGGTTTTCTACAGGGTAAGACTGTGCGCACCTATGATGATTTTGGGACCTATTGCCAATTTCGATAAAAAGTACATCATCGTGTAGGGAATGTTTGCGTGCATCGGCCCATATATATTTGACCCCCCAAAAAATGTCTGGGGGGGGGTAGGGGAACGGTCCGTAGTTGAAAAATGTGGAGCGAATGGCACCGCGCGGCTAGATTGTCATCGAGCGGCGAGATTTCCCTGCCGAATATTTACGCGCGCAGGGGATAGAAGGAGAGGGAGGAGGGGGTGGGTTACCGCGTATTATCACGTATATCTCCTTTTTCGAGCCCTTTTAGGCTATTTAGAGTATGTATACGTGTGTAGGGCACCCATATAACAATGAATATGCCTCATAGTGACCAAAAATTGCAATATATAAGGGAATTATAAGAGAATATTTAGGCGGGAATGAAGATGTGTTGGAGGTTTGGCGGCAATTTATGAGCTGAGAGTGTGGTTTACGCCATACATATCACGTATATCTTGTACGTAGAGCACTGTCACGCTATAATACAGACTTGTACGTATGTATACGTGCCATATATCAAAATATATACTGCATATAAACCAATTCATGCGATATTTACGCACATTATCAATGAGTTTCTATGCGTGAACCAAGGTGTGAGTGAGTTGTGGTGGGAATGAAAGGGGGAGAGGGTGTGTTACGCCATAAATATCACGTCAATCTTGTATTTAGAGCACTCTCATGCTATAATAAAGACGTGTACATATGTAGGCGTCCCATATAACAAGGAATATACCGCATATAGCCCAATTGATGCGATATTTACGCAAATTGTGAATGTGTTTCTAGCAGACGGAAGCCTGAAAGGGGGGGTTGGGGGTGGGTGGGTGGGTGGGAGGGAGGCATGCAGGGGTGCAGTGAGTGAGTGAGTCGTGGAGAGATGGAAGTCAGGCAGATCTCTAGATAGATAACCAGCTTAGTGATAATTGTGGAGGCGCCCCAGGCGTATTGATGTTTGGTATTTTGACCCTTATGTCTACCAGATGGCTGGTGTTCGTTGCCATCAACAGGTCTACAATAACATGAGTCAGGAATGGAGAGAGAGAGAGAGAGAGAGAGAGAGAGAGAGAGAAACTGAGACATGCGTATGTCGTACATATAAATGGACTTCAGAATTGCATTTTTATGCAAGCAGACATTGCATTTTAGACACATGTGAAGTACCACAGAAACATGTAGGCCATTGACTGTAAATAAAGTACTATATTTATAGACCACCAGCGACGGTGCTGAGTCAACACAGGCAGATTGCCTGTTGTGATAGAGGGCTAAATATAGACTGGTGTCTCCTTACACCTGCGAAAGGGTAGATTGCCACCAGAGAAACGTTTACTTATTTATTTCGAAGTAATATGCAATCTAAATGTATATTCGAGACCTACTGCAATTATTTGTATGACAGTCATGACTATGTATAATCCAATATACGCGCGTAGGCGAGACATAAGAAAGCTGGTTGAGCAATTTTCGACACCCACACAGTTATTATTCATTTTTATTTACAATATTATACAATACAAATGTATTTGTGAAGAGTATTTTATCCATTATTGTATTTATACCAATTTTGTTCCCAGACAGAGCTGCTGTAGCTGGAGAATCAAGGAGCGGCAAGGGTCACCTCGTGACCGCCTGACCGTGTGAAAATGAGTGGAGTCACACTGAGAGGGGCAATTTTGCTGAGTGTTTGGGCAATTTTTGACAGAATAAAGTTATATAATTACTAATTCTTGACAGAGACAAACTATTATAAACCTTGGCATGATATAATTGATAATCCCATCAATTTACAAACGTAAATTGGTGGGATAATTCATTTTTTTTTGTATATTGTCATTTCGATTGTAGACACGAAGTTTTGAGTGATATTTGGTATGAGCTCCTGTGGCATGGTTGGTAAGGTCGCGGACTGGAAAACTCAAAGTGTCGTAGGGTAGTGGGATCGAATCCAGGAGGGGGTTATGGGGAAGGTTTTATATTGTCTAGAAATTTTTTATAAATTTTTTTTTTTTACAAGATCATGCCATTGTATTCAAACAATATGAAATATTCATAGAATATATCATATTGTAAGAATACAATGACATGACCTTGTTTTCTTTTTTTCTTTTTTTCTTTTTTTATTGTTTTATTTTATTATCATAGTAGGTTTGACATGATTTATTGAAACATATTTATTTTTGTACAATTCATTTGAGGTAAGAAAATAATTATATACACATTACTTAGGCTAATAACAAACATATATATTGATATACTAAAAAAATAAGGCATATTACATGTAAATCTTTGAAACTTATAAACTAAATAATGAAACATACAATTATATAATGTAAAAGCTATATCACAGGGACATCTTTGGAACTTATACATTATATAATATATATGTTACATTATGAGGTAGCGTGATCAATTAGGTCAGGTCAGGTAAGGTAGGGCGCGAGTCCAGGGCAGGGCAGGGCAGGAGGCGAGTCCAGGGCAGGGCACGGGGCGAGTCCAGGGCAGGGCAGGGCAGGGCAGGGGCCGACACTCAGTAGTTCTTGAAGGTGTGGTAGTCCCTGAAGCAGTCACCCAGGCAGAGTGCAACTTTGCACTCGGCGCACATTGAGGTGACTCTTTTGGTCACATGGGGTTTCCTCACACTGGAGCTGCAGACGGTGCACTGCACCTGCCTGTGACGAGTGCCAATCAGCTCGGTGTTGGTTGTGTAGTGTCTTTCGACACCCAGCTGGATGCGGTCAGGAACGTGATCCCCACGCCATGCCGTACGTCTGTGAGTGGTGGTGGCATACTTCTCCAGGAGTTGGTAGGAGACGTTGTACACGAACTCCCGGAATTTCAGCTTCTGGTTTGGGGCCATATCCTTCTTCACCAACCACAAGTTGTAGGCGTTCAGCATCGTTATGTCAACTAGGTGGAGGAAGAGCTTGTGATACCACTTCACAGTCTTCCTCAGACACTCAACACCTGACAGCTGACAGTCAGACTTGTCCACCAGGCGCATGTTTTTGGTGTAGTCCACTACCATGTCGGGCTTGTAGATTGTCTTCCTGGTTCGGTAGTGGATTTTGCCAGAATCCACCTGGGCACCTGTGTGGACGGTGGAAAGCAGGTGGACGTCTCGCTTATCCTTCCACTTCAGGGCTATCAGTTTCCCACACTTCTCGAGCTGCTTGTATTTCTGCCCCTTTCGTCGCCTTCTTCGCACATGCCTCTCGCGGTGTTCCTGGGCCAGGTCGTCTTCTGAAGGTGTGTCACTGGAGGAGGCATCTGTGAGAGGAATGACATCACCTGTGAACTTTGGCATAAACTTTCTTGTCTTTCTGACAGTCCCACATGACCCCGTTTGGTTGTCATAAAGAAACTGGCAGAGAGCAGGAGAAGTATACCAGTTGTCAGTGTAGATGATGTGGCCTTTGCCCAGGTAAGGTGCCAACATTTTCCTGACGATGGCACCTGACATGCCCATGGGGTCATTGGCAGCGGCTTTCGGTATGTCAATGTCAGTGCCTGTATACACGATCATGTCAAGCACTATTCCAGTTTCACAGTCGCACAACACGAAGAGCTTGATTCCGAACCTATGCCTCTTCAAGGGGATATACTGCTTGAAAACAAGACGTCCTTTGAAGAGCACGAGCGACTCATCAATCACCAAATTGAGGAAGGGGTAAAAGTATTTCCTATACCTCTCCAACAACATGGTGAACACCTCCCGAACTTTCCATATCCTGTCAATCCTGTTAGGATTTTCGTTGTCTGCAAAGTGCATAAATCTTAGCAGCAACAAAAATCTGTCACGAGTCATGAACTTATTGAAAGTTGGGGTGGCGATGAGAGGGTCGTGCTTCCAGTAGTGTTGCAACACATGCTTCTTGATCAGAGGCATGAGGAACAACAAGGCAAAGAACGTCAGAAATTCTGCCACAGTCGTATCCACCCAGCCTCGTATTCTCGCTTTTGGAGAAAGGACGTCCAATCTGCCAAACACCCACCTGTAGTAGGCGTTTGTTTGGGCAACGATGTACGTCATTACCTCCATGTCGAAAAAAGCGAGGAAGAAGTCGCTTTCGTTCGCTTGATCATCACAGGGCCAGTTGTCAGTTGTTCCTGACGTCCCAGGATTGAACTGGGGCACGTCAGGTACAAAATTGACCCCGTCAGACCAATCGAACGAAGGCATGCCAGGGATCGGAATGTCGTCTGCGTCTTCTTCTGCGTCTGAAATATCGCTTCCATGGTCGCGATACAGCACTTCATCATCATTACCCTCCTCTTCACTCGACAGACGATGCCCTTCCTCGTTTTCGTCACCGACGTCGGACTCACTCCCACTGTCCACTCCCAAATCCCCCCACCCTTGGTCCCGTGCTAGGGCTTCGTCGTCGAAACCCGGGCTGCCAATGTCCTGCGAATCACCATCAAACAGCAGGGCGGCATACTTAGATGGTGTAAGAGTTTTTCCGGGTCACTTTGGCACGTGCGGGAGTCTTATGGACAGGGACAGCAGAGGTGGTGGCAGGGGCGGCGGCAGGGGCGGCGGCGGCGGCAGGGGCGGCGGCGGCAGGGGCAGCAGTGGTGCGTGGCCTTGATGGCAAGATGATGGTGGTGCCTGTCGCCCTTCTCTCTGTTCCTTGGGCAGGGGCGACAGGGGCGGCAGGGGCAGCAGGGGCGGCAGGGGCGGCAGGGGCGGCAGGGACACCAGGGCCAGCAGTCGCTTTCCCAGTCGCTTTCCCTCTCCCTTTCCCCTTCCCCTTCCCTGTTCCTTGGGCAGGGGCGGCAGGGGCGGCAGGGGCGGCAGGGGCAGCAGGGGCGGCAGGGGCGGCAGGGGCAGCAGGGCCGGCAGGGACACCAGGGCCAGCAGTCGCTTTCCCAGTCACTTTCCCTCTCCCTTTCCCCTTCCCCTTCCCTGTTCCTTGGGCAGGGGCGGCAGGGGCGGCAGGGGCAGCAGGGGCGGCAGGGGCGGCAGGGGCGGCAGGGGCGGCAGGGGCAGCTGGGCCAGGGGCGGCTGGTGGTGGTGGTGGTGGTAGGGGCACTGTGGCTGGCGTACGGGTTCTCTTCCCTACGCCCGTGCCTTTCATTTTTCCTGCCCCCGCAGGTAATGCAGCCCTAGGGCGGCCTCCTGCGTCGCTGGTACCGGTGGCAGGGGTGGCAGGGGTGGCAGTGGTGGCAGTGGTGGTGGTAGTGGTTGTTGCAGTGGCCTGGGTCGTGGTGGCAGTGTCCCGAAAGACCAATGACCTCTGTGCCATTGCCCTGCTTGCACGTGTTTTACTTTACGTGCTTTTGGTGCTGGTGATTCGTCCTCTGAGCTGTAGGGCGTGTCGTACTGGTAGCTAGGGTCTTTGGCAGCCACCCTCTGCCTTCCACGGCGGCTAACACCACCAGAAGGAGGGCTGGTTGTGTCATCAGGGAGCGAGCGTGAGGGACGTGTAGGCTCCATGACTAGTGCGTGGTTACTGGCGCGGTGGTGCTTGCACGAGTGCGGGGCGAGCGTTTGGCGGGGTGGTATCGAGAGTTGACATGTAGTACAATACCCACACCAATTTTCAGCCGCCTGGCTATAAACGCGCGGTTTTGGTACGTGTTCAAAGTCTCTGCTCTTAAGAGTCTACCCGCAGTGCGCCGGGGGAACTCTTAAGAGTCTCCCCGCAGCTCCCGGGTTAATACCTGAACGTTGGAAGTGGGAGACTAGGCTCCATCCAGATCCACTTATGCTAGTGTTGTTCATTTCTATCATATTGTCTTGCACGAGTATTCAGCAGTGGTATATCAATAAACGTGATCGTGTGTCTTGTTACCGTGTGTTTCTTTTGTGTTCTCTATTCCTCATACCTTGTTTTGTGCATGCAGCCTTCTATACCCAGTCAGTTAGAACTCACATTACCCAAGTTAATCCTGTAGAAAAGCAGGGCATAACATTGGCGGCAGCGGTGGTTCTTGATTCGGATAAAAGGTTGCATTACATTGCAAGTTTGGAACAGCCAGAACACGATAACATCATGGCGCACCGTTCTCACATTCCCATCCCACATTATGATGGAGAAACTTACGAGATCGAAACGTTCATGGACATAGTGAAACCCGTACTTGACCTAGTTTATACCACGGATGCAGAAAAAATAGCTGTGACATTAACGCACCTGGGAAAAGCCATTTCCCTGGTTGCCTACCAAGTGCACCCTGCTCTCACATGGGACGAATTTCGCCCAATAGTAATAGAAGCCATTAAGCCTTCGTTGGGCGTGTTCGTGGCCCACACCCGTATCCAAGATACTAAATTCGAAGGCGATCTAGATGCCACAGTGAATAAGATCGCCCAACACATAAAAGTTTCTTTCCCCACATTGACCAGAATCCAACAAGAGCAGCAGATTCTGGTCAACCTTGTATCAATATTGCCCTCAGCAGTAAAAGACCATTTCCGAGTGCACGATTTCGTCGGATACCAAAAAGATCTCATAACGATCCGACGTATTTTGGCCGTGCACACAGAAGCACCCACCCAAATCGCTGTAATCAAGAGGTTTCCCACGCAGCACCCCGACCACCAAAACTCCAAGAATGCCTACCCATCCTCATCCTTCCACAACAGACCCACCTACCCTTCCGGCAAGCCCCAACCCAGTATACCCCGGTTCCAACCTACCCAGCCACGCAGAATCTTCAACCGGAACAAAACCTACAACACCTACCAAAGTAAAAACCCTACCTTAGTAATTATCAACCCTTATGATTTCCCTGCCTGTAATGCTCAGTGTGCCCTCCATCAAATTCGTGACTCTGCCAAACCTCGCCCCTTTACTCCTCGCATTTCTGTAAATGAAGAGGAGTTGGGACAAGAGGAAGAAATGGAGGAAAGGCACACTGGAGAAATAGCCCCTATCATGACCTCAGAGGACACCGAGGAAACCCTGGAGGAGGTAGATACCGACCCCCAGGATTTTTAAAGTACCCCCCGCCCAAGATGGCCTCGGCGGGGGACGCCATAACTGACCGCACTGCCCCCCTTTATTACATGGCCAAAATCAAGGACATTCCTGTCCGCTTGTTAATCGACATGGGAGCTGCCAAGTCATGTTTGTTCAAGTCTTATTATGATCAACACCACCGACTATTTGGCCCCTTGTTAACCACCAAAGCAGAACTAATCTCAGCTGCTGATACTTACTTAAATCTCCTAGGAGACACTTTGCCCCTGTCAGTAACTACTCCTGCCCCCCATGCTCGTTGTTATCACACGTTCACAGTATTTTCCTCCCACTGTAAACATTACGATGGTTTCCTTGGACTTGACCTCCTTCAAAAACTCCAGGCCCAGGTTGACTGCGGCCAAAGGGTGATCTCATTAAAAAAAAAAAATCCAACCCAAAGCCTCTGACAAACCAATCACGCAGAAACCCATTCACAAAAAGAAAAAACACCTTCCCCCTCAACAAACTCTGAGTCAGGGTTACCAAGTTGCAGCTAGCACTAAGGTCACTCCTAAACCCTCCCCTTTTTTTTTGTTTTTTTTTGTTTTTTTCTATATTCCAACTACTCCCTCTCGGGCATAGGCTGATAGCCTTTACACTCTACTGCTGAACACGGAGAGGCCCGTGAGGTCTTGCTCCAGTCTAGGGAGTGAGACATGCGAAGCCTCACGGCTCGAAGCAATTCCATCTCTGAAGCTGCTCCGCCTCTGGGCTTCACAGTCTCATCCCCAAGGCTCGGACCCTCATTCTCAGAACGCCACCTATTGAGCAATTAACTCACTAGGCATTGCCCCCCTGTAGCATATTTTTGAATATGGGAATATTCATACAATGCTATTTAATCAGGGAACAATGAGGGTATTTTTTTTGGCATTTCGGTGTGCTGTGGTAATGCACTGATACCTAGGTACAGCACAAATTCCATCCCAATAATATCTTCCCATTGACATATTGGGATTCGAACCCGGGTCCATTGGATTACCAGTCCAGTGGCAAGACCACTCTGCCACACCTCCCCTTGCCCCGAGTTCTCTCAAAATAACCCTCAATTCATTAAAAAAATGCCTCAACAAACGAAAGAAGACAAGTCCAAGCAACTCCCTCTCGGTAATCCCCTCAATTCTCGTAACTCTGTCCAGGATAAATCCTCCCATGTTTTCAGGACAGACTCTGATATATGTAACCATAATTCTATCAAATGTTTATGTACACATGTTTCCAGGGAAAATGCCGACCTATGTACCCAACAATGTTTCCCCCATGCCCCCAGAAATGTTCAGCTATCCCACAACCAACAAAATTTCCCTTGTGACAGTTTTCCGTCAGTAGCTCCCTTCCCCCCCACACAATTCACACCCCTAGAAAACTTCACAACCCCACACTTGACACGCCCTCTCATGACAAACAAACTCACCAGTCCCAGATAACCTCTAACCAGACCATTACTGCCACCAAGAAAATTCCCCACATTCGTCCTGTTAACGACACCAAATCAATACACCAGTCCTCTACCAATAACCCATGTTCTCCACCTAACTCTTCCCCCACCAACCCTCCGCAGTCCCACCAACAAATCCCGTTTTCTAACTCGCTCACCTCTCACCACCCTGACCCGCCCGCACGCGCCGTTAATCCTCCCCTCACGCGTGCCGACCGAGGGACACAACTATGTTCCCACCATGCCCCCAGAAATGTCCAGCTATTCCACACCCACCCCAATTCCCCTTGTGACAGTTTTCCATCAGTAGCTCCCTTCCACCCCCACACAATTCACACCCCTAGAAAACTTCAAAATCCCACACTTGACTCGCCCTCTCATGACAAACAAAACCACCAAATCCATATAAACTCCAAACAAACCGTCACTGCCACTGACAAAACTCCCCAAATTCGTCCTTCTAACAACCACCAATCCTTACATCAGTCCTCCACCAATAACCCATCTTCTATACCTCACGCTTCCCCCACCAACCCTCCACAGTCCCTCCAACAAATCCCGTTTTCTAACTCCCTCACACCGCGCCCCACTGATCCTCCTACACGCGTGACCCCCACCAAAGTGACCTTTCCCCCCTTATGCTTACCAAGCACCTGCTCACCAGTCGATCCCCCACCATCATTAGCCCAGCTGTAGTTCAAGATAAATGCCAAATTCCCCCCCGCCATCAAAAATGGGTGAACCTTCGACCCATACCCCAAACTCACATGATATTTTCCCCCACTACCACGTCCACCAACCCCAATCGTTGCCTCTTACAACCCGCCATCATTTCCGCTCGCATCAACCACATTCTCGTGGCAAATATCTCTGAGGAATCCCTGACATTACCAAAAGGTCTCATTATAGGAGACCTAGACATTTTTTATGACCTCCCCATAGATTTTAATGACACCCTACCAGCCTCCAATTGCCCCCTCTTCCGGACACATTATCCGACCACCAAAAACACGGCATGTACGACCTATTACTAGAGTTCAGTGACGTGTTTGCCCAACAATCCACCGAAATCGGACAGACCGATGTAGAACAACACATCATTAACACCACAGGCCCCCCCATACGACAACCATCCCGTAGAAAAAATCCCATACAACGTCAGGAAGAGGAACGCCAAGTCCAAGAGATGTTAGAGGCCGGTATTGCCACCCCATCCATTAGTCCCTGGTCTTCCCCTGTTGTCCTAGTAAAAAAGAAAGATGGGTCAACCCATTTTTGCGTCGATTACAGGAGGTTGAATGACGTAACCATTAAAGACGCTACGCCATTACCCCGGATAGACGATTCCCTTGACTCCCTATACGGATCCAGATGGTTCACTACCCTCGACTTGCAAGCAGGGTATTGGCAAGTGCCTATTAAGGCCGAGGACCAAGAGAAAACAGCTTTTTACACTAGTGGTGGCCACCACTACGAATTTAACGTCCTACCTTTTGGCCTCTGCAACGGACCCGCCACTTTCTCCCGTTTGATGGAAGCGGTATTACATGGCCTAACCTGGGAAACCTGCCTAGCCTATCTAGACGATATTATTGTGTACTCACCAACCTGGGAAGAAATCCTCCTCAGGTTGAGACAAGTCCTTCAAAGAATCCGAGCCGCCGGGTTGAAATTAAAACCCTCAAAGTGCGAGATTGCCCGAAATAAGGTAGATTTCCTCGGCCACGTAATATCTGAACATGGTATTGCACCAGACCCAAAGAAACTTCAAGCCATACAAAACCAACCCCCACCCACCACCGTTAAAGGAGTACGTTCGTTTTTAGGTTTTGCCACATACTACAGACGTTTCGTCCCCCACTTTGCCACCATAGCCAGACCCCTCCACCAACTCACCCACAAAGACACCCCGTTCACCTGGACACCTGAAAGAGACCTCGCGTTTAACACTTTGAAACAAAAGCTAATCCAAGCCCCTATTGTCGCTTTCCCTGATTACCATAAACCTTTCCGTCTTTATACCGATGTATCTCTGTACGCCATTGGTGCAGTCTTAGTTCAAGTCAGAGATGGAGAGGAGCATGTGATAGCGTATGCCAGCTCCACCCTCAACCAAGCACAACAGAATTATGCAGCCACCAAGAGAGAGTGCTTAGGGATCATTTGGGCACTCAGCCACTTCCGGTCATTTGTGTTGGGCGCAAAACTCGATATAATCACCGACCATCAATCTTTGCAATGGTTGCGTAAATGCGAAACCAACTCAGCCATTTTGGTACGTTGGAGGGAGACACTAGAGGACTACGACTTTACAATACAGTATCGTCCAGGAAACTTCACACCAATGCAGACGCCCTGTCACGTTTGCCAGTACCAAAAGACCCCCCCACCAACCTAGCCGCCTTGCAAAACACGGAGCTTTTATCCACCCTCATCCCCCAACATAATTCCCCCTCAGCCCCCTCCCTAATTCAATCTTGGGAAGCAAGAATCAGACCACCCTGGATACCGTTAAATGTCTTCAGGAAACTGACTCGCTGGGGAGATCAACTCATCACAGACTCTGGTCACATAATCTTAGACCCCACCATTGCCCACGACTACATGATTGCCATCCACGAGGGAAACGTCATACACCTTGGACAAAAGAAGATGTTAAAAATCTTCACAGATCAATACTGGACCCCCAACCCCTCCAAAATTGCACAACGAGTGACAGAATCCTGCAAACCTTGTTTATTGGGGAAGGATAGATCACGCACCCCAGGCCCAGCTGGTACCATGTCGGCTAACAAACCGTTCCAAGTCCTATCCCTCGACATCATGGGCCCGTTTCCTTCTTACGCTGGCAACCGCTATATCGTCACATTTGTTGACGTATATTCAAAGCTTTTAATAGCCTGCCCAGTTAAAGACCACACAGCCACCACAGTCGCCACACTGCTTGCCACAGAAGTGTTCCCTATATTCGGCCTTCCCCTTGCTCTTCTATCCGACAATGCCCCCGAGTTTAGTGGACACGTTTGGCAACAGTTCACCCAACAATGTGGTATTAAGATTAAACACTCTTCCCCGTACTGGCCTCAAGGAAATGCTGTATGCGAACGTAGCCATCGCACCATCAACAATCAGTTACGGACAAAAATGATTGCTCTTAACACCTCAGACTGGCCATCACAACTAAAGATGATACAATGGGGCATGAACACCTGCCCCCGAGAAGACGGTATTTCCCCTCATGAACGTGTTTACGGCGTACCCCCCCTGTTACTGCCGTTCCACCATCACGCTCACCTCTCCTCCACCACCTCCACAATTGACCCATTGCAACATCTGCAAAACACCCTCCATACCGCCCAAACCTGTCAAGACACCAAAACTGATAACCCCGATCACAAAAACCCTTTCGCCATCCATGACACCGTAATGGTAGCCAACCTCCCTGTCACCAACAAATTAGGCCCTCGCTATGTCGGGCCCTACACCATCACACAAGTCCCAAATGCCTATCAAGTCACCATCGATTATCACGGCGTGACTCGCACGTTCCGAACTAGATTCGCCCGAGCGTTTAAACCTCTAAAACCACAAGACAATACCCCACCCCACACGTCTGAACCGGAATTAAACACCCCTACTAACCCTTCCACTCAGGCTATGAATATTCCCATACAAACCCTAAGGACCTAAGCCCTCCGACACCGAACAGACAAATCATTCCTCAACATACCCCCCAAACTAACCTCCACAAACCCCAAGCCCCCACTATCACACCCTCCTCCACCATGACACCTTCTTTCACTTCTGATAGTCAAGTACCTCCCCAACTTATCCAAGTACGAAAACCTCCACCCACAACAGAAACCCTCCCGTCTAGCCCTGAGATACCTCCCCCAGGCACCACAGTAAGAAAGCCACCCCCCCCACCCAAAACCAAGTACACACCCAAATACACCACACAATCTACCTCAGTAACCTCACGCTACAACTTACGCCCACGACAAAAATCTTTTAAAACCTCCAGAAAACACACCCTGCTAACCAAGTTCCGTAGGGCTGCCAGACCACTACCCTCCTCCTCCTCCTCCTCTTCTTCTTCTTCGTCGAATTCTTCTCCACAAAGGGAAAGAAGACGAATAATCACCAGTAAACACCATAAGCCCTCTAACTATATTCCAGAAGTAACAACCCCCACCCCCCCACGAAAACACATACCTTCCTCTTCAACCTCATCCCCTCTCCACCCCCACCTCATTATCCCGAATGACCTGCTAGATCTACCCCCCCCACCAAACACCCATAAAACCGCCTACTTCCACCACCACCAAATCACCCCCCTCACCAAAGAACACACCCCACACACGTCCCTACCCCCAACCCTCCAACTTAAATCTCCACTCCCTACCCACCCGTCTAGCCCCCCCCGCATCCACCCCTTTCCCCTCCACTATCCCCACAACCCCCCCCACCCATCAACCAACCTCCCCATCTCCTCCTAACCCCAACCAACCCCCCCTAAAAAATCCCCCGACAAAGTCACCCCGGAGAGAACCCCCATACATACCCCCACCAAATCCTCTTCCATTCCGCCTACCACCCTCACCCAACAAAAACCTCCACACCTTACCTTACCTTTGGATACCTTTGGATGTGTTCGCCGCTCCTCTAGCGGAACCAAGGAGCGCGACGCCCCTCGTTATGGGTGGTGATTTGGTGCAGTAGACTGTTTGAAGCGACAGCTCGCTCCTGTGACGCATGTCCAGTGTGAGCATGCTGTACAGAACGCCTAGTCATGCCCCACTCTCGCTAGGATCGTCAGGGCAGGAACTTTGGCTGTAGTCTATGTAGAGTTTCCTAACTTAGTTCATGTGAGCCGTTGTACTATAAGTATTATGAATATGTATTTTGTTTTCATCTGAGTCAACGAGTTCTATTTTATATCATTAGTTATAAGTATTGTGTGTAAAACTTATTTGTAATGATGGGAAGAGAAACAGCCACAGTTGGGGGTCAGTGGGTGCGCCAGGCGGGAGGTGGGCCTAACTCACTAGCACCCCCCCCCCCCCCCCTCAGTGCTAGGGGAGCCTTTGTCTATCCCAGAGGAGAGAGAGAAATTACGTAATGGTTGTCAGTGGGCGGTCCTTAGTAGTTCACGTTGGGCTCACTAGAGGGCCGGGTATAAAAAGGGAAGTCTAGCCATTTTTTCATCAGAACTCATTAGGCAGAGCGACTTCTCATTTCCCTTGCTAACTATATATATTCTTCTGACTGATGTGAACTTTCTCTACTACCTTACATTCTTATCTCTTCTTTTCCCTGCCTGTTTAACTTCCATGGTCCCGTTGGTGCAGAGCTAGTCAGCCAACGTATTATCGCTTGAGTTCTCACGAGATACTTGCCTATTAGATAGCCTATTTTGGAAGGGTTAACTTAGAATAGGATTGATTTATGTTTGTTGCACTTGTATATGCATTTCCCTGTGTGTTATTATTATTATTCCTGTTTTCTGCTGGTCTAGGTAATGCTAGACTGGGGTGAGGCTTTTCTGTGTTACGAGTTGTTGTTTGATGCAGTGGTTAAGCGATAAACCTGCATACTCGTTTCGGTTCAGTGAAGCCTAGGTTGTCTTCGCGGCTGACTGTGTTGAGTTAATAATTTACAGTGCGTGAGGGCAAGAGCCTAACCACCCTGTATTTTATTAACAGTTTGTTTTTACTTTGTCAAGGAGCCGGGAGAAAACCAGATACAAGGGATCTGGATTTCTCAAAGTGCACTTGTTAGTTTTAACGTAATACTTTAAACAGTTGTGAGGACTTCGCTAGGCTAAGAGCCGTTTTTGCTCAGTCACTGCTACCTTTTGCCCACAGTACCCCAGCTAGACTTTACTCGATTAGTAGATACAGAATAGTATTGAAGCTTTCCTTATGTATGATATTGTTTATGCACTATTGATTTCATGTGTTGCAAGCTTGGCTACTTTAGTGATTAGTGGCCCACGAGCACAATCCGAGTAGGCTATTGCCGTTGCATTTGCGGAGTACTTCTTTTTAATGTTTGCCATTTACTATTGCATATTCTTTTAATTATTCTTATGCCAATTTAAACCTTTAATAGTATTTAATTGCCAGTGTTTTTGCTTATTGAATTACTGTTCAAAATCCGATACATACTTCTTACGAGCATCCGAGAAGCATCTAACTTTTTTCAGAAGATTCCTTGCTCGATGCTTAAGGACTATTAATTAACGTAACGTAATAGTGCCGATCCGAAGTAGAGGGTGGAGGACTTCTTAAGTTCTTAGTCAAGGGTGGATTACTTCGGCTTCGGCCAACACTATTCTTTGGTGTTGTTGTTTCTTACTTCATTGTTTGATTGTTGACCAGACTAGATAATTCCTGTCTCTTTATTAGTCTGTTGTTGAACACTAGTACCGAGTTCTTGTATACCCCGTTATAGCAGATTGAACTCTGGAGGGTATTGGTGTTTTTTTGTTCGGCTGGCAGTACTCAGGGGTTGGGATCGTGTGTTTCCGTTGTGGCAGCGAGCCGTATTCGAGTCCTGATTGAGAGCCCTTGTGTACCCGAGTGCCAGTTCGTAACACTCCCTTGCGAGGATGGGCTCGTCTGGCACTTTTTGCAGTTCGACATCTAGGGCTCTCTTGAAGTTGTCTAACGAGATGTCCCTCATGTCTCTTACTCGCCGTGGGAGTTTGTTGAAGAGACGTGGGCCTCTGTGTGATAACCAGCCCTCTCGCAGAGAGCCCATAGCACCCCTGTTATTCATCCGGGGGATTTCGCATTCCCAGCCTCTCCTATCACTGAATTTCATGACTATCGGAGTATGTAGGTTTGGTACTAAACCCTCTGCGATTTTCCATGTGTATATTATTAGGTAACGTTCTCTTCTACGTTCCAGTGAGTACAGATTCAGTGCTCTTAAACGCTCCCAATAGTGTAGATGTTTTATCGAACTTATATGCGAAGTGAAATTTCTTTGTACACTCTCTACGTCATTTATTTCACCTGCTTTGTATGGGGATGTTAATACGCTACAGTATTCAAGCCGCGGTAGCACTAGAGATTTGAAGAGCGTTATCATAGGCAATTCACCGCATGTTTTAAAAGTACGCAGAATCCAACCCGTTAGACGTTTCGCAGCCGCCACTTTGACCTGGTTATGTACTTTGAAACACATATTTTCAGACATTAATACCCCAAGGTCTTTCACACTGTCTTTCCGTTCTATTATATGGTTAGATTCTGTTAAGTAATTTGTAATTTCTTTAACACCATTATTATCTCCGTACTGTATTAATTGGAATTTTTCCTCATTGAATTGCATGTTGTTTTCCCTGGTCCACTGGAACACTACATTCATGTCTTCCTGCAGTCGGCCCGTGTCCTCTTGTGTGTTTACTATCTTGCTTAATTTTGTGTCATCAGCAAAAGACGACACCGTACTGTGTCTGGTGTTGGTATCTATGTCGCAAATTAGTATGAGGAACAGAGGGGGCGTTAGCACTGTTCCTTGGGGCACTGAGCTTTTGACATCCGAAGGCTCAGAAGTGACTTGGTTTACTGCTACCGATTGTTTTCGGTTTACGAGGAAATTGTATATCCACCGTCCGATTTTCCCAGTTATACCTTTTGTTTTCAGTTTGTGGGCTATTATACCATGGTCACATTTATCAAATGCCTTAGCAAAATCGGTGTAAATGACATCCACGTTTTTCTTTTCTTCTAGCGCTTTAAGAATTTTGTCATAGTGTTCCAAAAGTTGTGAGAGACATGATCTTCCCGCTCTGAACCCATGTTGACCGGTGTTGTGTAGTTCATTTGCCTCCATGAATGTTGAAATTTTGCTTCGCAGGACTCGCTCGAAAACTTTAATGATGTGAGAGGTTAGAGCTACCGGGCGGTAGTTTTTTGGTAGTGCTTTACTCCCTCCTTTATGCAGTGGGGCAATTATTGCGTTTTTCAAGCTATCTGGTATGTCACCAGTGTCTAGACTCCTCCACATTATAGCCAGGGGTTTTGAGAGGTTTTCCTTACATTTTTTCATTAGGATCGAATTCCATGAGTCCGGGCCTGGTGCCGAGTGGGATGGCATGTTGGAAATGGCCTCTTCTATGTCTTTTGGACCGAAATCAATATCCAGCATCTGAGGGGTTTCCGTGGGGGAGGTTTCCATGAAAAATATATTTTGGTCTCTGATGACTTTTGTTTCATACACTGAATGCCATTTCATACTGCCTGCTTAAGAGTTCGCTCATTTCCTTTTTGTCCCCTGTGAAAGAGCCGTCCCCTTTGCTCAGTGGGCCGATGTTTGATGTTGTTTTAGCCTTTTGTTTGGCGTATGAAAAGAAGTATTTGGAATTTTACTTTATACCTGCAATAGCTTTCCTCTCCTCTTACATTTGTTGTAGTTCATATGATATTCTTAGCCTTTGTTCAATTTCCACAATTTCTCTATCTATTTCGACCTATTGCCTATCCTGTAGATTTTGATGTGTGCGTCTTTGTGTGAGTAATTTTCTTCTTCTGTACAGCCTCCTCCTTTCCCGATCTTGTTTGCTTCTTCTTTTTGTTTGTCTTGCAGGTATATGGTGGCTACAGATTTGGGTCATGGTTTCTGTTATTAAGACTAGACATTCTGCTGGTGTCAGGTTATCCATTAAATCTTCCCAGTCTATTTCCTCCATTTCTTGATTTACCTCTTCCCACCTAATGTTTTTGTTATTGAAGTTAAATTTACTGAAGGGGCCGGTTTTTGTTCTCGATTCTGAGGTTGTCTGTACACTTTCTAAGGTTGTTTTGATCTCAATTAATTTATGATCTGAGTATGTTGTGTCCGATATGTTAATGCTGTGTACTAGAGAGTCGTTGTTAGTGAAGACCAGGTCTAAGATATTGTTTTCCCGTGTGGGTTCAGCAATATGTTGGGTAAGACTAAAAAAATCACAAAGTTCAAAAAGCTCTCTCGTATTAGTATTGCTTCTCCGGTGTTATTTGCCACTAACTGGTTTTCTAGTTGTCTCCATTTAATGTTTGGTAGGTTAAAGTCTCCTAGCCATATAATATTTGGTGTTGGGTTCCCCAGGGTTTCCCTTCTGATTTTATTTTGTTGAGCTGGGTTTTGAATTCTTCTCGGGATGAGTCTGGAGGCCTGTATGTAACAATAACTGCTAAATTTAGGGATTCTATTTTAACTCCAAGTATTTCCACCACTTCATTACTGTTATTTAGGAATTCAGTACATATCAGTGAGTCATGTATGTACAAGGCTACACCTCCATGTGATCTATGCGTTCTGTCCGCCCTATGTAGGTTGTAACCAGGAATCCATACCTCACTATCTTCCTGATCTTTAATGTGAGTTTCTGTGAGAGCCGCAAATATAGCGTTTCCTTCTTCTAGCAGGCCCCTAATAAATGGTACTTTGTTCGTGGTTCTATTTTTAGGCCTTGGATATTTGCAAACAAGATTGGGGAGGGATTGTTTGGAATACTATGTGTACCTAATAGTCTTCGGGATGTATTGGCCACTCTTGGGAGGCCAGGAGGTGCTCGAGGTGTTCTATGTGCTCTTCCATCTCCCTCAGTCTCTTCATCTTCATCTGCCCTTTCCCTCCTTGCCTTTTTCCTCTGTCTCGTCCTCGCATAGCTAGAGAGTTTTTTGGGCTACCATTCGTGTTAGGTCTAGCATATCTCTAAGTCCCTTTAATATGAAAAGCTGGGCATTTCATATTGTAGCAGGTCTTGTTCTCAAGTGATGTCTTGCAAAGGGATGGGTGGTGGTATTTGCAGGTTTTACCAAATCTACATTTTCCATGACTGGTTATGTTGTTGCAAATTTTGGGATGAGCAAATCTACATGAATTCCCATTATATTCGCCCTTTTGACCAAAGTAGCACCTTCTTTCCAGATAATATCTGCACACTGGTGTAGACAACCTCAGTAGGTGTGGCTGGGGCTGCAAGGGGTTTTGTGGTGAGCTAAGTGTGGTTGTGGGTGATAGTGGGCTTGGTGTATGGGTGGGTGAGGCCTGCAGGGGGGTGGAGTTACGGGTCGGTTGTAGGTGGGCAGGTGGCAGTGGTGAGGGGGGAGACGATGTGGAAGGGGAGCCTGATATGGGGGCTTGTTGCATCCTACGTTCATCCTGCAATTTTATTTGATCAACAGCAGTAGGGTGGTCAATGGCCATAGATGGGATTAATGTGGGTGTTTTCTGGGTCTGGGGAGGTGTGGGGAGATGTGCGACAGGGTTTGTGTATATGTAGGGTGCGAAAGGTTGTTGTTCGGCAGGCGATGTGTGTTGATGTGCAGGAGGCAATGTGGGCATTATCATGGGAAGGTGTGCGTGTGTGGGTTGTGATATTTGTATGGGCCCTGAGGCCCCAATAGTTCCCCATTTTCTGTGAAAGGTAGCTATGTCTTGGCTATATTTCCGTCTATCTTGTACTTCTGTATTTTCTACAGTCTGTATGACTTGCCATGTGATATCGAAACAACTATCGCAGAAATGGAGGTTCTTCCCTCTTGTATTGTACGCCTCATTTATTGGTGTCAATCCTATGCAAATCCAGTGATATGGTTGCTTGCATATCCGACATGCGGTGCCTTCATGGATGTGTATATTCATCTTACAACTCGTACAGTTGTCTCTGGTAAACATTTTTGTTTGTTTTTTTTGTCTTTCCACCCGCCCTTACATGGGGGAGAGAGAGAGAGAGAGGGGGGGGGGGGGGGGGGCTTGGAGGACAAGGAGGTGTTTGTTACGCGGTTTGTGGGAGTGTGTGTGTGTGTGTGTGTGGGGGGGGGTTGGGGGGGGGGGGGGGGAGTGCCACTCATTTACCCTTGTTATGTTTAAACTTTAAGTAACTTTAAGTAACACTTTCAATATTATATTATGAAACAGAATTCTCACTGCCCTAACCACTTTTCCCGTTTTTGGTCGACTGTTTAGCGGAAAATACGGCACTCTAGGAAAATAACGAACTTTCCAGGCTACCTACAGTATATATAGTATCTATTATAATTTTCATATTTTACCTATCAACTTGATTCAACACTGCTCAGGTTCGAATTTTCACCACATTTGAGAGAAGAGAGAGAGAGAGAGGGGGGGGGGGGGTGGGGCTTGGAGGACAAGGAGGTGTTTGTTACGCGGTTTGTGGGGAGTGTGTGGGGGGGGGGGGGGGGGAGTGCCACTCGTTTACACTCGTTATGTTTAAACTTTAAGTAACTTTAAGTAACACTTTCAATAATTATCTTATGAAACAGAATTCTCACTGCCCTAACCACTTTTCCCGTTTTTGGTCGACTGTTTAACGGAATATACATATACGGCACTCTAGGAAAATAACGAACTTTCCAGGCTACCTATACCTGTATAATATAGTATTTATATAGTTATTATTATTATTATCTATTTTAATCGCATCACCCTCTCAAATAACCCCCGACCTCGCCCCCAATAAATGCCCTTCACATGTAAAACTTTCTTCCCCTCAATATAAAACATCGTCGAGCGACTCAAGTCCCACGACAAACATCTACCTTCCCACCAGGACCTCCAAAGGTAGAATAATCAACAGACCCATCAGATTTAGAGACAGTTATACAAAAACAACACCCCGTTCTGACACTAAAGACCCAAGCCACACAACACACACACCCCCTCCTTCTCACACACCTCCTTCACGCACCGTACCTAAACCGATCTTGCGCATTGCCTCACTATATTTCCCCAACCTACAACACCGCCCAAGAAAACCCCCAAAACCCCAGACTCATATACCCCCTTCATCCCCAGCTCCGTTTTCACGTGTTAATCCCTCCCCTTCGGTTAGTAACCCATTCACCACACTAAACAGACCTCCTGTCAGTCCCACACACCTCACTCCGACCCCCACGGGGGAAAACTACAAACCATTCATACGAAAGGTTAAAGTAAAAACCCCCACAGGACGCTTAGCCCGTCCACAACGCCCACATCAAGCCCGGGCAACCGCCCTCCACAACACAGAGGACACATTCCTACAGGTATACATTGACCTGCAAAAGAAACCTGACCCTCGCTCTCTTGCTTGGTGGGACCTTCTAAATACCCTAAAAATGACCCACCATGACTATGCTTCTTTTTACTTCACCCTTGGGGCTCGGGGACGAGCCTACAATGAAGGAGAGGGAAGTAAAATGCCCCAGAACGAGAAGCCCACCACAGAAGCCACGAGCGAACACCACACAGAAACACCCGAAAGAAAGGTCCACAGAACGAAAGGACCAGCTGACCGAGCCAACCAGTTCAGACAGGCCCAAGCCCGCAGGGCTAAGCAGCTCCAGACCACACCTGCCTACCCCTTCTAAACACTGACCTTTCCCACACCTCACATACACTACCCCTCGTGTCCTACACCTCTACCTACATGATGACGAACATAAATACACCTTAAAAGTTAATACACCCATGCCCTGTCCCTAAATTAAGATGTCAATATCAACATACCCTAAAATACCTTGTCTTGCCAGACTAAGTTTCTGAAGACCAATCGCCCCATAAATCTATGTATGTTCTTCCATCCGAGAAGTAAAATGTTCACCCCGTAAAATACCTTGTCTTGCCAGACTAAGTTTCTGAAGACCAACCACCCCCATAAATCTATGTATGTTCTCCCATCCGAGAAATAATATGTTCACCCCTTAAAATACCTTGTCTTGCCAGACTAAGTTTCTGAAGACCAACCGCCCCCATAAATCTATGTATGTTCTTCCATCCGAGAAGTAGTATGTTAAAATAACCCCATGTCCTAATTGATAAGAAACTAAGATACCCACGGGTACACCAGTGTATATAGAACCATTGCTCCCGTAAGACCTAGACAGCCATGACTGAAAATGCTAGCCACCATGCTAACTAAATGCTTACCCCAACCAGAGATTGTATAGATAACCTTTTTTTTTCATTGTCTATCATAGTATCACGAAACAATAACGAAGTACCCCTACGAACTGCCGCTTTTCTTTGGTCTATATTTCATAGAAAACGCAGTTCCCAGGGACAGCTGGATCAGGAAGAAATCGTGTCACAATAATAGTGTCCATAACCCCTCGTATTGACGAGTAATAATACACCATGTTTTTCTCTACTTTTATCCACAGTCAAGCACACACCTACAGTTAACCTCCCCTTCCCCACAGCCCACAGTCCACATGATCCTATCTTTTCCAGACTCATATACCACCCCGTATTTGCTCATCCCCCGGTAGCATTTGGCTAACGTACTTTCACTGTTCTGTCCCCCCCAAACTCCAATATCAACTGTAGCCTAATGCCACCCCCACACCCGGAGACCTTAGGGTCAAACTTCCACGTAGCCCCCTGAACTCTCTCCCTCTCATTAACACCCCGCGCTCCTCGACTTTTTTCCGACCTAGCCTCTCCCTCATACCTCTTGAAGATCCTTGATTTTTCCGTTGCTAACGCTCTCCAACCTTTTATATATATACTCCTATCCAGTCTACCGTCCCTTAGTAGGCCGGAACAACATTAGAACTTTACTAACCCCTTGCATGCCATCTATTCCCTTACAACCCATTCACAACCCTGCACCCAATGATCGTCAGTGTGAGGCTAGCCGCCTCGCCAGTGACTAACTTCTATTGCCATACTTCCAGATAAATGTGGCAGAGTTAGCAACCCAGTCTCCACCACATCCAGCAAACCATACAATTAACAACCAACCGATTAAAACCAGCTAGCCAAGGCACCTTCGGTTTTGGTATTAAGAACACCCACATCTGTCTCATAAACAGAGGGTTATTACAAACACTTGTGATATGGCAAGCCCCTAGCCACAGCCGCCGGACGACCATCCCAGAGAGAGGGCGCCCAACTACCCCTTTTTACCCACCCAAGGAGGGAGACCCCCACCCCTGCGGAGGTATACCTGACCCCTGTTTTGACTTCCGGGTCATTGCCAGGTAGCACAGGAATTCTTCCTATCAATGAACTAACCATGCATGACTAACCCCTTTACTAACCTCTATTAACCCACAATAACCCATTCACCTTTCTTGCATACTCGGATAATCAAAGTAGCACCTCAGCTATACCATAGAATGAAGACCGAGCAATATAAGAGAGACGCCCCTATCACAGCTGTCCCAGTCCTCCCCGCAAAATAGATCCAGTCTCCCTCCCCTCAATACTTCCAGTATAGCCAAAATAGTACCTCTTACTAAGGCTCAGTTATATCACATTATGAAGGCTCCCTATAGCCATGTGCCACAACAGTAATCACCACCTTACCTAGTCCCCGTATCTATTGAGAACTCAGATAAGTCCATAAGACTCGAGATCCCTATGGCCTACAGGGTCCAAAAACCGAGCCTATAAACCCAGCTCCAGCCCCCAGTAAAATCAGTTGAAAGATAGACACCGACCCAGGTTGTTGTTGTTGTTGTTGTTCCCCAAGCTGCCTGGCCGAACAGCCCCAAGGCCCCAAGCAATTCCAAGGCCATAACCGAGCGCCCCCACAGAACCCTCCCTGCCGACCACAATAAAGCCTGGGTGACCGAAGCCACTCCATGACCAACCCAGGTTGGTCACCAGAGTTAACCTCGAGCTCTATCCTTGTTGGTTGCTGAAGAATTGAGTTCCAGAGCTGACAGACTCCGTGGCAGATTTGGATAGAAGGACCTGTCCACGTACTTGAGAACTTCCTACATATGGACCACCTGGACAGCCGCGGAACCAGTCGTTAGCCCCCAACATCACGGACGCAAGATAACCAGGACCAAACCAATCAAATACCACCCAAGATTCACTCTATCAGTACTACATTGTTACAGTGCTATTTAGAGATTCACTTATTACTATTTCTACGAAGTGGCTATATCTTTGCCCAGTGTAATTCATATATAACCATTCCAGTTGGGAAGTGTTAAGCGTATCAGTGTTTATTAATTAACAGGCGACATTAACTCTCGTAATTACCTTTATCCAGATATTATTACATAGAAGTAAAACCCTAGTGATATCTAACGTTCGCCCACTGATTTGTGTTCTACGTATTTCTGCCATAAGAATATAAAACTTAGATCAGTACCCCCTGAGGTTACTAGAATTCCCGTGCTCTGAAATACGCGTGTCTAATCTAGTCTATGAACTATTGCTTGTGCACCAGAGCTACCAATAATAAATCTAACAGTGACTATGAATCTATAAGTAACATTGATGGTCTCCAGTATATCAACCTGTTAAATAAGCCAGTGATCAGAAGATTAATACCTGAACGTTGGAAGTGGGAGACTAGGCTCCATCCAGATCCACTTATGCTAGTGTTGTTCATTTCTATCATATTGTCTTGCACGAGTATTCAGCAGTGGTATATCAATAAACGTGATCGTGTGTCTTGTTACCGTGTGTTTCTTTTGTGTTCTCTATTCCTCATACCTTGTTTTGTGCATGCAGCCTTCTATACCCAGTCAGTTAGAACTTACATTACCCAAGTTAATCCTGTAGAAAAGCAGGGCATAACAGATGGAATGGCTTATGAGAGTGCTAAATCATCCTAAATGTGCATTTAAGATCCACAAATACATACATTCATATTGTGACTGCATTCTGCCGCTACCATCGTCATCAAAAAATATTTTAATGTTGTCTTTATTTACCATCACCATCTTTGACATCTATGGAATATCATTGAGTGAGATTTACTCAATAATGCACAGGCCAGGGTTACCAAGGCTACATCTAACTGCTAAATTTTTGCAGAAGAACCGTTAAATGACAACACTGACCCTCTACCGTAATTCACTCACTCCGTCCCTCGGCCTCCCACATATCAATTTATATTGTAATTGCAACGTAGGTGATGAGGAGTATTTCCAAGCTGAAATAGTCATCTGGCTTTTGCGAAATTAACATAATTATGACTTAGGTACCTAAGTATTGATTAACAACGAGTTATTCAACATATTGTATTAATGATAAAAACAATTGAATAATAATAGTATATATTTCAGAGACCCTTGGCGACCCATTCAAAATGGCTTGCGACCCTGAGGTTAAGAACCATTGCTCTAAAAGAAGCCTCATGCCTAAACACTCCTAGTAAATGAAGCGAGGATAACAAAACACTAAAACAAATCACGTGGAAGCCTCGCCTTATCACAACAAGGTCATCCTCATAAATTTTGCCAATGCACCCACGGGACAACTTCTAGGGCGAGTGGGAAAGGTGTACACAGCCTGGCTAATCTATAATACTACCCTAACTTCAGCACAAGTATGTACAAATGAGAAAAAGACTCACAAGCCGGAGGTAGGAGACGAACGAAGCGAGGCTGGGCACACCTCCAATGGAAATCAAGGACCCCAATGGAAATTCAAGGACCCCAATGGAAATACGCCTAACGGCCTTATTGGGCTATCCTTATACCGCATTTTCCTTTACCATCATTATCTCCGATAGACTGGAAATGGTGTCGTATTTCACACCCAAATGCCATAAAGGGGTGTCCAATATCAAGCCAACTCAACCCTGCTCCTCCACAGGGTTGAGTATTACCGCATTTTCTTTTACCATCACTATCTCCGATAGACTGGAAATGGTGTCGTATTTCACACCCAAATGCCATAAAAGGGTGTCCAATATCAAGCCAACTCAACCCTGCTCCTCCACAGGGTTGAGTAAGTAAACAACTGGTTAAAGTCAAGCCGATTCGGGCTTTAAGTATATATCTGTAAGCAAGTCATCATATTTCATTGGCGAGTGTTAAAAAATTCTATCAATCTAAATGTAGTCTTAAATTAGCCCAAACATACGCCAACATAAAGATATTCACGATCATTCTAAATTGGGCTTTTGTGTATTTCCTCTTTAACAAGTAAGTGTTTATACATATAAGAGTGTGCAAACTATAAATATGTTCTAATGTGTAAACTAAGAACCCCAAATATACGAAGCGTTTGTTGACGTTCTTAAAACAAAACAAAAGAACAACAGCTTGCGTACGCCTATACGATATCGGGAAAGTAATCCTTCTTTATTAAACCCTCTAAGTAGCATATTATCATTTATTATGTAAATGTTTGTTAAACTAATGGAACTGAAATTGTGTACTTCGACTTCCAAACCAATCTGATGATCTCTGAACTTTGAAATAATTGTAATAGTTTCGAAATCTGACCTTGTTCATTATAACGGAATGAAGGTTCTTGGTACGATGTTGCCAATGTAGCTGCTAGCGCTAAATCCAGCGAATCACTTACATCACTTCCATCTAGCGACATCAAGATGTGATGAATTCTAGCGATATTCAAGTTAGTTTCCCTATTTTAAGGAATTGGAGAGATATTTCGATTGTTAAAGATTATTCTAGATACTTCAACATATGTTTTCTAGTGACATACAAGTTTTTAGTGTCTGGTGACTATCTAGCGATTTGTGAATGCTATTCTAGCATACATTTGTGATTTAGTTTATCTTGCATTTTTGTCTAAATTTGCCCTATTTCTCCAGAAGACTTCCTACATGGTATAATGTATTGTTCTAGTGATAATTAAATATTATATAGGGCTATTTTAAGTTGGCTGATGAATATGAAACAGTAATATGCTGGACGATGAGAACACTGTATGTAAACATGTCTCGGATATCACTGATAATTTTTGGCATTTTCTGCCAAAAGCCCAATGGCTTATCAGTGGTGGTAACACAAAATGCAGCAATACTATGTGGTACCAACTCTGTAAATTGCTAACTGAATAAATATTATTATTATTATTATTATTATTATTATTATTAATCTCACCACCACACCCCCAATGAAATTAATTAAAGTATATATGATCCACCGGGATTCGAACCCGGGTTATCACACACATATTTTTGCCACCTTAACCATTATACCACCAGGACGGTTAAAGGTTTATGCACACGCCTACGACTTATTATCCATTCTCGAATACTGGATATTAATCTAATCATGTTCATATTCCCAACCGCACTATGGTAGCCTACTGTTTAAGTGAGAGGAAAGAATATTCATGGGGCACAGATCATATAGACCGGCCTCTCGAAGAAATATCCCTAAACCTACTAATAATATTATTTATATTAATCTCACCACCACACCCCCAATGAAATTAATTAAAGTATATATGATCCACCGGGATTCGAACCCGGGTTATCACACACATATTTTTGCCACCTTAACCATTACACCACCAACTCTGATCCCCACGACGCCTAGGAGTAGGACACAAGAGCCAAGATAAGGGCTTGGGACACGCAAGGACAACAGCAGACGCATGAGAAGCGCACTCTGCCAGATCAAGTTTGATATTTTAATTTTTTTAATTTTTACTATTTTTTTCAGTAGTGGTAGGCTACCCACATCATTACTGTATATGGACGAGTCCGTGAGTGTTTTTGAGCGTTCGCTCACAAAGATTTGGCAATCTTGATATTTTACTCTCCTAGGCGGGTCGTTTGAATGGCGAGCCAGAGGTTCAAAGATTGTCCATAACATTTGTAAGGCTCATCGTCAATGATGGAGGGGTGTCACGGGTCAGACCGTGACTGTGATTATATACTATAGGGTTAGCTATATTTCTCGAGCGCGGGAAAAATTGGGGAGGCGGGAACAGCTGTAGAGAAAGGGAGAGAAGAGGGGTGGAGGCACAGGCATAGGCCTGTGTACCGCTAGGCACCTCGCGTACATGTGTGCGTGTGTGCGTTCTTGCTTGTGAGCGTGGGTAGGCCGCCGTTACGCGTACATGTGTGTGCGTTCATGTTGTAGGCGTGGTCATAGGGAGTGTCCAGTCTATTCATTGGCACCAAATTCAAAATGTGATGGGGGAGGGGAAAACCGAGGTTATAAAGGGGGCAGGAATGCCCAGGACAGGCCTTATTCTCCTCCTGCCCGACCCCAACGAGATAGTCCAATTTTGTTGTGCCCGCGATGAATGGGTCGGCAGGGCTGCGAGGGCACCTCGTGCCCTAATTCAACCATAATCAGGTGAGTCCAATTCAGTTAGACAAGTGTCAACGTTGATTGAGATATCCAGAGTGATGTGTGGTGGTGAGAGTGATGTGTGGTGGTGTGCTTGTGTGCGTTGGCCAGTCACCAGGACTGAGCCAGACCGTACACATGGCCAAGGTTGTGACGCCGACCGAATTAGCTTAATGCTATGGCCGAGAATGGCAGGTGTAAGCATGACCCCACAGAGGGCTTGCTAAAGGCTAGGGATGCCCAGGGCGACATTGTTCTCCTGCGGCGATATCCCACTGATTTAGCTATGCACGTGGCCAGGGGTGTGTGTGGATGTGTGCGGGTGTGGTGAGTGACGCCGTAGCATCTTAACCCCACAGAGGGTGAGGTTACCGCTAGAGGATAGTCGGCTTGAAGGGCTTGTCGTACTGCCCGTTTTGAGGACCCTTTGATTAGGCAACTCTCATTAGTCTAGCGAGTCACGTGTGTGTGGATGTGTGCGGATGTGTGAGTGACGCCGTAGCATCTTGACCCCACAGAGGGTGATGGTTAACGCTAGAGGAGTGTCGGCTTGAAGGACTTGTCGCACTGCCGTTTTGAGACCCTTTAATTAGGCAACTCTCATTAGTCTAGCGAGTCACGTAACTGAGGAGGTGAGAGAGAGAGAGAATGATGAGTGTGATTGACGGGTACTGTGAGTGTGGGAAAATCTCGTGCCTATTCGATCATGCGGTCATTTGCTGGGCGACGATATCACAGTAGACTAAAGGGTTGGTTGATGTGAGATTTCGTGTGACAAGCAGTAATCAGTATAATGATTTGGGGTAATCTTAGGGGTAGTTATAATACTGGGTAATTGTATTTAGGTAAGTGGATTAGATAAGTGGGTTAGATTGAGTGGCTGAGTGTGTGAATGAAATTGTCTCTTTGATTAATGCAATTTCAGTGTCGCTATTCAATAAAACCATTTTAGTAGGAATGTTTGTTTCTTTAATTCTTACTAACTTTAAGAATATAATTATTATCAATATATACCTATCATTACAATAAATCCGTGTACTCTATTATCCCGCAAGCTGGGAACTGCAATTTTCTTTTCAAATATATTACTGCATCGAGTCAGTATAGATATAAATGTATAGCATGTTCTGGGACTTTAGTTGCCATAATTTCACAAGGGATATTTGTCTATTTTTGATCTAAAGTAACGACACTATCAAGTATAGGTTTATTTCCTAGATAATGGGCAAGTGTTACAGTAACCTATTAGTCTTATGATCTATTACAATTGGCGATCTGGACAGGATTACTATTACAATTGGCACCGGGCATGATCAATTACAAGTGGCGACCGTGATACAGGACCAGTTTCTGATTTAGATGTACCGGATAATGAAGGATTTGTTGTATAATTGTGTTCATACAAAAGTAGCCCCACGCGGGAATTTTTTTTTTTCTTTCCCCTCGTGGTCAAGTCACATCCTGGGAGCGTCGGTGAACCTCCTTGTGTAAACAAGTGAATTCCTTTCCCCATCGCTCGCGCGCCCCACATTGTTTCATAATATTTAGTTCTACGATTCGCTTTGAGAAGTAATTGTGTCCGATAATTTTTGTTTGCTTGTCTATAATTGATCTCTGTTGATTTTTTGTTGTGATTGTCGCTGTGATTTTATGCCATGTGAATAGTTTCCTTTAATTTCGTTCGTCATACGCAAGTGCTGTGATCGATCGTTTAAGGATAGAGGGAAGTGTTGTAATCCGATTGAGTCGTTGTTGTTTCTCTTATTCCGGTGTCATAAATCTTAGGCAGTAGGTGTTATGTGGAATAGTTTCCTTTAAATTCGTTCATCATACGCAAGTGCTGTGATCGATCGTTTAAGGATAGAGGGAAGTGTTTGTAATCCGGCCGAGTCGTTGTTGTTTCTCTTATTCCGGGATCATAAATCTAGACAGTTTCAGTTATATGGGTCAGTTGTGTGTCGGGCAGGATTTGTTTTTGTTTTTTTGCTTTGATTGTTCTATTCCTCTCTTAAAAATCTGTTGTTCCTTGTCAAGGACAAGAGGGAGAGGGAGGGACGAGCATTTGGATAGGACGAATACTAAATAAGTGAGGGATTGCGTAGCAGCAAGGGTTGGGATAGAAAGGGAAGACCATAGGAAAAGTTAGAGGAGACAGAGAGAGAGCGTCAGAGGAGGCTAGATGCTGTTTAAACTTGGGAAAAGTGTGGGATGTGTGTGGTGGTGCCAGATGTCGCCAGGGGCGCGGCTTAGGCTCGCGGAGAGTCTGGGTGCTGTGGTGAATAGCAACAGTGCATATTGCTAGCCAGCATCAGGTGAAAACTCGGGAAGGCCATCGTTGAATGAGGTCTGGGGCGTAAGTCGGGTTAAATAGTGGGGAGACTGATGATAGAGGGAGTCAACAATAAGTAGCGTGATATATAATACGGGAGGGGAGGGGATGAAATGTTGTTTGTTCGCTTTTATTCTGCCGCTTCCAAATTTTATACAGGTACTGAGTCAGCCAGGCGTTCGTCGGGAGATTGGAGAACCCACGGCAGGAATCCTGGCCCTCAAGAAACGACGCCCAAGGATCCCTCATCAAGTCAAAACAAATGTTTATACCCAGCAGTCCATAGAGTTGAGCCGATTTTTTTGTTTACACTGTTTCTTCACATACCTCATTTAAACCGCGTCTCACAACATCTCTTTTTACATGACATTAGCTGAGCTTAATTGTGTGTTCATTGTAAATGAGTGGGCAAAGCCACTAGTTTTCACTGTAAAAATAAGTGGGTTAACCACAGGTTTATGTCGCTGGCCGTGAATGAGACCTCAGGAGTTTTCCCCTTTCAGTAGAAATTTTAACGTAAATGCAAAGGGGTTTTTCTACTCAAGGGCGATCATTTAATGCACCAGCGACAGGTTAGACTCACACCACAGTATGGAAGACACCCTGAATGACACCTGAGTGATTTTAGCAGAGCAAAATCAATGTTAGTAGGGGGGAATGTCACGGGTCAGACCGTGACTGTGATTATATACTATAGGGTTAGCTATATTTCTCGAGCGCGGGAAAAATTGGGGAGGCGGGAACAGCTGTAGAGAAAGGGAGAGAAGAGGGGTGGAGGCACAGGCATAGGCCTGTGTACCGCTAGGCACCTCGCGTACATGTGTGCGTGTGTGTGCGTTCTTGCTTGTGAGCGTGGGTAGGCCGCCGTTACGCGTACATGTGTGTGTGCGTTCATGTTGTAGGCGTGGTCATAGGGAGTGTCCAGTCTTTTCATTGGCACCAAATTCAAAATGTGATGGGGGAGGGGAAAACCGAGGTTATAAAGGGGGCAGGAATGCCCAGGACAGGCCTTATTCTCCTCCTGCCCGACCCCAACGAGATAGTCCAATTTTGTTGTGCCCGCGATGAATGGGTCGGCAGGGCTGCGAGGGCACCTCGTGCCCTAATTCAAACCATAATCAGGTGAGTCCAATTCAGTTAGACAAGTGTCAACGTTGATTGAGATATCCAGAGTGATGTGTGGTGGTGAGAGTGATGTGTGGTGGTGTGCTTGTGTGCGTTGGCCAGTCACCAGGACTGAGCCAGACCGTACACATGGCCAAGGTTGTGACGCCGACCGAATTAGCTTAATGCTATGGCCGAGAATGGCAGGTGTAAGCATGACCCCACAGAGGGCTTGCTAAAGGCTAGGGATGCCCAGGGCGACATTGTTCTCCTGCGGCGATATCCCACTGATTTAGCTATGCACGTGGCCAGGGGTGTGTGTGGATGTGTGCGGGTGTGGTGAGTGACGCCGTAGCATCTTAACCCCACAGAGGGTGAGGTTACCGCTAGAGGATAGTCGGCTTGAAGGGCTTGTCGTACTGCCCGTTTTGAGACCCTTTGATTAGGCAACTCTCATTAGTCTAGCGAGTCACGTGTGTGTGGATGTGTGCGGATGTGTGAGTGACGCCGTAGCATCTTGACCCCACAGAGGGTGATGGTTAACGCTAGAGGAGTGTCGGCTTGAAGGACTTGTCGCACTGCCGTTTTGAGACCCTTTAATTAGGCAACTCTCATTAGTCTAGCGAGTCACGTAACTGAGGAGGTGAGAGAGAGAGAAATGATGAGTGTGATTGACGGGTACTGTGAGTGTGGGAAAATCTCGTGCCTATTCGATCATGCGGTCATTTGCTGGGCGACGATATCACAGTAGACTAAAGGGTTGGTTGATGTGAGATTTCGTGTGACAAGCAGTAATCAGTATAATGATTTGGGGTAATCTTAGGGGTAGTTATAATACTGGGTAATTGTATTTAGGTAAGTGGATTAGATAAGTGGGTTAGATTGAGTGGCTGAGTGTGTGAATGAAATTGTCTCTTTGATTAATGCAATTTCAGTGTCGCTATTCAATAAAACCATTTTAGTAGGAATGTTTGTTTCTTTAATTCTTACTAACTTTAAGAATATAATTATTATCAATATATACCTATCATTACAATAAATCCGTGTACTCTATTATCCCGCAAGCTGGGAACTGCAATTTTCTTTTCAAATATATTACTGCATCGAGTCAGTATAGATATAAATGTATAGCATGTTCTGGGACTTTTGTTGCCATAATTTCACAAGGGATATTTGTCTATTTTTGATCTAAAGTAACGACACTATCAAGTATAGGTTTATTTCCTAGATAATGGGCAAGTGTTACAGTAACCTATTAGTCTTATGATCTATTACAATTGGCGATCTGGACAGGATTACTATTACAATTGGCACCGGGCATGATCTATTACAAGGGGCCACTAATAAATAAACAGTTTATGCCTGATATCATCAATCCTCTTCTTGGACAAACCTCCAGCATCTACTAAGGCTACTATGTCAAGCAACAATGTTTGCAATCTCTGCAAATAGGCAAGTCTCAAAACTTCATTAATAATAGCTCCTGACCAACTGCAAAATTCCCAAACACGGTCTCTAAAATAGATACAACCTCCGTGGCCGAAATAGAGTTAAGGAGACAGCTAGCGGGGCTGTCTTACTTGAGCTGCATTTTGTGTTACCACCACTGATAAGCCATTCGGCTTTTGGCAGAAAATGCCAAAAATTGTCAGTGATATCCGAGACATGTTTACATACAGTGTTCTCATCGTCCAGCATATTACTGCTTCATATTCATCAGCCAACTTAAAATAGCCCTATATGATATTTAATTATCACTAGAACAATACACTATACCATGTAGGAAGTCTTCTGGAGAAATAGGGCAAATTTAGAACAAAAATTGCAAGATAAACTAAAGCACAAATGTATGCTAGAATAACATTGACAAATCGCTAGATAGTCACCAGCCACTAAAAACTTGTATGTCACTAGAAAACATATGTTGAAGTATCTAGAATAATCTTTAACAATCGAAACATCTCTCCAATTCCTTAAAATAGGGAAACTAACTTGAATATCGCTAGAATTCATCACATCTTGATGTCGCTAGATGGAAGTGATGGAAGTGATTCGCTGGATTTAGCGGTAGCAGCTACATTGGCAACATCGTACCAAGAACCTTCATTCCGTTATAATGAACAAGGTCAGATTTCGAAACTATTACAATTATTTCAAAGTTCAGAGATCATCAGATTGGTTTGGAAGTCGAAGTACACAACTTCAGTTCCATTAGTTTAAAAAATATTTACATAATAAATTAACTCACCTGGTAGGGCCGCCAATCGGTAGCGCATGACAGGCCAAGGATTAGGCAGCCCAGGAGATAGCATGACACGCCAGTCAGATGCAACATTTGAATGTACTGGGGATGCTTGTCTATGGGGTGACTGGTAGTGTGTGTCGGACCAATAATATGATGGGGTAGTTTATCAGGGGTTGAGATGTTGCTAAAAAATGGGAAAGGGGATTTTATGGGTTGAAGAGTGAGTTGTGGAGGTGTTGGGTCAATTTAGATTTGAATTGAGCAAGGGAGGGGGAATTAACTATTTGAGTTCCACTGATGGATTATACGACAGGAGAAAAACCTTTTTCTTGCTTCGGTTTCTGTGTGGGGAACAAATATCTTGTATTTATGACCTCTTACTCCTTGGTGGGGTGACATAGTGAACAGGTCATGGGGTTTAATGGGCGAGAGATTAAGGAATATTTTGTAACACTGAATAAGGTCGATCCTCAACAATCTACCTTTAATTGAAAACAGGTTTAAGGTAGAGAGACGATCATGATAAGTGAGACTTGAGTGGTTGGTTACTTGTTTTGACCATCGGCGTTGAACAGACTCTAGAAGATTAAGATCGCCTTGAAATCCAGTATTCCAAACAGGAGAAGCAAAGTCAAGCAAGGGTCTGATGTTGGAGATGAGGAGGGAGATCATAAAGGAAGGTGACTGGCATATGGTAGATTTTAGTAGGTTTGTAGCTACTCCTCCAGCTTTAGCCACAGTTTCTCGAATGTGTGAATGGAATCTTAATTTAGTGTCTATGGTAACCCCTAGGTCTTTGTGTGAAGATACTGTACTTAAAACATTTCCATCTAGATGATAGATAGCATTGTTTTGTAGCGCGAGTCCACGCTTAAATCGGAGATGGACACACTTGTTGGGTGCGAACTTTAGACCCCAAGAGGAGGCGGTAGATGCTAGAATGTTGATATTTTGTTGGAGATCTTGAGAGCTTGATTGTGGTGACTTGCTTGGATGCTGGATGTAGAGTTTGAGGTCGTCAGCAAACAACTTGTAGTAACAGGTGAGGAGGGCTCCAAGGTAATTAACAAATAGGAGAAACAACAGTGGTCCAAGGACTGAATCCTGTGGAACACCACTTGTAACAGGTAGGGCTCTGCTATGGATGCCACTGATGGACACACTCATCGTTCGGCTGGTAAGGAAACTCTTAACCTAAGAAGTGCGCATGGGGGTAATTAGTCACCTCTGCCTGTGCTGACGTATTTGAGCTGTTTCCATCACTAAAATATTAATTTTACCATATATAGCATTAATACTTATCCATACGCGCCTATTATGGGTTGATTATAAAGGTATTAACCTGAAACAACAATAAAACGAGTGCAAACAGCGTTTGGATGGTCAAAATCGGAGATACAGGCCGCGAGTTATAATGTATGGGTGAGGCAACCTGCTTTCCCGCCAATTTCCCCCAAGGCCACTGAGACACAGTCAATCGATACTCTCTCTCTCTCTCTTGCACTCGCTTGCTAACAGTGATGTCAATGCCCTGGTTGCAACTCGCTAATGTTAGCACGAAAATATACCTCAGAATAAGGGAATAACAGGGAAAATAGGTGATAAGTGAAGGAGGGGAGGAAAGTGGGGAAGGAGGGGAGGTAGAGGAGTGATATTTTGCATGGCCCAGGGGCATTTTTTTTGGTTTTTTTTTTCGATGTTTAAAGTTGATTTTTTTTTTCTCTGACTCTTAAGAGTCTTCCCGCAGTCCGCCGGGGGAACTCTTAAGAGTCTTCCCTCAGTTCCCGGGTTAATCCACAAAAACAAATTACCTGAGATGCCGATGGAGGACAGCTTGGTCAGTAGGATCATGTGATGAACTCTGTCAAAGGCTTTGACAAAGTAAAAAAGGATCAGATCAACAGTGAGACCCGAGTCATACCATTTTGTGATTTTGTTATATGAGAAGCATTACTTTCCCGATATCGTATAAACGTACGCAAGCTGTTGTTCTTTTGTTTTGTTTTAAGAACGTCAACAAACGCTTCGTATATTTGGGTTTGGTGAATCTTTTGGGGTTCTTAGTTATACATTAGAACATATTTATATTTTGCACACTCTCATAAGTATAAACACTTACTTGTTAAAGAGGAAATACACCAAAGCCCAATTTCGAATGATCGTGAATAACTTTACTTTGGCGTATGTTTGGGTTAATTTAAGACTACATTTAGATAGATAGATTTTTTTAACACTTGCCAATGAAATATGATGGCTTGCTTACAGATATATACGTAAAGCCCGAATCGGATTGACTTAAACCCAGTTGTTCACTTCCTCAAGCCTGTGTAGGAGCAGGGTTGAGTTGGCTTGATATTGGACACCCTTTTATGGCATTTGGGTGTGAAATACGGCACCATTTCCAGTCTATCGGAGATAATGATGGTAAAGGAAAATGCGGCTTACGTTATCTTACCTGGTGGGGCCACCCGATCCGGCATCCAGCCAAAATTCTGACCAGAGGGAGGGGTGTGGCCCAAAACAATAGTCGGGTACGCCAGTCAAACGTGCTAATTAACCCGGTAAGCGCGAGCTGTATGTAGTACTAGTAGAGATGGAACGAATATCAATTTTCACTATTTGCGAATACGAATACGATTTTTTTTTGGTAAAATTTGCGAATACGAATAGCGAATAGCGAATATTTCAATCTTTCTTGAAGGATGAAATTGTCATCCTTCAAGAACTGGTAATTCTTTTTATATCACCAACAAACTTTAATTAAATTACTATGAAATTAATTACCGGAAGCCAATGACGATGTGAATGTGTAAAGCTGCGTTACCACCACTGATTAGCCATTGGGCTTTTGGCAGAAAATGCCAAAAATTATCAGTGATATCCGAGACATGTTTACATACAGTATTCTCATCGTCCAGCATATTTGTTTCATAATCATCAGTCAACTTAAAATAGCCCTGTATAATATTTAATTATCACTAGAACAATACACTATATCATGTAGGAAGTCTTCTGGAGAAATAGGGCAAATTTATTAACCCGTTGAGACCCAGCGTCGCATGTGTTGCGTCGGCAGTCTTTGATCACCAACTCCCAGCGACGCATCACGTGCGTCCGACATATAAAAAACACTTACGTGGCTCGTAAGGTAGGAAATGGCGGGAGAATAGGAGGGGGAGGTACCGTAGTGTGTGGGGGAGCCGGGCCAGTAGGTGTGAGCGGGCCGAGACAGCCGCGCGCGGCTGGTGGTGGTGGGCTTAGTGGGGATAGTTTACACCCCTAGTTTACCGCCACTTTGAACCTTCATTACTCCGGTCGTATGGGAGCTAGAGGCTTGAGATTTATGTGAGATACTCCTTAGGATGTATGCCGTACAATGCCATACTCAGTTTTTACCCTAGTGCTCCCGGGCGGGTGGTCATGCGGGGGAGACGAACTATTGAAACCCCCCCCCCCGCCCCCCAAATGACCGAAATGATTTTTTTTTTTATTTGTGTGTTCATTTCTCACCATTCTCTTCCATTTTGGCTCAACACATTTTTTTGAAGCTCCCCCCCCCCAACCCCCCACCGGCCCCCCCCCCAAAAAAAAAATGTCAGAGGTGATTTTTTTTTTTTTTTTTTCATTTCTCATCCTTGTCTTCCATTTTAGCAAACAAAAAAAATAAGTGAAAATGGCTTGGGACTGGGGTGAACAAAATATTATAACTAGCCGGGGCTCAACGGGTTAAACAATGCATGATAAACTAAAGCACAAATGTATGCTAGAATAGCATTGACAAATCGCTAGATAGTCACCAGACACTAAAAACTTGTATGTCACTAGAAAACATATATTGAAGTATCTAGAATAATCTTTAACAATCGAAAAATCTCTACAATTCCTTAAAAAATAGGGAACATAACTTGAATATCGCTAGAATTCATCACATCTTGATGTCGCTAGATGGAAGTGATGGAAGTGATTCGCTGGATCTAGCGGTAGCCGGTACATTGGCAACATTGTACCAAGACCATTTATTCCGTTATAATGAACAATGTCAGATTTCGGAACTATTACAATTATTTCAAAGTTTAGAGATCATCAGATTGCTTTGGAAGTCGATGTACACAATTTCAGTTCCATTAGTTTAAAAAACATTCACATACTATGGTACTTAGCGGGTTTAACCCTTAACTGTCGGCGCGCAACATATGTCGAGTGAAATAAATTTGGACTATGTGGCGGTGCACGACAGCTGTCGAGTGCCATTTTCAGCACGTAATGTTGCTGAGAGAGAGAGCTGAGCGGTGGGACGAGCGTAGTAACCTTATGACTGCTCCCCACGACCACCGTGGACCTACTGAACTGTATCCCACACTTCTCCCCCCTTTCTCACTCGCTACACAGGGAATTATGTACGGAAATTACCTTATTTTAGGGTTTTTGCACTCGTGTTGCACGATCGTTGCAAGAGAACCAGCGGTCGTACAAGGATGGTTCGGGTGTCATTGGAAAGCTCTGTTTACGCCCTTTCAGGGATAGATACTTGTTTTACGCTCTGGATCTTGTTTATGCATGAAAATTAACACGGAAACAACCCTATTTAGGGTAAAAACCCCCCGCTGTGCGGTACGGGTGTAAAATACACACCACCCGCTCTTAAGGCGTTAATAAAGAAGCATTCCTTTCCCCGACATCGTACTGTATAAGCGAACGCAAGCTGTTTTTTTTTTTTTTTTTTTTTAAATTTAAGAACGTCAACAAACGCTTCGTATATTTGGGTTTGGTGAACCTTTTGGGGTTCCTAGTTATATATTAGAACATATTTATATTTTGCACACTCTTGACTTTAAAATGTAATATTTTACATTTTTGTATATCTTCTATTGGTTTCGTGAAAATATTCGCATGTTTGAAAATAGCTATGAATGGCAATGCGAATGCGAATACGAATATGAATACGAATATTGAAAAACATAGCAAATATTCGCACATACGAATACGAAACGAATATTTGGTCCATCTCTACATGACTATGTAGTGAACACCCTACTACTGGGCGGCCATATTAGGCTTCATTCCCGCCTAAAATAGTCATTTTACGATAAATATCGTTATTACTTATTCAAATGCTCCTATTTTACGTTTAATATGAAGTTATTAACATGTAACAGCAATAAAACAAGTGGGAATAGTGTTTGGGGGGTGAAAATCGCGAATTATTGCCGACCGTTCAGTCATGAGGTGAGAGAAACGCGAGCCCTACACCTCCTCTCTCGGTGCCTGGAGGGAGACCGAAGCCTGTTTCTCTCAATCTTTCTTTCCCTACACACTAGACACACAGGACCGGACCTTGGGACCGGTTTGGAGATATTGGTGCCGTAAATAAACTGATAAACAAGGGAGTAAGAGGAAAAATAGGTGATAATTGAAGGGCGTGGGGAAGGAGGGGGTTTTGACACATGTTGAGGAGTGATAGAAGGTAAGGACGGGTATGATCTCACTTAATCAACTATTCCTTTGTCTTAAGTGCTACTGGAGCCTTTTAAAAGGCTCTTTTTAGGCCTTACCTCTTAAGAGAATCGTTGCCTTTGCCCACCAAAACCTCTTAAGAGTGTTCTCGCCGTTCCCAGGTTAACAGACTAGAAAATAACGGTAATGGTTGACTGATTTAGTGTACCTTACACAAGAGTTAGTTTCAAAAGAAGTTCATGAGTCCAAATAATAAAGTACTAGATAAAAACTAACATGGGCTTACATTTTTTATTTTTTAAGAGACAAAGAACGGAGGAGGAAAAACACAGATAAAACAAAAAGGTCCATGTGCCTAAAGGCATCCTCCATTCATAAAATGTTTGTAACAACTGGATTTAAACATTTGTAGATTGTAAGTTTGTGGAAAGCAATTCGAGGGAAGTGAATTCCAAAGAGTAGTAGCTCTGGGGATAAATGAATTCTGATAAGCAGAAGTTCTGCATTGTGGAGGAGAAAGTGTAAATTTATGGGCGCTCTCAGCTGCCCTAGTTCTACGGGGAAAGATGTGGAGAGGCGGCACAATTGAAGCAAGTTCCTCGGAACAATTGCTGTGAAAATATCTGTAGAATAATGCAAGGGATGCAACGTTTCTTCGTATGAATAATGTAGGAAGGTCCTGTGTGATTGCAGGGTTATTGATTAATCTAATAGCTTTATTTTGAATTTTGTCCAACTGCCTCAATGCAACCACTCCACTTCCACCCCACAGAGGTGAACAGTAATCCATCTGAGAGCGCACATGACTTTTATATATTACGGCCAACTGCTCGTCAGTGAAGAATTCTCGAACTCTGTACAGGAGTCCCAGTTTTTTAGAGGCATTCTTAGCAATGCTTCTAACATAATGTGTCCATCTCAAGTTAGTAGTTAATGTTACACCGAGAATGTCAATACTAGGGGAAGTGGGAATATTTACATCATTAAAAAATATATGGGAGTCAGTGAGATTCTGTCGGTTAGAAAATTGAATGTACTTGGTTTTCTGTGCATTAAAGGAAACTAGATTCTCTTGGTCCCAATCATTAATTCTAGAAAGGTCCTGGTTCAGAGAAATTGCAGTGTTTATTTTTGAATTTATAAGATCGGGTTGGGTGAAAGAATTGGTAAATGTGAAGGAACTGTGGAGTGTTGAGTCATCTGCGTAGGAATGTATTGGATTATGAGTGGTAGATATGAGATCATTGATATGAATGAGGAACAGAGTTGGGGCCAAAACTGATCCCTGGGGAACACCAGCATTTATTGAGTGAAATTGAGAATAAAGGCCATCTACCATTACACGTATTTTTCTGTTATGAAGATAAGAAGAAATTAGTGGAACTAATGATGCAAGGCCGTAGTGTGACATCTTCGACAATAAGGATTGATGCCAGACTCTATCAAATGCCTTTGATATATCCAGTGCTATTGTATGTGTTTCACCATGTTGGTCTGTAGCTTGGTTGATTTGATGCGTAAGAAGGCAAAGAATGTCTGCAGTTGATCGACATCGTCTAAAACCATATTGCCTATCACTGATTAATTTATTATTCTCCAGATGCTTAATTATGTGATTATTTAATATAATTTCAAAGACTTTACCAAGAGTGGAAGTTATAGCTATTGGTCTGTAGTTTGATGGATCTGAAGAGGCACCTTTTTTAGGAACTGGATGGATGTTTGCTTCTTTCCAGGGTACTGGGAAGCATGAGGTATGAGTACACAGATGGACAAATTTTGCCAATACAGGAGCGAGCACCAAGGAGCAATTCTTAAGTACTATTGGAGGAATTTCATCTGGACCAGGAGCCTTATCTACTGAGAGATTCTGCAAAATAGTTTTGACATGTCTGGTGTGGATCTTAAGTGAGGGAATTTCAGGTGAATTAAAATTAAGTACAGGGACATCTTGATTTATTTCATCTAAGGTTGAGTTGGTGGAGAAAATATCCGCAAGAAGGTTAGCTTTACCTCGTGGGTCACTTACAAGATTGCCAGTCGGAGATTTTAATGGTGGAATGGATGAAGCAGTAGTGAAGTTGGATTTGAATGAGTTAAGAGTAGACCAAAATATTTTGTTATCATTTGGATTATTTAGAAGTTTATTTGCCTGCTTATGGAGAAAGTTTGATTTAGTTAGGTTTAATACAGTTTTGGCATGATTTCTGATGTTTCTAAAGTAATTAAAGGCTTCATGTGTTTTTTATCTTGTGTATGCATTGTAGGCTATTGCTTTTTGTTCAGTTACTCTAGCACAATTATGGTCAAACCATTTAGGTGAATTAGATCTTTTACTGTACTTTTGATGAGGAATAAAAGTTTCCATTCCAATTTTTACAAAATCTTGTATGTGGCTCAAGGTGGAGTGTGCATCATTAGAAAAGAAAGAGGTCCAGGGAATATCAATAAAGAAACCTTGAAGACCCTCCCAGTCTGCCCTATCGTAATGCCATTTAGTCACCAAAACAGGTTCAGAGTGGGAAGGTGTGGTAGGTGATAGACAGGTGGCCTGTATCAGACAGTGATCAGAAGATCCAAGTGGGGACCTCACTGTAACATCATAATTTTCTGAATTGGTTGTTAAAAAATAAGTCCAGTAGGTGGGAATTATGATTAGGATTATCTGGTACACGGGTGGGTTGGTGACTAGTTGAATGAGATTAAATGAGTCTGCAAATAGCTCACATTCAAGACCAGCATCATCAGTCCTGGCTGAATGAGTGAGCCATTCAACATTATGGACATCAAAAATGGGGAAGGCCTCTGCAGCTTTAGGGGACAATGGGGATATGGAGTTGGGGTTGATTTGTAGTCTATATCAAGTATCAATATAGTTGAACAAGGAGTCTTGTAAGGCATCCTGGAGTCTGGATTTAAATGCGTATAGGGAGGGAGCATCAACTACATGGTCAGGAAGAGAATTCCACTGCTGGACATGGCAAGAACAAAAGTCGTCTGCAGGCCTCAACCTGGGAATGTTGCACTTGAATTTTGAATCTGTGGCCTCTAGTGCGGCCAACATTGGGAGAAAGGACAAAGAGATCTTCAGGTTTAACAGGACAGACCATGGAAAATTTGGTAACAGTAGATCAAATCGCACCTTAATAGTCTACCCTTAGCTGAATACAGATTTAGGTTTGTTATGCCCTGATTTTATTCAGGTTTAACTATTAGTTAGGGTGAGTTCTTTCGAGACTGGAATATCCAAATTCACACAAATACATATAAGAAAGACAACAGGGATACAGATAATATCGAAATATGGTTTGCAATACAGTTTTATTCACTTAAGTCCTAAATACATAACTGAAGGCTAAAGATGCTATCATAAGTAATTCATAGGGTACAACTCAATTTACATTTCTCCCAGCACGATCGCGGATCTAGATGGAGATCAGGTATATTCACTTCAACTTGTATAAATAATATTCTTCTTGAGAATCATACACACTATTCTCTTCTCGAAAGTTTATAATAAAGTTACTAAATTCAGGTTTTATGTATATTCACGATATCTCTTGAGTTAACTTCTATTCGTGAATAATAGTGGACGATGTGATACACGTTCCTATATTTCTGGACACAAAATATGGAAGCTTAAGCATTGATGAACTTTTTCAGTTTGAGTTCAAGTTTGTGGACTCTGAAATATTATGGCACTGACTGAGATTATTTTTCAGAGTTCCTGAAGGTGGGTGAAAATCTTCTTATTTTGTATAAATTCACTAGTTGCTTAATATCAGTAATCAAGACGTACATATTGGTGAACAAGTAATATATTTATGTTCTGATATTCACTGGATACTGTAACACTTAGATTCTGTAACTCAAAGTTCAAGTCTGACGGACTCTGTTTATTTTTCACTTGGCGGAAATATGACGAGTTGATGAATACGTAAAATCCGTCTTAATTTGGTATATTGGTTATTTATTGAGTTAGAACGTCGTGCTAAAGATGGTTATTTATAGGACGTCTTTATGTTAATCTTTCTCTATAGATTTAACGTCGTAGAACACTTTTACAACTTTTCACGTATTTTGAAGTATTAAGAACTCTGGTAATTTCGGTCACTTTGAACTCTAACTTTTTCTTGTATCTCGTCACTGATACTGAATTTTGGTAGTTTCTATATTATTTCTGTTCTTGATGGAGAGATGCACTTTGTTGAGGATTTCTTCTGATGCTCCGTGGGCCGTCCAGGTTGGCCGGTCGTATGAAGAAGTTACAGTTGGGTTAATGGGCTTGGGGTCTTAAATATGGTTCCGTAACTAGTAATGAAACAGTTGGTCACTATATCGGACTAACGCAAGTATTCTAGGTATGTAGCTTCAAACGAATACTTTACTATCCTGACCTTTATATTAACCGTTGATGAAGTTCTGTTCAGGTACTCTTGGAATAAGGTTTTAAATATTATGTCTCAGGTCTTGCCGGATTAACACAATATCGGACTAACGCAAGAAGAGTTTAGGAATGGCTCTTCTTGACTGTCTCTAACCGTTTTAAGAGGTTCAAGGAACTCGGGGCGGTGTTAGTCACAAATCCTGGTGGGGTGCCACAGACAATTTGCACCTAGGATTTATATATGCGAGGGTGTCTCGCTAAACCCTTCTAACACAAAAGATCTTTCTACCTTAGATCTCTGTGAGTATTGCTAGTATAATTTCTTAATAGAAATGTTTTGAAAGGTAGGGGTGCCTTGGGTCTTTCAACGTTTTAACTATACTGAAATATAACTAAAATGCCCCAGAACGAGAAGCCCACCACAGAAGCCATGAACGAACACCACACAGAAACACCAAAGGAAAGGTCCACAGAACGAAAGGACCAGCTGACCGAGCCAGCCATTTCAGACAGGCCCAAGCCCGCAGGGCTAAACAGCTCCAGGACACACCCATTTACCTTTTCTAAAACTACACTCCTAACTACAAAGATGATGAACAGGAATATACATTCATATTAAAAACACCCATGCCTGTCCCGACGTTGAGCCAATGCCAACACATCAGACAGCCATAATTATATCTATGTATGTTCTTGCATCCGAGAAGTAGATGTTATATATCTTAGAAGTTAAAACACCCACGCTGTCCCTAGACCTCTTATATCATTTTCCATGACGAGTATAGATATATGTAACCCGTGCTCAGTCGCCCCTTGCATTGCTCCTCTAGTAACTAAGTATTAATATTAACATTCCCTAACATCTTGTCTTGCCAGACTAAGCTTCTGAAGACCCATCGCCCCATAAATCTATGTATGCAATCCTTAGGTTAAGTATTTTTATCCGCCATTGTGTTCACCTTTTCCATTTACTTTCCACAATTGTCATACGTCTTCCCCTTGCCTCCTTCGTATCCACAGCCCACACTACGCCAATTTATTTCGTGTCTTACACCTCTTACCCCAACCAGAGATTGTATAAGATAACCTGGTTACCAGTATCTGTCATAAGTACCCCGAAACAATAACTAAGTACCCCTACGAACTGCCGCTGTGGTTGGTATTTTATATTTAATAGAAAACGCAGTTCCCAGGGCCAACTAATAGTATCCATAACCCTCTGACTGATCACATAACTCTATCTTTTCCAGACTCATATACCACCCCATAGTTGCATTCCCCGGTAGCATTTGGCTAACGTATTCTACTGCCTTTTCAAACTTCCATATCAATTGTAGCCTAATGCCACCCCCACGCCCAGGGACCTTAGGGGCAAAATTTCCCTGTAGCCCTTGAACTCCCCCCCCCCCCCCCTCTCATTAAGACACCCGCGCTTCTCGACTCTTGTCCGACCTAGCCTCTCTCTCATACCTCTTGAAGATCCTTGAATTGTCCGTTACTAACGCTCTCCAACCTTTTATATATATACTCCTATCCAGCCTACCTTCACTTAGTAGGCCAGAACAACATTAGAACTTTACTAGCCCCTTGCATGCCATCTATTCTCTTACAACACATTCACAACCCTGCACCCAATGGTCGTCGGTGCGAGGCTAGCCGCCCCGCCAGTAACTAACTTCTATTGCCATACTTCCAGATAAATGTGGCAGAGTTAGCAACCCAGTCTCCACCATATCCAGCAAACCCTACAATTAACAACCAGCCGAGTAAAACCAGCTAGCTAAGGCACCTTCGGTTTTGGTATTAAAGACACTCACATCTGTCTCATACACAGAGGGTTATTACAAACACTGGTGATATGGCAAGCCCCTAGCCACAGCCGCCGGACGACTATATCAGAGAGAGGGCGCCCAGCTCCCCCTTTTTGCCCACCCGAGGAGGGAGACCCCCACCCCCGCGGAGGTATACCTGGCCCCTGTTTTGACTTTCGAGTCATTGCCAGGTAGCACAGGAATTCTTCCTATCAATGAACTAACCATGAATGACTAACACCTTTACTAACCTCTATTAACTCACAATAAACCATTTACCTTTCTTGCATGCTCTGATCACTAAATTAGCACCTCAGCTATACCATAGAATGAAGATTGAACAATCTAGAGAGACGCTCCTATCACAGCTGTCCCCATCCTCCTCGCAAAGTAGATCCAGTCTCTCTCCCCTAAATACGTCCAGTATAGCCAAAATAGTACCTCTTACTAAGGCTCAGTTATATGAAAATATAAAGGCTTCCTATCGCCCTGTGCCACAACAGTAAATACCATCTTACCTAGTCCCCATATCTATTGAGAGCTCAATTAAGTCCATAAGACTCGAGATCCCTACTGTCTACAGGGTCCAGAACCGAGCCTATAAATCTAACTCCCGCCCCCAGTCAAATCAGTTGAAAGCTAGACACCAACCAGGGGTCACTACCCTGCAGTTAATTTCTAGCTCTGCCCTTGTGTTGTTCCGGAGTGAGATCCCAGAACCGGCAGACTCCGTGGCAGATTTGGATAGAAGGACCTGCCCACGTATTGAAGAACTTCACACATATGGCCCCCCTGGACGGCCGCGGAACCAGTCGTTAGCCCCCAACATCATGGACGCAAGATAACCAGGACCAGACCCATCAGATACTACCCAAGATTCCCTTTAGCAGTACTACATATGACTGTGCTGTTTTAGATTCACTAATTAATATTTCTACGAAGTGGCTAAGACCTTGCCCAGTGTAATTCATACTTAACCATTCCATTTGGGACGTACTAAGCGATCAGTGCTCTTTAATTAACAGGCGACCTTGACTCTCGTAATTACTTTATTCAGATATTAAAACTCTAGTGATATCTAACGGTCGCCCACTGATTTGCGTTCTATGTATTTCTGAGACAAGGATATAAAACTTAGATCAGTACCCCCTGAGGTTACTAGATTTCCCGTGCTCTAAAAATACGTGTGTCTAATCTAGTCTGTGAACTACTACTTGTGCACCAGAGCTACCAGTAATAAATCTAACAGTGAATATGAATCTATAAGTAACATTGATGGTCTTCGGTATATAAACCTGTGAAATCAAAGCCAGTGATCAGAAGATTAATACCTGAACGTTGGAAGTGGGAGACTAGGCTCCACCCAGATCCACTTATGCTAGTGTTGTTCAATTCTATTATATTATCTTACACAAGTATTCTGCAGTGGTATATCAATAAACGTGATCATGTAACTTGCTACCATGTGTTTCTTTGTGTTCTCTATTCCTCATATCTTGTATTGTGCATGCAGCCTTATATACCCAGTCAATTTAGAACTCACATTACCCAAGTTAAACCTGTAGAAAAACAGGGCATAACAATAACCAAATAAATATAACTGTATTAATTCCTGGTGTGCCAGAAATAATTAGGTTACACATATATAAGTTACTATTGCACTATGATACAAAACTATTATGGGTCTCTATGTTAAGTGATTGGGTTGCCACAAATAACAAAGATCCTAAAATAAGGTTTATATATTCACAGATAGTATAAGGACTTCGGGTTGCCGTTATCAATAACTATCTGAATAGGGTAAAATTAATATTTCTCCAGAGCGGGGTGCCGATCTCAAGAAAGCTTATTTCTACTTACTTTTGCTTCAAACTTCCTTGGCCTAATGTGCACCAATACTGGAAGGTAGGCCTACTCATTCTCTGTCGAAAGATAGTAAGGACTTGTGAGTGCACGATTTATAAGGACAAGACGTCCTTCTTGTTCTAGGGGAGATTAATCTTATTTATAGTATAACATTACTCTACTATCCTTGAAGAGTTAATCAAAAGAAGATAATGGGCAGATGGAAGATAAATCAAAGCTTTACTTGTCTGTCTAAGTCCTCGACAGAACTCAAAGGGGAGGACTATAATAGAACTTTAATACAGAGTTTTGAGGGTAATTTCTAGGTGATCTCTGAGCATGAGATTTCAAAGGGGAGACGGGGTTTAGGACTTGGTGTTGCCCTTCCTCGTCAAGATATTATTTATTTCTATAGGAGTTGTGCACTACTAATGTTGGAAAAAAACATAGGAGAAGGTTAGCTATTACTTCTGGAGTATTTGTTAATTATTATTTTAAGGGTTGGATATGGATAACATAAATTTTATATGAAATTACTAGTTTGGTGGCAAGAGGTTTAAGTTGGTATTCTTGGGGGTCATGGTAGGGTCGCGGGGGCTCTAGCCTCGAGCGCTTGCATTCCCTACAGAGTTTTGGACAAGGCTTGTAGCCTTCCTAGTAATCTTTAGAGTATCTAGCAATGTTAGTTTTACTTTAGTAGAGTGAACCTGAATAGTTTCTAGCTTAAAAATATACATCAAACATGTTTATCCTAATTTATAAGACTCGCAATCTTGGAGACTGAATTGGTAATAGTGCGGGTTTGCTAGGTCACGTGGTTTTCTCCTTCCGTGGTTAGGGAGGGGTCGATTTGCAGACAAGGCTTTATAGCGCTTATTAAGGTGCGTCATAATCTCTAATCATGTTAGAGTTAGTTAGTACAGGTAAGACTGAGATCTCTAATATGCAAAACTTTCGTAAGAACAATTTCCTAGTGTTATTGAAGGGTGTAGCTAGCGACTTGCTAGGTTGGCAATTCTGATGGCCAGTTCCCTATCTGGGAAACAAAAAGGCAAAGTTCGTTGGCCCAAGCTGCTCCAACTTATGAAAGAAGTATATTACTGTATATGTGGTCTGTTTGAAATTAATAAAGAAATGGTAATATTAGAGAAGGCGTGTACATATGTGTTTATTATAAAATAGATAAAAAGTTAATGTGTGTGGGTGACATGGTTCTTACATAATTAAATACATACATAAATATAACATCAAACATGGTAGGTATCAAAACCTTCGTAATATTAATACTCTGTAACTTACTAGAGCTGCTACTAGTAGGTCGATATCAAGGGTATATATCAAGACACAAAGGAAGGTAACGTGATTTGTACATATATTATATCCTGTTTATAAATATTGTTTTTAACAGGGTTGAGAAAATCCAATTCTCCATGTCATGGCTGGTGGTACCCCCAGACGAATTTTCTTTCCTGGGGTAATGGGGCAAGTCTCCCTCACGGCCTTAGAGTTGCAGCCGCGGTGAGTGACTTTGGAATTCCTGTCCTGGGCGGGGTCTTGTTGTCGCTCGTTGTTCCCTTCTCTTCTGATCTCCTTTCTTCTTCCCGTCCTCGTTTTGTTTGTTTCTCCTTCTCTCCCTCTCTAGACGTTTTCCTTTTTCTCTGTATTTTAAGGTTATTGAGTCTGTCAAAGTAGGAGAGCTGGTCGAGACCGTGGACCTGCTTGGACCACCTACGTTGCACATTCAATCAGTTTAACATCACCAATATAAAGCCCCTGGGGGCTAGGGAATAGAATATGCCCCACGTGCCTTCTGCGTGTCGTAAGAGGTGACTAAAGAGGTTGGGTCGGTGGGCTTGCGACCCCCACCCGGAAAAAATATCTAAGCAAAGAAAAACGAACGAACAGCCTCGGATGCGGACGGAACCAACGTTGACGAACCACGACCGACTAAGGACATGCCTTCGGACATTCTGAGAATGGCTACGTGGAATGTTAGTGGCATGAATGATGGCACAAAAGAGAGAGAGGTTCTGGAAGTGTTAGTGAATGCCAGGCTGGATGTATGTGGAATGACAGAGACCAAATGGAAAGGTTCAGATGTGAGAGAGTGGGAGTGTGGAATGGGTGTGTGTGCTGGAGTGAGTGAAGGAACAGCGAGAGAAGGTGCATGTTTGTTTGTAAGTAGCAAATGGAAGGAATGTGTAAGAGAGTATGGGTCTGTGGGTTCAAGGATTGTGTGGGTGAGAATGAAAGTAGGAATACAAACGTGGGTGATTGTATGCGTGTATGCCCCGACAGAGGATATACTTGAAAGAAAGAAAGAGGAGTTCTGGATGAATGTGGAGGCGTGCCTGGAGAAGTTTGACAAGAACGAAAGAATATTTCTGATTGGGGATATGAATGGTAAGGTGGGTGATAGGAAAGTTGAGGGAGTGGTGGGAGGGTGGGGGGTACCATCAGAGGTGAATGGGAATGGTAGTGCACTTGTGGACGTATGTGTGGGGAGGAGGCTGTGGATAGCCAACACCTTCTTCCGACACAGAATGATCCACAGGTACACGTGGAAACGGATGTTGACGATGAAGGATAAGACAGTGGTGGAACGAAAGTCATTGATTGATTATGTATGTGTGGATGAACGAATGAAGAAATCTGTGATGGATGCTAGGGTGTATAGGGGTATTGGAGGGGGTCTGTCTGATCATTATGTAGTGGTAGCCAAGGTTAGGATACAAAAGAAGTGGGTGAGGAGAGCGGGAGGGAGGCGAGAGGAGGGTGGAATGGTGAGGAGGGTGGAGAGGTTGCAGGAGGAGGAAGTCAGGGAGGAGTACAGGAGAGCAGTGGAAAGACGACTAGGTGGGTTCGACCTGGAAGTTATGGAGGAAGTGGAGAAGATGAGCAAGGTGTTTAAGGATGAGATCTGTGCAGCATGTGAGGAGGTGTGTGGAGTGAGGAGAAGAGGAAGGGGAGTGAAAGGTACAGCATGGTGGACAGAAGAGGTAAGAATAGCTGTGGAAGAAAAGAAGAAAGCATATAGAGAGTGGTTGGGTAGTAGAGGGAATGAAGATTCCGAGAGACAGAAACGAGCGAGGTACGTGGAGTAAGAGGGTGGTGAAGAGAGCAGTGAAGGAAAGTAAGAGAAGAGTAGATGAGGAATTTGGAAGGAATCTGAGTGTAAAATGGAGGGAGAGTAAGAAACTGTTCTGGAAAGAAGTCAAGAAAGTTAGGGAAGGTAGCAAGGGAAACAGTAAGGGTGTGAAAGATAAGAATGGGAGAATGCTAGCCGAGAAGCAAGAGAGAGTCGAAAGATGGAGGGAGTACTTCAGTGAGTTGCTAAATGAAAGGAATGAAGAGCCAGCAAACATAGCTGGATATGGTATGGGAGGGAGAAGAAGAGAAGTAGTGGAGGAGGAGGTGGGGATCAGGAGGTCAGAAGTGTGGGAAGCCATGAAAAGAGTGAAGTTGGGGAAAGCACCAGGAACAGATGGAGTGTGTGGGGAAATGTTGAGGTATGGTGGTGAGATAGTGATAGAATGGGTATGGAAAATGTGCAAACTAGCATGGGAGAAGGGGAGTGCACCCGATGACTGGAAGACTGGCATAATAGTCCCCCTATATAAGGGCAAAGGGGAAAGAGGAGTGTGTGGTAACCACCGAGGAATATGTCTTCTAAGCGTAGTAGGGAAGGTATACAGTAGGGTAGTGATTGAGAGAGTGAGAGTGAGAACGGAGAAATGGATAGGCGACGAGCAGGGAGGTTTTAGGAAGGGAAGAGGATGTGTAGATCAGATTTTTACCCTGAATTGTGTTGTGGAGAAGTATCTGGAGAAGAAACAAAAGGTGTATGTTGCCTTTATGGACTTGGAGAAGGCCTATGACAGAGTGGATAGAGAAGGTTTGTGGAAAGTACTTAGAATATACGGAGTAGAGGGCAAGTTGCTGAAAGCAGTGAAGAGCATGTATGAGGGTGCAAAGGCGGCAGTACGTGTGGAGAGTGAGCAGAGCGAGTTCTTTGACCTGAATGTTGGTTTGAAACAGGGGTGTGTGATGTCCCCGTGGTTGTTTACTGTATATATGGATGGAGTTATGAAAGAAATACTATCAAGAGCAGTGGATGTTGGTGTATCGCTGAAAAGGGAGGGAATTGAGTGGAAGCTACCTATACTGCTGTTTGCGGATGATACAGTTCTGATGAGTGATAATGAATGGGAGTTGCAGGGTCTGGTAAATGAGTTTGGAACAGTGTGCGAAAAACGGAATTTGAAGGTAAATACGGGGAAGAGCAAGGTTATGGTCTTCGAAAGGGGTGAAGTCACAGAGTGTGAGGTGAAGCTGAACGGTCAGGCTATGGAGATCGTCAACTCTTTTAAGTATCTGGGCAGTGTGTTGAGTAAAGATGGGACTATGGATGAAGAGGTGCGGGAGAGGGTACAACAGGGGAAGAGGGTTGTAGGAACGCTAAACGCAGTAACAAGAAATAGGGTGGTCAGTATGGAAGTGAAGAAGTCCTTGCATGACAGTGTGGTAATCCCGACACTGACTTACGGAAGCGAAGCATGGACGTTGGTTGAGAGACTCAGACCAAGAGTGAGAGCAGTGGAAATGAATTACCTAAGGAGTGCGTGCGGAGTTACATGGAGGGATAGACAGACTAATGAGGAAGTAAGAAGGAGGTGTGATGTGGAGGTAGATGTGCTGGAAAGTGTGAAAAGGAACAACTTGAGATGGTTCGGCCATATGGAACGTATGGAAAGCGAGAGAATGACTAAGAGGGTGTACGAGAGCGAGGTGGAGGGACAGAGGGGGAGAGGTAGACCGAATATGAGGTGGAAGGATGGAGTGAGGAAGTACATGAACGAAGGCGGTGCTGGTTGGGGGGAGGGGCGTCGACTGACTGGGGACAGAGGTGCATGGGGGCGGTTCGTTCGTGGCCACCCCTTCGGGGATCACGGCGTCAGGCAATAGATAGATAGATAGAATATAAGGCGACTCAAGTTGGAGTTATAACTTATCTATAACCCAATGTAAAGCTGCCACCACTCCAATTAGTCTAGAGAGGATAATTATTAAATGTATTTAGAATAGTATCAGACCTTAAAGATATAACAGAAAGGGAACTGAAGCTTGAATAATTTTCATTTCAAATTTATTGAATGACTATATACTTAGAACTTATTCAGAATATACTAAAAATACTCAAGATTAAATAAAGCAAGTATATTCGTCTGGCAACACTATTACGACTGACACATGGACCCCTTTTACTGGTACAAAGGATGGGGTCCCTTCTCTGTCTCTCAACTACTGTTATCCATGACTTATATAACCTCGGGATACGCCCTCTAAATGACGTAATACCATTCATTAGGTATCTTACAAAACTCCCTTCCACTACCTCCTAAGGTAACATAAAGGGGGTGTGGTTAAATTAATTATGCACACCCTATACACACCCCACTCACAGCCTATGATAGCCATACCCTGGTCACATGATATAGGGAGGAACTAAATGCTGACCATAGTATATGGTTCCCATGACCTCTGTCCAAGAGGTCAGATTCCGTCAGAAGAATACCCTCTAGTTTCCTGTTGAATACAATAGGTGAATATAATATAAGAAATACAATGAAGATTATATCTATGTTAAGGTATTATAATAGGAATAGAAGTAAAGTAGTTACAATAATGAGTAATCCATGCAAATATGTAAGTATGGAATAAATTGGTTAAGTAAGCAAATGGGACTATATAACACCAATATAACCTGTATTCCAAACTGGAGAAGCAAAATCAATAATAGGGCGAACATCACTTGTAAATAATGTAGTCATAAATCGAGCAGAGCGACAAATAGTGGACTTAACCTCTCGGCTGCGCAGCCCCTGTAGTATACACCATACCCCTGTGCGTAGGTATTTTGATTCATTCCTCACTAAAATCGTTAATTTACCATAAATATAATTAATACTTATCCATATGCGCCTATTTTACATTTAATATGAAGATAGTAACATGTGACAACAATAAAACAAGTGGGAATAGTGCTTGGAGTGTGACAAACACGAAATATTGCCGAGCGGTTCATTCATGGAGTTGACAGAGAGAGAGACCACACCCTACCTTCACGAGCTCTGGAGAGAGACTGGAGCTAGTGCTAGCTTGTCTCTCTCTCTCCTCCCTCCCTTTCGACCTTGAAACCGGGTAGGAAGTGTTGGCGCCATAAATAAACCAATAATCACAGGAATAAGAGAAAAATAGGTGATAATTGAAGGGGGGGGGAAGGGGGGAAGAAGGGGACTTTGACACATGTGAAGGAGTGATTGGAGGTATGGAGGGGAATTATCTCACTTAAACACAATTTTTTTTTAAAGTGCCACTGGGATGTTTTAAGTGGGTTATTTTAGGCCTAGGATCTTAACCCATTGGCTGCGGGTGACGTTCCTGAATGTCCTGGCAGTTTAGAGCAATTTCCAGGCTTTAAAAGCCTGTAAAAGCCGTAGAAATAGAGTGTCAGTGGGCGGGAGCGTGAGGGACCCACCTCCGACCCTCAGAGCAGCGAGCCGCTCACTGAGGGAGACAGTGTCTCGCGCGGGTGTCTCACAACAGTGTTGCCGAGCGAGCGAGTGCTAATAATTAGCAGTTTTCCCGCATGTCTATGGCACTGCTGCGGGTGAACCCCGCCACCTACAAAGCCCGTTCTGGTCTCATTTTGAAGCTATTTTCGCCTAGTTTTCGGCAGAATATAGTCAATTTAATGAAGATGCTTGATTAATCATTCAAGAGTGCCTGAATATGCCCTAAATAGCCCAATATGCCTGCAGCGTAAGTGTTAAGAGTCTCCCCGCAGTCGCCCAGTAAAACCTCTTAAGAGTCTCCCCGCAGCTGCCGGGTTAAGTAGGTTTGATGCGACTCCTCCGGACTTAGCTACAGTAAGTCTGGTGTGTTGGTGAAATTTTAAGTCAGAGTCAACTGTAACACCCAGATCCTTGTGAGAAGTTGAGCATTTAATGGGTACACTTCCTAGTGTGTATAGGTCAAGGGCAGCATCGTTTACACGGGTGCAAGCAGGTGGTTGAAGATTGGTAATTAAGGGGAGGCAGACCGTTTTTTCTGGACCCCCTTCTCCCTAATGTTTAGCCCCACTAGGTTTGAGATTATAAGACGTTTGGCCCATTAGTTTGGCAATTTTAACACCTTTCACCCCATTTCGTTGTCAATTTTAAGACCTTTCGTGACATTTAGGTGTCGATTATTTCCTGGCGAGCGATAGCGAGCCTGCAATTTTAAGAGGAACCGGCCTTTGGCTGGGACATTTTTCTACCGAAAAATGTACAAATTTATCTTGAAGGGGGGTCTAGGGGGTGTTTTTCTAAGCTTGATGGAGGTCTGGGGAGGAATCTAAAAAAATATATGAATATATGAATTAATAGACCAAACAAACGTCCAGTCTCCCCTTAACCCGGGAACTGCGGGAAGACTCTTAAGAGTTCCCCCGGCGGACTGCGGGAAGACTCTTAAGAGTCAGAGAAAAAAAAAAAATCAACTTTAAACATCGAAAACAAAAAATATATATTTGTATTTTTGTATTTTTTTTTTTTTGGGCCCCTGGGCCATGCAAAATATCACTCCTCTACCTCCCCTCCTTCCCCACTTTCCTCCCCTCCTTCAGTTATCACATATTTTCCCTGTTATTCCCTTATTCTGAGGTATATTTTCGTGCTAACATTAGCGAGTTGCAAGCAGGGCATTGTCATCAGTGTTAGCAAGCGAGTGCAAGAGAGAGAGAGAGAATATTGATCGAGTGTGTCTCAGTGGCCTTGGGGGAAATTGGCGGGAAAGCAGGTTGCCTCACCCATACATTATATAACTCGCGGCCTATATCTCCGATTTTGCCCATCCAAACGCTGTTTTCACTCGTTTTATTGTTGTTTCAGGTTAATACCTTTATAATCAACCCATAATAGGTGCGTATGGATAAGTATTAATGCTATTTATGGTAAAATGAATATTTTAATGATGGAAACAGCTCAAATACGTCAGCACAGGGGGACGTTTCTAATTACCCCCATGCGCACTTCTTAGGTTAAGATCCTTTTCTTCTCTTCATCACTGTAATCTTTATCATCAACAACTTGTTTGGCTAACAACTTCCAAGTATGAAACTCACCTTAACCTTTACTATTATTACCAGAAAACATCTTAAGGTCAATATGCATTTCAGGTCACGTATGTGTTTTTTGTATTATTATTCTTTTTCTCATCAATTCCTTCATTGATTAGTGTGTTTTAAGATATTTTTCCTTCTGCAAGTGCATTTTACTCATAATATAGCAATATTCAAATATGCACCACCGAAAATCATATTTTGTCATTACCCTAACCTAACAAAACCAGGGGGTTGCCGGCCCCAGATCCCCGCTGGGTTAGCATTGACATAGAAGACAACAAAATACTAAAAATACCGTAGATAAATGAATAAAAATATTAGTACTGATCCAAGAAGGCTGCCTATTTCCTTCCACCCTTAACCCACAAAGTCTAAGGCAAAATAATTTAATTTGCAGCGGTAAAGATATATATTGCGGTGACTAATACTGTAAGAGAATTATATTATTAGAGAATTATATCCCATACGTGACCAAAAATGCATATTGTCCTATCTTAATCTTTCTAATATGAAAATCAACAGGTCTAGAAGAAAACATGCTCAACCACATGCTTCTGCACCTCTTGCGGATTAATTGAACTTATTTATGTTATTGTATCCAAGAGAATATAGGTTTGATTCCCGTAGGGAAGTGGAGAAAACCTAATATTTAGTAGGGCCCCGTAATCATTGACGACTTCGCCTATTAGTATAATAGTCTCCATTCAACATTCCGCGCCAGCATTTTGAATAGCCCGCGCGGAAGTTAACCTGGAGTACTCGTCATAAGTGCACGCTTAATTCCCTTACGGGTTCGTCATTTTGATCGGATACCCTACAGAAAAAAACTCTGTAAAATAAAAATAAAAAATAACTTAATATCTGTTATCATATGACTTGCCATATGCGTGGATTTCTCATGTTTCGCTTCCCCAACACCAAGCCCTCTAGCGGCCATCGTCTTCCTTCACTGATATACCAAGAATAAACTATAGAAATCAACGAATGGGAAGTGGGAGGGACAGTGTCGTCAATGATTACGGGGCCCTACTAAATATTAGGTTTTCTCTACTTCCCTACGGGAATCAAACCTATAATTTAATAGGGCCCCTTCATCATTGACGACTTTGCCTGATTAACCCTTTATTGGCGGCGCTCAACTTATGTCGTGTGAAAGAAATTTGGACTAAGTGGCGGTTCACAACTTATGTCGTGTGCCATTTTCAGCACGTAATGTTGCAGAGAGAGAGAGCTGAGCGGTGTGAGGAGCGTAGTAAGGCTATGACTGTCGCACACCACCGCGGTGGGCCAACTGAAGTGAAAACCACCCTTCCTTCCCCCCTCACACTCGCTACACAGGGAATTATGTAGGGAAAGTACCTAATTACATGGTTTTTGCACTCGTGTTGCGCGATTGTTGCAAGAAAACTAGCGGTCGTACAAGGATGGTTGGGGTGTCATTGGAAAGCTCTGTTTATGCCCTTTCAGGGATAGATACTTGTTTTACGCTCTTGTTCTTATTTAGGCATGAAAATGATCACGTAAACAACCCTATTTAGGGTAAAAACACCCCGCTGGGCGGTACATATAAATTACCGCCTAGGCTGCTCGTTAGGTGTTAACAAGATTGGAGGCGGGACATTCATAAAATATCCTAACCTTAGGGACAAAGAATCTAAGTAACATTTTTTAAGTTTTATTGTATGCAAACAATATATAAAAAAGTATAAAAGACTTACAAGCAGTGCGTGACATTAAGAAACTGCTTGCTCACGGTCAGATCTTTACATTAGATCGTATGCATGATAAAGTGGGACACACATGTGTTCCCGAGAACTGTAACTCTGTAGTAGTTATTCGTTACATTCTTAAAACTATTTGTACATTAAATATATTTGTACAATCTTGTAAAAAACATACATAGTTGCAACTATGTGAGATCTCTTCTTAGAATTAACATAAAAATAATATTGGACTATAGAACCAGTCCTATCACAGCTCGTGATTCATCACAATCTTCAGGGGCACAGAGGGGATATGGAATATTCCGCACCCCCCCCCCCTTTTCAAACTTAACTTAATAGAACATTACCTACTGTACCCGTTGACGTAAAGCTACACAGGTACGCATTGGTTTATCTAGAGCGACGGACAGGTAGCGTGTTAGGAACGTATGATTGGAAGCCCATAATTGAGTATTAGCAATGTCTTCTACTGAGAAATGTAGAAATCTGAGAGAGACTGCCCATTTCCTGATATCGTGAGCCCTGCCTATCACGCCGGGATTACTTTCCCTAATAACGTCCACAAGCAAGGAAGCTAACTTTCGTTTTGTAACACGCTTACCTGTCCTGTTGACCCATAAAGCACCTGGTTGGCGAGGCTGCGCAGCCCTCAAAAACATTGTGAGTGCTTGCACAGGACATAAAAGATGATGAGTGAAGCCCCTCTTTAAAGCCGGGACAGAAAATTAAGAAAATACATGTTCAGAATATTCGTTCTTAGCTATAAATGTGGGAGACGGCGCGATTTGCACATGAACGTGCAGTCTCCCAAACCTAAGGCAATTAGGTTCGTTGCTCATCGCCGCCAGCTCAGACACCCTGTTTCCGGTGGCTAGAGCCATGAGGAAAACAGCCTTTTTCAAAAGTGAATCAAAATCCGGCGCATTATTATATTTGCGCGATTGAAGAACTGATAAGGCTTTGTCAAGTGATCAAGTGGGCATGAGTTGACGGGGCGGTGGACGCAGTTTGAAACACGCCCTCATAAAACCTTTCTCCTCCGCCTGCTGTATGGAAAGGCCAGTGAGGTCAAAAAAGGGGGTTCTAATGGCAGACAAATGATTTTTTAAAGTGGTTACTGAAAAATGTTTGTGGTCGAATAGATAGTCTAAATATTTAAAAATTAAAGCCCCCGAGGCAGTATTTTGCCCTGACTCTACAATCCAGGTTGTGAAGGTTTTCCAATGGGATTGATATTGTCTCCTGGTAGACATAGTGTACTGGTTCATTAATTTATTAGTGACACTCTCCTCAAATTGAGCTAACCATTTGGCATGGTAAATATCCATAAGGCAAAACTGAGCGAGGTCCGAAGGTTGCCAATTGTTTCCAAGTGGAAAGCGGAGACCTGGAGGGACACCGGGTTCCTGCACCACTGTTGCAATTGGTGGTACCACACCTGGGCTGGCCATAGCGGCGCGATCATCGCGACTCGGCCCCGGTAATCCCTCAGCTTGTGAATTACCTTGCACATTAGCACAGAATCTGGTGGAGGAAACAGATAGATTGAGGTCCACCTGTTCCAGTCTGCCAACAATGCATCGGGTCCCCCCGCCGGGGTTACCTCCTGACGAGTGAGGAAGAGGGAGAGTCTGTGGTTCTCTGTGGACGCAAACAAGTCCACTTGTGGACAGGATGGCTTTGCAATCATCTTGTCGAAGACAGCCAGTTTGATTGTCCATTCTACTAGAGTGCTTCGCCGGCGAGAGAGAGCGTCTGCCCAGACGTTCGCCACGCCGGGGAGATATGTTTCATGCAGGGAAATGCCTAGCGATTCGGCCAGGGCAAAAATCCGTTTGGAAACCTTTAACAACTCTCATGACCTCGACACTGAGCCCTGTTTCTGAATACAAAAGACTGCAGTTTGGTTGTCCATTCGGAACGCTATTGATTTGTCTTTCAAAGTCATGCCGTGAGTTTGGAGAAAAAAGAGGACTAAAAGCTCTTGCTTGTTGATATGGGACTGACTGTCGGCTGACCATGTGCCTTGACCTTGATGGCCCAGGTTGGACTGATAGCCCCAACCTAGTGCCCCTGAGGCGTCGGTGTCTACCCAAACCGTAGGAGGGGGAGAAACCCATGTTGTGATAGAGTGGAGGACTTCTTGATTGGCCCAAACTGAGAGTAAGCTGTGGATTAATGGAGGAATTGGCCATAATTTCTTCTCCGGCGAGAGAGGGAAAACTTTGTTGCCTTCCAGGATTAATCGTTTGACTTTCAACCGGCCCAACTTCACAGTTAATTGTATCCAGTTGAGAGAGCCGACTAGGGAATCCCACGTTTTCCTGATCGTATCCAGACTGTGGAGAAAACGGAACAGTTTCTTGCGGAACCTGTTCCGGTTGTCCACACTCTGAGTAAGAGTCAGATTGGCGGTGTCCCAGACCAGCCCTATCCACTGAATAGTCCTTGTGGGGACAAGGCAAGACTTCGCCAAGTTCACCTTGAACCCTAGGGTTTGTACATGAGCTAACACTTGGTTTACATGATCTTGACATAATTCCATAGAGTTCGCCACTACTAGCCAATCGTCTAGATACCAAAACACCTGTATGCCCTGGACTAACAGGGGTAAAAGAGCTTGCCGGACGAGTTTTGTGAAAATTCTCGGTGCCAGGTTCAAACCAAAAGGCATTCTTTGGAAGACATAAGTCTCTTGCCTGACCCTCAGGGCGAGGAATTTTTGGAACCGTTTGTTTATGGGGACATGCCAATAGGCATCTTTGAGATCTATCGAGCACATCCAACCTTGCGGCGGAAGCGTGAGTCTGAGTTGCTGAACTGTAAGCATCCTGAAGGGTGAATTCTGTATGAATGTGTTCAGTTGCGAGAGATCTAGAACTGGTCGCATCTGTACACTGTGTCTTTTTGGCACTAAGAAAAGTCTTGAAGTGAATACTAGGTGATTGGCATTGACCGGGATAAGGACTTGTTTGGTAATCATTTCCTGAAGTAGAGTCTCCTCCTCCTGAGACACATTGGTGTATTCCCGCGGCTGACGCAGTCGAGGCCGCCGGAGCCACCGCCAGGTGATTCCTTTGCTCACTACCTTCCTGGCCCAGGTCTTCTTGGGCCAGGCCGAGCGGAATGAACGGAACGAACCCAGGTGCAACCGGGGTCCGACCTTCAAGGCAACTCTCAAATCCTGCGTCCTTAAGCACAGCGTTGGGATGCTGAGAGGCTGGGTGGCTAGTTTTTTGGAGGGGGAGGTGGGTTGGCATCTGACGCTTGGCTGAAGACTGGCCCTGATTACCCTTCTGAGGGGCCTTACCTTTGTACCCAGAATGTTTACCTTGTTTGGACTTGTACGGGTTACCTCCCTGCTGCGGAGGGAGTCTGGGATCCCTTGGTGACTGTTTAGCCTGTGGCTGGTATTGCTTGTTACCACCCTTTGATTTATGAAAGGGCTTCTTAGCAGGGTCCTTCCGAGCTTGGGAGGTAACATGCTTCCAACCACTAACCATATTAAATACTAGACTCCATGTCTCCGAGTTAAGGAGAGTAGCAGTCAGTACCGGCGAGAGAGTCACCCGGCGACCTATGTCCGCCGGCAACTTCCTCGCCAGATGGACTCTCAGATCTTGGCGGGCTCGAACCGCCTCCATAATTGCAATTCTGATGTCTCCTAAGGACTGAATAGAATTTTGTAGCAAAAGTCTCCTAGACAATTCAGTAGCTTTCTTGATTTGGGGTTCAGCTATAGCTGAAATAGTACGTGAAAGGGAGGCGGCGATCCGGTGACTAACCAAGTACTGAGAGAACATCCGGTAAGCCTTATTTCTCAACTTGAAGTCCCTGTCAAGGTGAGCAGCCAGGGGAGTAGAGAAAGGTTCATCAAGGGAGAGCAAGGAAACTTTGGACGCCGCAAGAAAGGTAAGTAAATCTGAGGACACTCCTTCTGCTTTGGCTACTGGCAAAGAAAAGTAAGCATGATTTTCTTGGGGAACCTGATGTGAAGACTTAGAAGTAATTGTAGCAGCAAAAACTTGAGCTTCTAAGTCCCAGTCTACCCAGGGGCCTAACCCCACCGGCCCCATCTGCAGGACTGGTGTATGCGTCTGGTCTAAAACCGGAGTTGTAGCCAATTCCGGCGTGAGAGCATTCAAAGCTTTGACATCGTTGATGCCATCAGCTTTTGACCAATCCGCAAACAGTCGTGCAGACGCAGCGGGAGGGATCGCCGGTGCAGCTGCATACACAAAATAATCCGGGTTGTATGAACTTGGTACAGCCTTAATTGCTACATCCATCACTCTCCCTGCCTCATCTTTAGCCCTAAATTTCCTGGTTTTATTAATTTCAATATACCACCCGCCGGGTACTGGAAGTTCCCCTGACACAGAAGGTTGAGCTAATTGAGGGTTCACTGGAGTCACAGGGACCCAGGAACAATCCGGGCCATAGAGGAGGGGCATGGGGCCCTTCTTCAGAGGCGCCTTATCTAAAGGAGGTGGGGGGATATCTGCAATAACCCTCAAAGAGGAGGTAGCCAGCGCCGCCGGCACTGTAGTGCCGGAAACCGCGGCCACCACCGGGGTAGGACATGAAGGGAGAAAACCCGGGGAAGCTAGGGGTCTGACAACAGAAGTACTAGGGGACACCAAAGGTTGAGAAACCGGGGGCTCCTAAGAGGCAGGGATTTGATAATGCTGCATAACCTTGTGCAGCAACTCCCTTATCTGATCTGAAGTCACACACTTACTGTGGGAGTCCCTGGATGAGTGGGAACTCGCCTCAGAATCTTCTACTGTCAGTGACTGGGGAGCCGGAGAGAACATAACCTCCTCCGGCTCTCCACTCAGCTCAGGAGTCTCCTGTTCAATCACTATTTCATTATCCGCCGGGGGCCATGTTAAATCTGGGACCGATAATGGCAATATGTCTATACTACCCTCCTCAGTTCTTGCGTGATTGACGTTAAAAAGAGGTTGAGAAGGTTCAGATTGACGCCAGTAACCCCCTGCCACAAAGGCCTGGGAGTCTGGAATCACTTGAGAATGCAATTGAGACCCCGACGGATATCCCCTGTATTGGTCAGCCAGAACCCTACATGGGCCTGCCGATCTAACACTACGAGGTACATAATTCAGTTTAGGTATGGCAAATGTAACATTAGAATGCACACTTAAGGATTGTTCATGACTAGGTGTGGATTCCAATGCCTCAGACCCAACTTCTGAGTCCTAAAAGTCCTGTGGAGGTGTGGCAGAGGTAGGGGTAGGGGCCGGTTGCTGAGGGGTGTCCCTCCGGCTGCCGCTGCTTGCCTGACTCGTTGCTCCCTCAGAGTCCTCTCTCCGGCATTCGGTAGACCGGGAAGACTCTGCGGAAGAGTGTCTAGATTGTTTGCAGGGGGATCTAGACCTTGACCTCGAGTTCCGCCTCGGAGAGCTTGAACGTCTCCTCTTGGTACGGTCGGAGGGGGGAACCTCGGTTACCTCACTCTCACTGCTACTACTCACTACCTCTTTGCTGAGGGCTTTCGACTTGACTTTAGGTCTGACAGATTTCGAGGAACCGGGTTTCACACGGGGTGACTTTATAATCAGTTGTTCCCACAGTACTTCATCATCACAATGAAGTGCCTTATGGGCCGCGTCTTTGGCATAAGAATTAAATGTACTCTTAACTTCCTGTAAGGCCGCTAGGCACGAAAAGTCTTTGTTAGTAACTAACGCGGTTTTCAATTCAGAGCAAATGGAACAGCGTTTAGATAACCACAAGCCTCGGGAACGATCCAAACACTTGACGCACTTAATGCAAAGTTTGTGAGCAAAAATTGGCAATAGAGAGCAGGTAGGAGTAATACATAGTTCAAACCTCGTCATGGTGCTAATAAGGGGACACCCCCCCCGCCGGGATCAGCCGCCCAATCAATGCTCATAAGGATAACCTGCGAGGTGTTATACATCCTAACCCGTATCCGCCGGAAAATTAGCTATAGTGCACCACTACTCTAACCTTCCGCTGGACTCGTTTAAGCTGGGTTTAACTACTAACCTGTGACAAGTGTCCCAGGTCCCTTGACCTTTAGTGTCTGATCATCAATGAAAAAGTTTGCAAAACTAATCTTATCACTCTTGTACACTCGACTTGTGGCGCCGCAAAGCGCAAAAATCGAATCGTGTAACTGGGTCAGTTAGGGCGAGTTACTCGGCGGGCCGAGTTTGCCGCCCCCTTAGGAATGCAGTTCCGCCGGGAGAATGTGGTTCAGCCAAACCACGCCGGGACCTTTTGAATGTTCCTACCCGTTTATAAGACGGATAACTCGGGCCCACCGCAAAAAACAAAAACTTGGGAGAAAAGGAGTTGGCACAGCTCCCCAAACCTGAGTCCCACTCATAACACATCATAAAGAATATATAGGGACGTCTCCCTTACCCCAAAACATGCCAACACGCATGGAAAACACTAGGGGCAGACATAGGCATAAAATTAAAATACAGAAAATTTAGCATCCTAAATTACCTGAAGCCTACGCCGGAGACCCCTACAGTACAAAAGGCTGACAACGAGGTACGACGAACATCACCGGCAGACGACGCTCCGAAGACCCAGCACAGCGCCCAGATGAGGGAGGCCCACTCAAGGAGCCCAAAGCAAAACACGAACTCTGGAAGGCGGAGCACCACGTGCAGACACCCTTAAACCAAAGCATTTGCTGATATATAATAATCTGACATGTACTTTCCTCAATAATGACAGTCTGTATCATGCCTTGTAGAGTGGTAGCCTTCTAGCTAAGTAATCACAAAAGCTAAAGGCGTATCACAACAAACAAAAACGCACGCGGTACGACGATCCTGGACTCGTAGACGCCTGTTACAAAGTACCCTATATTAACACATACTTCCTGCGGACACACCAATCTGGCAGCCGTGCTAGCTAATCTAAACCTTGTTACTACAACACAGATGTATACAAATGAGTAAGGACTCACTAGAAGCTCTGGAACGTCGAATAAAGCGGAGCGTGGCGCAAGCCTTGTTGTCAGTGTGGCCGAGGAAGTAGGAAGGAAGACGATGGCCACTAGAGGGCCTGGTGTTGGGGAAGCGAAACATGAGAAATTCACGCATATGGCAAGTCATATGATAACAGATATTAAGTTCTTTTTTCTTTTTTATATTTTACAGAGTTTTTTTCTGTAGGGTACCCGATCAAAATGACGATCCCGTAAGGGAATTAAGTGTGCACTTATGACGAGTACTCCAGGTTAACTTCCGCACGGGCTATTCAAAATGCTGGCACGGGATGTTGAATGGAGACTATTATACTAATAGGCGAAGTCGTCAAAGATGAAGGGGCCCTATTAAATATCAATATTGACAGTAGGCTACAGTATATATGACGAACTAATAATATCTGCCGAAAATATTACGAAATTTACGATCGATCAGCTGCGTCGTCTCTGTTTATTAAAGGGTAACCGCAGCGAGAAGTGTCGGTCTCTGTTTTACTAAAGGCCGACCGTTTTACTAAAAGCCCACTGCATCGATGTTTTCGTATACTAATTATCTATCAGTATTTGATATTATATGACAACTATTTTTTTTTTTATTGAAGCGTCAACTTAAATAGTAATACAAAAAATAACTTGTCCCCTGGGCAACTGCCGGGCAGACAAGCGTTGCAAATCACTAGCCCGGCAACATATCCGTGCTAGCCCGAGCTGCCGGGCTATACCTAATTTCCCAGTCTGGACTAAACTAACTATATATAATTCCTACATGATATACGACTAAATTATAATAGGCTATAGATTTGTGTTGCATTCACTTACAAAGTGTTGCATACTGTATCCACTATATACCAATTCCCTAGTAAGCTAGAATACTCAGTGTGCCTTATCTACAGTGCTATGTTTGACCATTATTAAATATTTAATCATTAATATCCGGAACGGCGTCTTAACACAGTAATCTAATTTATTTTGATTATATTCCTATGCAAGAGTAAAACTTGCATCACTCGATTATACTGTACATATATTATAGTTGTAGAGCATACTAATATTCCTTGAATTCTGATAATGAAGTAGTGTGTGTGTGTGTGTGTGTTCTAGTTGGCATGGTCGTAATCCACCAATAAACAGGAAGTTTCTCGCTTACTTTTGGCGATACCTGGTCGTGTCGAACAGAGCCATCTGTGGAGAGCCAAAAACACCATATCTCGGATTGCTTCGAATACCGCCGTCAGAGGGCACTAATGGAAAGCTGGAAAGCTGAAAATCCATACCACGACTTTAGTCCCAGACTGTACAGCTCTATTTTCCTATCAAAGTTAAGGCAACACTATGATGTCTGGTGTTCTACATGAAAATATTACTCACACATGGAGTATGAAATCATTGCAACACGAGAAGTGGAAGTAAAACTAGAGAAGCAGTTGAACAAGAAATATCAGGTAACTATATTGAGGACTTAAGCTTTCAAAATGCTAGAACTATTTTTATGACAAGGACAAGGATGATAAAATTAAAAGAAAACTTCAAAACAAATATGAACTTAACTTATTGTGTCAAAATGAAAATGAAAATAAAATGCACCTGTTCACCTGCGAATCATATGAAGACCTATACAAACTTCTGAGAGGCAGGGGAAATTTAAAGGAAATATTTTAACAAAATGACTTGAAAAGGGTAGCAGAGACTATAAGAACAGTTTTGAAAAGGAGGGATACTAGTGTTAATTTGAGAAAAGAAATATATATAAGTAATAAGAAGAGGGTAAATATATAAATGAAACCGCCATTGTTCAAAGAACGAACTCCTGCATAGGAGAGTACGCCAATAAAAACAACAAAGACAACATGGTCTGAGTTACATTGGTTGAAGAAATTCTGTCGCAGCAGTGAGTCCAGCACGAGCAGTTGAACGATTTGCATATTTGTGTGCATGTTAGTTCACCTGTTTCAGGATCTTTTGGACCATTGATGTCTGCCCAGGGATGGCCGTAGACACTGGAAGATTAAAAGAATAATATTATGCCTATTTCAAGTTAAAAATGCATAAAATATTAGAATGTATACTATATACACTCACCTACTAATACTTACTGGGGGCCTTCGTGGTGGCGGCGCATAGCTGCACTTTAATTCCGACTCCATTTCCAGGGGTCTCTCCATGCGAGTTCCCAAGCTGCGACTATATCCACCCAAAGCAGCTCCTGACATGAATGGTCAAGTTTCCTCAAGTATGAGTCACATAGTCTTCCCCGAGATCTCTTCCACTCAGAGTTGTCACCCACCGCAACTACCGCATGACCAGGGTTGACTTGAGGGAGGCGGGCCAGAGGAAACGAAGCGAGCCAAACAAGACCTCGGCCCAGATGCCCGCCAAATTCAAACGCGAGCGCTCGGACCCTTCTCGCTCTGAGCGCAGCCACCCAGGTTGTGCCCGTGCTGCAGGGGTCGACCTGAACTCCCAAAAACGTGACACCTCTCACCCATGCCCCTCTTCCCTGCAGATGCTTCACCTGGGACGTCATCGCTAAACATATGACGTGCTAGGCCAAACCAGCAGAGGGCAGACAGGGTGAGATCGGAGTAGCTGCCGCTCTCAAGGTGGAACGTGAATGCCCGTACACTGGTCAGTGAACTCAGACAACATCTAGCCCTACTCGATATCTTGGTCTAAATCCACTTGCCCGTACACTGGTCAGCATAGGATTGGAAATTCCTAAAGCTGTCCTACTTGCCTGTTATACCAGGTTTTTTACTGGGGTTTAATTGGACAATGGTAGGTTCTTACTTGACTGGAGAAACTAAAGCCAAACTACACATGCACAAAAGTCGTAAAGGGTAAATATAATACTGAATACACACATGAATTTCCTTTTCATAATCACTTAATGCACAACACGAATAATACACCTTACACTGATAAATAGAATAATCACAATATAAATATGCCTAGCACGGGCGAGGATCCACGACGGACCTATAGAATTCACTTAGCACTCCTATTCTATCACTTGCGTAGATTTCGGAAATACACTTAATTTGCACTGGTGATGGAAGTAATATAACTCCTTCCACACTTCTATTCTAACACTGAGTAGGCCTAGATCTGGAGATACGGGCACTGGTGGCTGAAGTGTTAATAGCCGAGTCCTTTCTCTTGGTTCCGTCGAGCCGCTTAGATGGTCCTGCCATATGGTAAATGGGGTAGGGATACAGATGGACTAGTTGGTTTTGGTCCTTAAATAGTAGTTCCTTATGTCATGACACAGGGTGCATACCATCGGATGAACGCGAGCATAAACTTAGACATATCTTAAGGTGTGGCTACTTAACTATCCTGAACGTTATACTAGTCGTTGGTGAAGTTCTGTTTCGGTACTCTTGATGTGGGGTCTTTAATACAAAGTCGCTCATGTCATGACAGAGTAACTAGGTATCGGGCTAACGTGGGGAAGAAGTAAGATCATGATCGTACTAGCTCTCTCAATCTGCCTCTGACCGTTGTAAGAGTGTTCAAAGAACCCAGGGGTCGGTTATTAAGCCTTTCTACAAACCATGATTCTGGCCATATGCAGTATGGACTTTATGTGCAAAGTGCCGTTACTTATACAGTATCTCGCAAAGCCTGAACTATTAGAAATGTCTTGCCATGGCAAAGACTTCTTTAATCTCTAAAAGGCGAGCTGTGTGTAGTGAACACCATACTACTGGGCGGCCAAATTAGGCTCCATTCCCGCCTAAAATCGTAATTTGACAATAAATATCATTATTACTTATTCATATGTGCCTATTTTACGTTTAATATGAAGATATTAACATGTAACAGCAATAAAACAAGTGGAAAAGTGTTTGAAGGGTGAAAATTGCCAATTATTGCCGACCGTTCATTCATGAAATATGAGGCGGACGCTACGTACACCCTCCCACTCTCGAGCCTAGAGGCACACTGAGGCTCTCTCTCTCATTCTCTCTCACACAACGCAGTTGCTAGGCCTAGCACCACGCCTTAGAACCAGATTGGAGATGTTGGTGCAGTAAATAAACTGATAAACAAGGGAATAAGAGGAAAAATAGGTGATAATTGAAGGGGGCGGTGAAGGAGGGGATTTTGACACATGTGGAGGAGTGATACAATGGTATGGGGGGGAATTATCTCACTTAAACACCATTTCTTTTGTTTTAGGTGCTACTGGGGCCTTTTAAAAGGCTTTTTTTAGGCCTTACCTCTTAACCTAAGAAGTGCGCATGGGGGTAATTAGAAACGTCCCCCTGTGCTGACGTATTTGAGCTGTTTCCATCACTAAAATATTCATTTTACCATAAATAGCATTAATACTTATCCATACGCGCCTATTATGGGTTGATTATAAAGGTATTAACCTGAAACAACAATAAAACGAGTGAAAACAGCGTTTGGATGGTCAAAATCGGAGATACAGGCCGCGAGTTATATAATGTATGGGTGAGGCAACCTGCTTTCCCGCCAATTTCCCCCAAGGCCACTGAGACACAGTCGATCGATACTCTCTCTCTCTCTCTCTTGCACTCACTTGCTAACAGAGATGACAATGCCCTGCTTGCAACTCGCTAATGTTAGCACGAAAATATACCTCAGAATAAGGGAATAACAGGGAAAATAGGTGATAACTGAAGGAGGGGAGGAAAGTGGGGAAGGAGGGGAGGTAGAGGTGTGATATTTTGTATGGCCCAGGGGCCAATTTTTTTTTTTTTTTTTTTTTTTCGATGTTTAAAGTTGATTTTTTTTTTCTCTGACTCTTAAGAGTCTTCCCGCAGTCCGCCGGGGGAACTCTTAAGAGTCTTCCCGCAGTTCCCGGGTTAAGGAGATCCTCGCCTTTGCCCACCAAAACCTCTTAAGAGTGTTCTCCCCGTTCCCGGGTTAAGAGTTTTGGAAAGAACTGAATTGATCCTGAAATTCTGTTTGTGGCATGCCCTCGGTGCTACTTTCAGTGTCAAAACTTGCAGCCTAAAAGAGATCCAAATGTTATTCCTACACCATGGTGTGGAAGCACAAAAGTTCACTATAATAGTAGGGTAAAGAATTCTCAAACAATAAGGTAGACAGCCATGGCATGAATACTCGGATGAGTGAGAGGTTAATTCTTAGGCTCAAATCTTGCATGAAAGTAAAGTGAGCCCTCAAATTGCTGACTCTACCTTGTTCTCGTTGACGTTTTCTGTTATGTCCCAGGGCTGGTACTTGGAGGTCAGAAGGTCATAGGTGCAGGGGTGGTGGATTAGGGGGTTGAGGTAGCCCCCTTAGAAATTCCCGTGCGGGTGGTGGGAAACCTGCGCGGAAGAGCGGCGCATCTGGAGGGGGGAGATTTGGGTATGTTTCCCCAAGTTGGTTTGGTAGTATTTTGCTTTCCTCTCTTGTCTTCCTGCATTGTCGATCGTGATTCAGATTGTTTTTCCTGGGGTGGGGGGAGGGGGGGGGGGGTAGGTTGTGGTTGATGGTGGTAATTCTGACTTCCCGAGTGTTGATGTGAGGCGGGGCTAATTTTGGTTTTGGGCAGCCATGTTGTTTCCCTTCTTCCTTCGTCTTTTCATTTATTTCTGGTTGAGGTGGCTGCTTGGTGTTTATTTGCTGGGGCGAGTTCTCCTTCTCCTTTTGTTGTTTCCTTTCTCTTTTCTTCTTTTCTTCTGTGTTCGTCCGGTGTGTGGTAGGTCTTTGTGGTTTCATATTTCTTTCTGTCTTGCTGGTATTTCTGTTCTTTCTAGCCGTTTTCTTTGGTGGTGTATTTTCACTGCTGTTCCTTTCTTCTCTCGTGGTTCCCTTTTCTATTTCCATTCTTCGTTTCTGGTTCCAGCTGGTCTGTTGCGGCATGGCCGTGATCTTTATCTCGGGCATTTTATTGCCTAAAGACAGTACAGGAGGAATTGCACTCTAACGAAAAGTCGTCAGTACACTGGTCCGTACGGCTCTAATAATTGCGCAGATCTTGGGTAGAGACTACTGCCAGTACACTGGTCAGAGTAGTTAGTCGAGACCGGCTCTTGAGCTTTAGCTTGCTGCCAGTACACTGGTCCACATAGCTTGCTAGACTCAAACCTTGGGTATTGACCCAAACCCTACCGAGAAATTGTTAGGTGGACAGTACACTGGTCCAAACCCCCTAACAGATTCTCTGGCCCACCCTGACTTAAGTAGAGGAAGTAGTCCAGGCCTAGGGACTTCTCCCCTGCTTGAGAGAGGAATTGCTAGGTGGACAGTACACTGGTCCGTGCTACCTCTTAATTTCACTACCCTCCAGTCTTAGGCCAAGGCTGACACCAGTACACTGATCCGTGTGCAGCCTGAAACCCAAGTATATGAGTTATTTATTAGACTACCAGTACACAGGTCAGTGATATCTAGCAACTTCTCCGAGTCCTCCCCCTACCTCTCAACACCTGGACGGAATGAGCCTGCCCATTCCTTTGTCGAGACCTGCTGGAGGACGCTGGAGGAGAGCCACCCCACCTACCCTGACGTTGCAGCCAATATACAAAGACGAGCCTGAGGACGATCCGTAGATGTTGGACCACGGCACCAGAACAAAGAACAAAGCTTGTTGAAGGCTGTACAAAAAGACCTCTCTTCTCACTGGTGAGGCCTCTATAGACGAGGATACAAAACACACGAATCTATCGTTGTAAAGTAGAGTATTTTTGTGCGTGAACTCTTTGTGAGACCACATATAATATTTGACTTTATAGCCGCACACACCCATACAGTGATACACATAAAATCAACCCCAGTGACACTATCTTTCCACGCCAGTGGTCCAGTGAATTGTGATTTATTTTCTTGTACTTTCCATGCTTAAATCTGTTCAAGAAGTGCTAACGGTACTTGTTCCAATCTACATGAAGACTCCTAACAGTGCACTGTTTAGGATACTATTATATCCGTAATAAACTCTAAACTTCAGAAAGACAGTCAGTGATTATTCTATATATATTGTGTGTGGAACTTATTACTATTTCAAAGGAGCAGTAACCCACAGTCTTAATACTGCGATTCATCTCAGCTCCGGGGTATAATTATTTCCATGTCCATGATCTTGTGTATGTTTTTGTATTATTTCATGTGTGAACCATTAGCCAAATAAGCCATTTTGTGTTATTATTTTACCTGAATATAATAACTATAAATGTACTTCTGTGTTGTCCTTACTTACTGTCCTTACTGCATGTTTGTGTGTGTGTGTGTCTATGTATAAATTTATTTTCTACCCAGTTAAGTTAGGATCCACCTTCACTCAGTAAACCCAGCAAAAAGCCTGGTATAACTATCATTATTTCTACTGTAAGTTAACTAAGTATATTACTTAAACCTATATGAGAATAGTAATAATGTTTCTATAAATATTCTTTAGTGTAATGTGTAATAATCATTTATTGGAAATATATATATATATATACTGTATATATATATTTTACGAACATAAAATGTATATCCAATATAATTTGTAACCTGCAAGCAGAATATTATGTACATTTATAATTTAAACTTGATCTACCTCGTCATGAAGTTTTTTTCATAATAAGTGTTATGCCCTGTTTTTCTACAGGATTAACTTGGGTAATGTGAGTTCTAAATGACTGGGTATATAAGGCTGCATTCACAATATAAGATATGAGGAATAGAGAACACAAAGAAACACATGGTAACAAGTTACACGATCACGTTTATTTATATACCACTGCAGAATACTCGTGCAAGACAATATAATAGAATCGAACAACACTAGCATAAGTGGATCTGGATGGAGCCTAGTCTCCCACTTCCAACGTTCAGGTATTAATCTTCTGATCACTGGCTTAATTAGCAAGTTTTATTTTACTGGAAGACCTCAATATATTCATGTAATTCAACTTCACTGATTTGATCTCTTACTGGCTGGTCGCGTGCCCAAGTAGCAGCTCACAGTTAGGATTAGACACGCGTATATTGTAGAACACCGAAATCTCTAGTAACCTCATGGGGGTACTGATCTAAGTTTTATATTCTTATGGCAGAAATACGTAGAACACAAATCAGTGGGCGAACGTTAGATATCACTAGAGTTTTAATATATGAATAAGGTAATTACGAGAGTCAATGTCGCCTGTTAATTAATGAGCACTGATCGCTTAGTACATCCCAAATGGAATGGTTAAATATGAGTTACACTGGGCAAGGTTTTAGCCACTTTATAGAAAGTTAATAAGTGAGTGTCAAACTAGTACTATAACACTTAGTACTAGCAACATGAATCTTGAATAGTATTTGTAGATCTGGTCCTGGTTATCTTGCTTCCGGTGATGTTGGAGGCTAACGACTGGTTCCTCGGCCGTCCAGGTGGTCCAATATGTAGGAAGTTCTCAAGTCGGATCTCTTGACGATCGTTGCTGGCTACACACTTATATACCCACGAATTTGTGTGAAGGTTATAAGGTGCACATTAGGACTTGTACATGGACAGATGCTTCTATTAGTCTTCTCTGCCACGGAGTCTGCCGGATCTGGAATCTCTCAACTCCGGAACAACACAAGGGCAGAGCTAGAGGTTAACTGCAGGGTAGTGACCACTGGTTGGTGTCTAGCTTTCAACTGATTTGACTGGGGGCGGGAGCTAGGTTTATAGGCTCGGTTCTGGACCCTGTAGACAGTAGGGATCTCGAGTCTTATGGACTTATTTGAGCTCTCAATATATATGGGGACTAGGTAAGATGGTGATTACTGTTGTGGCACATGGCTATAGGAAGCCTTCATATTTTAATATAACTGAGCCTTAGTAAGAGGTACTATTTTGGCTATACTGGAAGTATTTAGGGGAGAGAGACTGGATCTACTTTGCGAGGAGGATGGGGACAGCTGTGATAGGAGCGTCTCTCTTAGATTGTTCAATCTTCATTCTATGGTATAGCTGAGGTGCTAATTTAGTGATCAGAGTATGCAAGAAAGGTAAATGGTTTATTGTGAGTTAATAGAGGTTAGTAAAGGTGTTAGTCATGCATGGTTAGTTCATTGATAGGAAGAATTCCTGTGCTACCTGGCAATGACTCAGAAGTCAAAACAGGGGCCAGGTATACCTCCGCGGGGGTGGGGGTCTCCCTCCTCGGGTGGACAAAAAGGGGGAGCTGGGCGCCCTCTCTCTGTGATAGTCGTCCGGCGGCTGTGGCTAGGGGCTTGCCATATCACCAGTGTTTGTAATAACCCTCTGTGTATGAGACAGATGTGGGTGTCCTTAATACCAAAACCGAAGGTGCCTTGGCTAGCTGGTTTTACTCGGCTGGTTGTTAATTGTAGGGTTTGCTGGATGTGGTGGAGACTGGGTTGCTAACTCTGCCACATTTATCTGGAAGTATGGCAATAGAAGTTAGTTACTGGTGAGGCGGCTAGCCTCGCACCGACGACCATTGGGTGCCGGGTTGTGAATGGGTTGTAAGAGAATAGATGGCATGCAAGGGGTTAGTAAAGTTCCAATGTTGTTCTGGCCTACTAAGTGAAGGTAGGCTGGATAGGAGTATATAATATATAAAAGGTTGGAGAGCGTTAGCAACGGGAAATTCAAGGATCTTCAAGAGGTATGAGAGAGAGGCTAGGTCGGACAAGAGTAGAGAAGCGCGGGGTCTTATAATGAGAGGGGAGGAGTTCAGGGGGGCTATAGGGGAATTTGACCCTAAGGTCTCTGGGCGTGGGGATGGCATTAGGCTGCAGTTGATATTGGAGTTTGAAAAGGCAGTGGAAGTACGTTAGCCAAATGCTACCGGGGAATGCAACTATGGGGTGGTATATGAGTCTGGAAAAGATAGAGTTATGTGATCAGTCCGAGGGGTTATGGATACTATTAGTTGGCCCTGGGAACTGCGTTTTCTATGAAATATATATATACCAACAAAAGCGGCAGTTCGTAGGGGTACTTAGTTATTGTTTCGGGGTACTTATGACAGATACTGGTAACATTTAAGGTTATCTTATACAATCTCTGGTTGGGGTAAGAGGTGTATGACACGAAGCAAATTGGCGTAGTGTGGACTGTGGATACGAAGGAGGCAAGTGGAAGACGTATGACAATTGTGGAAAAGTAAATGGAAAAAGGTGAACACAATGGCGGATAAAGATACTTAACCTAAGGATTGAATACATAGATTTATGGGGCGATGGGTCTTCAGAAAGCTTAGTCTGGCAAGACAAGATGTAAGGGAATGTTAATATTAATACTTAAACTAAGGATTGCATACATCGATGAACGACGACATTATAGTCGTCGTCCTAATAAGGTGATGAAACCTGGTTGATCTGTACTTGGCACAATACGACACAAGGACAGTGCCGCTATGTCGTATCAATACTGGTGGCAGTTAATATTATAGAGACACTTAGTTACTAGAGGAACAATGCAAGGGGGCGACTGAGCACGGGTTACATATATCTATACTCGTCATGGGAAATGATATACGAGGTCTAGGGACGGGCGTGGGTGTTTTAACTTCTGAGATATATAACATCTACTTCTCGGATGTAAGAACATACATAGATATAATTATGGCTGTCTGATGTGTTGGCATTGGCTCAACATAGGGACAGGGCATGGGTGTTTTTAATATGAATGTATATTCCTGTTCATCATCTTTGTAGTTAGGAGTGTAGGACACGAGGGGGTAGTGTACGTGAGGTGTGGAAAAATGGTCAGTTTAGAAGGGGTATCTAGGTGCGGCCTGGAGCTGCTTAGCCCTGCGGGCTTGGGCCTGTCTGAATTGGCTGGCTCGGTCAGCTGGTCCTTTCGTTCTGTGGCCCTTTCCTTTGGGTGTTTCTGTGTGGTGTTCGTTCGTGGCTTCTGTGGTGGGCTTCTCGTTCTGGGGCATTTTAATAAGCATTGAATTAAAATGTTCACGAAATATATGGATCAAAGAGAAACAAAATCACAACTAGACAAGTAGGTGAGGAAACCAGTTATTACATGTTTTGCCATATTTTGATGCCTGGTTGACCAAGCAAAACTTACTAGAAAATATTGGTAGAGTGGTCATGCCACTGGACTGGTAATCCAATGGTCCCGGGTTCGAATCCCGATCTATCAATGGGAAGATATTATTGGGATGGAATTTGTGCTGTACCTAGTATCGGTGCATTACCACAAAGCCCACCGAAACGCCCCCAAAATATCCTTATTGTTCCCTGATTAAATAGCACTGTATAGATATTCCCATATTCAAAATATGCTACAGGGGGGCAATGCCTAGTGAGTTAATTACTCAATAGGTGACGTTCTGAGAGTGAGAGTCCGAGTCTAAAGGTGAGACAGTGAAGCACTGGGGTGAGGCAGCTCCAGAGATGGGGCTGCTTCGAGCCGTGGGTGGCCGACCGGGCCCTGTGCATCTTGCGAAGGCAAGATAGCGGGGGCTGGTTGCATCATAAAGTGTTTCACATGTCTTACTCCCTAGACTGGAACGAGAACTCACGGGCTTCACCGTTGAATGTACGGTTGAATGTACAGGCTCTGTGCCTATGCCCGAGAGGGAGTAGTTGGAATATAGGAAAACACCAAAAAAATGCCACGACATTAAGCTGTGATGCGAGCAGTTAATGAGTGACGGGGTTTAATGCTCTCACATCTCTATGTGTAGATCTAGAGTTATTCACTAGTATATTGCATTGTAATAATGTTGTTAGAAGTAGGAAAGATTTATTATTTATTTCCATATTATATATTTACCCATTATAGTAGTTGAATATAGCCAGCCTTCCACAGTATTTCTAGCAAGTTCATGTCTTAGCAACAGTATTAATGACAACTCCATGATTATTCTATCAAGATCTATCTACTAGAAAAAAAATCGGCAATGCTTGGTTCCAGAAACCTTTCTTAGTTTGATGCAAAAGTGAAATCAAATCACTGCCTCCTTAATTTTGAAATTCGCTTAGGTCCGATGATGTCCATCAATTTCATTTTTTAGTTAGCACCAACATAGTTCTAGCAGTTTAGGAAGTAGGTCTAGGAATCAAGTAGATACAAACTATCTCAATTAACTCTTGATCTCCAAGGAGAATCCGACATCGTAAGTTTAAAGTCTATCAGAGATATAACGTAGGTGGAATAAATGATAAATTAAGTTTTGTCTCGGTTAGTCATAAATCACAGAAAGGCATTGATAGTTGTTGTTGTTGTTGTTGTTCCCCAGGCTGTCTGGCCGAACAGCCCCAAGGTCTCAAGCAAGGCCAAGGCCATAAACGAGCGCCCCACAAAATCCTCCCTGCTTACCACTAACATAGCCCGGGTGACCGAAGCCACTCCAAGGAAGGGAGCTGAGGAGGGTGCGGAAACGCCCGGGAAACCAAAGCCCCACCCAAGGCCCTGTGCCCCTCAGCAATTATGAAGGGAAAGCTGAGGGGCAAGGGAAAAATGTGACACTTTGGCTCCCAATCTGCCAACTTCTAGGTTGGCAGTAGGGAGGTCAATCCACGGAAAAGACGCCGCCACTTGAGATCTAGAAGATATATAAGTAAAAGGAACAGTCAGAGTAAGCTATGGGTATGGCAGAGATCGCTCAGGTCTCACTCTGATAGACCAGCCCATCACCAGAGGCATTGATAGTACTTACCCATAGTAAACTGCAAGAATCACGATGCCAACAATGTAACTTGTGACACATACGCCAGCAGAGACGCCGATGAAAGTGGCGTCATAAACTGTCATGTCAAGGCTGAAAAGGGCCATGAACCCCAGCAGGAAAATCTCCACAAAGCCTAATGCCAAAAAAACAACCTGAAAAATTTGAACCATTTCAGTATATGATGGTATCAATCTGTTTTGATTCTGATGCACGCAAGATGATTTTATGGAGCTGAAGAAGGATTTCATAGAATCAGAGATAATAAGGATCTATATCATCCCTTTGATTTCCACAGATCAATCTAAAACTTAAGAGTATGGTCTAAAGATAAGCTATACGGTATTCTCTACAACTCTTAGCATTAGGATAATAACCCAAAATAATTTAACCACTTCAAAATACAATGACGATTTCAATGGGATTAGGGAGGCTCCAAGGTATCTATTGGGACAATTTACATAATAAATATCCCATTCGATCCTTGAAAGTGCTTCCTATATTCAGTAAAATAACTTAAACACATTTGATTAAAATCACATCATTACATGACGTTTATTTTCAATTAATTCTGACTAACGACGATATTATATAGCTTTGGAGGTCCTTTAAGGGGGCCCACCTCGCTTTTTGTCTCTTTATCTCTCTCTCTCTTTTTGGCTTGTATCCATTCGGCCCCATTCAGCCTACTGTTTGTTTTAAGACGTTTACCCCATCCAGGTGTCAATATTTTCCTGGCGAGCAGTAGCGAGCCAGCATATATACTGTATATATATTGTTTTGGCAGCAAGCTAAATGTGTAAATTTGTCGACAGATAAATGTCTCCGGCGAAGCCGGATCCATACAATGCTGGTTCGCTATCGCTCGCCAGGAAGATATCGACACCTGGATGGGTATAAACGTCTTAAAACAGTTGGCTGAATGGGGCCGAATGGATACAAGCCAGGGAAAGAGAGACAAGGAGAGAAATAAATAAAAAGCCGGTGACCCCCCTTAAGACTAAAAGGGCTACTGTCTATCTCAATTAGTCATTTGGCTCCTACAGACCTTTTACAAATAATAACAACAACCAGAATGACAGGAAATAATGAGTAAAGCCGGTATCACACGAGCGCTTTTTCCCTCAACACTGGTCTGGCAGCTGAGGAGGTCAACATTTATATGATTTTGTTTACCTAAATTCATCTACCATCAGTCTAGTTTCTGATACCAATGCAAACTATTCTAGAAATGATGCCAGAAAAATTTTGATGATCGAATGTTGAGTATAAAAGCTCCCGTGTGATATAAAATGTTGATGATCGAATGTTGAGTATAAAAGCTCTCGTGTGATATCAGCATTATGGTACAGTCGGATACCATAGTCTCTAGCCTACTCATAAATATTAGGGAATTAACCTATTTCTATTCATGGAAGTATATCTCTGGAAACCAATTTATGAATATAAGTTTCTATACATCAACTATAAAACTACAATATACTATTTATTGAAAGGTTAGTATATCAAAAACTCAATTCAGAGAGTTATATTTGCATAAAGAAAAACATACGGGGTCCACGAAATCTTATGAGTGGACCAGAGACTATGGTATCCGACTGTACACTGAATAGTTAACCCCTTCAATGTAATGGTGTTATTGTCTGTCTAACATTAAGCCATTTAAATCAGCTTAGGAAGGACCAGTTGAACCTTTGTCATTACATTAAGGGGGGTCACTTGCTTCTTTTCTCTTTCTCTCCCTCTCTCTTTGGCTTGTATCCATTCGGCCCCATTCAGCCTGTTTTAAGACGTTTACCCCCATCCAGGTGTCAATATTTTCCTGGCGAGCGGTAGCGAGCCAGCATATATATATTTTTGTTTTGACAGCATGGTAATTTGTACATTTTTCGATAGAAAAATGTCTCTGGCGAAGCCGGATTTCTCCATACAATGCTGGCTCGCTATCGCTCGCCAGGAAGAAATCGACACCTGGATGGGGATAAACGTCTTAAAACAGTTGGCTGAATGAGGCCGAAAGGATACAAGCCAGAGAAATAGAGAACAGGAGAGAAAGATAAAAAAAGCAGGTTCTGCAGTAAAGCAGTAAGCAGTAACTGCTTCAGCATACCAGGACGCATCACTTTTTCTGGCTATCATTAAGTGTTATTATGCATTATTGAGGTGGAATTGTCTGAGTCACAGGATTATAGTAATTGAGATAGACAGTGCACCTTTGATTCCTAGAGGGTCTTACAAATTGAATAAAATCATTTGTTGATAGTCTGATAGTTTACCCGTACAGTCCATTCTGGAGACTATTAGGCTATATTATTCAGTTTAAGAAGGACCTCAAGCAATAATAAGGCTTCAAACCATCTCAACCAACCCTTTCAACTACCACAGAGCCTTCCTAAGCTGCATAACATCGTCTAAATATAGCTAGAATGAATTATAACACGCGTCGCTGTTACTCAAAGGGTCAAAAACGCATCATATTCTATCCTGAAAGGGTTAAATCATAAACGCATCATATTCTATCCTGAAAGGGTTAAATCATAAACGCATCATATTCTATCCTGCAAGGGTTAAATCATAAACGCATCATATTCTATCCTGAAAGGGTTAAATCATAAACGCATCATATTCTATCCTGAAAGGGTTAAATCATAAACGCATCATATTCTATCCTGAAAGGGTTAAATCATAAACGCATCATATTCTATCCTGAAAGGGTTAAATCATAAAAATTTGACCAAAATAATATGACGTCGCGTTATCATACTGAAAACTGAATTAGTGCTGCCAATGTCTTGAGTCGGCCACCCCCCCCCCCAAAAAGAAAAGAAAAAAGAAAACACGGAAAAACAGTAAAAGAGGGAAAAAGAAATGAACAAAAAAATAGGAAAAGTGGGGATTGGGCCAGAGTAAATAGATAGATAGATAGATAGAATATCTGTATGGCACTATTATGCATTGATATATCTGTATGGCACTATTATGCATTGATATATCTGTATGGCACTATTATGCATTGATCTATTTTTCTGCTTAAACTCTTCAGTATTCGATGACGTCATTTGACTTATATTCTGGCTACCATTAGATGTTTATGTGCAGCTTAGGAAGGACCTCTAGGAAACAAAGGGGTCAAAACCAACATATGCCTGTTTATGACTTCCATGGGCCAGTTTTCTGGACCACTTTCTCCCTCATGTTTAGCCCCATTAGTTTTCAGATGCTAAGATGTTTGCCCCATTAGTTAGTCGATTTTAAGACCTTTCACCCCATTTCTTCGTCAATATTTAGACCTTTCGTGCTATTTAGGTGTCGATATTTTCCCTGGCGAACGATAGTGAGCCTCTAATGTTGGAAGAAGCGGCCTTCGGCCGGAAAATTTTTCTACCGAAAAATGAACAAATTAATCTAGAAGGGGGATCTAATGGATATTTGTTTAAATTTGATGGAAGTCTAGGGAGGAAACTAGAAAAATAATGAATACATGCAAAAATCGGCCAAAATGTGAACCATTAAAGTCGTGGAATGCAAGCCAAGCTAAACTATTAAAACGGATCATAATCCTTGCGGGGTTAATTGACCACTGGCGAGTTTCAGGCTATAAGGAAGTTGGAGCCGTAAATATTGATATAAAATAGATATACAATATTAATGTAGGTTTCTGATGAATGAAAGGTATGTTGAATTGGGTTTGATGTATTTATGAATGTACAGTACTATGACCATGTATTTATCAATGTACAGTACTATGACCATGTTTTATGAATGCACAGTACAATGACCATGTTTTATGAATGCACAGTACTATGACCATGTATTTATCAATGTACAGTACTATGACCATGTTTTATGAATGCACAGTACAATGACCATGTTTTATGAATGTACAATACTATGACCATGTATTTATCAATGTACAGTACTATGACCATGTTTTATGAATGTACAGTACAATGACCATGTTTTATGAATGTACAGTACTATGACCATGTTTTATGAATGTACAGTACTATGACCATGTTTTATGAATGTACAGTACTATGACCATGTTTTATGAATGTACAGTACTATGACCATGTTTTATGAATGTACAGTACTATGACCATGTTTTATGAATGTACAGTACTATGACCATGTTTTATGAATGTACAGTACTATGACCATGTTTTATGAATGTACAGTACTATGACCATGTTTTATGAATGTACAGTACAATGACCATGTTTTATGAATGTACAGTACTATGACCATGTTTTATGAATGTACAGTACTATGACCATGTTTTATGAATGTACAGTACAATGACCATGTTTTATGAATGTACAGTACAATGACCATGTTTTATGAATGTACAGTACTATGACCATGTTTTATGAATGTACAGTACTATGACCATGTATTTATCAATGTACAGTACTATGACCATGTATTTATCAATGTACAGTACTATGACCATGTATTTATCAATGTACAGTACTATGACCATGTTTTATGAATGCACAGTACAATGACCATGTTTTATGAATGTACAGTACTATGACCATGTATTTATCAATGTACAGTACTATGACCATGTTTTATCAATGTACAGTACTATGACCATGTTTTATGAATGTACAGTACAATGACCATGTTTTATGAATGTACAGTACAATGACCATGTTTTATGAATGTACAGTACTATGACCATGTATTTATCAATGTACAGTACTATGACCATGTATTTATCAATGTACAGTACTATGACCATGTATTTATCAATGTACAGTACTATGACCGTGTATTTATCAATGTACAGTACTATGACCATGTTTTATGAATGCACAGTACAATGACCATGTTTTATGAATGTACAGTACTATGACCATGTATTTATCAATGTACAGTACTATGACCATGTTTTATGAATGTACAGTACAATGACCATGTTTTATGAATGTACAGTACTATGACCATGTATTTATCAATGTACAGTACTATGACCATGTATTTATCAATGTACAGTACTATGACCATGTATTTATCAATGTACAGTACTATGACCATGTTTTATGAATGTACAGTACAATGACCATGTTTTATGAATGTACAGTACTATGACCATGTATTTATCAATGTACAGTACTATGACCATGTATTTATCAATGTACAGTACTATGACCATGTTTTATGAATGTACAGTACAATGACCATGTTTTATGAATGTACAGTACTATGACCATGTTTTATGAATGTACAGTACTATGACCATGTTTTATGAATGTACAGTACAATGACCATGTTTTATGAATGTACAGTACAATGACCATGTTTTATGAATGTACAGTACTATGACCATGTATTTATCAATGTACAGTACTATGACCATGTATTTATCAATGTACAGTACTATGACCATGTATTTATCAATGTACAGTACTATGACCATGTATTTATCAATGTACAGTACTATGACCATGTTTTATGAATGCACAGTACAATGACCATGTTTTATGAATGCACAGTACAATGACCATGTTTTATGAATGCACAGTACAATGACCATGTTTTATGAATGTACAGTACTATGACCATGTATTTATCAATGTACAGTACTATGACCATGTTTTATGAATGTACAGTACTATGACCATGTTTTATGAATGTACAGTACTATGACCATGTTTTATGAATGTACAGTACAATGACCATGTTTTATGAATGTACAGTACAATGACCATGTTTTATGAATGTACAGTACTATGACCATGTTTTATGAATGTACAGTACTATGACCATGTTTTAGCTGCTAATTCTGCTAAATATCGATGTCTGCAGCTACAACTTCCTTATAGAACGAAACTCGCAAGTGGTCAAGTGGTCAAGTGGTGGGAAATGTCTGGGCTGGCCACCCCCAGATATGACATATTTCGGACTGGCTATAATCAACCAACATTTTATGCCCGTCTTAAGTGGGGTCACCGACTTTTTTTGATCTTTCTCTCCTTTTCTCTCTTTCCCTTGCTTGTATCCATTCGGCCCCATTCAGCCAACTGTTTTAAGACGTTTATCCCCATCCAGGTGTCGATTTCTTCCTGGCGAGCGATAGCGAGCCAGCATTGTATGGAAAAATCCGGCTTCGCCGGAGAAATTTTTCTATTGAAAAATGTACAAATTTAGCTTGCTGTCAAAACAAAAATATATACTGTATATGCTGGCTCGCTACCGCTCGCCAGGAATATCTTGACATCTGGATGGGGGTAAACGTCTTAAAACTGTAGGCTGAATGGGGACGAATGGATACAAGCTAAAGAGAGAGGGAGAGAACGAGAAACAAAGCGAGGTGGGCTCCCTTAAACAGTTGCATATGTAATGCACATACGATTAAGAACAAAAATATAACACACACAAACATCATCTCAGTGAAATATTACTTAACAAGTTAATCAGTTTTCACCAGCTCCTCACGCTTTTCACAATTCTTGGCTTCAAATGTTTATCTACCTGGGTGTATGAAGTTATTGGTCATATTGATAGGGTAGTCCCACGTCAACTCGGGCCACAGGCAAATGCACACCAGTTTGTATCAGAGCCTAAACAAACTAAAGGCCGCGTTACATGGCCAACTGTTATATATACAGTATATATATATATATATATACTGTATATATATATATATATATATATATATATATATATATATATATATATATATATATATATATATATATATATATTCTTTACCGACTTCATTGTTCCTTATCTAAGAATAACAAGCCCGGATCGGATATAGGCACCGGATGAATAAATGTGTGATGCCACCTTTATTTAACGTTTATTCAAACAAAAATTAAATTATCCAACCCATCGTAAACTAACAGAACTCACCTAAATCTATTATCTATGAGTCTATCTATTGCCAGAAGCCGTGATCCCCGAAGGGGTGGCCACGAATGAAATGCTCCCATGCACCTCTGTCCCCAGTCAGTCGACGCCCCTCTTCTCATCCAGCACCACTTTCACGCATTTCACTCCATCCTTCCACCTCTCACTCGGTCTACCTCTTCCTCTCTGTCCTTCCACCTCACTCTCGTACACGCTCTTAGTCATTCTCTCGCTTCCCATACGTTCCACTTGGCCGAACCATCTCAAGGTGTTCCATTTCACACTTTCCAGCACATCTACATCTACATCACTCTGCTCTTGTACTTCCTCATTTGTCTGTCTATCCTTCTATGTAACTCCGCACGCACTTCTCAAGTAACTAATTTCCACCCCTCTCACTCTTGGTTTGTGTCTCTCCAACAACGTCCATGCTTCACTCCTGTACGTCAATGTTAGGATTACCACATTATCATGCAAGAACTTCTTTACTTTCATGCTGACCCCCTATGTTTCGTTACTGCTTTCAGCGTTCTTACAACCCTCTTACCCTGTTGCAGTGGATTATAATTCACAAATTCTACTTTTTTCCTGCAAAATAGTAGACAAAATCCCATTTGCGAAATATTGATCTGCATTATAATCTACACTACAAAATCGATGTGTGTACAATTTTTTTAACAAAATGTATATGGGCTATGCAATTCTAATATGGGTGAGGTTTACTGCATGCTCAGCTGGATAACAAACAAATGGTAACATAGATGTACAATTAGTTTATTGACATAGATATCAGTAACACGATCATAGACAAAACACAGAATGGTCAGTCAGTCAGTAGCCAGCCCTTACTCCCACAAGGGGTAGGGAGGATCAGCAAGAGACAAAAGAAAGGAAAAAGAGGTGACAGGAGAAGAACACATAACATACAGGCAGCAAGCACATAAACATTCAGAAGCACCAATCACTCATCAGCCCCCCAAATCAATGGCTTCACCTCAGATGTTATACTTACAGACAAGGTCTCTTCACATCAATATCTGGGATAAAGACCTTCCAGGTTTGTCATTTAAAAGGGTCCAGAGACCTTCATGTACTCTCTCTAACAAATGTCCTCCATGCATTCCTGTCATTTGCTAATTCTCTTGCTTCAACCATTCCCTAATCACGCTTTGACACACATTCTGACACCATATCTTGCCATCTTCGTTTTAGCTGTCGACGCCTTCTTCTTCCTTCCACTATCATTGACATATATCCTTTTAACTATTCTTTCTTCAGGGATTCTTGTCATGTGACCATACCATCTGAGAACACTTTCTTCAAGCCTATGCTCTACCGACTTCTTAACTCCACATGTGACATACCTCCCTTATATTATTTTTTTTTACTTTGTCTATTCTTCGAACTCCACACGCATTTCTTAGCAAATCCATATCAACTGCTCTTACTCGTGACTTTTCGTTTTTATACCATACCAGAGATTCACATCCATACATCAATGTCGGCACCAACACATACTCATGCAATCCTCTCCCTGTTTCCATACTCAAGTTTCTGCTTCTAAATAAGGCTTTCATTGCCCCAGCTACCTTTCTTCCTTATGTTACTCTGCTTTCTACTTCTCTTGCATATTTTCCCGTTTTCTCAATCATGGCTCCCACATACACAAACTCTTCTAGTAGTTCAAGCTGATCTCCATTACTCCTTACTTTACACACAGTGTCTCCTTCTCTTTCTACTGCCATTACTTTGCTTTTATTTACATTTACTTTCAGACCTCATCTTTCACATACTTCCACAAATATCTCCACCATCTGGCACAGGTCATTTTCACCCTCAGCACATAACACTGCGTCATCTGTATACAACACATTAGTGACAGTCGTTCTGTTCCCATCACTCACAAACTTTACTCGCTCTCTTCTTGTTCTGTTCTTTACTTCTCTCATAACCCCATTATGTAGATATTAAACAACCAAGGCGACATCACACATCCCTGTCTCACTCCGACTTGCACACTAAACCACTTACTTAATGTGCCATATATTCTTACACTTGCTTCACAACCATCATAAAAACTCTTCACAGCATTCAACAAATTGTCTTTTACATCATACAGCTCTAAAACATTCCATAATCCTTCTCTATTAACTTTGTCATATGCTTTCTCAAGATCCATAAATGCCATGTATACCCTCTTATGTTTTTCACATGCCTTCTCTATCATCTGTGTCACTGCAAAAATCTGATCCACACATCCTCTTCCATTTCGAAATCCACCCTGTTCATCACTCACTTTTCCATCGGTAATTTATTTCACTCTATCAATTACTATTCTCGCATATACCTTACCCATCACACTCAGCAGACTAATATCTCATAATCTCTGTAATACTTACATTCATTTAGTTCACCTTTACCTTTATACAACGGGACTATCATCCCTCTCTTCCAGTACACTGGCACCACTCCATTTGTCCAAACTATTGAACATAATTTCCATTGCCAATCCTATGTATGTTCTACTCTAATTATATGTTCCCTCTTTCTACATGTTTCTCACATGGCACATTTAACAGACCTCTATCATTGACAACTGCTTTGTCTCCATATCCACTCATTATAGGTTTGAGTCCCGAAGGGAAGAATGAAAACCTAATATTTAGTAGTGGGCCAGGAATCATTGACGAAATGCCTTAACAAAGTTATGGCTCTCTTTGAACTCATGGCGCGCCATTCAAATGACCCGCCTAGGAGCATAAAAATAGAGATACCATATCATGAGCGAACGCTAGAAAACACTCACAGGCTCGTTCATGTATGATGCGGATGCCACTACTGAAAAAAACAGTAAATAATATGGTAAAAATAAAAGTAAAAGTAAATAAACTAGATCTGACCAGCACTGCGCTTCCTGACAGTCTGATATCTATAGCAGCGTCTCTCAGCTACCCGCGCTGCATCTCACCCTCAACCGATATATCAAGACTCACTAGTACATCAGATGAATGGGAAGGGGATGGATGGGAGGGCCAGAATCCGGGGGCCACTACTAAATTATTAGGTTTTCATTCTTCCCTTCAGGACTCAAACCTATAATTTATTATATCATTGACGAAATGCCTGATATCTCAAGTCTGGAGAGGGACATTCATCAGGAATATCAACATAACCACTAACAAATTACTCAAAGGTCGAGTGAAACACGCTATAAACAGATCATAGTTTAATAAAAAAAAAACATAGAGGGTACAGGTAGCGTCCTTAAAGGTATACCCATTGCACGCTAGACCTAAGCCTTTTATAGAGGCAGTGGTCTAGCATACGACATAAACTATTCATCTAGAATATGTATACAGATTTAAATGTACACTGCATTACAAAATAAAGAGTACTTCAAAATAAAATTGCATCCTGACTAGACTTATAGTCTTTAGGAATATAATTGGGATAATGGTTATCCTATCACAATATTCTTAACCTAAACACACATATGTAAGGCAGAGGAGAGGTCTCAGCTGATGACTCCCCCTTCCTTTTCTCCCCCAAAACAATACAAATGCTTAAATTTAAACCTTCTGCCTTAGAGCTATACATTGTAGGTGGGGTTTGGTTAAGTTCACCGACAGGTACCGCGTCAGAAAGGTATGATTAGAGGACCATAAGTTGGTTTGCTGGATGTCATCCAAAGAGTAGTTTTTTTAGAAATGGAGCGATGCTGCCCACTTACATAAATCGTGCGCTTGCCCAATAGCACCAGGGTTACTCTCTCTAATCACTTCTACCAATAAAGCCACCAACTGCCGCTTTCTAAGGCGTGTACCTGCCCGTGAAACCCACAGCGCCCCTGCCTGCAGCGGCGGTGACGCTTGTATATAAAGGGAAAGCGACTTAACGAGGCACAATAAGTGGTGGGTATCCCTGCGTTTGAGGGCTGGAACCTCAAATTCAGTAAGAATATGATTAACATGTTCATTCTTTGCAACAAAATTGGGCGTTGGTGCTATATGTACACTCATATCGCGCCTCGAGAACCTAAGACAAGACGGTTCCGAACTCATCACAGCCAACTCAGAGACCCGGTTACCTGTGGCCAAAGCCATTAGGAACACAACTTTCTTTAAACGTAATTCGAAAGATGGATTACAGTAATATTTATGCGAATGAAGCATCGAAAGATCTAGATCAAGCGACCAGGTGGGCATAAGTTGGTGCGGTGATGGGTGGAGGCGGAAGCATGCACGCATGAACCCCTTTTCCTCCGCCTCCGGCACAGTGAGTCCTGTTAGATCAAAAAAGGGCCTCCTAATAGCCGTAAGGTGATTCTTTAATGTGATGACTGACACAGATTTTTGTTCAAACAAATAATCTAAATATTTAAAAATCAAGGACACTGAGGACTCTTGTTGGTCAGTTTTTGTGATCCAAGTAGTAAAGGCCTTCCAGTGAGATTGGTACTGTCTTTGTGTAGAGGCGGTATATTGATTAATTAATTTCTGAGTCACGCTCTCTCCAAAGTGGGTTAGCCATTTAGCCTTCTGAATGTCCAGAAGGCAAAAGTTAGCGAGGTCTTGAGGTTTCCAATCACGTCTAAGTGGAAATACGAGATCGGGAGCGACACCGGGTTCTCGCACCACGTCTTCAACTGCGTGTACCAAACTTGGGCCGGCCTCAGAAGCGCTATCATCGCGACCATGCAGCGATAACTGCATAGTTTGTGAACTACTTGGCATATTAAAGATGCGTCGGGTGGCGGAAACAGATAAATGGAGCTCCATTTGTTCCAGTCCACCTGAAATGCGCCGGGTTCTCCCGCCGGGGTTTTCTCCCAGCGTGTGAGGAACAGAGGTAGTTTGTGAGTCGCCTCTGACACGAACAAGTCCACTTGTGGAAGGTATGGCCCTGCAATCATCCTTTGAAAGACGGTTTGCTTGAGGGACATTTCTACTAGTGTGCTCCGTCTCTTCCGACAACCTTTGTAACACACGAGATCTCGCTGACCCTTGCTTCTGAATGCATATAACTGCATTCAGATCGTCCATCCTGAAGGCTAATGACTTTCCCACTAGAGTTGAGCCATGCTCTTGCATAAAAAAATAGAGGAATCTTTGTACTTGGACCACAGACCCTGACCCTGATGGCCCAGATTCAACTGGTACCCCCACCCTAGGGTACCGGATGTATCCGTGTCCACCCACACTGTCGGAGGAGGAGTTGTCGACGCCATAGATGAGTGCATTACTTCTTGCTTCGCCCAAGCCACCAGTAGGTTGTGGATTAATTTCGGGATTGTCCATAGCTTTCCCGCCAGCAAAAGCGGAAAATGCTTGTTTCCCTCCAAGATTAACCTCTTGACCTTCAGACGGCCCAATGGAACCGGCAATCTTATTCAGTTGAGTGAGCCCACTAGAGACTCCCAAACCTTCCTTGTGGAAGTCAGACTGTGTAGGAATCGGAAGAGTTTCCGGCAGAACCTCTGCCGGTTGTCTGCACTCTGGCTTAAGGACAACTGTTCGGTGTCCCAAAGCAGGCCCACCCACTGCATGACCCTCATGGGAATAAGATGAGACTTTACCAAGCTCACCTTGAAGCCCAGGGTCTGAACATGAGTAATTACTAACTGTACATGTTGGAGGCATAGAATCTCGGAGTCCGCTACCACCAACCAATCATCTAGATACCACAAAATCCTGACTCCTTGTTGAAGTAATGGTAGCAGACTCGCAGAACCTGTCGGACTAATTTCGTGAAAATTCGAGGTGCTAGATTTAGGCCAAAACCCATCCTTTGGAAGACAAACGTTTGATTCCCTTGGCGCAGAGTGAGGTACTTTTGAAATAGTTTGTTTATGGGGACATGCCAATAGGCTTCTGTCAGATCTAAGGAACACATTCAACCTCGCGGCGGTATTGTCAGCCTGATCTGATTCACAGTCAGCATCCTGAATGACTGATTGTGAATGTAGCGATTCAGAGAAAACAAGTCTATGACCGGCCTCATCTGATCGCTGTCCCTCTTTGACACCAAGAATAGCTGGGATGTAAAGACTGGGTGAACTGAGTTTACAGGGACAATGATACGCTTTTCTACCATCTCTTGGATTAACTTTCCCACCTCTAATGAAACATGGTTGAACTCTGATGGTTGACGTAATCGAGGTCGCTGGCTCCACCGCCAAGAGAGGTCCTTGCGTACCACTGTCCTCGCCCATTATTTGCGGGGCCATGCTCGGTAACATGCCCGGAAGTTTCCAGTTTCGAAACTGGGTAAGTCCGGCAAAGCTACTCTCGTATCCGACTCGCACCGCGTGGGCCCTGGGAGTGAGAAAGCATCATGGTTCCTCAGTTTTTTTATTGGGAAAGGGTTGACTCAGTTGATTGACTAGGGGGATGAGAGGCTCTGCCACCATTACCTGTTTTGCCCCTTGAATGACCTTGGTACCACCTACCCTTACTCCTTGCCTAACCTCGGACTGAAAAAGCCCACGATTATTACTCTTAACCCTCTCCGTCTCATATGACGCTACTGCGTCATATTGCGGTTTCGCCCAAAAGTATCAAATGACGCGGTTGTGTCATATGAACCTAGTGAAATAGCTCAATAATAAGTTATATGACGCTTCTGCGTCATTTTGAGCTCAGTAAGTTAGGTAAGTTAGATCATAATCTGTCGGTTGATGGCAACCCAAAATTCCTCTGACTTCTAACGGTCCCTCAGTGTGAGAAAGACTGTTGTGGGGGAAATACCGGGCGCTCTGTCAACCCGTAAGTAAGTTAATATAATATGTCTGGGGGGGGGGGGGGGAGTTAAATGGTGCAGCTTTAGGAGCTGAATCACTTTTCGATCTGGAAGCAGTGGCGTGGCTAGAGTCTAATAAACAATTTACTGTGCGCCAGGCATCTGGGGAAGCAAGAATTGGAGTTAATACAAGTGACAAAATCAAATGCCTACCAATCTCCTCTGGCAGTTTCTTAACCAGATAAACCCTCAAGCCCTGGCGTCGCATACAGCTTCAAACAGGGCCATACGGACATCCCCCAGAGACTGGACAGAATTCTGAAGTAAGACCCGCCGGCTAAGAGATAGGGCTTTGTGGGTATTACCTTCTGTGACCGATTCAGTCGTGCGTAATAGAGACTGAGCTATTTGACGACTGACAAGAAACTGAGAAAGCAATCTCCAGGCCCTCTGCCTCATTTTACAATCCGTATCTACCTGTAACTGTGTTGGAGTACAAAATGGTTCAGCTAACTGGCACAAGGATAACTTAGAAGACAAAAAGTCAAATATACACTGTGGGAACCCTTCCGCCTGCGCTACTGGCATGGAGAACCAATGATGGTCTTCCAGTGGGAGTTGATGACTACTCTTATTTGTAATTGTGCTGGCAAACAGCTGGGCCTCGTGTTCCCACCCTGTCCATGGCCCGGCACCGATGCCCTCCATAAGAATAACGGGCAATCCAGCATTGTCGCCCTCCATAAGAATAACGGGCAATCCAGCATTGACCCTACGAGGATAAGCCTGAAGTTCATGGGGTTAAACCCTGCAATAACTTGATGTCATTAAGACCATCCAATTTCGATTTTTTTTTTTTTTTCCTATGTGAGTGAGGGAGAAAACAAGGCAGAACTGCCTGTAGCGAGTGCTTCTCCCATAGTTGAAAGAGTGACAGAGCCAAAATCAAGGGACGTTCGAGCTAAACTGCCTGGACACACAGAATTTGAAGCAATTTAAGTTATAGGAGGAGGGAAAGACTGATTCTGGGAGAGAATTCCAGAGCTCAGCTGTTGAATAGAAGAAACACTGAGAGTAATGTTTCACTTTTGGGTTGGGGAGTTGCACAGAGTAGGGATGGGATTGTGTTGCAAGACGGGTACCACGTACCCTACCCAGAGGAGGTGGTATACACTGGGGGAGCTCTGAGGAGCACTGTTTATTGTAGTAGCGATAGAATAGCGAGAGAGATGCAACATTGTGGTAAAGAGAGAGAGTTTGCAGAGTGCGGTGTGAGAGAATACTCCCCACACATGTGAACAATACTCGATACAAGGACGCACTGTGCCCTTGTACAGAAAAGGCTGGTGGTAGGGCCGGGGACTTACTTACTTGAATCTTAATTGAAGTCGTCTAGAGGTCCCGTCCTCACAGTCGTGGTCCACCACCGCTGTGCAAAAATAAAATTCAGGATTATACATGTTAGGAATCGGCTTAATCACTACGTCGAATACATCACCGGCTTGATTCTTGGCCCTAAGTTTCTTGGCCTCACTTATTTCTATAAACCAATGATCTGGCACAGGGATCTCACCTGCAACAGTCGGCTGCGCGACTTCAGATTGAGTGGGCTTAATTACTGACCATGACCTATCCGGACCATATAAAAAGGGCATTGGAACCTATTTTATGAGAGGGGTTTTATCAAAAGGAGGTGGAATTAGATAAGTCAAAATATTAAGTTTAGACGGCAACAGAGCCGAAGTGACAGGAGTGACTGAAGCACTAGTGACAAAGGGGGGGAACTGAGGTGTAACTTGTGGAAGAATCTGTACTTGGCCAAGAGGTCGCGCCACCGGTGCCGAAGGAGTCGAAACCTTGGCCTTCCGTTCCTCATTAAAGCTGTGAAGTAGATCGACCCATCCCTGAAATTGTTCATTAGGCACAAAAATCCCACCTTGATGGTCAGTTGACGACGGACGAGAGGATCCAGAATCCTGCGTTCCTGTCTCTGGAGGTGGATAACGTTGGCTGGACGGTATTTCCTCCACAACCTCCGCAATCCGGTTCAAAAGCGGAGTGACACCCGGTACCCGGGCTGAGGGGTCTGGTGAGGTCTCCGAGTGGACCTCCTCAGACTGGGTAGCTGCGTCACTAATTGTAGGTCATGTGCCTCGAGGAAAGTGGTCGTTGACCCAAAGATGTGGGATGGGAGAATGTTCCATTGGGGAAGAGCGATCCAGCTGCTCAGGGTGGTTGGAAGATTCTGAGACATTATCAGTGACGTAGTGACCATCCTCCCGCAAAACCGGAAGTGGAACAGGAGACACCGGAGTTGACACCCAGCTAGGGATCGTATAAGGCTTCTTACGAATGGAGGGGGACACATGGACAACCTTCGGTTAAGCTGTAGGACCGATAACACTGCAGTCAGTTAACCCGGCAGCTACGGGGAGACTCTTAAGAGGTTTTACTGGGCGACTGCGGGGAGACTCTTAAGATCCTAGGCCTAAAAAAAACTTTTAAAAGGCCCCAAGTAGCACTTGAAACAATTTTTTTCCCCCCCTCCATACCTCATATCACTCCTCCACAGCCCCTTCTTCCCCTCTCCCCTTCAATTATCACCTATTTTCCCTGTTATTCCCTTATTCATTGGTATATTTTTGTGTAAACATCTCCAAACCGATCCTAGGCTGTGGTCATGTGTGTTTCTATGCATGGGAAAGAGAGAGAGAGAGAGAGATACAGGCCTCAGTCACTCTCCAGGCTTCGAGAGAGGAGGGTGTGAGGCCGGCTGGCTCACAATTGTTGAATGAACCACTCGCTAACAATTCGCGATTTTGACCATACAAATGATATTCCCACTTGTTTTATAGTTGCAACATGTTACTATCTTCATATTAAACGTAAAATAGGCACATATGGATAAGTATTAATTATATTTATAGTAAATTAACGATTTTAGTGAGGAATGCATCTAAATACCTACGCACAGGGGTATATATGGTGTATACTACAGAGGCTGCGCAGCTGAGAGGTTAAAGGAGTGGAGCAGCCCTAGCAAGGGGGAGAAGGATGCTGATGCTCAGCACGAACCGACGAGGGTCTGGAACCTCCAGAAGGTGAAGGCGTCTTTTTAGCCGCAGAGTTGCTCTTCGCCGGGCGTCCCTTGTCCTTCGACTGCACCCCACGGCTATGGTGTCGTGAGTGGGAGTCGTTTTTTTGGTTTCTTCGCTTTGTGCTTCAGAGGTGATCGAGAACGCGATCACCGTCGCTGAGGAACGGGTGGATCATTCGAAGTCCTCGGCCTCTTGGATGGGCAGGAGGGAAATACTGCATTGTCAGACGAGTCATTCGTCGATACAACAGCCTTGCATACTACCTTCTGCTTTTTCGATTTAGTTCGAGAATGAGAAGCAGAAGCACTGGGCTTAGATGATGCAGAGCCCTTGGATGTGCCGGATGATGCTGGTGTGCTAATGACAAAATTCCCAAGCAATTGATCATCAAACTGTAGTGACTTATGGGTAACATCGCGGCAGTAAGATTGAAAGGTAGAACGAATGGCTAACAGAACAGTATTGACTTGCACTTTCCATCGGAATGAGTCACAAAACCGTTTCTGAATTTTGAACACTGAACACAGTTTTTAATTAACCACCTGCCTCTAGAACGATCCAGGCACTGAACACAACACACACAAAGGTTATGGCCTGGTACAGGGAGGTTTGAGCAGTTATGGCCGGTACAAAACTGTATCGTCAAGACATCCATGATTCTGACTCCCCCCTCCCCCCGCCGGGGTTATGCTGTCCACCTAGGCATCCTGCGGGTTGAGACTTGGATACCACACCTGAGGGAGGAAATTTTCAAGAATCAATGCTCATAAGGACTAATCTATGATGGCAAGACATAATATAACACGTATGAGGAAAAAAGAATACATCTAACACTAGTATCACCTCAAGACCCTTATGTTACGTTAACCATACCAAATGGTTGAGTTGTGACTTCTTACCTAAGTGACCAACACTGACCTTAGCCTAATATCATGTCTAAGAAACCAGTTCCAGGATGCCAGACAACCAATGCTGGGCAGAGAGTGAATCAGTACCAGTCTAATTTGGAAAGAGATAGGCTAGGTGAGTCTTACGGCTTCGCCGAATGTCCGGCGGAAAGGGCCTCCCTTTTTCCGCCGGACACAAGTTCGATGCACCAGACTACCAGGACAGGTAAGGCTCGCACATCGAGAAATACCGGCTGCCCTGAAATTTTTTTTTTCTTTTTTCGATCCAATAAACACAAATTCTGACCTTATCTTGTCCCAAACTAAAGATACGCCCTATTCACACAACTCCAGAACCCCAACTAAAGCCCATATAACAAAATATCGTGGGCCACTGTTAAGACCTAGAGGCATGTTGAAAACAGTGCCAGGCTGTTATCACTCTTTGCCTGACAGGTTCCAGACCCTCGCGCCTGAGTTAAGAGTAACCCAACATGCAAATTATGGCATATACATCTTAGTATTAATACAATAATAACATATCCTAGCCATACAAAATTTCCCTACAAGGAGGCCATACTGAACTAACAGGGACAGGCTGGCGTCTCACAGACGAATCGATGAATCACTCACCTGCCTAGTTAGACTAGGACTAGGTACTCCTTCCCCCATCACGCAGAACAGGAACGTAGGCAAAAAGCGTCATGACCTGTAGCCAAATTTCTTACTAAGTAAGAGAATTTGAAACGCACGAGGTCCTCCACAAAGAGTCGAAAACACTGCTTAACCCTCCCAATTGGGAGGCCGAAAGGTGGGCCCCACAGCAACTAAAAAAAGACTCATGCCTATACTAGCTAATACACACAAATAAAAGGGGTAAAAAAACACAACACAGCAAAAATGGAATCCTTGTCTTATCATGGCGAAGGTCTTCCAAGCAAAGTTGAACAAACACCCACGGAAAACTCCTAGGGCATCCCATAGGACAGTGAATATATAACCTGTCTAGCCTAAAGACTACCCTAGCTCATCCCAGACAAGTACAAATGAGCAAAAGACTCACCAGCTTGGACGGTAGGAGAAGGATGAACACAGGTTAAAGTACACGTCCGAACCGCGGGGCACCTAGGAGAGAAGAGGACGAGATGTAGCTGGGAGACGCTGCTATAGACATCAGACTGTCGGGAAGCGCAGTGCTGGTCAGATCTAGTTTATTTACTTTTAATTTTATTTTTTACCATATTTTTCACTGTTTTTTTTTCTCAGTAGTGGCATCATACATGGACGAGTCCGGGAGTGTTTTTGAGCGTTCGCTCACAATGATATGATATCTCTATTTTTTCTGCTCCTAGGAGGGTCATTTGAATTGCGAGCCAGGAGTTCAAAGAGAGCCATAAACAAAGTTAAGGCATCAATGATGGAGGGGCCACTAATAAATATACTCCTTCCTTATTTGCTCTACATCTGTAATCACATTTTCTCTGTCATCTTTAACATTTTCACATCTCTGACTACATTCTCTCCTGCATGTACGCACTTCCTTCCAAAATAATGTCATATTCTCTGCAAAGTTTTTATTAACTTTCTTTCCCAAATCCTCATTTACTCTCTCTTTCTTTTCCGTAGCTAATCTCTTCACTTTGGTGTTGCTCTCCACAGCTTTTTTTTCACTTCTTCACCATGCTGTCCCTGTTCTTCCATTTCTGATCTTGCACACACCACATACATTCTTCACCAGGCAGTCCTTATATATATTTCATGCACTTTCAATCTCCATACCATCCATATCATATGCCATTAATTCTTCTTCCACCCTTTGTCTGTATGCTTCCGCTACATCCTGATTTTCAATGTTTTTTTCATTTGCATTCTTTCAGCATTACAATTCCTCTCCCATCTTTATTTCACACTCCTCTCAACTTTACCTTGCATAGCAAAATCATATGATCAGACAGTCTTCCACTTAAATCTCTCACTGCTTTTGTATCATTTACATAAGAACATAAGATCGCGGGAAACCGCACAAGGCCATGTGGCCCACACGAGGCATCTCCCATTCACACCCACCCCATATCATCCATATGGGAATCCAACTTACGCTTAAAGCTCTCAACTGTTCCTGAGCTAATCACTGTTCTGGGCAGTCAATTCCACATGTTAACAACTCTATTCCCAAACCAGTGTTTTCCTATATCTTATCTAAATCTCAACTTTTCTAACTGGAAATCATTTCAGCGGGTTATGTCGCCGTTCTTTAGCTTTAATGCCTCATCTATATCGCCCTTATTTATACATTTCATTCATTAAAATACCTCTACCACGTCTCACATCTTCGTCTTTCTAGTGAGTGTAAGCCTAAGGCTTTCAACCTCTCCTCATACGATAAGCTTCTAATATTATGTATCACTTTCGTCATTCTTCTTTGGACTGTCTCTAAAGGGTCGATATCCATTCTGTAATAAGGGCACCAAAATTGGACAGCATAGTCTAAATGGTGTCTTACTAGTGCTAATTATAGCTATAAGAAAACTTCAGCAGTCCTGTTGCTAACACTCCTAGATATGAATCCTAGAACTCTATTTGCCCTGTTCCTAACACCTATAGGCCTACATTGTTTTTTGAGTTTCAGATAATTGCTAACGAGCGCCCCTAGATCCTTCTCACACTCTGAGTTACCCAATTCTACATTGTCTAGTTTGTATTTCGCTTCTAAATTACGATTTCCAATCCTTAATACCTTACATTTGTCTACATTGAAACTCATATGCCAATTTATGGACCACTCGTGCAAATGATCGAGTTCCTTTTGAAGACATTCCCTGTCGCTAACTGACTCTATTATACTACTAATTTTAGTATCATCAACAAATTCACTGATCCTACTCTTTAAGCCCGAGTCAAGATCATTTATGTAGATAATGAACAGAAAGGTCCCCAAAACCGACCCTTGGGGGACCCCACTTTTAACTAATCCCCAGTCCGATTTTACACCATTGATACTAATTTTCTGTTTCCTACCAATCAGCCATGACCTAATCCATTTTTTTTTTTTTTTTTTTTTTTTTTTTTTAAGAGACAATGAACGGAGGAAGGAAAAACACAAAACAAAAAGGTCCATGTGCCTAAAGGCATCCTCCATTCATAACATGTTTGTAACAACTGGATTTAAACTTTTGTAGATTGTAAGTTTGTGGAAAGCAACTCGAGGAAAGTGAATTCCAAAGAGTAGTAGTTCTAGGGATAAATGAATTTTGATAAGCAGAAGTTCTACATTGTGGAGGAGAAAGTGTAAATTCGCGCTCCTTTCTGGAGCTCCGGAGGCGATTTTTCCTGTCAACAACAGGTACAAGAACGTCATTATCGTGTACAGTCATCGTACCGTTCGTACGGTGTTACTCACGGTGTTAGTGAACTGTGATACAGTGATACAGTGATACTATGATAGTGACAGACTGACAGTGTTACAGTTGTTAACTTGTTATTTTCTTTTTTTTTGGCTTTTGCTAACGCAAAGTAAACCTTACGGGCAAGTTACGGCTTTACGAAGGGGCCTAAGGGTAAGTCTGGCAGTGGTATAGCCCGAGCCTGTCTGACTGTCTGATTGTCAAAAGACACTATAGACTTCAGAGACTTTTATCATTTTATGGTATCGATACTATCGGAATGTTACTTGAATGTATGGGTGGGAGGGTGGTTTGGGGGATGGTGGGGGGGAAGGTAGAAGCGTAATTGACTCGTGTTACAAATATGAAGCCGATTGGTGAGGTAGTTTCGCCACCACAGATTTTATTTGTTTTCCTTTTCTTCGTACGGATACGCTGGAAGTGGGTTGTGGGAGGCAGTTGGGGGTGTGGTGGAGGGAAGGCATAAGGGTAAGGCACTTGTCACACAAATATGGAACCGATTGGTGCAATCGTTTCGCCGCCACAGATTTTCTTTCTTTTTTCCTTGTGAGGCGACCGATAGTCAGCGAGTGGGTGGGAGGAGGGGTTTGGGGTAGTGGTGGTGCTGTGGTGGGTATGCAGAAGGGTAAGGTACTACATGTAGTAAAAAACTAAAAATATGAAAGCCATAGGTGCAGTCGTTTCGCTGCTACGATTTTTTTTCGGCGAGTCAGTATATAATTATATACGGACCTGGCACTGGGCGTGACAACTGACATCTGACAAGACCCTAGTCCCGGCCGTATATTATATATATAATTATTATAAATTATATACCGTCGGACCTGGCAGTTTCGGACCTAGTTTCTCAGTTTGGACAGTTTCTGTAATTCTTTATGTCATATCATAGATATCAATGGACAGTCACAATGTCACAAACTCACAATGATATCATATCATTGACATTTGCAATGATATCAATCATATCATATCATTGACATTTGATTCATTGATATGACATAAAGAATAACAGAAACTGAGAAAGTGAGAAACTTAAACAGTTAAACTTCAGAAAGACACCATGACTTGAGGTTTTTTGAATATTTTGAATTCTTGGAATTTAGTGAAGTGAAAGACAAAGGACAAAGTGAAGGACAAAGGTAAATAATTAAATAACTTCTAGAAGCTGTTTTTTTTTTTTTTTTTTTTATATACCTATTTTTGGGAGCGCGGAGCGCAGGAGCGGGAAGCGCATCGGGTCTGCTGACAAAAGGAGCGCGTGAGCGCTGCCGCATTACCTTATGTCTGATGAGCGCGGAGCGCTGCCGCATTACCGGTCCCACCGGAGCGCGCCCACCTCTGGAAATCAGTGATATTTTGATGACTTCGATTAATATATTTCGACTCACTGGATGGAAACTGATTACTATTGGGTGTATTGGAAAGAGCAGCCGAACGTTTTCCTGACCCCCATTGGCGTACCTGAACTAAATTTCCTGCCTCACTTTTAATTTTGAGTGACCTTTTTAATCCCCTAAAATTCGCCTTTCCAAAGTCAGGGATAAGAACCTTATTTTCCTTTGGTTTATAATTATATTCTATAGAGAAGTATATTGATTTATGATCACTGTTGTCTAGCTCATCGCCTACCTCTATTTTTGTTATCCATTTTTCTTTGTTGCTAAGAACTAGGTCCAGAATATTATATCCTCTAGTTGGCAAATTTACAAATTGAAAGAGAAAATTCTCTAGTACTACTTCAAGAAAATCTTCAGATTCGTTATTGCTAGTTTGATTAAACCAATCTATAGCCTACCTGGAAGATAAAAGTCGCCTAAAATACAAACATTATTATTCTGAGATGCCTTACTGATTTCTTCCCATAATAATTTGCCTACATTTCGACAAAGGCAGGGTGCCCTATAAATGGTTCCCAAAATAATTGCCTCACCTTCCCCGCTAATCTCTATCCACACGCTTTCATTATCGCTATTTGATTTAATATCTGATCTAAGGCAACATTTTAAAGTATCCCTGACATAAATTGCAACTCCACCTCCCCTTCTGTCTGTTCTGTCGTACTTAAATAAATTGTATCCTGGCATATGAAATTCTGCTAATAGATGTCTAGTCAGTATTTATCCAGGTTTCTGTAATCGCTACAATGTCTATATTTTTCTTGCTAACAATTGCTCTAAGCTGATCCATTTTGTTACATAAACTTCTACAATTTGTATAATATACCCTCAACCTATTTATATTTGCAAATAATGTTCTATTGTTTTAAACTAATTTATTATTTCCTGTTGAACTACTAGAGCTAGACGGAAAATCTACTCTATCAGTATTCTCATCTTTACTATCAGTTACATGTGTTGTGTTATCGCTATTGCTATTACACAACACTATATCCACACTATCTTGACTGATTATTTCTATTTTACTCACTTGTTTCTTTAACAAAACCCCGTAACAATTCTATCTGGTGATCTAGCTAAAATAGACACCCCTATACGAGAAATCACCAATCACCAACCATTCTTCTTTCTACTAACACATAATCAATCAAACTTTTATCATCCTGTTTTCCAACACCTTTATACCATGAACTCTTTATTAATATCTTTATGCTTAAAAAAAAATTACATATCTATCTATCTATCTATTGCCTGACGCCGTGATCCCCGAAGGGGTGGCCACAAACGAACCGCCCCCATGCAGTCAGTCGAGGTTGGGTCGGTGGGCTTGCGACCCCCACCCGGAAAAAATACCTAAGCAAAGAAAAGAATTACATATGCCCAACTTTATTTCATTACACATATCCTTCAGTCCTTTTCCATTGTCATTTTCACCTGATACACCAAAACGGATACATGTCAACTCGTACCCGAGACAACTCGTACTCGAGACATCTCGTACCTTCAAAAGACAACTCGTACTCACTTTTTAGACAACTCGTACCAAAGGCAGATAGTACTTAGTTACCATCCTTTTATCCAATTCCGAATATGTGTTAAACCTCTCTAGGCTTTTCAATTTTTTTTTTTTCATAGCCTATTGTGTGGAGGTAATGCCTTTTCATAGGGACCTCTTTGCCTTTTTTTGAGTCGCCGAAAATATATAATATATACCTACAGAGCATCGCGATTCACGCGATTCACGAGTTTCATATAGGCCTACTTTTCGAACAAATTCATAACGAATTATTCAAATATAATCATATTTCGGACAAGAAATCGATTGATTATTTTTTTATAAATTATTTATACAACTCCGCCTACTAGCAGACTCTCGCGCATGGTATATTGACGCAACATTTAAAGTTTTTAGTCACCTATTGTATCACCTGCTATCAGTCTATGTTTTTCTTTGCTCTGAGGACTGCATCAAGCAAGTTCCATTGGCGACTTTGAGGCAGCAATTTGGCAATCTATCCGCTCGATATTACCAGGTACTCATTCACGGCTGTTCCTTTCATTGGTGCCAGGCAGTTTACAGACAGGTTGGAATCTTCAGACTTCTGAGTACATAACACCAAAAGGGACCAGTATATAAACTAATAAAACAATTACTGGACCTACATTATCTACCAAGAAGTTATATCCCCGATGCCTTTGAGTGCCTTAAGGTATCGGGCAAATAACTGCGAAAAACATGGCTCTCCTTTTAAATGTGTAAATTCGACTTTAGTACTACCGTACTTCCATGATAATTGATAGGTTGGGACAGTGGACTTAGGCCACCAGGGGACACCAATTTATAACAAACCGGGCCACATTGCCTACCTCTATGGGTGGTCCGGAAATAGCAACCCAAGAGAGTATCGTATTATTATTTTTTTTCCGCCTATATTATAGGCCTATACAAGACGATAATCAAACAAAATTATATCGAAGCAATAACTAAAAGAATATATAATACTAGTATAATATGATAAGTAAAAGAGGGGCCGTTTTCAAGGTTATCGGTAAGAATTGACTAGGCAAGTGAGTACGAGTTGACTCGTTCCGCCAAGTACGAGTTGGCGAGGTACGAGTTGTCCAGCACCCCACCAAAACCACCCATGATATCATTCTCCGGACCAGTGTCAACTCTTCCATTCATGTCACTCCAAAACAATCATTTTATAACTCACTGTTATTCCATCTATCACTTCATTCAGTGTGTTCCAGAATCTGTCTTTCACATTCCTGTCATATTCGTCACAGGGTGCATATACTACCACAACCACTACTTTTACCTTTATCAAACTTAAACTTAACAAACATGCACCTTGAATTCACATATTCATACCCATTCATTTCTTTACTCCATTCCTCATTCATTAGCAGACCAACTCCTTCCTTACCTCTTTCATATACACCCACTCCTGCCCTTACACATTTTACACCATTCCACTATTCTTAATTTCCTTTCATTTTTGTTTTACATATGCCAAGAACATCAAATCTTCCTTTCTCAAATATATTTACTACTTCTATTCTCTTTTCTTCTGAATCCATTGCTCTTACATTCCAAACAACCATACATGCCTGTCTGACTGTACTGGACCCCCGGCAGCCACAGGGCCCAGCTCTGAGGCTTGCTGATCCATACGTTGGAATTAATGATTTCGGTGGGATTCCCAGTCCCAACCTCCAGGGGCTATCTGCACCACAAAGTGACGGGTGGTGGGGTCACTACATCCCTACCACAGAATGGTAAAATATAAATATACAATATGGTGTGTGGATATATGTGTATTATCCTGTATGTAGATGTGCTTGTGGCAGCAGTCAATATCTTAACTTACTTTGCAACTACATCCTATTCTCTCATTATATACAACCGGACTTAATCTCTTATCTATTGAACATATACAATCTCATAAGTTACTAGTAAGTCTTTCGTTCAGAAACAAGTATTTGATCTTTTAATTTAACAAGTATTTAACCTTAGTCTTAGTTCTCTCAACAGTAATCTCTTAATTGAATATAGGAAGTATCACTCTCTCGTTACAACAATTATCTAATCATTTGGTAGTGTGTTTACAGTGAATGGTGAACGGAAACAACAACTGAATCATATATCAATCTCGTAACAAACTCTTCGTGAGTGTCTCTCGCGATTACGTTTGATAAAGTTACTTAAGGTGTGTTCTGAAGAGCCCGTTATGTAATTTTCTTGTTGAGTCACCCACGTTCAGGCATATAATATGCATGAACATGGGCGGCTAACATGAACAAGATATACTGCAAGTCTAGGCTCTTATGTCTGGTTGATAATTCCTACTATCTATTGTTAAGGGTCTAACGGATCCTAACTTTACTTCTTCAATTACTGGCAAAGCTAACTAATTTTCTAAGCTGATTACTCCTAACTGCCTAGTTCATCAATCTTGTTGCAAACTAGGGCTCTAGCTAACTTATATTTATCTCAGCACAACTTCTTAGAGTCATTTAACTAATCAGTTGATGATTACCAGGGGAGCTATTCTCGAAGTAAATTGAACAAGTTTACAGGCAATTGATCAAATGGTCCTTGGTGCACACTCAAGACCTTGCAATTCTATCAGTACTGCTAGAAGTACTTTATCGACCATCTAACGGCCCTGTTGTGATGAATGACGGGTAAAAGTTATTGAATTATTAGACTAAATCAAAGCTAAAGGTCAATCACATAAAAAGGGAATCAAATAACGTTGGGGTTCAACTTACCAATCAATCACACAGCACAGTAATGAGGTACGAAGCCGGTTAAAATGGTGGACAAGGTGACGGTTAGGTTAACTCAAGGGATAGGAGGACAGCACCAAAGCTCGTCCAGAATTAAGGATAGATGGTTTTAATTAATCATGTACATGAAAGAAAAAAGCTTAGCTGTCAGTCGTAAGTCGGGTGAGAGCGTTGATGATGAAGATATGATGAGTTGTTGACTATTGTAGGCACTAAAGCACAGCTAACGAAAGTGTACTGGTGCGGATGAAATCTATGTGAGCTCTGCCGGTTGTCTTCCAGCATGGCCACCAGCAGAACGCTGCCGACTCCAGGAAAAATATCGTACCGCACTGATGATACGATTGTCTAAGGTACTAATATATATATGGTAATCTACATATATCCTACAATGACCCCATAAATATTATGATATAACATAATAGGTCTTTAATATAATATACCCTAACTTACGATAATCACGGTATGATATTTTTCCACCATCTGGTCTACCGTGCCAGACGACATGACATTCCTAACTTAAACACCTAGGAATAACCGTTATAGCCTAACTATCGTGATTTCCACGATACCTGTAGTTGCCTATTACAACTTTTCAACCGATGATTGGGCTGGTCACCTAAGACCAGGGCATCTTGTCTGCTATAACCTCGTAGTCGACTGCGCCTTCGCCTGTCACTCTCTGTGAGAGGCGTTGGCAGCAGGTCTTCCTATACAGGACTGCGGAGGGGTGTCGTAAGGGGGGCAGCCTTGGTAGTAGGGTACAGACGCATGCGTTTTTTGCTTGCAGCTCTTCCCTTAGGATTCGGGGCAACTCCATTTCCCAGTGGGTGGTCAACTCCTCAAAGTACTGATCTGGGGCCCCTAGGGTGTGCCTCTGGATCAGGGCTTGTAGCTCCAGCAGTTCAGGATTGTTAATGGATGGTGGTAATTGCAGCAGTGGCTGGGGAAGGCTCGAGGGTAGTTTATAACTTCGTCTATCAACACATTTCCATTTTCATCACCTCTTAAGGAGCCTTTCACTGTGCCAGGTGCTACAGAAGGGGGAACTGGGGCTTGGTGGAGGAGGATGACTGAATTTTTGGGAACTGCAGAGGGTACTGTCTGTCGAGATGCTGGTAGGGGGTCCTTATAAGGCCTGACGGTGGATGCTGATTTTCGTCACCAGCCAATCACAGGGCTTCCAGCCTCCAGGTTCAGGTCTCGAACTGTCAGTTTGGGGCAGGTGAGTGCCTGTGACTTTTTGTTTGTGCCTTTGAGCTTCACGTCATTCGTCAGTCTTCCTTGTCTCCTGCGGCCAGTCAATAGGGTAGGTGCCCGGGCGGGCGTCTCTGCCAATCTGGCAGTCTACTTGATGTGACGTCATTAGCTGGTAGCCTTGGCTCGACCAATGGTAGGAATGGGGGCAGCTGCGCCCATTTTGAGGTTCACCTTTTGTGGAGGGCTCGTCCTTTAACTTAATCAGGGGCGCGGTGGGGGCTTGGGGATTCTGAGGGCCATGAGATTGGAAATCCTGGTTTGCTCCATTCGGGGTTGCTTCCTTGGCTTGGGCGATCTCCTAACATCACGCATAATCAGTATCTAATATTAATTTGGTGAAAATATATTGTGTACTGTATTTGAGATACACATTTTAAATGGGTTTTTTAATTGATCCCAAATAAACAACACTTCCTAAAATGCAAATTTTCTTATGAAGTATACATATTTTTGTTACAGTCTTACAGGCTCGTATTCCTAGACAAACTCCCTCACTGTCAGTAGCAATTACTATTGTTATTCCGTATTTTTTAGCCAGACATTATGATACTCTAGTTGTTGTAATTGCAATGAGAATACTGTAATAATATTTCAAAATGTGTAATTGTAATGGCAACAAACAACTAGAGTGTTATATTGACTATCTGGGAATAAGAACAAACTAATGTATTTACCACCGATAATAATATGGTTTATCTATGAATACAGGACTATGTATCCTATGGTGCACATCCACATTTTACAGTAAAGTTAAACTAATATAGCTATATATAAACTAACTTGTGCGACAAAGGTGGGGTGGATGAGTGAGTTATCCTGAGTTGAGCGGCGAACTATCCGGAAGTACACCAAGGTGGAAGCAATGGTGCCAAGACAAATGTTGAATATGCATCTGGTCGATTTGTCAATGGTGGGTCTGAAAAAAAAAAAAAAATGGGTAACCGGACAGCTCCTCCATTAGACATTTCTACCAGATGCTCGCAGCCAGTACCGACTCAACTAGTATTTTTTTGGTTAGGTTAGAACTTCAAGATGACACAGGTTGAGTTGGCCCTAGTTGGGATTTGTTGGTTGAAATGGTCTATTGGTTAAGTTGTTCGAGAACCGAAAGCTATCATTATGACAGAGCTGATACACTATCCCGAAGTGTTTCTCAGTTTCAGTGTTTTAATTAAATATGTAACGTAGCACACACTTCAAGAAGGTAGTAGATATCAAAGCCATTTGTTTGATTTAGGTACCATAGGTTTCTCAAACACTCAAACACTCTCACACACACACATGCGTGGTGTCCTAGTGTAGCGGTTTCCAATCTTGTACATGAGGCACAATGATATAACTAAAGCACATTATCGTCCTTAATGCAAGCTAACCTGGTAGATAAGCCCCTCCCCCATTCCTATCCTTGCAAAGGATATATGCAACGAATTATTGACTTCCCCCATCCAATCATTCGCTTAGATGCGTGTTTTTTTTTTTCTATGTTCATGAAGGAGACAAAAGGCAAAGCTGCCTGTAATAAGTGTCCCCCCAAACTTGCCCCAAGGTTGAAATAGTGATTGAGAGCTAACATCAAGGCACGTTAAAGCCAATTTAGGTGTGTTGGAAAGAAATATGGTGTGCTTGTTAAGTGTAGTGCAATGCATAGGAGGACGAGGTGTTTGTGAGATTTACCTGGATTACTCTCTGTGTAGGTGAGACACAAATAGAAACAGTGGGGGAAGCCAAGCAAATGAAACAGAAGTTCCAGCAACTCCTTATCATAAACCTATGTGGCCTCCCTTGGGTACTGCCCTGCTCGAGCGGTGCCCACTGTAATGATAAGATAAGATATCTTCTTTACTTCTTATATTTCCTTTACCATGTGCAATTATAAGCATTTATATTAATTAAGTATTGATCAAGAATGGTATCCGAACTCAGAGACGTAAGAAAATATGCATTAAATATATTATTTATGTGGATATTATATTGTGAACATTAAAATAGTATAGAATTATATCAATATCGTCCGTGAGTCATCATTAGCCAATAGGAGTTTTGAAGTTGCCGCAGGCTTACCTGGAAGGAATTACAAACGCTACCTTTCTTATAGAAAGTTTGATTTAACAACCAATATCTTCGCAACCATTATATAAATGGCTTTGTATAATAGCCCATTAAATGTTGAATGGGTAGTAGAAGCTACTGGTATTTTTAAAGCTGCAATACAAATAAACTTATATACATAAGGATTAGTATAACTTGTATAAGACGAAATACGCACAACAATTGTTTATTCACTTTTCAATTTAAGCTATTTTTTCGATTATTTATTTGCGAATCTCTCTAGAATGTTAAATATTTTCACTAAATAGATATATACATCCAGAACACTTATCTTCTGATTTATCAACCATTTCCAACTGGGGCAGAGAAAATCTTGTTACTTTCAATGCTTCCAAAACCGAATTCTCCATTTATCTACCCGTCAAGAACTCCCACAGGTCTATCCCTTATACTTCAACAATACACAAATCAACCCTTCATCTTCTATCAATATCTTCGGTGTCTCCTTTTCTTCTGATATCACTTGGAAAGACCATATTACCACCTTAGCTAAAAACAGCTTCCCAGAAGCTGGGTGTGCTCAACCGCCTCCGGGGGTTCTTTACCACTGCACAGCTTCTTGCTCTGTGCAGGGGCACAGTGCTTCCTTGTATTGAATATTGTTCACATGTGCGGTGAGGATTCTCTCACACAGCACTTCTTGACAAAGAAGAAAAGAAAGCCTTTTGTCTCATTAACTCACGTCCACTCACCAATTCTATCCAATCTCTCTCTCCTCGCCGAATGTTGCATCTCTCTCGTTATTCTACCGCTATTACAATAATCAGTGTTCCTCAGAACTCTCTCAATGTATACCACCTCTTCTACGTAGAGTATGTAACACCCGTCTTGCAAAACATTCCCATCCCTACTCTGTGCAACTCTGCAACCCAAGAGTGAAAAGATATTCCCAATCTTTCTTGAGCTCTGGAACTCTCTCCCTGAATCCATCCTTCAAACTCTGTGTTTCCAGGCATTTTGGCTCGAACATTCCTTGATTTTGGTCCTGTCACTCTTTCAACTCTGGGGGAGGCACTCGTCATAGGCAGTTCTGCCTTTTGTCTCCCTCATCCGTATAGCAAAAAAAAATAAAAAAATAATAATAATAATAAATAAATGAAAAAAAAATATCAGCACCATAAATACAGTATCAGTGCATTACATCTTCCAGCAAAAGATAAATCAAAGTCAACTTTTGCGGAGGCGGCACCAAGGCCGGAAGTGTGCCTGATGGAAACCCAAGAAACCTTGGTTGACACCTAGCGGAGCCTAGGTGGGAAAGGAGGGACGTTGATCATGTGACATTGGTTTGAATGTAGCCCATATTATGGCAAATATCTCGAGCCGGCAGATAATAAGGCTGAAAATACACAATTCCTTAACCTAACATATCTTAAGTAGTAAACAGGTTGACTTTGGCTGCCAAAAGCAAGCTTACATTCTCCCAAAAGGGGTAGGGTGTTGGGCAGGGAATCAAGTGGAACCCAGAGGTGGCACATTCACACCTAATCTCCACAGCCAGGAAAGTTTTTGACAGAAACTTCTCCCACAGGTAGCTGGATTCGAACCTGTGCTACAAGAGCAAAACGATTGGTCACTACACTATATTCTAGCTAACCTGGCAGAGAAGCCCCTCCCTAATTCCTATCCTTGCGACGGAACCATGAAACCCAAACAAAAGTTAATGAGACGAAAGGCTTTCTTTTCTACTTTGTCTAGAAGTGCTGTGTGAGAGGATCCTTCCCACACATGCGAATAATACAAAAGAACCCCCGGAGGTGGTTGAGCACACCCAGCTTCTGTGAAACTGTTTTAGCAAGAGCGGCAATATGGTCTTTCCAAGAGAGATCAAAAGAAAAAGAAACACCAAGGATACTGAGAGAAGATGAAGGGTTGATCCATGTATTTTTGAAGTATAGATTAACCTGTGAGTGTTCTTGACAGGTAGATAAATGGAGAAATTGGGTTTTGGAAGCATTGAAAGCAACAAGATTTTCACCACCAAAACCAGACTCACCCCAGCTAGCCACAAACACACATACACCAATTATAAAAGAGCTAACTGGGAAGCATTTACAAATGAGACAGAACAACACTTCACAACTCTAAACAGTACACCCATCACTAACATCAACAATGCTGTACACATACTCAATAAAACTATCCAAAACGCTGACAAGAAACACATTCCAAGAGGTAACAGAAAAAGACACAACCCCAACTTCACACCAGAAATTCAAAACCTCATCAGACAACGCGACACACTGAAACACTCCCCAGCACCCCACACACAAGACATCACACAACAAATTCAAGCACTCAACACCCAAACTAACAACAAAATACAAGAACAACAAAAACTAAATTGGAATAACTTCCTACACACACTTGATCACAAAACAAACCCCAAAAACTCTACAAAACACTAAACAGCATCACACTTTCCAACAGCAACACAACACAATCACATGCTGCAATCACAACAACAGACTCTACTCCTTCATGTAAACAACAAGCAAACACTCTCATCAATCACTTCTCACATGTCAGCCACCTAAAACCTCACAAAGACGACCGACGTGTCATCCGGCGTAAGAGACAATTCCCCACAGACCCTGACTATACACCCTTCACCAATCACCAGACAAAGCATATCATCAACAATCTCAAGCACTCACCCGCCTGTGGCCTAGACAACATAAGCAACATACACCTCAGACACCTGGGACCACAAGGCATACAAACACTCACTAACATATCAAACTACAGCTATTCACACAACACAATACCAGACATTTGGAAGCATGGTATCATCATCACATTCCCCAAACCCAACAAAGACCCCACGCTACCCTCCTCGCACCGCCCCATCACACTCCTTTGCTCCCCCTCCAAAGTCATGGAACGCCTAGTATTACAACTAATTACACCCGACCTACCCCTAGCTCCAACACAACATGGCTTTAGGCCACTGCACTCCACAAACACTCTTCTCACAGACCTTACACAAAGAGCTTTTGACGGCATCAACTCAGCTAGACCACCACACAGATCACTATTAGCCACACTCGACATTAGTAAAGCCTTCGATGCCATCCCCCGCCACAACCTAACAAACAAAATCTACAACACAAACATGCACAACAACACAAAAAGGTGGCTGGCCAACTTCCTAGCAGGCAGATGTGCACACGTATCTTTTGCCGGTCAGTCATCTAAAATCAGAAACTTTCCAAACGGAGTCCCACAGGGATCCGTCCTATCGCCCGCACTCTTCAATCTGTACATGCACGATATAACTACACCCAATACTCCCCAAATAAACTTAGCCTCCTATGCAGATGACATAACACTCACATGCACACACCATGACCCAAGAAGAGCAACAGATCTCCTTCAACCCTATCTCAACACACTACATGGCTGGTGCACTACAAACAGACTGAATCTAGCCCCAGCCAAATCCACCGCAACCCTGCTCACAAGCTGGACAGGTGAACACGAATACATCCCTCAACTCACCATAAACAACACACCCCTAACACATACACACACACCCAAAATCCTAGGAGTAACATATGATACTCATATGACATTCAAACAGCACACCACAAACATTAAAAAGAAACTGACACCCAGACTTAACGCCCTCAGGTCACTTGCTCACACAAAATTTGGACACAACAAAGAAACTACCACCACAGTATATAAACAATACATAAGATCAGTAATGGAATACGCAAGCCCAGCCTGGGCTTCTAACCTAGCTGAAACACATCATAAGACCTTACAGACTATCCAAAACAAAGCCCTGAAGATCATTACAGGCTGCACAGCTACTGCACCCACAGATCATCTACATCAAGAAACCAAAATCCTCAAAGTCAAAGACCATCTGGACATGAGAGGCACTCAATTCCTGGCAGCAGCCTCCACGAACCAAGACCACCCACTAAACTACATGGCAACACACCCACAGACACCAAGAAATATCAAAACAACACCCAGCACACGGTATCACACACAGTTATTGTCCTCTCTCCCTCCCTGCCCACCCCGAACCAACTTCCAGAAGCACATCCATACTCATATCTCTCGCCAATCCATCCACTCACTCACAGACAACACGCAGCTGCATGCACGACCTCCCGAAATCCATCCTTCCGAATCCTCCCTCCCTCGCGAGGACAGAGTCCACCTGGCCAGGCTGAGATGCGGACACCATCCAGCTCTCCTGAGCTATCAGAAGAGACTGGATGACTCCGTTGTCGACGTCTGCCCGGTATGTAACACAGCACCCCATACCATTAAACACATCATAGAAGACTGCATTTCACACAACCACTTACGCCAACAACACAACCTACACTCAATGAGAGCTCTGTGGGAAAGCCCGATCGTGGCCATGGCCTTCCTCAGGGACTCGGGGCTGTTCGGCCAGGCAGTTTAGGGAACAACAACAACAACAACAACAAGATTTTCTCTGCCCCAGTTAGAAATGGTTGATAGATTAGCGGGTACCCGGAGTGGGGCTAGTCGGGACATGCTTCTTCTTCTTTTTTCTGAGCTGTGTTGTTTCTTCTCGACTTTGCTGTGCTCATTTACTTTCCTTCCGACTTGTTCTCTTTTATATTCTTGTTCCTTTCATTTCTCCGTCTTCTGTACTTCCGTTTCTCTTGCTTTTCTTCAGTCTTCTGCTTCTCTCTTATTTCCCATTCTCTCTTCTGTCTTCCTGTCCCTTGTGTCCTTCTTATTATTATTCTTTCGTCTTTCGTCTTCCCGTTCCTGTATTTCTCGTATTTTAGTTTCCTTCATTGTTTTCAATCTTTTACTAAACCTCTAGAGTGCAATAGGCCTCACAAAAGTGTCTGTATAGCAAACGCGATAGGCCTCAGGGAAGCGAGCTCATGAAATTATTCCCCCAAAATGCCCCACAGGCACTCAAATGGAAGCCATATGTGATTAGGCAGTATAATCACTCTCTAGTACCTCCTTCCTCTCCCCTACATGTGTCCCCCCCCCCCCCCCTCCCTCTTCCCCTACTTTCCCCCTCCTCAATTATTGGCCATTTATCCTTCTATTTTCGCCATTCCTCACTTTCCCTGCTCGAAATAGGATGAGTCATGGTATACCACACTCCCTCGTCACCTGCACATGCGTGGCTCAGTTTGCCTTGAGCACGCCCAGGAAGCACTCTTTCTTTCACCTCTCTCCACCATCTCCTGCCACACATATACATTTTTCACGAGACATTTGCTGTTTATACCTATTCTCTGGTCTTCACTGTTCATATGTTCATCATATAAGTAAAACAAATGCACATGGAGCAGAAGTAATGCTTTATATGGTAAATATAACAAATTCTGTGAGAATCATTTTTTTTTATCTCATATGCAGGCTTTTCAATAACATCAATGGCACGCTCCCCGGGTTAAATATGGAAAAACAGGTAAAAATGCTGAGCGTAAAGGCGAGGGATTCATAATTTTTCTTTAATTCTAACACATTTTCCACCAAGATAGTTTATGATAAAGTATAGTATCAAAAAATACCTAAGCAAAGAAAAACGAACGAACAGCCTCGGATGCGGACGGAACCTACGTTGACGAACCACGACCGACTAAGGACATTCCTTCGGACATTCTGAGAATGGCTATATGGAATGTTAGTGGCATGAATGATGGCACAAAAGAGAGAGAGGTTCTGGAAGTGCTAGTGAATGCCAGGCTGGATATATGTGGAATGACAGAGACCAAATGGAAAGGTTCAGATGTGAGAGAGTGGGAGCATGGAATGGGTGTGTGTGCTGGAGTGAGTGAAGGAACAGCGAGAGAAGGTGCGTGTTTGTTTGAAAGTAGCAAATGGAAGGAATGTGTAAGAGAGTATGGGTCTGTGGGTTCAAGGATTGTGTGGGTGACAATGAAAGTAGGAATACAAACGTGGGTGATTGTGTGTGTGTGTATGCCCCGACAGAGGATAAACTTGAAAGAAAGAAAGAGGAGTTCTGGGTGAATGTGGAGGCATGCCTGGAGAAGTTTGACAAGAACGAAAGAATATTTCTGATTGGGGATGAATGGTAAGGTGGGTGATAGGAAAGTTGAGGGAGTGGTGGGAGGGTGGGGGGTACCATCAGAGGTGAATGGGAATGGTAGTGCACTTGTGGACGTATGTGTGGGGAGGAGGCTGTGGATAGCCAACACCTGCTTCCGACACAGAATGATCCACAGGTACACATGGAAAAGGGTGTGGACGATGGAGGATGAGACAGTGGTGGAACGAAAGTCATTGATTGATTATGTATGTGTGGATGAACGAATGAAGAAATTTGTGATGGATGCTAGGGTGTATAGGGGTATTGGAAGGGGTCTGTCTGATCATTATGTAGTGGTAGCTAAGGTTAGGATACGAAAGAAGTGGGTATATGAGGAGAGCTGGAGGGAGGCGAGAGGAGGGTGGAATGGTGAGGAGGGTGGAGAGGTTGCAGGAGGAGGAAGTCAGGGAGGAATACAGGAGAGCAGTGGAAAGACGACTAGGTGGGTTCGACCTGGAAGTTATGGAGGAAGTGGAGGAGATGAGCAAAGTGTTTAACCTGACAAGCGCGATATAGACGTAGGTGCTAGGGTAGTTATTTGTGCATTTCTAGCCCTGGATTCTGACAGAATTCGTTATATTTACAATATAAACCATTATTTGTTTTCGGTATGCTTTTATTTTACATATATGATGTATATATGAACCTTCAAGAGTGCTAAAATAAGTGGGAAAAGCATTTGGGTGGTGAAAAACGAAGATATTGGCCACCCGGTCATAATCTCAGGCGAGAGAGAGAGACAGGCAGCCTTCCCCTCTCGCTGTCTGGGAGTCAACTGAGAAGAGCGGGGCGGTGTGTGCCGGTGTCTGGGTGTTGCATAACGATCTTTTATGCAACCCACTTGTGCTACATTATCGCGGGAGAGAAAAATAACCGATAAATGATGATAATAAGAGGAAAAATAGGTGATAATTGAGGAGGGGAGGGAGGGGGGAATAAGGTGGGGAAGGAGGGGAGGGGGGTGGGTGAGATTTACATGGATGAGTACTGGAGGGGAATTATCTCACCTAGAGACAAATTCCTTTGTTTTGATAGGCCCTTTTTTTTTATGGAAGGCTTTTTTTATGGTCCTGCTTCCGTGAGGCCTATCGCGTTCCCTATAGGAAGCCTTCCGTTAGGCCTATCGCGCTTGCCGGGTTAAGGATGAGAGCTGTGCAGCATGTGAGGAGGTGTGTTGAGTGAGGAGAAGAGGGAGGGGAGTGAAAGGTACAGCATGGTGGACAGAAGAGGTAAGAATAGCTGTGGAAGAAAAGAAGAAAGCATATAGAGAGTGGTTGGGTAGTAGAGGGAATGAAGATTTCGAGAGACAGAAACGAGCGAGGTACGTGGAGAGTAAGAGGGTGGTGAAGAGAGTAGTGAAGGAAAGTAAGAGAAGAGTAGATGAGGAATTTGGAAGGAATCTGAGTGTAAAATGGAGGGAGAGTAAGAAACTGTTCTGGAAAGAAGTCAAGAAAGTTAGGGAAGGTAGCAAGGGAAACAGTAAGGGTGTGAAAGATAAGAATGGGAGAATGCTAGCCGAGAAGCAAGAGAGAGTCGAAAGATGGAGGGAGTACTTCAATGAGTTGCTAAATGTAAGGAATGAAGAGCTAGCAAACATAGCTGGATATGGTATGGGAGGGAGAAGAAGAGAAGTAGTGGAGGAGGAGGTGGGGATCAGGAGGTCAGAAGTTGGGAAGCCATGAAAAGAGTGAAGTTGGGGAAAGCACCAGGAACAGATGGAGTGTGTGGGGAAATGTTGAGATATGGTAGTGAGATAGTGATCGAATGGGTATGGAAAATGTGGAAACTAGCATGGGAGAAGGGGAGTGCACCCGATAACTGGAAGACTGGCATAATAGTCCCCCTATATAAGGGCAAAGGGGAAAGAGGAGTGTGTGGTAACCACCGAGGAATATGTCTTCTAAGCGTAGTAGGGAAGGTATACAGTAGGGTAGTGATTGAGAGTGAGAGTGAGAACGGAGATATGGATAGGCGACGAGCAGGGAGTTTTAGGAAGGGAAGAGGATGTGTAGATCAGATTTTTACCCTGAATTCTGTTGTGGAGAAATATCTGGAGAAGAAACAAAAGGTGTATGTTGCCTTTATGGACTTGGAGAAGGCCTATGACAGAGTGGATAGAGAAGGTTTGTGGAAAGTACTTAGAATATACGGAGTAGATGGCAAGTTGCTGAAAGCAGTGAAGAGCATGTATGAGGGTGTAAAGGCGGCAGTACGTGTGGAGAGTGAGCAGAGCGAGTTCTTTGACCTGAATGTTGGTTTGAAACATGGGTGTGTGATGTCCCCGTGGTTGTTTACTGTATACTGTATATGGATGGAGTCATGAAAGACATACTATCAAGAGCAGTGGATGTTGGTGTATCGCTGAAAAGGGAGGGAATTGAGTGGAAGCTGCCTATACTGCTGTTTGCAGATGATACAGTTCTGATGAGTGATAATGAATGGGAGTTGCAGGGTCTGGTAAATGAGTTTGGAACAGTGTGCGAAAAACGGAATTTGAAGGTAAATGCGGGGAAGATCAAGGTTATGGTCTTCGAAAGAGGTGAAGTCACAGAGTGTGAGGTGAAGCTGAACGGTCAGGCTATGGAGATCGTCAACTCTTTTAAGTATCTGGGCAGTGTGTTGAGTAAAGATGGGACTATGGATGAAGTGCGGGAGAGGGTACAACAGGGTTGTAGGAACGCTGAAAGCAGTAACAAGAAATAGGGTGGTCAGTATGGAAGTGAAGAAGTCCTTGCACGACAGTGTGGTAATCCCGACACTGACTTACGGAAGCGAAGCATGGACGTTGGTTGAGAGACTCAGACCAAGAGTGAGAGAAGTTGAAATGAATTACCTAAGAAGTGCATGCGGAGTTACATGGAGGGATAGACAGACTAATGAGGAAGTAAGAAGGAGGTGTGGTGTGGAGGTAGATGTGCTGGAAAGTGTGAAAAGGAACAACTTGAGATGGTTCGGCCATATGGAACGTATGGAAAGCGAGAGAATGACATAAGAGGGTGTACAAGAGTGAAGTGGAGGGACAGAGAGGGAGAGGTAGACTGAAAGAGAGGTGGAAGGATGGAGTGAGGAAGTATATGAACGAAGGCGGTGCTGGTTGGGGGGAGGGGCGTCGACTAACCGGGGACAGAGGTGCGTGGGGGCGGTTCGTTCGTGGCCACCCCTTCGGGGATAACGGCGTCAGGCAATAGATAGATAGATAGATAGTATCAACTCTTCACAAAGACACCAAAAACTCCTCTGTAGCTTTCTTATTCCTTCCGTGACGTTGAGCTGAATAGGAGATTTTGTGTATTTTTTGCAATAGTAAATTCATCGTAGCAAAAAAAGATACAGGGGAAGTTTTGGTGTCAATTTGAAGTATTGATACTTAAACCATCATACACGACTACATAGTTTTTATCTCCATCCCCTTTTTTAATGAAAACAGTGTTAACAGTGATGAAAAACGCAAAAATGCGAATTTTAAGGGGCCATACCTAGAAAAACAACCTCAGAAACCGTATGTGCCATAATGTAACTCGATAACACATAATGTAGTGTTACTTATTATACTTTAAAGTAACCGAAAACCACAAATAATACATATTTATATTAAAAAGGAAGAAGGTATTTTCGTTCCTATTTGTTGTGATAATCAGCCTTATAATTATGTTTGTAGTCATTATCTGCTGAGTATGGAAATTCCCTCGACTACCATACTATATCAGCACTTTGTGTAGCCATATACTATATAGTATAGCCATGTATAATAACAAGAAATCGTGATATACTGTGTATATCCTAGGTGTTGAATATTGCTAACCCACAGGAGCCCAGCGACGAACGTGATGCGTCAGCAATGTATGTAACGCTAAACCCCAGCGCCGCAGCACCTGCGTCAGCAATTTCGACCTTATATACTCTTGTCCTGTGGTAGCTAGAGGCTTGAGGATGGTATGGGATATACCTTATGACCCACAATAAACCATTAACCTTTCTTGCATACTCCGATAACCAAATTAGCACCTCAGCTATACCCTAGAATGAAGACTGAGCAATTTAAGAGAGACGCTCCTAGCACAGCTGTCCCAAACCTCCTCGCAAAGTAGATCCAGTCTTTCTCCCCTAAATACTTCCAGTATAGCCAAAATAGTACCTCTTACAAAGGCTCAGTTATATTACAGTATGAAGGCTCCATACAGCCATGTGCCACAACAGTAATCACCCCCTGACCTAGTTTCCGTATCAATTGAGAGCTCAAATAAGTCCATCAAAACTCGAGATCCCTATGGCCGACAGGGTCCAAAACCACACCTATAAATCAAGCTCCAGCCCCCAGTAAAATCAGTTGAAAGATAGACACCAACCAGTGGCTGGTCCCTTAAGTTGACCTCTAGCTCTGCCCTTGTTTTGTTCCTGAGAATTGAGTTCCAGAGCCGGCAGACTCCGTGGCATATTGAGATAGAAGAATCTGTCCACATAAAAGAAATCTATGTGCACCTTATAACCTTCACATAAACCAGTGGGGATATAAGAGTGTAGCCAGCAACGATCGCCAAGAGATCCGTCTTGAGAACTTCTACATATGGACCATCTGGACGGCCGCGGAACCAGTCGCTAGCCCCCAACCTCACGGACGCAAGATAACCAGGACCAGACCAATCAAATACGACCCAAGATTCACTCTATCAGCACTACAGTGTTACAGTGTTATGTAGAGACTCACTTATTAATATTTCTATGAAGTGGCTATATCTTTGTCCCAGTATAATTCATATATGACCATTCCATTAGGAAGTGCTAAGCGTATCAGTGTTTATTAATTAACAGGCGATATTAACTCTCGTAATTACTCATATATCCAGATACTAATACATAACCGTGAAACCCTAGTGATATCTGATGTTCGCCCACTGATTTGCGTTCTATGTGTTTCTGATACAAGAATATAAAACTTAGATCAGTACCCCCCTGAGGTTACTAGAATTCCCGTGCTCTAAAATACGCGTGTCTAATCTAGTCTATGAATTACTCCTTGTGCACCAGAGCTACTAGTGATCAATATAACATTGAATATGAATCTAGAAGTAATATTTATGGTCTCCAATATATAAACTTGTGAATAAAGCCAGTGATCAGAAGATTAATACCTGAACGTTGGAAGAGGGAGACTAGGCTCCATCCAGATCCACTTAATGCTAGTTTTGTTAAATTCTATCAATTGTCTTGTACGAATATTCATATCTTCTTATGCGTCAGATTAATCATCATCAAACAACATACAGAAGTGTGTCCCTCAATAAAAGTGATCGTGTGTCTTGTTACCGTGTGTTTATTTTGTGTTCTCTATCCCTCGTACCTTGTTTTGTGCATGCAGCCTTCTATACCCAGTCAGTTAGAACTCACATTACCCAAGTTAATCCTGTAGAAAAACAGGGCATAACATTGGCGGCAGCGGTGGTTCTTGATTCGGATAAAAGGTTGCATTGCATTGCAAGTTTGGAACAGCCAGAACACGATAACATCATGGCGCACCGTTCTCACATCCCCATCCCACATTATGATGGGGAACCTTACGAGATCGAAACGTTCATGGACATAGTGAAACCCGTACTTGACGGACGCAGAAAAGATAGCCGTGACATTAACGCACCTGGGAAAAGCTGTTTCCCTGGTTGCCTACCAAGTGCACCCTGCTCTCACATGGGACGAATTTCGCCCAATAGTGATAGAAGCCATTAAGCCTTCGTTGGGCGTTTTCGTGGCCCACACCCGTATCCAAGACACTAAATTCGAAGGTGATCTAGATGCCACAGTGAATAAGATCGCCCAACATATAAAAGTGTCTTTCCCCACATTGACCAGAATCCAGCAAGAGCAGCAGATTCTGGTCAACCTTGTATCAATATTGCCCTCAGCAGTAAAAGATCATTTCCGTGTGCACGATTTCGTCGGATATCAAAAAGATCTCATCACAATCCGACGTATTTTGGCCGTGCGCACAGAAACACCCACCCAAATCGCTGTAATAAAGAAGTTTCCCACGCACCCGCAGCACCTCGACCACCAAAACCCCAAGGCTCAAACCTTCAACTCCAAGAATGCCTACCCATCCTCATCCTTCCACAACAGACCGACCTACCCTTCCGGCAAGCCCCAACCCAGTAGGCCCCGGTTCCAACCTACCCAGCCATGCAGAATCTTCAACCGGAACAGAACCTACAACACCTACCAAAGTTTAAAACCCTACATTAGTAATTATCAACCCCTATGATTTCCCTGCCTGTAGTGCTCAGTGTGCCCTCTATCAAATTCGTGACTCTGCCAAACCTCGCCCCTTTACTCCTCGCATTTCTGTAAATGAAGAGGAGTTGGGACAAGAGGAAGAAATGGAGGAAATGCACACCGGAGAAATAGCCCCTATCATGACCTCAGACGATATCGAGGAAACCCTGGAGGAGGTAGATACCGACTCCCAGGATTTTTAAAGTACCCCCCGCCCACGATGGCCTCGGCGGGGGACGCCATAACTGATCGCACTGCCCCCATTTACTACATGGCCAAAATCAAGGACATTCCTGTCCGCTTGTTAATCGACACAGGAGCTGCCAAGTCATGTTTGTTCAAGTCTTATTATAATCAACACCACCGACTATTTGGCCCCTTGTTACCTACCAAATCAGAACTAATCTCAGCTGCTGATACCTACTTAAATCTCCTAGGAGACACTTTGCCCCTGTCAGTAACTACTCCTGCCCCCCATGCTCGTTGTTATCACCCGTTCACAGTATTTTCCTCCCACTGTAAACATTACGATGGTTTCCTTGGACTTGACCTCCTTCAAAAACTCCAGGCCCAGGTTGACTGCGGCCAGAGGCTGATCTCATTAAAAAAAAAAAATCCAACCCAAAGCCTCTGACAAACCAATCACGCAGAAACCTATTCACAAAAAGAAAAAACACCTCCACCCTCAACAAACTCTGAGTCAGGGTTACCAAGTTGCAGCTAGCACTAAGGTAACTCCTAACCCCTCCCCTTGCCCCGAGTTCTCTCAAAATATCACTCATTTCGTTGAAAAAATGCCTCAACAAATGAAAGAAGACAAGTCCATGCAACTCCCTCTCGGTAACCCCCCCATTTCTCCTAACTCTGTCCAGGATCAATCCTCCCATGCGTCGATTACAGGAGATTGAATGACGTAACCATTAAGGACGCTACGCCATTACCCAGGATAGACGATTCCCTTGACTCCCTATACGGATCCAGATGGTTCACTACCCTCGACTTGCAAGCAGGGTATTGGCAAGTGCCTATCAAGGCAGAGAACCAAGAAAAACCAGCATTTTCCACTAGTGGTGGCCACCACTACGAATTTAACGTCCTACCTTTTGGCCTCTGTAACGGACCCGCCACTTTCTCCCGTTTGATGGAAGCGGTATTACATGGCCTGACCTGGGAAACCTGCCTAGCGTATCTAGACGATATTATTGTGTACTCACAAACCTGGGAAGAACACCTCCTCAGGTTGAAACAAGTTCTTCAAAGAATCCGAGCCGCCGGGTTGAAATTGAAACCCTCAAAGTGCGAGATTGCACAAAATAAGGTAGATTTCCTCGGCCACGTAATATCTGAACATGGTATTGCACCAGACCCAAAGAAACTTCAAGCCATACAAAACCAACCCCCACCCACCACCGTTAAAAGAGTACGTTCTTTTCTAGGTTTAGCCACATACTACAGACGTTTCGTCCCACACTTTGCCGCAATAGCCAGACCCCTCCACCAACTCACCCACAAGGACACCACATTCACCTGGACACCCGAAAGAGACCTCGCTTTTAACACTTTGAAACAAAAGCTAATCCAAGCCCTTATTGTCGCTTTCCCTGATTACCATAAACCTTTCCGTCTTTATACCGACGTATCTCTGTACGCCATTGGTGCAGTTTTAGCTCAAGTAAGAGACGGAGAGGAACATGTGATAGCGTATGCCAGCTCCACACTCAACCAAGCCCAACAGAATTATGCAGCCACCAAGAGAGAGTGCCTAGGGATCATTTGGGCACTCAACCACTTCAGGTCATTTGTGTTGAGCGCAAAACTCGATATAATAACCGACCATCAATCTTTGCAATGGTTGCGTAGGTGCGAAACCAACTCAGCCATCTTGGTATGCTGGAGGGAGACACTAGAGGACTACGATTTTACAATACAGTATCGTCCAGGTAAACTTCACACCAATGCAGACGCCCTGTCACGTTTGCCAGTACCGAAAGACCCCCCCCCACCAACCTAGCCGCCTTACAAAACACTGAGCTCTTATCTACCCCCATCCACCAACATAATTCCCCCCCAGCACCCTCACTAATTCAATCTTGGGAAACAAGAATCAGACCACCCTGGATACCGTTAAATGTCTTCAGGAAACTGACTCGCTGGGGAGATCAACTTGCCACAGACTCCGGTCACATAGTCCTAGACCCCACCATTGCCCACGATTACATGATTGCCATCCACGAGGGAAACGGCATACACCTTGGACAAAAGAAAATTTTAAAAATCTTCGCGGATCAGTACTGGACCCCCAACCCCTCCAAGATTGCACAACGTGTGACAGAATCCTTCAAACCTTGTTTATTGGGGAAAGATAGATCATGCACCCCAGGCCCAGCTGGTACCATTTCTGCCAACAAACCGTTCCAGGTCCTATCCCTCGACATCATGGGCCCGTTTCCTTCTTACGCTGGCAACCGCTATATCGTCACATTTGTTGACGTATATTCAAAGTTCTTAATAGCCTGCCCAGTTAAAGACCACACAGCCACCACCGTCGCCGCACGGCTTGCCACAGAAGTGTTCCCTATATTCGGCCTTCCCCTTGCTCTTCTATCCGACAATGCCCCCGAATTTAGTGGACACGTTTGGCACCAGTTCACCCAACAATGCGGTATTAAGATCAAGTACTCATCCCCGTACAGGTCTCAAGGAAATGCTATATGCGAATGCAGCCATCGCACCATCAACAACCAGTTACGTACCAAAATGATTGCTCTGAACACCTCAGACTGGCCATCACAGATAAAGATGATACAATGGGGCATGAACACCTGTCCCCGCGAAGACGGTATTTCACCTCATTAACGTGTTTACGGCGTACCCCCCCTGTTACTGCCGTTCCACCATCACGCTCATCTCCCCTCCAACACCTCCACAATTGACCCATTGCAACATCTGCAAAACACCCTCCCTACCGCCCAAACCTGTCAAGACACCAAAAATGATAACCCCGATGATACAAACCCTTTCGCCATCCATGACACCGTAATGGTAGCCAACCTCCCTGTCACCAACAAATTAGGCCCTCGTTATGTCGGACCCTACACCATTATCAAAGTCCCAAATGCCTATCAAGTCATCATTGATTATCACGGCGTGACTCGCACGTTCAGAAATAGATTCGTCCGAGCATTTAAACCTCTAAAACCACAAGACATTACCCCACCCCACACGTCCGACCCTGAATTGAACACCCCTACTACCCCTCCCACTCAGGCTATAAATGTTCCCCTACAAACCCCTAAAGGCCAAAACCCTCCAGCACAGAACCGGCCGATCATTCCTCAACATACCCCCATAACTAACCTCCACAAACCCCAAGCCCCCACTATCACACCTTCCTCCACCATGACCCATTCCTTCACTTCTGATAGTCAAGTACCTCCCCAACTTATCAAAGTACGAAAACCTCCACCCACAACGGAAACCCTCCCGTCTAGCCCTGACGTACCTCCACCAGGCACCACAGTAAGAAAACCACCACCCCCACCTAAAACCAAGTACACACCCAACCGCACCACACAATCTACCTCAGTAACCTCACGCTACAACTTACGCCCACGACTAAAATCTTTTAAACCCTCCAGAAAACACACCCTGCTAACCAAGTTCCGTAGCATTGCCAGACCACTATCCTCCTGCTCCTCTTCTTCTTCGTCGAATTCTCCTCCACAAAGGGAAAGAAGACGAATAATCACAAGCAAACACCATAACCCCTCTAACTATATTCCAAAAATAACCACCCCCACCCTCCCACGAAAGAACATACCTTCCCCTTCAACCCCCACCTCATCACCCCGAATGACCTGCTAGATCTACCCCCCCCCAAACCACCTATTTCCACCACCATCAAATCACCAACCCCACCAAAGAACACACCAAACACACTTTCCTACCCCCAACCCTCCCAATTAAACCTCCACTCCCTACCCACCCGTCTAGCCCCCCCCCTATCCCCCCCCTTCCCCTCCACTATCCCTGCGACCCCACCCACGCATCAACCAACCTCATCATCTCATCAAACCCCCAACCAACCAACCCCTAAAAAGTACCCTATGCCAACGACCAACCCCTCCTCACACACCACGTCCAACACACAACTAACTCCTAACCAAAGCCCCTCCAAAATGACGTACCCGACCGCCACACCCCCACTTGAATCCCACCACAAAGTCGCCCCTGAGAGAACCCCCATACATACCCCCACCCAATCCTCTCCCATTCCTCCTACCACCCTAACTAGACAAAAACCTCCACACGCATCTACCTCTCAAATAACCCCCTACATCACCCCCACTAAATGCCCTCCACCTGTAAAGCGTTCTTCCCCTCAATATAAAACATCGTCGAGCGACTCAAGTCCCACTACAAACATCTACCTTCCCACCAGAACCTCCAAAGGTAGAATCATCAACAGACCCATCAGATTTGAAGACAGTTATGTAAAAACAACACCCCGTTCTTACACTAAAGACCCAAGCCACACAACACACACACCCCCTCTTTCTCACACACCTCCATCACGCACCTTACCTAAACCAATATTGCACATTGCCTCCATATATTTTCCCAGCCTGCAACACCACCCAAGAAAACCCCAAAAACCCCAGACTCATATCCCCCCTTCACCCCCAGCTCCGCTTTCACGCGTTAGTCCCTCCCCTTCAGTTATTAACCCCTTCACCACACTGAAGAGGCCTCCTGTCAGTCCCACACACCTCACTCGATACATGACCTCCACCATGAACAAATCCACACCATTCGTCGCCCCCGTCCCTACCCCCATGGAGGAAGAATACACACCGTTCATAAGAAAGGTTAAAGTAAAAACGTCCACAGGACGCTTAGCCCGTCTACAGCACCCACATCAAGCCCGGGCAGCCGCCCTCCACAACACCGAGGACATATTCCTACAGGTCTACATAGACCTGCAAAAGAAACCTGACCCTCGCTCTCTTGCTTGGTGGGACCTTCTAAATACCCTCAAAATGACCCACCATGACTATGCTTCTTTTTACTTCACCCTTGAGGCTCGAGGACGAGCCTACAACGAAGGAGAGGGAAGTAAAATGCCCCAGAACGAGAAGCCCACCACGGAAGCCACGAGCGAGCACCACCAGGAAACGGGAACAGAAACACCCGAAGGAAAGGCCCACAGAACGAAAGGACCAGGTGACCAAGCCAACCAGTTAAGACAGGCCGAAGCCCGCAGGGCTAAGCAGCTCCAAACCACACCTGCCTATCACTTCTAACCACTGACCCTTCCCCCACCTCGCGTATACACTACCCCTCGTGTCCTACACCTCTACCTACATGATGATGAACATGAATACACCTTAATTTAATACACCCATGCCCTGTCCCTAGGTTGAGCCAATGCCAACCAGTTCAGACAGGCCTAAATATATGTATGTTTTTCCATCCAAGAAGTAATATGTTAACCCCCTGTCTTGCCAGACTAAGTTTCTGAAGACCAACCGCCCCCATAAATCTATGTATGTTCTTCCATCCGAGAAGTAATATGTTAACCCCCTAAAATACCTTGTCTTGCCAGACTAAGTTTCTGAAGACCAACCGCCCCCATAAATCTATGTATGTTCTTCCATCCGAGAAGTAATCTGTTAAAACCCCATGTCATAATTGATAAGAAACTATGATACCCACGGGTACACCAGTGTATATATAACCATTATTCCTGTAAGACCTAGACAGAAATGACTGCAGATGTGAGCCACCATGCAGTAACTCTAATTCTTACCCCAACCAGAGATTGTATACACTACCCTGTTTTACCATTGTCTCGACGCCTTTCCACCACGAAACAATACCGAAGCTACCCCTACGAACTGCCGCTTTCTTTGATATAAATGTCATAGAAAACGCAGTTCCCAGGAACAACTAGAATCAGCAAGAAATAGTGTCAGAGTAACAGTGTCCATAACCATCGTATTGACGAGTAATAATACACCATGTTTTTCTCTACTTTTATCCACAGTCAAGCACACACCTACAGTTAACCTCCTCTTCCCCACAGCCCACAGTCCACATGATTCTATCATTTCCAAACTCATATACCACCACTTATTGCTCATCCCCCGGTAGCGTTTGGCTAACGTACCTTCCCTGTCATTAACCCCCAGGCTACGATACCAACTGTAGCCTAATGCCACCCCTACGCCCAAAGAACTTAGGGTCAAACTTCCATGTAATCCCCCTTAACCCTCTCCCTCTCGTTAACCCCCCATGCTCCTCAACTCCCTTCCGACCTACCCTCGCCAGCATACCCCCTGAATATCCTTAACTTTTCCGTTACTAACATTCTCAAACCTTCTGTATATATACTCCTATCCAGCCTACCTTCCCCCAGTAGGAAGGAACACCATTAGAACTTTACTAACCCTTTGCATGCCATCTATTCCCTCACAACCCATTCACAACCCTGTACCAAATGATCGTCCGTGCGAGGCTAGCCGCCTCACCAGTGACTAACTTCTATTGCCATACTTCCAGATCAATGGGCAGAGTTAGCAACCCAGTCTCCACCACATCCAACCACCCATGCAATTAACAACCTAACCAAGTAAACCAGCTGATCAAGGCACCTTCGGTTTTGGTATTACGAACACCCACATCTGTCTCATAAACAGAGGGTTATTACAAACCCTTGTGATATGGCAAGCCCCCAACCACAGCCGCCCCGACGACCATCACAGAGAAGGGACGCGCACCTACCCCTTTCACCCACCCGAGGAGGGAGACCCCTACCTCTACGGAGGTATACCTGACCCCTGTTTTGACTTCCGGGTCATTGCCAGGTAGCACAGGAATTCTTCCTATCAATGAACTAACCATGTATGACTAACACCCTTACTAACCTCTATTAACCCACAATAAACCATTAACCTTTCTTGCATACTCCGATAACCAAATTAGCACCTCAGCTATACCCTAGAATGAAGACTGAGCAATTTAAGAGAGACGCTCCTAGCACAGCTGTCCCAAACCTCCTCGCAAAGTAGATTCAGTCTTTCTCCCCTAAATACTTCCAGTATAGCCAAAATAGTACCTCTTACTAAGGCTCAGTTATATTACAGTATGAAGGCTCCATACAGCCATGTGCCACAACAGTAATCACCCCCTGACCTAGTTCCCGTATCAATTGAGAGCTCAAATAAGTCCATCAAAACTCGAGATCCCTATGGCCGACAGGGTCCAAAACCACACCTATAAATCAAGCTCCAGACCCCAGTAAAATCAGTTGAAAGATAGACACCAACCAGTATCTGGTCCCTTAAGTTGACCTCTAGCTCTGCCCTTGTTTTTTTCCTGAGAATTGAGTTCCAGAGCCGGCAGACTCCGTGGCATATTGAGATAGAAGAATCTGTCCACATAAAAGAAATCTATGTGCACCTTATAACCTTCACATAAACCAGTGGGGATATAAGAGTGTAGCCAGCAACGATCGCCAAGAGATCCGTCTTGAGAACTTCTACATATGGACCATCTGGACGGCCGCGGAACCAGTCGCTAGCCCCCAACCTCACGGACGCAAGATAACCAGGACCAGACCAATCAAATACGACCCAAGATTCACTCTATCAGCACTACAGTGTTACAGTGTTATGTAGAGACTCACTTATTAATATTTCTACGAAGTGGCTATATCTTTGTCCCAGTATAATTCATATATGACCATTCCATTAGGAAGTGCTAAGCGTATCAGTGTTTATTAATTAACAGGCGATATTAACTCTCGTAATTACTCATATATCCAGATACTAATACATAACCGTGAAACCCTAGTGATATCTGATGTTCGCCCACTGATTTGCGTTCTATGTGTTTCTGATACAAGAATATAAAACTTAGATCAGTACCCCCCTGAGGTTACTAGAATTCCTGTGCTCTAAAATACGCGTGTCTAATCTAGTCTATGAATTACTCCTTGTGCACCAGAGCTACTAGTGATCAATATAACATTGAATATGAATCTAGAAGTAATATTTATGGTCTCCAATATAAACTTGTGAATAAAGCCAGTGATCAGAAGATTAATACCTGAACGTTGGAAGAGGGAGACTAGGCTCCATCCAGATCCACTTAATGCTAGTTTTGTTAAATTCTATCAATTGTCTTGTACGAATATTCATATCTTCTTATGCGTCAGATTAATCATCATCAAACAACATACAGAAGTGTGTCCCTCAATAAAAGTGATCGTGTGTCTTGTTACCGTGTGTTTATTTTGTGTTCTCTATTCCTCATACCTTGTTTTGTGCATGCAGCCTTCTATACCCAGTCAGTTAGAACTCACATTACCCAAGTTAATCCTGTAGAAAAACAGGACATAACATTGGCGGCAGCGGTGGTTCTTGATTCGGATAAAAGGTTGCATTGCATTGCAAGTTTGGAACAGCCAGAACACGATAACATCATGGCGTATCATTCCCACATCCCCATCCCACATTATGATGGGGAAACTTACGAGATCGAAACGTTCATGGACATAGTGAAACCCGTACTTGACCTAGTTTATACCACGGACGCAGAAAAGATAGCCGTGACATTAACGCACCTGGAAAAAGCCGTTTTCGTTGGGTGTTTTTGTGGCCCACACCCGTATCCAAGACACTAAATTCGAAGGCGATCTAGATGCCACAGTGAATAGGATCGCCCAACATATAAAAGTGTCTTTCCCCAAATTGACCAGAATCCAGCAAGAGTAGCAGATTCTGGTCAACCTTGTATCAATATTGCCCTCAGCAGTAAAAGATAATTTCCGTGTGCACGATTTCGTCGGATATAAAAAAGATCTCATCACGATCCGACGTATTTTGGCCGTGCGCACAGAAACACCCACCCAAATCACTGTAATAAAGAAGTTTCCCACGCATCCGCAGCACCTCGACCACCAAAACCCCAAGGCTCAAACCTTCAACTCCAAGAATGCCTACCCATCCTCATCCTTCCACAACAGACCGACCTACCCTTCCGGCAAGCCCCAACCCAGTAGGCCCCGGTTCCAACCTACCCAGCCACGCAGAATCTTCAACCGGAACAGAACCTACAACACCTACCAAAGTAAAAGCCCTACATTAGTAATTATCAACCCCTATGATTTCCCTGCCTGTAGTGCTCAGTGTGCCCTCTATCAAATTCGTGACTCTGCCAAACCTCGCCCCTTTACTCCTCCCATTTCTGTAAATGAAGAGGAGTTGGGACAAGAGGAAGAAATGGAGGAAATGCACACCGGAGAAATAGCCCCTATCATGACCTCAGACGATACCGAGGAAACCCTGGAGGAGGTAGATACCGACTCCCAGGATTTTTAAAGTACCCCCCGCCCACGATGGCCTCGGCGGGGGACGCCATAACTGATCGCACTGCCCCCATTTACTACATGGCCAAAATCAAGGACATTCCTGGCTGCTTGTTAATCGACACGGGAGCTGCCAAGTCATGTTTGTTCAAGTCTTATTATAATCAACACCACCGACTATTTGGCCCCTTGTTACCTACCAAATCAGAACTAATCTCAGCTGCTGATACCTACTTAAATCTCCTAGGAGACACTTTGCCCCTGTTAGTAACTACTCCTGCCCCCCATGCTCGTTGTTATCACACGTTCACAGTATTTTTCTCCCACTGTAAACATTACGATGGTTTCCTTGGACTTGACCTCCTTCAAAAACTCCAGGCCCAGGTTGACTGCGGCCAGAGGCTGATCTCATTAAAAAAAAAATCCAACCCAAAGCCTCTGACAAACCAATCACGCAGAAACCTATTCACAAAAAGAAAAAACACCTCCACCCTCAACAAACTCTGAGTCAGGGTTACCAAGTTGCAGCTAGCACTAAGGTAACTCCTAACCCCTCCCCTTGCCCCGAGTTCTCTCAAAATATCACTCATTTCGTTGAAAAAATGCCTCAACAAACGAAAGAAGACAAGTCCAAGCAACTCCCTCTCGGTAACTCCCCCATTTCTCCTAACTCTGTCCAGGATCAATCCTCCCATGTTTCCAGGGCAGACTCTGATGTATGTAAAAACCATTCTACCAAATATTTATGTACACATGTTTCCAGGGAAAATGCCGACCTATGTACCCAACAATGTTTTCCCCATGCCCCCAGAAATGCTCAGATATTCCACAACCAACAAAATTTCCCTTGTGACAGTTTTCTGTCAGTAGCTCCCTTCCACCCCCACACAATTCACACCCCTAGAAAACTTCAAAATCCCACACTTGACTCGCCCTCTCATGACAGACAAACCCACCAATCCCATATAAACTCTAAACAAACCGTCACTGCCACCGACAAAACTCCCCAAATTCGTCCTTTTAACAACCCCAAATCAGTACATCAGTCCTCCACCAATAACCCATGTTCTATACCTAACTCTTCCCCCACCAACCCTCCGCAGTCCCACCAACAAATTCCGTTTTCTAAATCACTCACACCTCACCACGCTGATCCTCCCACACGCGCCGTTAATCCCCCCCTCACGCGTGACCCCCACCAAAGTGATTCCCCCCCCCCTTATGCGTACCGAGCACCTGCTTACCAGTCGATCCCCCACCATCATTAGCCCAGCTGTAGTTCAAGATAAATGTCAAATTCCCCCCCGCCATCAAAAATGGGTTAACCTTCGACCCATATTACATGATATTTTCCCCCACTACCACGTCCACCAACCCAAATCGTTGCCTCTTACAACCCGCCATCATTTCCACTCGCATCAACCACATTCTAGTGGCAAATATCTCTGAAGAATCCCTGACATTACCAAAAGGCCTCATCATAGGAGACCTCGAAACTTTTGATGACCTCCCCATAGATTCCAATGACACCCCTACCAGCCTCAAATTGCCCCCTCTCCCTGACACATTATCCGACCACCAAAAAACACAGCATGTACGAACTATTGCTAGAGTTCAGTGACGTGTTTGCCCAACAACCCACTGAAATCGGACAGACCGATGTGGAACAACACATCATTAACACCACAGGCCCCCCCATAAGACAACCATCCCGTAGAAAAAATACCATACAACGCCAGGAAGAGGAACGCCAAGTCCAAGAGATGTTAGAGGCCGGAATTGCTACCCCGTCCATCAGCCCCTGGTCTTCCCCTGTTGTCCTAGTAAAAAAGAAAGATGGGTCAACCCGTTTTTGCGTCTATTACAGGAGATTGAATGACGTAACCATTAAGGACGCTACGCCATTACCCAGGATAGACGATTCCCTTGACTCCCTATACGGATCCAGATGGTTCACTACCCTCGACTTGCAAGCAGGGTATTGGCAAGTGCCTATCAAGGCAGAGGACCAAGAAAAAACAGCATTTTCCACTAGTGGTGGCCACCACTACGAATTTAACATCCTACCTTTTGGCCTCTGTAACGGACCCGCCACTTTCTCCCGTTTGATGGAAGCGGTATTACATGGCCTGACCTGGGAAACCTGCCTAGCGTATCTAGACGATATTATTGTGTACTCACAAACCTGGGAAGAACACCTCCTCAGGTTGAAACAAGTTCTTCAAAGAATCCGAGCCGCCGGGTTGAAATTGAAACCCTCAAAGTGCGAGATTGCACAAAATAAGGTAGATTTCCTCGGCCACGTAATATCTGAACATGGTATTGCACCAGACCCAAAGAAACTTCAAGCCATACAAAACCAACCCCCACCCACCACCGTTAAAGGAGTACGTTCTTTTCTAGGTTTAGCCACATACTACAGACGTTTCGTCCCACACTTTGCCGCAATAGCCAGACCCTCCACCAACTCACCCACAAGGACACCACATTCACCTGGACACCCAAAAGAGACCTCGCTTTTAACACTTTGAAACAAAAGCTAATCCAAGCCCTTATTGTCGCTTTCCCTGATTACCATAAACCTTTCCGTCTTTATACTGACGTATCTCTGTACGCCATTGGTGCAGTTTTAGCTCAAGTAAGAGACGGAGAGGAACATGTGATAGCGTATGCCAGCTCCACACTCAACCAAGCCCAACAGAATTATGCAGCCACCAAGAGAGAGTGCCTAGGGATCATTTGGGCACTCAACCACTTCAGGTCATTTGTGTTGGGCGCAAAACTCGATATAATAACCGACCATCAATCTTTGCAATGGTTGCGTAGGTGCGAAACCAACTCAGCCATCTTGGTACGCTGGAGGGAGACACTAGAGGACTACGATTTTACAATACAGTATCGTCCAGGTAAACTTCACACCAATGCAGACGCCCTGTCACGTTTGCCAGTACCGAAAGACCCCCCCACCAACCTAGCCGCCTTACAAAACACTGAGCTCTTATCTACCCCATCCACCAACATAATTCCCCCCCAGCACCCTCACTAATTCAATCTTGGGAAACAAGAATCAGACCACCCTGGATACCGTTAAATGTCTTCAGGAAACTGACTCGCTGGGGAGATCAACTTGCCACAGACTCCGGTCAAATAGTCCTAGACCCCACCATTGCCCACGACTACATGATTGCCATCCATGAGGGAAACGGCATACACCTTGGACAAAAGAAAATTTTAAAAATCTTCGCGGATCAGTACTGGACCCCCAACCCCTCCAAGATTGCACAACGCATGACAGAATCCTGCAAACCTTGTTTATTGGGGAAAGATAGATCACGCACCCCAGGCCCAGCTGGTACCATTTCTGCCAACAAACCGTTCCAGGTCCTATCCCTCGACATCATGGGCCCGTTTCCTTCTTACGCTGGCAACCGCTATATCGTCACATTTGTTGACGTATATTCAAAGTTCTTAATAGCCTGCCCAGTTAAAGACCACACAGCCACCACCGTCGCCGCACGGCTTGCCACAGAAGTGTTCCCTATATTCGGCCTTCCCCTTGCTCTTCTATCCGACAATGCCCCCGAATTTAGTGGACACGTTTGGCACCAGTTCACCCAACAATGCAGTATTAAGATCAAGCACTCATCCCCGTACTGGCCTCAAGGAAATGCTATATGCGAACGCAGCCATCGCACCATCAACAACCAGTTACGTACCAAAATGATTGCTCTGAACACCTCAGACTGGCCATCACAGATAAAGATGATACAATGGGGCATGAACACCTGTCCCCGCGAAGACGGTATTTCACCTCATGAACGTGTTTACGGCGTACCCCCCCTGTTACTGCCGTTCCACCATCACGCTCATCTCCCCTCCAACACCTCCACAATTGACCCATTGCAACATCTGCAAAACACCCTCCATACCGCCCAAACCTGTCAAGACACCAAAAATGATAACCCCGATGATACAAACCCTTTCGCCATCCATGACACCGTAATGGTAGCCAACCTCCCTGTCACCAACAAATTAGGCCCTCGTTATGTCGGACCCTACACCATTATCAAAGTCCCAAATGCCTATCAAGTCATCATTGATTATCACGGCGTGACTCGCACGTTCAGAAATAGATTCGTCCGAGCATTTAAACCTCTAAAACCACAAGACATTACCCCACCCCACACGTCCGACCCTGAATTGAACACCCCTACTACCCCTCCCACTCAGGCTATAAATGTTCCCCTACAAACCCCTAAAGGCCAAAACCCTCCAGCACAGAACCGGCCGATCATTCCTCAACATACCCCCATAACTAACCTCCACAAACCCCAAGCCCCCACTATCACACCTTCCTCCACCATGACCCATTCCTTCACTTCTGATAGTCAAGTACCTCCCCAACTTATCAAAGTAAGAAAACCTCCACCCACAACCCCGACCACAACGGAAACCCTCCCGTCTAGCCCTGACGTACCTCCACCAGGCACCACAGTAAGAAAACCACCACCCCCACCTAAAACCAAGTACACACCCAACCGCACCACACAATCTACCTCAGTAACCTCACGCTACAACTTACGCCCACGACTAAAATCTTTTAAACCCTCCAGAAAACACACCCTGCTAACCAAGTTCCGTAGGGCTGCCAGACCACTATCCTCCTGCTCCTCTTCTTCTTCGTCGAATTCTCCTCCACAAAGGGAAAGAAGACGAATAATCACAAGCAAACACCATAACCCCTCTAACTATATTCCAAAAATAACCACCCCCACCCTCCCACGAAAGAACATACCTTCCCCTTCAACCTCATCCCCTCTCAACCCCCACCTCATCACCCCAAATGACCTGCTAGATCTACCCCCCACCAAACCACCTATTTCCACCACCATCAAATCACCAACCCCACCAAAGAACACACCAAACACACTTTCCTACCTCCAACCCTCCCAATTAAACCTCCACTCCCTACCAAACCGTCTAGCCCCCCCCGCATCCACCCCTTTCCCCTCCACTATCCCTGCGACCCCACCCACGCATCAACCAACCTCATCATCTCATCAAACCCCCAACCAACCAACCCCTAAAAAGTACCCTATGCCAACGACCAACCCCTCCTCACACACCACGTCTAACACACAACTAACTCCTAACCAAAGCCCCTCCAAAATGACGTACCCGACCTCCACACCCCCACAAAGTCGCCCCTGAGAGAACCCCCATACATACCCCCACCCATTCCTCCTACCACCCTAACTAGACAAAAACCTCCACACGCATCTACCTCTCAAATAACCCCCTACATCACCCCCACTAAATGCCCTCCACCTGTAAAGCGTTCTTCCCCTCAATATAAAACATCGTCGAGCGACTCAAGTCCCACTACAAACATCTACCTTCCCACCAGAACCTCCAAAGGTAGAATCATCAACAGACCCATCAGATTTGAAGACAGTTATGTAAAAACAACACCCCGTTCTTACACTAAAGACCCAAGCCACACAACACACACACCCCCTTTCTCACACACCTCCATCACCCACCTTACCTAAACCAATACTGCACATTGCCTCCATATATTTTCCCAGCTTGCAACACCACCCAAGAAAACCCCCAAAACCCCAGACTCATATCCCCCCTTCACCCCCAGCTCCGCTTTCACGCGTTAGTCCCTCCCCTTCAGTTATTAACCCCTTCACCACACTGAAGAGGCCTCCTGTCAGTCCCACACACCTAACTCGATACATGACCTCCACCATGAACAAATCCACTCCATTCGTCGCCCCCGTCCCTACCCCCACGGAGGAAGAATACACACCGTTCATAAGAAAGGTTAAAGTATAAACGTCCACAGGACGCTTAGCCCGTCTACAGCGCCCACATCAAGCCCGGGCAGCCGCCCTCCACAACACTGAGGACACATTCCTACAAGTCTACATAGACCTGCAAAAGAAACCTGACCCTCGCTCTCTTGCTTGGTGGGACCTTCTAAATACCCTCAAAATGACCCACCATGACTATGCTTCTTTTTACTTCACCCTTGAGGCTCGAGGACGAGCCTACAACGAAGGAAAGGGAAGTAAAATGCCCCAGAACGAGAAGCCCACCACGGAAGCCACGAGCGAGCACCACCAGGAAACGGGAACAGAAATACCCGAAGGAAAGGCCCACAGAACGAAAGGACCAGGTGACCAAGCCAACCAGTTAAGACAGGCCGAAGCCCGCAGGGCTAAGCAGCTCCAAACCACACCTGCCTATCACTTCTAACCACTGACCCTTCCCCCACCTCGCGTATACACTACCCCTCGTGTCCTACACCTCTACCTACATGATGATGAACATGAATACACCTTAATTTAATACACCCATGCCCTGTCCCTAGGTTGAGCCAATGCCAACCAGTTCAGACAGGCCTAAATCTATGTATGTTTTTCCATCCAAGAAGTAATATGTTAACCCCCTGTCTTGCCAGACTAAGTTTCTGAAGACCAACCGCCCCCATAAATCTATGTATGTTCTTCCATCCGAGAAGTAATATGTTAACCCCCTAAAATACCTTGTCTTGCCAGACTAAGTTTCTGAAGACCAACCGCCCCCATAAATCTATGTATGTTCTTCCATCCGAGAAGTAATCTGTTAAAACCCCATGTCATAATTGATAAGAAACTATGATACCCACGGGTACACCAGTGTATATATAACCATTATTCCTGTAAGACCTAGACAGAAATGACTGCAGATGTGAGCCACCATGCAGTAACTCTAATTCTTACCCCAACCAGAGATTGTATACACCACCCTCTTTTACCATTGTCTCGACGCCTTTCCACCACGAAACAATACCGAAGCTACCCCTACGAACTGCCGCTTTCTTTGATATATATGTCATAGAAAACGCAGTTCCCAGGAACAACTAGAATCAGCAAGAAATAGTGTCAGAGTAACAGTGTCCATAACCATCGTATTGACGAGTAATAATACACCATGTTTTTCTCTACTTTTATCCAGTCAAGCACACACCTACAGTTAACCTCCTCTTCCCCACAGCCCACAGTCCACATGATTCTATCATTTCCAAACTCATATACCACCACTTATTGCTCATCCCCCGGTAGCGTTTGGCTAACGTACCTTCCCTGTCATTAACCCCCAGGCTACGATACCAACTGTAGCCTAATGCCACCCCTACGCCCAGAGACCTTAGGGTCAAACTTCCACGTAACCCCCCTTAACCCTCTCCTTCTCGTTAACCCCCCACGCTCCTCAACTCCCTTCCGACCTAGCCTCGCCAGCATACCCCCTGAATATCCTTAACTTTTCCGTTACTAACATTCTCAAACCTTTTGTATATATACTCCTATCCAGCCTACCTTCCCCCAGTAAGAAGGAACACCATTAGAACTTTACTAACCCTTTGCATGCCATCTATTCCCTCACAACCCATTCACAACCCTGTACCAAATGATCGTCCGTGCGAGGCTAGCCGCCTCACCAGTGACTAACTTCTATTGCCATACTTCCAGATCAATGGGCAGAGTTAGCAACCCAGTCTCCACCACATCCAACCACCCATGCAATTAACAACCTAACCAAGTAAACCTTCGGTTTTGGTATTACGAACACCCACATCTGTCTCATAAACAGAGGGTTATTACAAACCCTTGTGATATGGCAAGCCCCCAGCCACAGCCACCCCGACGACCATCACAGAGAAGGGACGCGCACCTACCCCTTTCACCCACCCGAGGAGGGAGACCCCTACCCCTGCGGAGGTATACCTGACCCCTGTTTTGACTTCCGGGTCATTGCCAGGTAGCACAGGAATTCTTCCTATCAATGAACTAACCATGTATGACTAACACCCTTACTAACCTCTATTAACCCACAATAAACCATTAACCTTTCTTGCATACTCCGATAACCAAATTAGCACCTCAGCTATACCCTAGAATGAAGACTGAGCAATTTAAGAGAGACGCTCCTAGCACAGCTGTCCCAAACCTCCTCGCAAAGTAGATCCAGTCTTTCTCCCCTAAATACTTCCAGTATAGCCAAAATAGTACCTCTTACTAAGGCTCAGTTATATTACAGTATGAAGGCTCCATACAGCCATGTGCCACAACAGTAATCACCCCCTGACCTAGTTCCCGTATCAATTGAGAGCTCAAATAAGTCCATCAAAACTCGAGATCCCTATGGCCGACAGGGTCCAAAACCACACCTATAAATCAAGCTCCAGCCCCCAGTAAAATCAGTTGAAAGATAGACACCAACCAGTGGCTGGTCCCTTAAGTTGACCTCTAGCTCTGCCCTTGTTTTGTTCCTGAGAATTGAGTTCCAGAGCCAGCAGACTCCGTGGCAGATTGAGATAGAAGAATATGTCCACGTAAAAGAAATCTACGTGCACCTTATAACCTTCACATAAACCAGTGGGGATATAAGAGTGTAGCCAGCAACGATCGCCAAGAGATCCGTCTTGAGAACTTCTACATATGGACCATCTGGACGGCCGCGGAACCAGTCGCTAGCCCCCAACCTCACGGACGCAAGATAACCAGGACCAGACCAATCAAATACGACCCAAGATTCACTCTATCAGCACTACAGTGTTACAGTGTTATGTAGAGACTCACTTATTAATATTTCTATGAAGTGGCTATATCTTTGTCCCAGTATAATTCATATATGACCATTCCATTAGGAAGTGCTAAGCGTATCAGTGTTTATTAATTAACAGGCGATATTAACTCTCGTAATTACTCATATATCCAGATACTAATACATAACCGTGAAACCCTAGTGATATCTGATGTTCGCCCACTGATTTGCGTTCTATGTGTTTCTGATACAAGAATATAAAACTTAGATCAGTACCCCCCTGAGGTTACTAGAATTCCCGTGCTCTAAAATACGCGTGTCTAATCTAGTCTATGAATTACTCCTTGTGCACCAGAGCTACTAGTGATCAATATAACATTGAATATGAATCTAGAAGTAATATTTATGGTCTCCAATATATAAACTTGTGAATAAAGCCAGTAATCAGAAGATTAATACCTGAACGTTGGAAGAGGGAGACTAGGCTCCATCCAGATCCACTTAATGCTAGTTTTGTTAAATTCTATCAATTGTCTTGTACGAATATTCATATCTTCTTATGCGTCAGATTAATCATCATCAAACAACATACAGAAGTGTGTCCCTCAATAAAAGTGATCGTGTGTCTTGCTACCGTGTGTTTATTTTGTGTTCTCTATTCCTCATACCTTGTTTTGTGCATGCAGCCTTCTATACCCAGTCAGTTAGAACTCACATTACCCAAGTTAATCCTGTAGAAAAACAGGGCATAACAGGCTGATAGCCTTTACACTCTACCGCTGAACACGGTGAGGCCCGTGAGGTCTTGTTCCAGTCTAGGGAGTGAGACATGCGAAGCTTCACGGCTCGAAGCAACTCCATCTCTGAAGCTGCTCCGCCTCTGTGCTTCACAGTCTCATCCCCAAGGCTCGGACCCTCACTCTCAGAACGCCACCTATTGAGCAATTAACTCACTAGGCATTGCCCCCCTGTAGCATATTTTTGAATATGGGAATATTCATACAATGCTATTTAATCAGGGAACAATGAGGGTATTTATTTGGCATTTCGGTGTGCTGTGGTAATGCACTGATACTAGGTACAGCACATATTCCATCCCAATAATATCTTCCCATGGACATATTGGGATTCGAACCCAGGTCCATTAGATTACCAGTCCAGTGGCAAGACCACTCCGCCAACATACGTTTGCTTGCTGTGCCTGCTTGAGGCACACTGACCCTCCCGCTCTCTTACGCACATGTGAAGGGGAGGAGGGAGTGTGATTTATCATATTTCGTGTGGGGGAAGGGAGGAATAATGAAATATGAAGAATAATAGCCAATAATTGAGGAGGGGGGAAGTGGGTGGAGATAGGTGGGGAGGGACACATGTAGGGGAGAGAATGGAGGTACTGGAGAGTGATTATACTTCCTAATCACATATTGCTTCCATTTGAGTGCCTGTGGGGCATTTTTGGGGTATATTTTTATGGGCTGTCTTCCGTGAGGCCTATCACGTACACTATACAGATACTTCCATGAGGCCTATCATACTTGCTGGGTTAATAGTTTTAATGGGGCTATTATTGTTGGGAAGAGGAGGGTGGATGATTTACGATCATTCAGACTTTTGACAATGTTTAAACTCCACATCTGCTGTATATGGACATATATTTGACTACCAAACAATGAATATAAGTATAGAATAAAGGTACTGTACATATTTTAATGTGCACAATGCATAATTATAGAGAACACTAACACATTGTAGAGTAATGTAATTAGTGTGAGCATGGATGCCTGATGAACGAGAAGACCCATATCGTTTCTCGGTTGCTACAGTACTTTACAACTCGACAACACTGGATCTTGCTGTATCCTACTGTAGGTAGGGACAACTATTCAGCAATTACAAAGTTTTCTTAGCAACAGATGTTAATCATGAAAACGTGGTGTTAATAAGATGCAGACATTATATATTTGTTTATTTCCTACTACGTGATGAGGAATCAGCAGCTTAGGGTTTCAAAATTTCGCTAGGTGGAAATAATACTGCAATGAATCGGAATTGCAGCGAAATAGTTACAAATCGAAAATTACCGGAAATAGTGCTCATGCTATTCCGTTTCTACTGACCTGTTCTCCAGGCCAAACTTTAGAAGGAAGACGAAGATAACGTGTACGAAGAGAAGCACAAAGGTAAGCCACGTCGGACACACCAGGCAGATTGCTGTATAGGCTATCGCTCTCGACACCACCTGCAATACATTTGGGAATGGATGAGATCAAGGACTCTGGTAGGCTACGTAGTATAACACATGCCAGCCTCCTTGGTGAGATGTTGAAAACACTTCAAGGCTAACCACCAGGCATACTCATCACCTTAATTTCTTAGTGAAGTATTATATCAAATAGTATATCATGGAATATTACAATAAATCACCAATTCATTACATGCTAAACATAGTCATTTAATTTGTGACTGAAAATAATGGCATTGCATGCAGATCCTGGCCCTGGGCATTAAAATGTACAGGAGTTTAGTACATTGTATACTAGTTTATATCAAATTACAACAATCCTTATCATGTAAGGCTGTATGTATGTATGTACTCCGGCACATACCCCATAGCTGTGGGTAGCCGACTCGAGACAGAGCCCGAACAGAAACAACATCTAAAATTCCAATTCTTAGGGTCTGGGACCATTTTCGCGCTCCCTCGCCCCTTACTCTGTCTCGTCTAGTAGGTGAATTTTACAAGGGGAGGAGGATTCCTAGCCCCCTGCCCCCAGAAGGAAAAGCAGGACAGTAAAAGAGACAGACAGAAACGGCTAAGGTTCGGTAGAGGATGCCAAACCTCACTATGGATAAGACCAGCTCTCACTTAATATCATACCTCCTTATCATACCTATTCATATTATGTAATTTAATTTGAAGATAGCCCTACTAGGTTATACTTTTTATTACATTTACATATTTTTATTTGACCATTATTTAATCTTTGAGAATTGATATGCATAATATACAAAGGCTTGGAAGCGAACTATACACTGTGCATATAAATTACTAGGAGTCAGATATAGCTTACGTGTTAGCTTTTTACTTGTTTATTTAATTGAGAAAGAGTAACTAATTAAACACATAATAAACGAGACAAAACAATAATAATATCATCAGTACCGGTAATAAAATATATCAATGCTAGAATGCCCAAAAAAGTTAATCACACTTCCACTGCTTCGCTGATAACTCGACGATATGTCCATATATTTGCTTAATAATTCTTGTTAATATCAACCATTCTCGTAAATTAATTAACCCTTTCAAGCTCCAATACGCGTTTCTGTTCTGTTTCTGGCTACTATTAGACGCTTTAATTCAGATTAGTAACGGTATATGGAAGTCAAAGGGTTGATTGAGATAGTATTTACCATTTTAATACCCACATATACTTCCTAAGCTGCATAAAATCGTCTAATGATAGCCAAAATAAACTGTTAAAACGCGTCAGAGCTTCAAAAGGTTAAAATAGTGAGAATTAATTGATCAGAACATTATTTGAACATACAGAACCGGAGTGCGTGTGTACCAGAAGATGATGGAACTCACTTAAGGAAGCCCACCTCGCTTTTTTCTCTTTTTCTCCCTCTCTCTTTGGCGTGTATCTATTCGGACCCATTCAGCCTACTGTTTTAAGATGCTTACCCCCATCGAGGTGTCAATATATTCCTGGCGAGCGGTAGCACCCAGCATATATATATTTTTGTTTTGACAGCAAGCTAAATTTGTACATTTTTCGATAGAAAAATTTCTCCGGCAAAGCTGGATTTCTCCATACAATACTGGCTCGCTATCGCTCGCCAGGAAGAAATCGACACCTGGATGGGGATAAACGTCTTAAAACAAGTGGTTGAATGGGGCCGAATCGATACAAGCCAGAGAAAAAGAGAAAAGGAGAGAAAGATAAAAAAAAAAACGGTGACCCCCTTAAAATGTTAGGTGGTATTGGGAAAATACAATTTTGTAATAAACATATAATGCTAATGTACCTTTAGCATTAAATAATAAAGGCACTCTGCATCAGCATAGCAATGCCTCTTTATTAGATCTACAGTACTTTAAATCTTAATTACGAAATGCAGAAAATAATAGTAGACACAGTCAGTAATATATCTTTCAATAAAATCTGTAAGGTATGTTTGACTGGACTGGACACTATTGTCAATAATCATATTATTAATATGCAGATAGAGCTGTATAGAAGACATCCATCATGTATATTTTATTTGCTACGTTTTGGAGACACTCACTCCATCGTCAGGCAAGTCTAAAACAAAGATACACTGGTATAAGAAAACTTCGATATCATACTGAATAACAATGATTTCATAAAGCCTAAGAGAAATGACATACTGTAGTATGAAAAATGTGAAAAAGACTATGACACTTAACCTGTACTCTACCGTAGGATACAGTAATAAAAGTACCCTGTATCCCCAAGCATAGTCGCCAAAATGGCAAGATAGAACAACTTTCTATCTCAAGAGATGAAGCAAGACTGGCTCTCCCACCCTTCAGTGGGTCTTATATAAGCTGAGAAGTGTTGCCATATCGAGAGCAGTGCTCAAACGGTCGTGGTACCAGCCTTGTACAGGCAGTTACAAGGAAAGTACATTACTGACGGCTCCTAGCCATCGCTGGGAATGGGGTGACTTATCTACTGACGGCTAGTAGCCGTCGCTGGGATTGGAGGGGTTAATGTCTGGCCTATTTCCAAATTGTCTGGCATTTTGTCCTTTTTGTAATTTTTGTTGTGCCATTTTGCAAAGTTACACTACAGTAGGCCTATATGTCCAGAAAAATTGGCCTTTTTATAAAGTTATAAATGTGTTTACAAATAATGATTTGTAAAAACAGGGATAAATCTATATATATATATATATATATATATATATATATATATATATACAGTATATATATATATATATATATATATATATATATATATATGCAAGAAAGTCACAGCAACACGTGAACTTATAATATGCTAAATATCCACAGGGAAGGAAGGAAAATAAACACGGAGTCCTAAGCGCTTTCGTGTATTACATCTTCAGGGGACAGAGGACAGACAGAGAATGATCATATACAATGTGTTATTATTGAAGTGCGAAAACCTAAACGAAAAACATTAAAAACTCATACTAAGTAATATAAAAATATAAAGGAAAGACAGAGTGATATTCATCAATAGAAGACTCACAAAAATTTGGAATGGCGATGGGCAATCCGCTTTCACCCACCCTGAGTAACTTGTACATGGAATTTTTGGAAACAAATTTACTTTGTGATATTCTCTCCGCAAATGCATATTGGTTTCGTTATGTTGATGATGTCCTGTGTTTATGGACAAGTGATGCAAACTTAGATTCATTTTTGGTTTCTTTCAATAATTTGGTTCCCTCTATTAAGTTTACTGTGGAGGTTGAGCAGAACAATAATTTACCATTTTTAGATTGCGTAATCCACAGGCATAGTACTGGATTCAAATATAGCATTTATAGGAAGCCGACTAATGTATCATCTTATGTTCATTGTTACTCCTCACACCATGATAAAGTGAAGCATTCAGTTTTCTCGTCCATGTTTCTACGAGCCTTTCATATTTATTTTGTAGTCCAGAGTTTTTAGATGATGAAACTCAATGTATATATGACACAGGTACAATGTTAAAATACCCTAAATCTTTCATTGACGTTTCTCTCAAAAAAGCAAGAAAATAATGTTATAGAGTTAATCCTGAACTAGAAATTAATTTTCACAATATGCTAAAGTTACCATACAATGCTAATCTCCTCCAGGTACTTCCTATGCTGAAACTTTTTAATGTTAATGTTGTTTTTGTAACAGCAATACTGTTAAGAATATACTCATAAAGAATTATCCTGATATGAACGGTGGATGTATATACAGTACAAACTCCCTTGCAAAAATTGTAATAAGGTATATATTGGACTAACTGGAAAACAACTAGCCATTCGAATTAAACATGTGACAAACGTTCAAACAGGACAAGTCTCAAAAACGGTGTCTTTATACATGCTCGAGATTGTGAACACAATATTGATTGGGATAATGCTTCATCAATTGTTTCATGTAAATCATATGTTGACCGGAATATAATAGAATCTAGTTTCATTAAGCATACAGATAATATAAACATGAATATAAGCAGTGGCATGTACAAACTAGATAATTTCATTGTCAATTGTATTTGTAAACAAATTAAAATTTAGGGTTTTATATATTTGTATTTGGAGATAAGGTTTTATAAATGCTTCAGACATACAATACCTTCTATATTTTAACTCATATATATTGACTCAATCTTTTTGTCACAATTCGATATATATATATATATTTTATTTTTATTTTATTTTTTCAAATCAACTCTTCAAATCAACTCAAAATTAACACAGCATTATTATCTAAATCAAATAAACTTAGCAATAACATAACCTCATTTAAGGGGAGAGGGTTATTTTTTTGGTCAATTATTTCATATAGGGCCTACTTATTATTTATTTTTGTATTTTTTAGTTTCGTCCCAATACCTCCATAAATAAACATCCATTAGATCCCCCTTCTAGATTAATTTGTAAATTTTTCCGAAGAAAAATCTCCCGGCCCAAGGCCGGTTCTCCCAAAATAGTGTAGGCTCACTATCGTTCCCCAGGAAAAAATCTACACATAAATAGCACGAAAGGTCTTAATATTGACAAAGAAGTGGGGCGAAAGGTCTTATAATCGACAAACTAATGGGACAAACATCTTAAAATCTGTAAACTAATTGGGCTAAACGTAAGGGAGAAAGGGGTCTAGAAAAACGGCCCATCTCCCTTTAAGCATCAACATCATGAGAGTAGTTGGAGCAGGAGCTGCACTTGCATCTATTGTTGCATGCGACTTTATTCTTAAAGCACTTGCAGCGACCGGTCAAACAATATATACTGCAGCTGCTCTTTATGAAGCTCTGATCATGCCCCATGCAATAGCTACTTCCGGCAGATTTATCTCCTTCTCATGTTGCAAATCTTTAATTGAGAGGAACTTTTCCACACATGGGGTAAACTGGTTTGAGAATTGTCTTGGCATTTGCTCGTCCACGGTCTACGAGTGGAATTGGGACAACCATATTAAATTTTATGCCGATAATGTTGATGTTATACCAGGTTTTTACTGGGGTTGTATTGACTAATTAGGTTCTTACTTGACTGGGGAAAAGGAGACCAACACAAACACAAGCATTAAGGTAACAGAGTATAATATAACACAGTGTACAAGCATAGATTATTCTTATTTGACAGTAACATATGATTGATGTACAATGTTTCATCAGACATGGATAGGTAATTATATATCAGCACGATCGACGATCCACTGGGCACCTCACGGGGAAGATCTTGAGCAGGTTCCGACGGTCTTTGAAGATGCGGCTGTGTTGCATTCCCGATGACGTCCTGGTCCGTGGTGGTGATCCTGCCGTGTGACTGTTGCAGAGTTAGTGAAGACTTCCGTGAGGGTCTTCTGAAGATCTGCGAAGTTGAGGTCTTATATGAATACAAGCTATTTCACCAGTGTCTTACGCTCTCGTATCATAGGACTTAAGTAGGGAGTCGTTTCACCAGTGGCTTACGCCCTTCACTACGAGTCCTTGACCTTGACTTCCTACAGTAATCTCTGGAAGAACTTTGATGTTGGAGCTTGGGTTTATACGAATACGAGCCATTTCACCAGTGTCTTACGCTCTCGTATCTTAGGACTTAAGTAGGGAGTTGTTTCACCGGTGTCTTACACCCTCCACTACGAGTCCCAGACTTCCTACAGGAGTATCTGGAAGAACTTTAATGTTGAATCTTGGGTTTATACGAGTACGAGCCGTTTCACCAGTGTCTTACACTCTCGTATCGTAGGACTTAAGTAGAGAGTTGTTTAACCAGTGTCTTACACCCTCCACTACGAGTCCTGACTGAGAAGGAAGCTGTTTCACCAGTGTCTTACGTTCTTCCAACCAGCCTTACTAGTTTTTGTAGGTTTACTAGAACTAGATCGCTTGTCAGTACTGCATACTCTAATTATAGTAAATCCTGTACCAAGGCAATGTAAAAATGTTGGGTGGTCACCAGTGTGGTCCAACAAGGATACGAGCAAATCCAAGGTACCTTCGAGAAATGCTTCAAGTAGTTACACAAGTGTCTTACTCCCTCAAGGCAATTTCTCGGTTAATAGTCCCAAGGCTTCCTGATACTAGTGCTACCTGTGTGGTATTAGTAGGCTATATATCCAACTCTGCTGATGATGAGGTGGGCTGAGATGGTCTTACCACTTCTGTCGTTCTCCTCGGTGGGGCATTTCACGGCTTGAGGGGCGGCTGTGCTTGGAGGAGGGTCTGGGTCGGCTGCGGTAGCCCTTCTGGGAATCCGCGCCACGGAGGTGGTGCGTCTCAGAGCAAGAAAGGCGCGTGGTGTGTTGATATGTATGCACGGTTTGCTCTCCACGATGTCTTGAGGGGTTATCTCTGCTTGGTGCATAATTATTAAGTGCCGTTCTTACAGGTATGTTCTTTCCTGGGGTCGGGGGAAATGCCTGGATGATGCAGGCGACCCGAACAAAGTGTGGTGAGGAGTCGCTTGTGCCCTCTTGTCTTGATGAGAGAGAAGGTGAGAGGATGATGGGATTGGAGACGGCAGATTTGGGTGGGTTGGGGGATCTGTTCGAGGGGTAGGGGCATAGGGGTGGGGCGAGGCGGTGGGGAATGAAAGGGCGGGAAAAACCGGGGAAGAGGTAGATGGTAAGGAAGAAGACGGTGCGGGGGAAGTAGGGTTTTGTGTGCGAGTGGAAGAAGGGGTGGTGGGTGAAGGTTGTGAGGATTGAGAAGGTGGGAGTGAGGGTGCTGACGAAGTGGCTGACGAAGTGGCTGACGAGGGGGGTGAGGTGGAAGAAGGTGAGGGTCTGTGAGTGACGGTAGGGCGAAAACGTTTGAGTTTAGAAGGTGGGGTGGTCAAAGGATGTCGGGGTATGGCCCGACGAGGGAGGGTGAGGTGAGACCGAAGGCGAAGACAATATTTTGTGCGAGTGGGAATTGAAGAAGGGGGGATGCATCTGGGAAGAGAATGATCTGGGGGGTGTTGACGAGGAGGCAGGGAAGAAGGGTTAGCTGGAGAAGGTGAAAAAGTACAAAGGAGTACAAAGGAAATCAATCAACAACAGGTCTAGTGACCCTTCTTGGCTGCTTGTCCTCCAAAACACTGAGGATCAAGTGTCCAAACAGTGGTTTAGAGTGGGTAAGGGAACATTGGAAAGGGAACTACTGCCATGGAACTAATGTCCGTGGCAGTACTAGGAAGTTAGTAGGGGACATATGGGTTAGTAACTGAGGGGAGGATAAAATAAAGTTATTCATTTACAAACGCAGTCAGCCGCGGGTTTGATGCGAGATATTTGTCTAGGCGGAGTTTAAATGAATCAACAGTGCTGCAGTCTATAACGTCTCGGGGAAGCCCATTCCACAAGTTGACAACTCGATTGAAGAAGAAATTCTTAGATTCGTGGGAGTTAAAAGATTTACCAATAATTTTGCAACCGTTTCCCCGCGTGTAATTAGATTGGTCGATAGTGAAGTACTTACTACAGTTCATATTGTCGATGCCTTTGATGATTTTGAACACTTGAATTAAGTCACCTCTTAATCTGCGCTGGGTTAAAGGAAATAGATTTAATTCTCTAAGGCGCTCTTCGTATGGTTTGTTCTTTAGGCTAGGTATCATTTTGGTAACTCTACGTTGAACTCGTTCTAGCTTGTTTATGTCTTTTTGGTAATAAGGGCACCAGCATTGAACGCAGTATTCCAGAAGAGGGCGGACTAAGGAATTGTAAAGGGTTAGGATAACGTCTTTGGATTTATGCTCAAATGACCTGCCTATAAAGCCAATTATTTTGTTTGCCTTCTTAACAACTTCTGAACATTGTTGACTCGGTTTTAGGTTACTCGATATTGTTACTCCCAGATCGGTTTCTCTGTTTACATTCTTAAGCTGAGTGCCATTCATCGAATAGTTTGCTTTCTCATTTAGGTATCCGATATGTAGTACTTTAAATTTATCCGCATTGAAACTCATTTGCCAAATTTGAGCCCAATGTGACAATTTATCTAGATTGTGTTGCATATCGTCAACTTGATCTTTTGAGAGTACGCTATTTGCAATTTTTGTATCGTCAGCAAATTTTGAGATTGTACAGGTGAGACCCTCATCTATGTCGTTGATGTAAATTAGAAAGAGAATTGGTCCTAGTACCGATCCCTGGGGTACCCCGCTACTTACATTGGTCCATTTAGATGCCTTACCGTTTATGACTACTCTTTGCTTTCTGTCGCTGAGCCAATTTTCTATCCATTTCAACACACCGTCTTGTATTCCATGCGCTTTTAGTTTTAGCAGTAAACGTTTGTGGGGAGATTTGTCAAAGGACTTTTGAAAATCAAGGTATATAATATCTACAGCTTTACTCTCATTGTAGAGGTTGAAAAAGAAGGGGAGAGGGGTGGTGAGGGAGGAGGTCTAGAGGGATGAGGTGATGGTGGAGAAGGTGAAGGGGCTTGGAATTCACGGTGGGACTGGCGGTGAGGCAAGTTGAGCTGCGGCGTGGTCGACGAAGTAGGGTTCTGTGGGGGCACTAACTTGTCCCACTCCATAATCAGAGGATGGTAAATCTTCACAAAGCGATTTCGGTAAACCCGAGACTCTCCGTGATAATTGACGATAATCTGATATGGGTTGGGACTTTTGTGACCTTGTAGGGGCCAACGTACCTGGGTCCTAGTTTGTTGGAGATGGGCAGTTTGGCCACCATGACCTGGTCGTCCACGGCATAGGGGCTCTGCGGGGGTGTGGTGTCTTGTGTTACGTCCTGGTGAGTGTGTTCGTTCGTTGAACCAGCAATAACTGTCATTTCCCTTATTAAATTGATCTTTGGTGAAATTTTGGACTTTGTCACCGTCTTTGAACAGGTTATCTATGCATATGGTTATAGTTTCTATGAGAGGTAACAATAAAGATAGACAATTATGAATGTCTTCTTCTATCAAGCCCTGGTGTTGCTTTTAATCACACACAAACACACACACAAATACATAATATATATATATATATATATATATAGCCATTGTTAATGAAGCACTATGTAATAAGAACCCCATACCTGAAAAAATATTGCAAAGAAAAGCACAACAGCGTTGATAACAGAAAGTCCCTCGTGTTTTGCTCTTCGGTGGTAACCAGTGAAGGAGCAGGAGATAGTGAACAGTGACATACACACGGACAACATCTGTTTGAGAAGAAGTTTGTCTTCTCCAGGTGCACTCGGTGAACTAAAGTCGCCAATTGTTGTGTTTCTTACCTGTAAAAGCAATAAATCATCATTAGCATTTTATTGAACATATTAGCACTAGGTATTGTATTCATATTCATGATCCCTGAAGCGGATGAAGATTGATTTTTTTAAATCATATGATTTGATTAATTAGCATTGAATAGAATGTAACAAAATGACTGCCCCAGAAGATACATTTCTTAAGGATAATTATAGTTTCCAATTGTTACAAGCACTATAAAGTGCTTGAGATTTCTGTTAGCTTATTTACAAACGAGTACAAGGAAATGCAACCGATTATGTATATATTTTTCTACGTGTATGAAGGAGATAAAACGCAGAATGCCTGTAATGAGTGTCTCCCCCAAAGCCAAAAGAAAGACAGAGCCAAATACAAGGGACGTTGGAGTCAAAAATGTTTGGACACACAAAGTTTAAAGCAGTCTAATCCATAAGAAGAAGGAAAGATTGATTGAGGGAGAGAGTTCCAGAGTTCACTTGTTTAGTAGAAAAAAGACCGAGAAAATTTGCCAATTCTTGGGTTGGAGAGCTGGACAGAATAGGAGTGGGACTGTGTTGAAAGGCGGGTGCCTTGCACTCGCCGCAAGGGAGGAGGTATGCACTAAGAGAGCTCTGAAGAACACTGATTGTTGTAATCGCGATAGAAGAGTGAAAGAGATGCAACATTGCAGCGTGTAGAAAGAGATTGTAGGGGACTACGTTAGTAAGAGGAAGTGAGTTGATGAGGCGATATGCTTTTGATTCTACTCATTCGAGAAGTGCAGTATGGGTGGAGCCTCCCGACACATGCGAACAATACTCAATACAGGGGTGCACTGTGCCCCAATACAGAGCAAGAAGCTGTGCGTTGGTAAAGAACCCACAGAGACAGTTGACCACACCCAACTTTTGGGAAGCTGTTTTAGCAAGGGTAGTAATATGATAGTTTCCAAGAGAGGTCGAATAAAAAAGATACACCTAGAATATTGAGAGAAGATGAAGGGTTGATTTGTGTATTGTTGAAGAATAATCGAGTCTTGGAGGCGTTGAAAGTAAAAAAAAAATCTCTGCCCCAATCAGAAATAACTGACAGATTAGAAGATACCGGTAGGTGTTCTATGGCCTCATCACATTTGTTTTGGAGTGATTGGATGCTGGGTTGATGTGAAAAACTAGTTGAATAGTGTAAGGTAGAGTCGTCAGCATATGAGTGGATAGGATTAGAGGTACAGTTGAGTAGATCATTAATTAATATGTGAAAGAGAATTGGAGACAGGACAGAACCCTGAGGAACACCGGAGTTGATAGGTTGAGGAAGTGAGCGATGGCCGTCCACAACTGCGGTCTGAAAGGAAATTAGAGACAAAGGCACAGATAGAGGGATAGAAACTGACGGAGGGTAATTTGAAAATTAGAGATTTGTGCCAGACTCTATCGAAGGCATTCGATATGTCTAGCGCAATAGAAAAAGTCTCACCGAAGTCCCAAAAGGAGGTTGACCAAGAGTTAGTAGGATAAGCCAGACCACCAGTAGGGCGACCCTTAACCTAAGAAGTGCGCATGGGGGTAATTAGAAACGTCTGCCTGTGCTGCCGTGAATTTGAGCTGTTTCCATCACTAAAATATTCATTTTACCATATATAGCATTAATACTTATCCATATGCGCCTATTATGGGTTGATTATAAAGGTATTAACCTGAAACAACAATAAAACGAGTGAAAACAGCGTTTGGATGGTCAAAATCGGAGATACAGGCAGCGAGTTATATAATGTATGGGTGAGGCAACCTGCTTTCCCGCCAATTTCCCCCAAGGCCACTGAGACACAGTCGATCGATACTCTCTCTCTCTCTCTCTTGCACTCGCTTGCTAACAGTGATGTCAATGCCCTGCTTGCAACTCGCTAATATTAGCACGAAAATATACCTCAGAATAAGGGAATAACAGGGAAAATAGGTGATAACTGAAGGAGGGGAGGAAAGTGGGGAAGGAGGGGAGGTAGAGGAGTGATATTTTGCATGGCCCAGGGGCCAATTTTTTTTTTTTTTTTCGATGTTTAAAGTTGAGTTTTTTTTGTCTGACTCTTAAGAGTCTTCCCGCAGTCCGCCGGAGGAACTCTTAAGAGTCTGCCCGCAGTTCCCGGGTTAAGGAAACCATACTGGCGATCTGAAAGTAGATCATGGGAAGATAAATGCTTAAGAAATTTAGAGTTAAGAATAGTTTCAAAAACTTTAGAGATGCAAGAAATGAGAGCAATTGGATTATAGTTGGAGGGTTGAGAACGATCACCCATCTTTGGAACAGGTTGAATAAGAGCAAACTTCCAACAAGAAGGAAAGATATTAGAGGAAAGACAAAAACAAAAGTTTGCCTAGGCAGGGAGTCAGCACGGAAGAACAGTTTTTGAGTACAATAGGAGGAACACCATCCGGTCCGTACGCCTTCTTAGTATTAAGCCCAGAAAGGGCAAAGAGTACAGCCTTAGAAGAGATTATGATATTAGGCATAACTAAGTGAGAGGGGGGTGAAGAGGGAGGAATAGCATCGGAATCATCCAAGGTGGAGTTTTTAGCGAAAGTTTGAGCGAAGGGTTCAGCTTTGTCAAAGTAAGAGGTGACGGTAGTGCCACCAGAGTGGAAAATAAAAGGGAAAGAAGAGGAAGTAAAATTGTTGGAGAGGTTCTGGGCTAGACGCCAGAAAACTTGAGAAGAGCTAGAGTTGGAAAGTTCAGAACATTCTTTATTGATAAAAGAGTTTTTGGCTAGTCGAAGAATAGATTTGGCTTGATTCCGGACAGAAACATATAAAGCACGAGATTTTTTAGTATTAGGGTGACGGTACCGTTTGAATGCTTCCTCCTTTTTGCGGTAGACACTAATGAATTATTCAAGGGCAAGGATTGAGTAAGGAAATATGAACATGAAAAGCAACTGTTAGTCAGACTAGGACGGGTTTCCATGGTAAATTATATTTATTAGCCTCTTCTTATTCTTATGAAAATTTAGAAGAAAAAAATGTAAACGTATTACTCAGGCTTTAATACATTCAGTTAAGGATTCGAGAACTGAAATTTGTCTATGTGAGCTTTAAATGCTAGGACTGTAGCCTTCAGAACTCAAATAATTTGGCGAGTTTCCATACATTAAGAAGTCTTTCCCATGTACTTGGAAGGCCTTTCTGAAGTGTTAATTTGTTTTGTATTAAATTGATCTGTTAATTATTCAATTACACCAATATTTTCTAAATGTTTTCTTTTGCATTTAAAGCATATATTTGCGTTTCTTCCTAGTCTGTGTTTCATCAAGCTAAACAGGATTAACTTTGTTAATCGCCTCTCGTATGGTATTTTTCTAAGGGTAAATAACTTCAAATTATATGTTGGTGACAAGGGAAAGATTGTGTAGATTGCTGGATGTGAATGTGCTGAGAGGTGAGGCGGAGAGTATGTCAGATCATTACGTGGTGGAGGGAAAGCTGAGAGTTAGGAGTTACAGGAGAATGCGAGACAAGCGTGAAGTAAGAGAGGTAATAAAAGCTAGTGAGTTAGAGAAAAGTACAAAAGAGAGGGAGTACAAGGAAAGACTAAATTAAAAGTGGATCGAAGTGAGAGAGAGATGGATGAGAGAAGTAGAGGATGAATGGAAACAGTTTAAGGAAGGAGTAAAAGCAAGTGCAGAGGAAGTATGTGGTAAAAGGAAAGTAGGAGGCAGAGGTATCAGGAAGGGAGGCGAGTGGTGGAATGATACGGTGAGAAAGGCAGTTGAGAAGAGACAGTGGTTTGAGAGGGTTTTACAGGATGGTAGTATTGAGGCATGGGAGAGGTACAAGGAGAAAAGGAGAGAGGCAAAACGGGAGAATAGAGAAGCAAAGAAAATTGCAAAACGAAAGGTTGAGTGAATATTTTGAGGAACGAAAGATGTTCTGGAAGGAGGTAAATAGGAGTAAGGAAGAGTCGGTGAAAGATGCAAATGGAAAGTTACTAGTGGAAGTGAAGAAAAGATATGTTGAGTATTTTTAATCTTTGCTAAATGTAATAGATGGAAGGGAGGCAGTGATTGAAACAGTGGTTGATGGAGATTGGTTACCCAGGCCACCCTGGTGGCAGGGACTGAATGAAAGGATTGGGAAAAATGAGGTGAAAGAAGCAGTGAGACGAATAAGAGCAGGAAAAGCAAAAGGTATGGATAATATTGCTGTGAAGTACAAAGGAAAATAAGCAACAACAGATCTATTGATGCTTTAGAGGCTTGTAATAAGAAGGGTGGAGATGTTATAGTAGATTGGCTGGTGAGACTATTCAATGTGTGCTTTGCTGTGTCAATGGTACTAGACGGAAGCCATCTTATGTGGAACAAAACGCAAACTGAAAGACATTGTGGGCTTCTCGGTCAACTGTAATGATATTCCTATAACAACAGTGTCACAAGTTAAATATCTCAGACTAAAACTGGACGCGAGTTTGTCAGGTGAAACAATTTTGGAATCTATCCTGAGTAAGTGTAGAGCACGTATAAAATACCTGTATAGACAGGTGGGATGCTTGCCCGCGGCGACCAAAAAGACCCTCTGCCAAGCGCTTGTTCAATGTCATTTTGACTATTCTGTGTCATCCTGGTACTCTGCATCATCTAAATCAGCACAGCACAAACTTCAGGTCACTCAAAATAAAATGGTTAGGTTCATGCTGAACCTAGGACCCAGATCACATGTTGGCCAGGAACAACTTCAGTCACTAGGTATGCTCAATGTCTCTGACAGGGCCAAACAAATCAGGCTCACTAATGCCTTCAAAATTTCTATGACAGAGCTCCAGAGTATCTAAAGAATGATTTTGTTAAAGCAAATGAGAGGAGTGGACATAATACAAGAAACAGGATGTTTAATTTTAAGGTCCCGAGAATCCAAGGACAGGGTAAGCAAACATTCTTCTTCACCGCCATCAAAGACTGGAACGACCTACCCCAGTCAGTCCGTGAAAAGAGAACACTGTATTCCTTCAGACGTAGCCTGAAGAAACACCTGAACCGGACAGCTGCGAGAAGGGAGCACCAAGCTTATGTCTACTACTAAATGCGACATAAGAGATAGACAAACCAAACTGAAATGATTACTGATTACGGATTACTGATATTTACTATAGGATGTAAGGTATCTTAAAATAACCCCCTAGAAATACTTTCTCTAAAGTATCTATTTCTTTATCCTCCCCATTTTCCCCAGCTAACCTAATCCCACAAGGACCCCAATGGAAATACGCCTAACGGCCTTATTGGGCTATCCTTAGTTGGAATTATGCAAGGCTGGTACATGTCATATTTGTAACATACTATGTGGTACCAACTCTGTAAATTGCTAACTGAATAAATATTATTATTATTATTATTATTATACTACTAGACTGGAGGGGTGCATATATTGTGCCGTTGTACAAGGGGAAGGGAGACCGGCAGGAGTGTTCAAACTTATAGAGGTATTAGTTTATTATCAGTTGTTGGAAAGCTGTTTGGCAGGGTGTTGATAGAGAGGATAATAAAGGGTACGGAAGGTGCAATAGGAGAAGAGCAGTGCTATTTTAGGAGGGGAAGGGGGTGTGTGGATCAGATTTTTGCAGTAAGACAGCTATGCGAGAAATATTTAGAGAAGCATAAGGAGATATTTTTGGCTTTATGGAATTGGAAAAAGCGTATGATCATGTGGATCGAGAAGCAATGTGGAAGGTGATAAGGATTTATGAAATTGGAGGAAATTTGTTAAGAGCAGTCAAGAGTTTTTATGAAGAGAGCAGAGCGTGTGTTAGAGTAGGAAATAATGAGTAGAGTACAAAGGAAATCAAGCAACAACAGGTCTGGTGACCCTTCTAGGCTGCTTGTCCTCCAAAACACTGAGGATCAATTGTCCAAACAGTGGTTTAGAGTGGGTAAAGGAACATTGGAAAGGGAACTACTGCCCTGGAACTAATGTCCGTGGCAGGATTAGGAAGTTAGTAGGGGACAGATGGGTTAGTAACTGAGGGGGGATAAAATAAAGTTATTAATTTACAAACGCAGTCAGTCGCGGGTTTGATGCAAGATATTTGTCTAGGCGAAGTTAAAATGAATCAACGGTGCTGCAGTCTATAACGTCTCGGGGAAGCCCATTTCATAAGTTGACAACTCGATTGAAGCAGAAATTCTTAGATTCGTGCGAGTTAAAAGATTTACCGATAATTTTGCAACCATTTCCCCGCGTGTAATTCGATTGGTAGATAGTGAAGTACTTACTAGAGTTCATATTGTCGATGCCTTTGATGATTTTGAACACTTGAATTAAGTCGCCTCTTAATCTGCGCTGGGTTAAAGGAAATAGATTTAATTCTCTAAGACGCTCCTCGTATGGTTTGTTCTTTAGGCTAAGTATCATTTTGGTAACTCTACGTTGAACTCGTTCTAGCTTGTCTATATCTTTTTGGTAATAAGGGCACCAGGATTGAACGCAGTATTCCAGAAGAGGGCGGACTAAGGAATTGTAAAGGGTTAGGATAACTTCTTTGGATTTATGCTCAAATGACCTGCCTATAAAGCCAATTATTTTGTTTGCTTTCTTAACAACTTCTGAACATTGTTGACTCGGTTTTAGGTTAATAACTCCCAAATCGGTTTCTCTGTTTACATTCTTAAGCTGAGTGCCATTCATCGAATAGTTTACTTTCTCATTTTGGTATCGATATTTAGTACTTTACATTTATCCGCATTGAAACTCATTTGCCATATTTGGGCCCAACGTGACAACTTATCTAGATTGTGTTGCATATCGTCAACTTGTTCTTTTGAGAGTACGCTGTTTGTAATTTTTGTATCGTCAGCAAATTTTGAGATTGTACAGGTGAGACCCTCATCTATGTCGTTGATGTAAATTAGAAAGAGAATTGGTCCTAGTACCGATCCCTGGGGTACCCCGCTACTTACATTGGTCCATTTTTTTTTTTTTTTTTTTTTTTTTTTAAGGAGACAATGAACGGAGGAAGGAAACACACAGATAAAACAAAAAGGTCCATGTGCCTAAAGGCATCCTCCATTCATAAAAAAATTGTAACAACTGGATTTAAACATTTGTAGATTGTAAGTTTGTGGAAAGCAATTCGAGGGAAGTGAATTCCAAAGAGTAGTAGCTCTGGGGATAAATGAATTCTGATAAGCAGAAGTTCTGCATTGATGCCTTACCGTTTATGACTACTCTTTGCTTTCTGTCGCTGAGCCAATTTTCTATCCATTTCAACACACCGTCTTGTATTCCATGCGCTTTTAGTTTAGCAGTAAACGTTTGTGGGGAACTTTGTCAAAGGCCTTTTGAAAATCAAGGTATATAATATCTACAGCTTTACTCTCATCATAGAGGTTGAGGATATCGTGGAAGAAGTCTAAGAGATTTGTTAAACAGGAACGTTTGCTACGAAAGCCGTGTTGAGTATCTTTAAGTATGTTATTTTCCTCTAAGTGATTTACGAGTCTGTTTCTTATGAGCGTTTCTAGCATTTTGCATACAACTGAGGTTAAGCTAATTGGACGATAGTTACTGGGTAGGGATTTGCTGCTTTTTTTTAAATCGGTGTTACGTTAGCTAGCTTCCACTGATCAGGCATAGTTCCAGACTGCAAGGATTTATTGAATAGCAATGTCAGTGGTTTGGAGAGCTCATCCTTAGCTTCCTTTAGAACTCTAGGTGAGATTGTATCAGGTCCGGGCGTTTTATTTACCTTGAGTTTATCTAAACATTTCAATACTTCTCTCTCTGTAATGGTGATATTGTTTAGAACATCAGAATTATCTATCTGAATCAGCGATGCTGTAGGGATATCAATGAGGTCTTCTGTTGTAAAACTGATGCAAAGACGGTATTGAGGGCATTACTCATTTGTACTTCGTCTTTGGTATATTCTCCATTTTCATCGACTAACGGTCCTACAGTTGAAGTAACTACTCTCTTCTTTCTGATATAACTATAGAATTCTTTTGGGTTTGTTTTACTTTGATTCGCAACATGTAACTCCAGGGTCTTTTTACTTTGCTTAATTAACCTTTTGGCTTTGCGTTGTAGTTCTACAAATTTCAACCGTTCTTCGTCATTTTGTGAGGATTTTAATCTATCATTAGCAAACTTTTTTAGCAAGCAGACAGTTTGAAATATCTTTATTCCACCATTTGGGCTTATCATTATGGCCTGTACGCCGTATTTTCGATGGTATGCAGTCTTGCACTGCTTTTAGGTAAGTGTTTGCGAATGATTCCCAAGATGTATTTATGTCGTTATTGTTAATTAAAAAGCTCCAGTCAGTTTCTTTAAACATTGCTCTAAGTTTACGAAAGTTTGCTTGCTTGAAATTAGGGACTTTCTCGATGCTGCTATTTGGTTCGTTACTAGTAAACTTTAAACTGAAAGTTATCGTACGATGGTCGCTGTTACTGAATTCATCACCGACATTCAAATTCTCTATCAATTCTTCTTTTTGTTGAAAGTACAAGGTCAAGGACATTATTTCCACGGGTTGGAGATCTAACAAATTAATATAGCGAACTTTCTTGCAAATTTGCTACAGGTCTTGTCCAGAGTGTGAAGTAATACTATCTCCCCACTTGGTCACAGGTAAATTGAAGTCGCCAAAAATTACAGTATCATGCGAGTTACTTAAGTCTGAAATTTGCTCATAAATTTCTCGGTCAGTTTGCACTGATTGAGCTGGAGGTCTGTATATTAGTGCAAGTATTATTTTTGTACCTTTATTATTCTTTATTAGCACAAAGGATGTGTCGACGTTTACAATTTGGGGTTTTGACAAGAGGGTCGGGTTAAGACTTTCTTGGATAAAAAATAAAACTCCACCTCCATTTCTATTAATTCGGCTTTTCTCAAACATTACATAACCGGGAACTGAATACTCTGCTAAAAAGTCTCTCTTCTGTATTGAGCCAAGATTCTGTTATGCCAATAACATCATAATTTTCCGTAAACACTAGTTCCTCTAAATCTGAAAATTTATTGCGTATGCTACGAGCGTTTGCATAGAAAACATTCAAAGTTTTGGATTTGAAATACACGGAACGCTCTTTATTCAAATTATTGGTTCTGTTCGGATCTACATTTATGTGAATGGTTTGAGGTAAATGTAGGTCTGCGACAGGGTTGTGTAGTGTCACCGTGGCAGTTTAATGTATAAATGGATGGTGTGGTGAGGGAGGTGAAAATTAGAACTATGGGTAGAGGATTGGGTTTAGTAGGAAAGAATGATAGAGATTGGGAGTTGAATCAGTTTCTGTTTGCTAATGACACAGCGTTGGTGGCGGATTCTGAGGAGAAACTGCAGCGAGTAGTCAAAGAGTTTGGTGTGGTTTGTGGGAGGAGGAAGCTGAGGGTGAACATCAATAAAAGTTAAGTGATGGTGTGTAATAGAAGTAGGCTACTCGAAGGGTGAATCTATATGTGAGGCTGGATGGGGAAATACTGGAGCAAGTGGAGTGTTTTAAATATCTAGGAGGAATGATAAGCAGGAATGGAGGTATGGAAGTATAGGTAAAACGGAGAGTATGTGAAGGAAGGAAAGTTTTTGGAGTTGGAAGTATGTGGAAGGTGAGAAATCTCGGAATGAAAGTTAAAAGTGCAATGTATCATAGGATAGTTATACCAACAGTGACTGGTGATGGGCTGCTCTATCAGAGTGAGAGCTGAGCGTTCTCTACCATACCCATAGACTGACTGTTCCTTTTACTTATATATTTTCTAGATATCAAGTGACGGTGTCTCTTCCGTGGATTGACCTCCTTACTGCCAACCTAGAGGTTGGCAGATTGGGAGCCAATGTGTCAAATTTTTCCCTTTGCCCCTCAACTTTCCCTTCATAATTGCTGAGGGGCACAGGGCCTTGGGTGGTGCTTTGGTTTCCCGGGCGTTTCCGCACCCTCCTCAGCTCCCCGCATTGGAGTGGCTTCGGTAACCCGGGCAATATTAGGGGTAAGCAGGGAGGTTTTGTGGGGGCGCTCGTTTATGGCCTTGGCCTTGCTTGGGACCTGGGGCTGTTCAGCCAGACAGCCTGAGGAACAGCAACAACAACAACAACCAACAGTGATGTATGGGGTTGAGACATGGGCTCTAAAGAAAAAGGAGAGAAGAAAGCTGGATGTAATGGAGATGAGCTGCTTGAGGAGTATGTGTGGAGTGACTCGTAGAGACAGATTGAGGAATGAAGAGATACATAGGAGAGTGGGGCAGCAGGAACCTTTGTCGGCCAGAGTGGACAGAAGGGTGCTGTGCTGGTATGGACATGTTGAGCGAATAGAAGATGAAAGGCTTACAAAGAGAATATGTGAATCAGATACAAGGGGAGGTAGTGGGGTAGGAAGACCTCCATTGAGATGGAGAAAATGTGTAGGTAAAGCGTTGGAAGATAGAGGAATGAATATAGATCAGGCAAGAGAAGTGGTAATTTATAGGAATGAAGGGAGAATGCTCGTGAATAGATAAGTGAAAACGCAGTCGTTTGGGAGAGGGGGTCAGGCGCCAGTTGAACTGGGCGGGCTTGTGGTGGTGAGCTTCGCTGCGTATCTGCCTGCTGAGATCGGAACCTCTCCGGGAGGTCTGGGATCTGGGAATCTTTTGCTGGAGACCCCAAATGGGCCTAGGTCCCTGGGTTTTCTCAATGTATTTGCAAAGACCATATTTATATACTCTGATTATACTATGTAATTGCATTAATATTATTATACTTACTTTTTAACCTTTGATTCATTCTAAGAACTTAGGATAAGATTTAATTCCATAAATACCTAAACTCTATATTCCGTGCGTTCACCTTTAGTCACATTCAAGCACATACTTAATTACTGTCCTAACTCGAGTAAAATTAACTTAATTTAGCGTTATTGTTTTCCAGTGTTATTAATTATTGTGTAACGTTTCAGCGTGTGAGACCTATTTTTTGTGTATGATAAAGTGTTTTTTGTACCTATTGTATAACTAGCCTTGTATTATATTTTGTATATATATTTGTACAGTACTCTAGTTTCTCCCCGTTAGAAGAATCCACATACAGTACACTTGTATTTATTAGTGGCCCCTCCATCATTGACGATATGCCTATTAGTATAATAGCCTTCATTCAAGCGCCCGCGGTAGCCAGTTTAAATCGACCGCCGCGGGGAAGAACGGAGTACGCTTCATAAGGGTAACGCTTATTCTCTTATGGAATCGTCTTATGATTGGGTACTCGCTACGAAAAATCCTTCATAAAATATAAAAAAGAAAAATGAACTTAATAATTGTTATACAACAGCTTTCCATCTCGTGGATTTCTTGTGCGCACTTCCTTGACGCTGCTCCTTGAGCCGCCATCCTTCCTTCTCTTCCCCGCGGGCAACCCGACTGGACGTGTGCCGCCTGCGCTCCGCCACATTCTTCGTTCGCTCACTTCTAGTGAGTCCTTACTCATTTGTATATAGCTGAGTTGTATTGAACAGGGTTTAGATTAGCTAGCACAGGCTGCCCCATTGGTATGCCCACAGGGAGTGTTAAAATAGGGTACTATTGTTCAGGCGCCTACCAGTCCTCCAGGATCAGCGCCTCATGTGTTTTTTGTTTTTGTTTCTATGTGCCTTAGCTGTTGCTCTTATTAACTAGTTAGGAGGCTACTATCTTCGCAGGAAATAATGCTTCAGACTGTCGCTATGAGGTAGTCGCATTTTTTGTTTTTTAGCAGACGCTCTAGTCTAAGGGTTGCCACACGTGGTGCGGTACCTTCTAGCGTCCGAGTCTGGGTGCGGGCCCCTCTCGTGGGCCTAATCTCCTCGTGCTACGACTGTGGGTCTTCAGGGGTAAGTTTCTACCAAGATGATGAATCTACGAGCCTCGTGGCCAGCCTCAGTAGGGGTCTCCTTAGTGGGCTAGGGGTTTTCTATTTTATTAACAGAATTATATTTCTATTATAACCCTTAGTTGTTTCCCTGATTCTGGCATGTAGTCTTTTTTCATGCAAACAGGGAGTTAGGAGACGTTTTGATTTGGAGGGGGGGGGGTTTGGGGTTGTCTAACTTTCAAATTTAGTCAACACCTCTGAAAATTTTGGTTGGTTTCCGGCGGGCTTTCTGTATATTGCTGCCATCTCGTCTCGGACGAGAAGGTAACCAATTTTCCCGGCGTGGTGTGCTGTACCACGAACCTCCCGGCGGATATTCGATTTCCCTAGGGAGTATTCTCGGATCGCCGAGTGAACTCGCCCAGACCGTTAGCCTCACGCGGAAAGACTTCAGACGCCCGGCGCTACAGTCTAACGCGGATATACTATCTATCTAATCCAATTAGTCAATGATAGTAAAAGGCTGCAGATATACTATCTCTTTAATCAACTAGTCAATGATAGTAAAGTGCTAAGGTATTGGTGGGCCAGTGACTCGGTCACGGGTAAGCAGTTCAAGAATTGAATTCAGGTCCAGCGGAGAGTTAGAGTAGCAGTGGCTATAACTAATTTTCCGGCGGACTTGAGGTAGGATGTGTAAAACCTCTCGCATTATCCTTATGAGCATTGATTCCTGGACATTTTTATTTCCAGATCTCTTCACATCGTGAGCAGCACGGCAGAGGAAGGAACCGTTCCCGGCGGGGAGGGGGGTTCAGTTCCATCTTGCCGGTTTTCACAGTTGTGCCACACCTACCCGTTTCTCTAGTTCCGTTAATTGCACACTGTTTAAGATGGGTTATGTGCATAGATGGGGATAAGTTTCTTTGGACTTCCCAGGAAATTCCCGATGGGCGTAGACCTCTATGCGGAATGAATGAGTTTTCAAGATCGTTCGTGCCTAATGGCCTTGATCGATTAAAACTAAATTTACCTCCTATGCCAGATGAGTGGCGAATGTAGAGTTAATATACGAGGTTGAAGACCTGTTACAGCTCATTCGGCTCTACTCATTCAATAATAATTCCCCAGTGTCACAGTCGACTTTTTCTATACAGCTAATACTCAACGCTGAGTTAAGCATTTAGCCATTAGCAGTGATTCGGAATCCATTGAGGTAAACCCCCCTCCCCAACACAAGAACTCGCCCGGCATCGCCAGACGCCCAGCCTAGATCGATACCCAGGTCACCCCGGCGGCAGGACGGACAAGTCTTCAGTCCGAGGCCACCGGATCCCAAGGATAGGTCTAAGGTAAGGGTGGTTCAACAAGTATCTCAAACAATGCTCCCTAAAGTTGATTTGCCTTGCCACAAGGAGGAACGGTTAGCTTCACCTTACACGGCCACAGGGCAGGACCGCAGTTCAGTGGCCGCCGGCCTTGGCTAGAAATTCCCAAGTGGAAACAAAGTTTAAATCAAGCCGGTAAGTCGGCTTATAATTTTATCGTAAGGCAAGTCTGGGAGACGGCTTAAGATTTTTTTTTTAGCTTAAAGTCAAGCCGGCGAGACGACTCAGACTTCTATCCTATCCTAAAGTAAAGCCGGTGAGACAGCTCAACATTTTAATCTTTTTTAGATATCTATAATAGTTACAACTATATGATACTAAGGATAATTGTACGAAGTAGGATGTGCACAGTTGAAGGTTTAGGACATAAGTCTTAAAGCAAAGGTTTGAATTGTACATGTATTATGTTGGACAGGTAGCAAGGATGTTCTTAGAAACCAATTATATTCTTTACACAAGTACCTGGAAGTCTCCAGGTCCAGTTCTACCAACTGGAAAGGTTCGGGTTCACTACCTCGCATGCCCCCGATACTACGTTTACGGCAATCCCATGGGTGACAGTACTATCATTAGATATAATTCTGATTGGATAATCCCTGATAGACCCTTCTCGGCGGACAACCGGGCACTTAGACCCGTGACACCACTCAGAATTAAAATTCTTTGGTTGAAATAGACGCGATCCTTCGCCGGTAGTGGGGAATATGACCAGCAGACTAGTTGTTTTTTCCTACCCCTGGCGTCAACTCATGACGGCGGGGTCTAGTAACAAGTTCTTGTCTAGCTTCTCAGACATTTAGGCACCTTTTTGTGAACAAACGGCATGACCAACGAACCTATCACTCTTTTTTTCCAGCCATCAGACTCCACGGGAGTTCCGTAATTTAAGGGGTCACGTTCCGACAGGAACGTTCGCTCCCGTTTGGTGGGGTAAAAAGTAACATCCTAAACTCAGTGAGGCAGGTTTATGGCCCAGGTCGTGGGCACAGGTTTAGCGACTCTAGCTTCAGTTTCTTCCCTCCCCCTGTAGATGGGTAGGGAACGAAGACAGTTACAGAGACATGGTTGGGTAAGATTAGACGGGATAAAATGTGGGTCCTTTTACCCAAAATAAACTCTAGGGAGGTGGCCCGCCGGGGTTCACTATCTCCCGGCTGAAACACCAAGTACGAATGGGCGATCTATATCGCATCTATTCCCGAGTTCCGGATGAAAACTCGGTGAGGAGTACAGACAATCAACTGAGGCTTTAACCAGACTTTCCTAACCAAGACGTCCCCCCATTATTGACCTACATACGCCGCGTTTTGCGGAATAAATCTCATAACGCCGGATAGGATAACCCGAGGAATTTTTGCGTTCAGGCTAATTTTCGGGTTCATAGAACAGAGTTAATATAGGACGGCATAAGCCGTAAACCCCACCGGACGACCGGTCAGGTGAGGTGACTCTTGTCTGCTTCCAGCTCACGCGCCAAAATAGTACAAGTGTCAGTCGGGACGACTTAAACCTGTACTAATTTTCACACTACATAGGGCTCGTTCCCCAGTGGTAGACGTTTAGCTGGCGCGGTCTACAAATTTTTCTATTTTACCGGCGGATAAGGAGTTATACCCTTGGGTAGACTAAGTGTAGCCCCGTAGAATCGGACAATGACTGCCTCCCCGACACTATAACATGTCACAGGTCGTTTTGTTTGTCCCAATCTTACCATCGAATCTTTAGGTCAGGATTCCGGGTAGACTGGTTATGGCCTAGTAGATTTTAACACTGACTGTCTACCCGGTACAGGAGAAAGTCACAAACTTACCAAGCCCTCCACTAAAAACTTCAATTTAGTCGTAAGAGTCACCTAAGTTGAGATAATTTGTCCGGTTCGTCTAGACTCATTCTCACCATCCAAAAACGTTATTTCGATCCTTGATCCGGTATGAGGAGGATAAGTTTCGAAATGTTCGTTCCGCGGTATGCACCCTGCTTCCTCGGACGTGTCACCAGACTTGAGCACAATTAGTGGAAAGTAGTGACGTCCCTTCAGGGTTGACTCTGACATACCAAGTACAAGACTCTTCGTGCCGTAATGGGTTACTGGTCCACTTAGCCCGGGCGTAGTACAATCTCACCGGGTTCACTCCGTTCACAACACACACGTACAAGACGATATGGGATTCAGATCAGGTTACGTATCTGCCACGTAGTGGAAGACGTTTTTCGTCCTGACAGAAGCCTTTTTGGCATATCTCAGTACACGACAAGTTCCAACAAATTATTGCTAGGACAAGCGAGCTTCGGTACGAGGTAACTTTCTTAGAAAAGTCCTCTCCAACATGGCTCCAGGCATCCCAACATTTCAGTCCTATAGGATTTGTTTTCTTCTTTGATTAAGACCACATAATTACATGAATGGAGTCCCTCGCCGGTTGGCTCATGTGGGTGGCACAACTAGAGATACTATACCTTAAGTAAGCTTACTGATCGGGATTCACCGCCCGGGTTAACCGGACAGGTTGAAGCTCCAGAAGTCGACTCTTGGAGGTAAATGTGCGGTTACCTCTAATTATAGCGGAACACTCGTAACGAGTCTGAAATGGATATACCATTTTTAAACGCTCTAGGGTTGAACCGGTTCCACGGTTGTCTCGGATACGTTCTTATCCTCAGCCTTCGGTAGATTTAATACCAAGGGTTTGGAAACGGGCGTTCTTTTTGGTGGTTATTTAGACCCGGATCTGGAGTTTTATTCCACTCCACGGATGTTCATTCAAGGCAATTGAGTTCCTATTTTCCATCCATAGATCTTCAAGCTGTTGGTGCCACAATCGCACGAACATAAATAGCATTTTCTAGGTCCACTCTGAATTCAGCTTCTTGCAATCAGACACGTGGGTCAACGAGGTCTAGCGGTGCTGGTCGGTAAAGTTTTGCGAAGTCGTCAGACTAATAGGTCTACCGGGCACCTTCAGTGTCTGAGCAATTCCCATCATTAGTTGGGGGGCTCAGACAGTTATGTTTTTCGATGGTTCTAAAGGAATTCGGTGTTGAGTTAACACCTGCTTTGGCCGACCCCTCGGGGCTGGCTTACCGTTTGTCACTATCGCCCAACGGGAATCGGGACGTTGGCTATCTTGTACAACTCTACGGTAGGGCCCGCCGGGTTTCACTATATCCCGGCATCCACCCTTAAACAGTATGAACAGAACTATGGCAGTGAACTCCACTTTCACTTTTCCCGGCGTTGGCCTACACATTGGAATGCACGTAACTCAGTCCCTTCCATCCCAGCCTTACCCTACATCCACAGGGGCACACCTAACGTCACTAGATCCCGGCGTTTCTGGATCTGTTTGCACGTTATCCCGGTGTGCGCCGAAAACGGAATGAATGTATCTCCGGCTTTTCCACCCCGGTTTCCCTACACCCACAGTGACACACCGGTCAATAGATCCGGGTGTTGACCGAGCCTTGGGCAGGTCCCTGTTTGAAGGTAAGTTGGTAGCCGGATCTTTGGTGGCTAATTAAGCTCGGAATTACCCAAGTCCAAATTAAGACCCTGGTAGACTAGACTCCCTTTTAGCAGTTAGGGTAGTTTTTTGTGGATATAGAAATAGAAGAACCCGTTCGAACTGACATCTCAGGATCGTTCCAGTTCCCTTTTATAGATACTATTGCCCTTCAAACTAATTCAGTTATGAATTAACAGAATCACGCGGCAACAATCTGAGGCTCCTCCCCCTTTTCGATCCTAGTTTCTGCAGATGAAATAATAGTTCCGTTGGGTCCAGTTTTCACTTCACCCCACCAAGTTAACGTATGTCTACCCCGTCAAACCCGGGTATCTCAACATCTTTCTCTGCCTTAACAGACAACGAGAAGCATCAAACCTGGATGATTGCAGGTACGAACGACACGTTACAATCAGCCTTAGGTCGTTTTTTTCGACCTTCACGGCCACAAACGAACCGTGTGTTTGCCTAAAGTTTTCAGGTTCCCGGTGTTCACAAAATCGAGCTAGTCGCCGTCGTGAATACCCGGTACCATATCTAAGGCAGGTTGATGGGATTTTTTCGGCCTAGCCAGCCGGGTCCTCTCACAGTTTTATCTTCCCTCTCACTCTAGCTCAACCAAGTCGACCCAGCAGCGGGTTTGAAAATATGGTACTTTGGTTTTAAGTTACTTTTAAGAGTTTTAAAAGAGGGGGGGGGGGGGTGTACTAGAAGACCAAAGCCTTCAACCCCGCCGGACAGGTGGGACGTGGGCAAGCAACGGACACCAGCAAAAAACGAGAAAATTTAAAGCAACAACGAAAACATTTTTCTTTGCTGATTTTTCAGGACTGATTGGAAAGTCCAGGAAGAGGAATGTGCCGTCTATGGTATGCTAGAGACAAAGTCATTTACTTCCAATGATCTGTCATGATCTTAAAGTTCCTTAGCCAATGGCAAGGAATCAGGAATCCTAATTAGTCCTATCTTTTGGATACATCTCACAGAAGTTGGGATATGCATCTACTTACCTCGACTCGGGGACTGGGCATAAGTCACGAGCTGGAGTTTCGTCCTCTCAGATTTTGAAAAAATCTTCCATTGATGGCATAGCTAGCACTAAGTTGTGGGCTCCCAACCGCTTTTTCTTGACACAAGGCCTGTCTATGGCTCTGGATAAGCCAAAAACCTGCCCTCTGTGGCAATGTGGCAGCGGGTCTAGTTAGTCCATGTGCTTCGACACAGTAAAGTTTAATCTTACAAGGAAAAAAGGAGGGGGCGGGGGGGTTTCCGGTAAGCCCAAAAGACCCCTAGAGCCCCTCCGCCGGATATTGTGTTAAGATCACGAGCTGTGATACTTAATAAGTAGAGCTGGGTCTACAGCTCAAAAGTTTTACTTTTAATTTTGAATATATCTATCATAGTTATATCTACAGTATATAGTATAAACAAAGTGTACAACCTCATATGAGGTGTACAATTACTTTTAAGGCCAGATGATAATCCAAGAATTATGGGTCTGTATCTGTTGAACGGGAATAAGAGTATATCCCCAGACAACATTCTGATGGATCTCGAAGTGCAGATCCTGTCATGAATAAGCAGATCTTCTTCGAAGTAACGCACTGTTTTCTTTTCTATTTTTATACCTATTGTATGTAAACAATAGAGACTTAAGTTGTTATACAAATTCTTTGTCTCCACCGAGGGTAGTTTGTTAGTGGTTTTGATATTGTCACGAATGTCCCCCTCCAGTCTTAAGATATCAGGCATATCGTCAATGATGGAGGGGCCACTAATAAATTATAGGTTTGATTCCCAGAGGGAAGAATGAAAACCTAATATTTAGTGGGGGCCCCGTAATCATTGACGATGTAGGGCCCTCCTGTCCATCCCCTTCCCATTCGCTTGATGTCTTGAGGTTAATCTTAATATGTCAGTGAAGGAAGGATGGCGGCTAAGGAGCAGCGTCAAGGAAGTGCGCACAAGAAATCCACGAGATGGAAAGCTGTTGTATAACAATTATTAAGTTAATTTTTCGTTTTTATATTTTACGAAGGTTTTTTCGTAGAGAGTACCCAATCATAAGACGATTCCATACGAGAATAAGCATTACCCTTATGAAGCGTACTCCGTTCTTCCCCGCGGCGGTCGATTCAAACTGGCTACCGCGGGCGCTTGAATGGAGGCTATTATACTATCGTCAATGATTATGGGGCCCCTACTAAATATTAGGTTTTAATTCTTCCCTCTGGGAATCAAACCTATATTTTGTCTAGCATAACAATTAATACGGTATCGAACTGATGCTTGGAATACAATCACGTATAACCAACTAAATTAATCATGTCACTTGAAAGCTAAGACTACATGCCCAACCTTGAGAAGGACACGCTTGTCTACATATAATTGATTGATTGATAGAAAACATGGCGCCAAAACATCGAGAACATTATGGCACCGCATTAACTGAAATGTACAAAAGCAAAAAATACATATTTCTAGAATAAAATTCAGATATCAACATAAACAATAAAAGTGATCATGGAAAATTTAGAAGCCACAACTCCAGGGAAACCAGGGTGTCCCCCAAGCTTCATAGACACATTAACCCGTGCGACGCAAATTGCCCTAGGAGCTAGGGTAGTTATTTGTGAATTTCTAGCCTTCGATTCTGACAGAATTAGTTAATTTATTATATAAAGCATAATTTCTTTTCCATGTGCGTTTATTTTACTTATGTGATGAACATATTTATGAACCTTAAAGAGCGATAAAACCAGTGGGATAAGCATTTGGGTGGTGAAAAACTTATATTTTTGCCACCCGGTCGAATGTTGGAGCCGCAGGCTGAGAGAGACACCTCCTCCCCTTGTAATGTCTCGCAACACACTGACCGCCACGGGAGAGATCTCAATGTTGTATAAATTCTCTAAGTGACTCGCTTGTATTTACGTAACCGCGTGAGAGAAGTTCGCGCGAAGAATAACCAATCTATCTATTTATCTATTTATTGCCTGACGCTGTGATCCCTGAAGGGGTGGACACAAACGAAACGCACCCATGCACCTCTTTCCCCAGTCAGTCGACGTCCCTCTTCCCAACCAGCACCGCCTTTATCCATATACTTCTTCCTCTTCTTCACTCCATCCTTACACCTCTCTTTCAGTTTACTTCTCCCTCTGTCCTTTCACCACACTCTTGTACACCCTCTTAGTCATTCTCTCCTTCCCATATGTTCCATATGGCCGAACCATCTCAAGGTGTTCTTTTTCACACTTTCCAGCACATCTACCTCCACACCACACCTCCTTCCTCATTCGTCTGTTTATCCTTCCATGTAACTCTGCACACACTTTTCAAGTAACTCATTTCCAGTTTTCCACCCCTCTCACTCTTGGTCTGAGTTTCTCCACCAATGTCCATGCTTCACTTCCGTAAGTCAGTGTCGGGATTACCACACTGTCATGCAAGGACTTCTTCACTTCCAGCTGACCACCCTATTTCTTGTTACTGCTTTCAGCGTTCCTACAACCCTCTTCCCCTGTTGCACCCTCTCCCACACTTCTTCATCCATACTCCCATCTTTACTCAGCACACTACCCAGATACTTAAATGAGCTGACAATCTCCATAGCCTGACCGTTCAACTTCACCTCACACTCTGTGGCTTCACCACTTTCGAAGATCATCACCTTGCTCTTCCCCGCATTTAACTTCAGATTTCGTTTTTCGCACAGTTCCAAACATAATTACCAGATCCTGCAACTACCATTCGTTATCGCTCATCAGAACTGTATCATCAGCAAAATAATCGATAAATGGGGGAAATATGAAGAAATATGAGGAAAAATTGCAGTTAATTGAGGAGGGGGAAAGGTGGGGAAGGAGGGGAAAGGGGGGTTGAGACATGAGGATGAGTGGTAAGAAGTACTAGAGGGGAAGTATTTCACCTAATCACGTATTCCCTTGTTTTGAGAGCCCTTGGGGCGTTATGGAAGGTTTTTTTATGGTCTTGCTTCCGTGAGGCCTATCGCGTTCGCTATAGTGACCCTTCCATGGGACTTATCGTATTTTATGGGTTAATCAACATCTGCTCTCCGGTGCCGAGATAGCAACCTACAACATAAGTTCCCCAATATCTTAAGTAGGCCTATATGCCTAAAGGATAACAGGCTTTTCACAATACGTAGACGTAGGTCCCCAAACTGGGACACTCAACCATCAAGAGCTTGACGTTAAGAGGAACATACAGTCATCACAAAATGTCTGTGAGTCCTACATACAAGGAACTCACATGTGAGCCTAGCATGTCCAGTGCAAAGGCGAACCAGAGCAGTCTCCATCATGTTAAGCCACTTTCACACAGCCGTCCAGACACTCCCAGACCGCCAGGAGAATTGCAACATTCTCGTGCGGTCTGCTGAACAGTTCTGTATTGTCTGGTGGTGATCTTCAGTGTTTGGGTGCGGTCCTGTTTTTCCATGGACACCCCTGATATTTTGTTTAATACCTGAACAAATCGGGAGGTATGCCCGACCGGGAGGGGGGAGGGAGGCAGTCAAAATGCAGATTTTCTGTGGGGAGGCAGTTTGTTGGCTGTATCCTATTGTCGGGAGATATGTATGAGGAGACTTATTACATTGGATAGAGGGTTTTCCAGGCTCAACCAACAATAAGATACAGAAAAGTAAGTGATATATAGAACACAATTAAATATAAGATCTGTAAAAACATTCAGGCGCCAAAATATCACAAAAGCAAATTAAGAGATAACAATAACATAAGATAAAATCTCTCTGTTTCGGACCTCGGAGAAAAAAATTAATATATAAGAAAAATATAGCATACGTAAAGTCGAAAACATCGTAACTGAGATGACCCTTTAGAAAACAGACCTTAAAAACATCTAAACTTTGGTGACCCTTTGGAAAACAGAGACTCCTAGTTATTTATATACATATCTAGTTATAATTTCTCCTGATATATGCTTTCTCTCTCTATTACCGGTATTTATGTATATATCTGCTGTATTTATCTGTATCTGTATCTAGCTATCTCCTTTATTTATCAGCACATATATTTTGTATTTGATCTCTATGGAATCTGTGAATCATTTCTGATGTGATGGGCTTAAAAATTTGAATATTCAACTAACTCATAATGAGCAAAAATGACACAAGTCAATTAAACAACGTTAAGTTTTGTATTCCCCAATCATTTAATATCTTTTAATATGTGACAGCGTGGGAATCGATCGATAAAGTGCACACAATAATATGTATACTAATGGACCCAACTTTCTGAAAAGATAAGTTGTAAACAACATAGTTTGCCTAACACTAAAGAGAGGGAAGAATTGTATTTACTATTTTGTCATAACCCTTCATCTTCTCTCAGTATTCTCGGTGTTTCTTTTTCTTCTGATCTCTCTTAGTAGGACCATATTACCACTCTTGCTAAAACGGCTTCCCAGAAGCTGGGTGTGCTCAACCGCCTCAAGTAGTTCTTTATCCCTGCACAGCTTCTTGCTCTGTACAGGGGCACAGTGCACCCATGTATTGAGTATTGTTCACCTGTGTGGGGAAGGTCCTCTCACACAGCACTTCTAGACAAAGTAGAAAAGAAAGCTTTTCGTCTCACTAACTCCCGTCCACTCACCGATTCTCTGCAATCTCTCTCTCTTCGCCGCAATGTTACATCTCTCTCGCTATTCTATCGCTACTACAATAATCTGTATTCCTCTGAGCTCTCTGTGTATACCACCTCCTCTTTGTAGGGTACGTAGTAGCCTACCCGTCTTGCAAGCGGCTCGCTGGTGTAGTGACTAGCGTCTTGGAATTCCACCCAGAAGGTCCCAGGATTGCGCCCTTGCTCGGCGCATTAAAGTTTTTTCACAAGCACTGAGTCGTTACCGTCCCTCATGAGCAAAGGGATGGGGTAGTAGTACAGGACCCCAATGGAAATACGCCTAATCGGCCTTATTGGGCTATCCTTAGCTGGCTTAGCATGCGCTAGCTTTAAGAACTATTATTATTATTATTATTATTATTATTATTATTATTATTATTATTATTAGCACATTTTGGCCCTGTCACTCTTTCAACTCTGGGAGAGGCACTCGTCATCAAACTCCCCAGACCCCTCATAGGGTACATCAACCTCACCAACACGGACCTGACCCCCGACCAAGAAGAACTCCTCAACAAAGGACTCAATTGCCACTACACCTCTAAACCCCGACCACACCGAAAACGACTAGAGATCGAGATTCTCCTGGACGACATCCAAAAACTGGAGAAGGATGGGAAACTCACAACCTCACCCAACCTACAACCGACCTTACTAGCCAAAGCCGCTAAAACACGTGGTTCCCACAACAGCGGATTAATCAACAAAAACCACATCTTAGCGGCTAAACAACTTCGTGAAAATAATAATATCATAATCAGACGAGCCGATAAAGCTGCCAGCCTGGTCATCCACGACAAAGATGAATACCTGCAGAAGATGGACCACATCCTAAGCGACTCTACAAAATTCCGGAAAATCACCCGTAACCCCACCGAAGAAATAAAGCGGAAAAACAACAACACCACCATCACCGCCATTAACGCAAAGACAGGAGGGATCCACCTTAAAAAACTCATCGGTGACTTCTCCCCTGGGTACGCTTACGGCACAGTCAAAACCCACAAACCAGGTAACCCCCTTCGCCCCATCATCTCCCAGATCCCTACCGCCACCTACCAAATTGCCAAGACTTTGAACAAACTTCTAACCCCCTACACCCCCAGCCAGTACAGTCTTTCCTCGTCAGCTGACTTCCTGGAGATTTTAAGAGATGCCTCCTCTACTGACGACCATATCATCGCCTCCCTAGATGTAGAAAGTCTCTTTACCAACGTGCCTGTGGACCGCACCATTGAGCTCATCCTACATCGAGTCTACCACTGCCCAGACAACACGCCCTTAGACCTCCCAGAAACAGCCCTGAAGACGTTGCTGGAAATATGCACCAAAGAGGCGCCCTTCACCTGCCCGCGAGGTGACATGTATCAGCAGATTGATGGTGTGGCAATGGGCAGTCCCCTAGGAGCCCTCTTTGCCAATTTTTACATGGGCACCATCGAAGAAGAGCTCCTGACTACCAACCGCCCCTCCGTCTACTGCAGATATGTGGACGACATCTTCGTGCGTGTGAAGGACCCACAGGAGCTACGTGACCTTCAACAACGATTCATCGCCTCTTCCAGTCTAAACTTCACCTTCGAGGAGTCCTCTAACGGTCATCTCCCCTTCCTTGATGTCCTCGTAAACAACAACAACACCTCAGGCTTTACCACCACTGTCTACACCAAACCCACCAACAACGGATTATGTCTCAACGGCGAAAGTGAATGCCCCCAGCGATATTTACGATCCACCATCGCCGCCTACGTCAGGAGAGCCCTATCACACTGCACCTCCTGGCGAGACACTCACAAGGAACTCGAGAGGCTCACCCAGGTGCTTGTAAACAATGGGTACAGTAACTCGGACATCGCCCACACCATCAACAAACACCTTGAAACATGGTACAAAAACGACATGCCTACTAATACAAACACTGAATACATAAAAATTTACTATAAAAACCACATGTCCTCAGATCACAAAACAGACGAAAACATAATGAGAGACATTATCAGCAACAACGTTAAAACTACGAACCCTGACCAACACCTTAAACTCACCATATACTACAAATCGAGGAAAACATCACAACTAGTCATTCGCAACAGCCCGGCTACCGCTAAGAAACCGTCACAAGAGGACCATGTCATATACCGACACACCTGTAACAGTGAGGACTGTGGACCTCACACTTATGTCGGTTTGACAAGGACTCGTCTGTCACGTCGCCTTACCTTCCACCTTCAAGCCGGAGCTATCAAGGACCACTACTACACATCCCCACACCATCAGGAACTCACCAGACCCGACTTAGATAAACACACCTCTATTCTTGATGAAGAAATAGACTCACGCCGCCTATTCATTCTTGAAGCTATATATATACAAACATACCAACCTACTTTAAACACACAAGCGGAATACAGCCAGATCCTACCCTCGGCACGCCCTTCCACAGCGAGGCCCCCCATGATGCCCCCAGGAATGCCCCCTCCACACACGCAGATGAACGATGCAGAGGCCCCGCCCACTCCTGCGTCCGGCCAGCCTACCAGAGCTAGTCTTAGGTTAGCCAACCAGCGTGCAGCTAGCACACAATAATCCCTTTCTTGATCTTGTATCGCCTATATAAACTCGACTTATCACCTTCTAACTTCACTTCTCCTTGATAATGATGGCTGCGCCCATTGAAACGTCGGAACCATTTGCAAACCTCCTTTACCAACTTCCTGAAAATACCAGAAAAACTATATGAAAAATTGAGAGTATCAATAAAAAACTCAATAATGCAAACTGTGCCTATTATTTTAATCTCACCTGCCTGAAAGAAAATATCCTCCCTGGCTACACTAATATATATATATATATATATATATATGTTTCTAATCTCTCAGTGGGGTTCGAACCCCACTGAGAGATTAGAAACATTTAGTGGCTCACGTGTATTTGTGATATATACTCAATATATATATATATATATATATATATATATATATATATATATATATACACATGTAAGTCAGAAAACAAGAGTTAGTGCGTTAAAATGGTTTTGTTTAATAATATAAGCATATTAACTTACATCAGTATAAATATTTAAGAAAAATATAGTATATACAGAACAGTATGCCGTCAACACTAATAAGTTCATATGGTTAATAGCTAAGTTAATTATTACTCACTTGCGACAATCCCAATCTAAAACTCGTATTTCCTGTTTATTAACTGAAATGTCGGGTGAACGAAGGGAGTTTAACCCTCCCGAAAATCTCCAGCCGGCGCGGGGATTCGAACCCTGGTTAGTGACCTCAGTAGGTCCGGTCACCCCAGGACCGCGCGCTAACCCACTCTGCCACCTCGGACGTTAATAGGATAGTAACTGTAGTTCTCCTTGAAAGAACCAAGTTGATAGTCTCGTGGATATCATCACGTGATGGGTTTCTTAGACTTCGCCATCATGACTATTTTACACTATCCCAAACGTCAACTCGGGTAGCAGAGTAATTAGGTTGCAGGATTTTTTGCGAGGGCATTACATTAACAAAATAGGTCAGTGGGGTCAATGGGTCACCTTCATTTTCACAGATAATTGCTACAATCTGATTGGATAAGCCCCTTTGACTAGAGTGACTTATAGATGATGGAACTGATAGAAATGGTCTGTGCAAACAAGTAAACCGTAAATAACGGCTGCCTGATTTTATCATTATTCATATTGTTATCCCATTACGATTGATTAGTATGCTCCGAACATTAGTTAATACATACAATTACACTATTAATGATAAACATTGATTGGCAAAAAACATTAAAGCATTAGTAAATATCTTCCACCAGAGACTGCATAATTAACCCTTTCAAGCTCCAAAACGCATTTCTTTTCTGTGTTCTGGCAATTATTAGACGATTTTATTCAGATTAGGAAGGGTATATGGAAATCAGAGGGTTGATCGAGAGTTTTTACCCTTTTAATACACACAGATCCTTCCTAAGCTGCATAAAATCGTCTAATGATAACCAAAATAAACTTCTAAAATGCGTCAGAGCTTCAAGGGGTTAAGAGCCTAATGCAAATTATTTCCAATGAAATCATTGTATAATATAATACTAATTAGACCAGAAATCGTTAGCTTTAAGCCTCGCTCTCACACAGGACTTTGTCAACATGTCTAACCGTTCTTATTCGACTTTACACATTTTTGGGTCGGGACCATAATTATGTGGGTGATCTGGCGGTGACTATTGTGTTGCGCCCATGCACCTGTCATTGTCTCGACCTTGCTCCTGCAAGACGTTGGCAAGTCTAGCGGAAAACGGGCCATCCATGGCATACTCGCATCTCCATCCTTACACTTCGCACTGATTCTCGGTGACTCCCAGTGACTCGTATATAACTCCTCCTGACGCCCACTGACCCGTGTATTACTCGCATCGACTTGTATCTAGCACTAATCCGAAAAAGACCGTTAATTTTCAAATTTTCAATAACTCGCACTTCATTCGCGGTTTTATCCCGTTGACTCCTGGTAACTCACAGTGACTTCTTGTGACACGCAAGTACACTCCTGCTGACTCCTACTCTGTCGTGGTGGCACGTGGAATTTCGGACACTCGCGGTAATTTTTGCAGGAACCGCCAAGAGTCATCACTCCCAGTGATTCTATAGCTCGCACTCCTGACTGTGTGAGGGCCTTTTAACGGTAAATGGACGGAAACCCGCATTTGCACGAGCCCAGCTTGCCGCCCCCCCGCCCCCCTGTCCATGTGGACCTTCCAGTCTTTACTGCGACTCACCTACGCCCTCTAGTGAAAGGAAGGTGCTGACCTAGGGCCAACCTTTCCAGTTTTTTTAGACACTTTAAAAAAGATGGGGGTGTCCACGTCTTGACGCACCTTTCCATGACTCCGATGACCTTGCAGGACTTAAAACCACACTTTGTGAAACACAGTCATTTCAAAGTCTGGAAGGGTCGGGATGCCAGTGTGACAGGCCATTTAACCTCTTGTAACTCGAAAACAGCTATAGAAAATGGGTTATGAATTTCAACTCTTATTATCTGGTTGACTCTTCCCAAATGGTAGATAATAGATAGATCAGTTCGATTGCTCTTGTCCTCTTTGGGTTATAAGTGGTTAGTGATTTAGATGTCTGGCATAGTAGTGAATAGACTTCGAGTCAGTTAAACCTAGCAAAGACAATTAAATGTTCGTCTTACAGTTTTCCATTCATCGTATCTCGTGCAGACAATGTAGAGTTGCAGAACAAGTTGAAAAGACGATTCCAATGTAGCTTCCAGAATGTTTGTTATGGCTACCCGCCTCTGGGCCTCTTGCTTCCGATGATAAGAGTCTGTTTCTTCTCTGTCGCTTTGAAGGTTTTTCTGATTGGATTAAAACAATATTTACTTGAGAGACGTGTAATCAAATATTTGTGTAAATTAAATAATGAATACAAACCAATAATATCAATAACCTAATTTATATACTTTAAAAATGAATAAGTATTGATTCTTTATTATAGGTTAGCGCCAACGAACTTTACAATAATCTTGACCCCTTAACTTCTCATAACTCAAAATGAATGAAAGCAATCGAGCTGACATTTCTATCATTTGGGAAGAGCCCACCAGGAAATATGTGTGCATATTTACAGCCAATTTGCTCTAGGCCCTTTTGAGTTATGAAAAGATAAGGGGTCAAGATTATTGTCAAGCTCGTTGGCGCTACCTACAGTATAGTAACACCACTGTTGCTATGAATTTATAGATACTGATGTTTGGAGTCATGGACTTCCTATTAAAAATATATATTTATTGCAATATTTGTTATTAAATTAATATTGTCGTTTTGAAGAAAAATAAATAAAAAGTTCAAATTGGGCATTATTACTAACCTCCTTCATCCGCTTGATTGTAGTTTTCAAGTGGTTAATATGAGCACAGGTGTTCTCAATATTGGTCATCATGGTTGGCAGAAGTATGACGAACAAGAAGTTGAACACACAACGGGATACAAGATTCCAGGACTCGATAAATGGCACGACGTGTTCTTGTGTTATAAATATATAAAGCCGCCAGCAGACCAGCACGATGTAAGGCACAGCAATAAAAAACACCGTTAAAATAAAGTAATTCATGAACTGCATCCTTTCCACAACCATCTGAAATGTTTGCATCAAAATTAAAATTGCGTAAGTCGAGGATGCATTTTTTTTCTATAAATATTTAAACTATATAATGAAAAATGTATGGTTTCTAACCACACCACAACCTACTTTTTATTACACAAATATATGCCTGTAGCCTACATTATAAATATCTCAAAACTAGTCCTCAAGGAGTTCATTATGAGAGGCTGAAGGGAGCCCACCTCGCTTTTTTTTTATCTTTCTCTCCCTCTCTTTGGCTTGTATCTATTTGGCCCCATTCAACCTACTGTTTTAAGACGTTTACCCCCATCCAGGTGTCAATATTTTCCCGCGAACCAGCATATATATATTTTTTGTTTTGACAGCAAGCTAAATTTGTAAATTTTTCGATAAAAAAATGTCTCCGGCGAACTCGGACTTCTCCATACAATGCTGGCTCGATATCGCTCGCCAGGAAGAAATCGACACCTGGATGGGGATAAACGTCTTAAAAGAGTTGGCTGAACGGGGCCGAATGGATACAAACCAGGGAGAGAGAAAAGGGGAGACAGATACAAAACAAAACGGTGACACCCCCCTTAATGGGTAGCTTCACAGGGGTCCTATGACTGTATTTTTGTTGTCCGATTCGTTTGATTGATGGCTAGATAAAGGCTATTGCAGACAATCCCAAAGTATTATCAGCGCCAATCAATGTCATTTATAATACTTACCGTTTCTACTGTTGATATGGGATGGCTTTGTTAATCAAATATACTCCTATGAATTAGCTCAGCAATTATTTGTGCCTCATTTCAAGCCACTTATCACATGATTCAAACACAATCCATCGCTGTGAAGAATCCCATTTGGATTGATGTGCTTGGTTTTCTGAAATATTATAGTGAACAGTGGGACATATTCATACATGAGATTCTTACGGGAGATGATCAATGGCATTGGAGTTAAACCATCAACCAAGATCGAGTAGAGATAATGGTCATAGTAAAAGAGAGTAAGTTTAAATAGAAACCAGAATCAGCAGAAGATGTCCCATAGATAACAACCTTTCCTGTGGGGAGCCAAAATCAGGTATGCCAAAGGAAATATGTAAAATTTTCTATCCATTAATAGTTTATTCATATGAAAGACCTGTTAGATAAATTATTTTTAATTATATCAAGGTTTTAGAAAATCTTTCAGAAAATTAAATTTTTAATATTAATAAATGCGTATGTGAAATAATCATGGAAATTCTATATTTTGGATTTTGTTCTTTTATTTAATAATTTTCATTTTAGTAAGCGTTGTTTCCACATAGCGATTTTGATAATTTAATTTGACTTTATATTGTCCTTGTCCCAATTTTGGTTTGTTTAGTTTGCAAGTTTTACATATTAATTTATTAATTTCACTCCAACACCAAACGCCTTCCAAAGAAATTAATGAATGCAAGCATGTGAGCCACCGGGACGGATGTTCTAATTGTTATACCAGGTTTTTACTGGGGTTGTATTTACTAATTAGGTAGGTTCTTACTCGACTGGGGAAAATGAGACCAACACGAACACAAGTACGAAGGTAATAGAGGATAATATAACACAGAGTACAAACATAGATTGTTCCTATTCGACAGTAACATATGATTAAAGGTACAATGTTACATCAGACATGGATAGGTAATTATGTAACAGCACAATCGAGGCTACACTAGGCGTCTCAAGGGGGAGATGTTGGGCAGGTTTCGACGGTCTTTGAAGATGTTGCTGCGTTGTACTTCCAACGACATCCTGGTCCGTGGTGGTGATCCTGCCGTATGACGGTGGCAGAGTTAGTCAAGACTTCCTTGAAGATCTTCTAAAGATCTTTGATGTTGGGGTCTTATACGAATATGAGCCGTTTCACCAGTGTCTTACGCTCTCGTATCGTAGGACTCAAGTAGGGAGTCGTTTCACCAGTGTCTCACGCCCTCCCCTATGAGGCCTTGACCTAGACTTCCTACAGGAGTCTCTGGAAGACCTTTGATGTTGGATCTTGGGTTTATACGATTACGAGCCGTTTCACCAATGTCTTACGCTCTCGTATCGTAGGACTTAACTCTTTCCGTCATATTTAGTTACGTAAGTTAGGGGTTGTCCGAGCGCCCGGTATTTCCCCCACAACACTCTTTCTCACACTGAGGGACCGTTGGAAGTCGGAGGAATTTGGGGTTGCCACCAACCGACAGATTATGATCTAACTTACCTAACTTACTGAGCTCAATATTACACAAATCGCGTCATAAAGTTATTATTGAGCTATTTCACTAAGTTCATAGGCCTATGACGCGATCGCGTCCTATGATACTTTTGGGTGAAACCGCCATATGACGCGATCGTGTCATTTATGACGGAGAGGGTTAAGTAGGGAGTTGTTTCACCAGTGTCTTACACCCTCCACTACGAGTCCTGACTTAGAAGGAAGCCGTTTCATCAGTGTCTTACACTCTTCCAACCAGTCTTACTGTTTTTATAGGTTTACTAAAACTAGAGCGCTTGGTCAGTACTGCATACTCTAGCTAAAGTAATTCCTGTATCAAGGCAATGAAAAGATGTTGGGTGGTCACCAGTGTGGTCCAACAAGGATACGAGCAAATCCAAGATACCTTCGAGAAATGTGTCGAGTAGTTACACCAGTGTCCTACTCCCTCAAGCAATTTCTCGGTTAACAGGCCCAAGTCTTCTGGTTATCAATCCGACCTGTGTGGTATTGATATCCTTCCAACTCTACTGATGATGAGGTGAGCTAAGGTAGTCTTACCATTTCCGTCGTTCTCCTCGGTGGGTCATTTCGCGGCTAGAGGGGGGCTGTGCTTGGAGGAGGGTCTGGGTCGACTGCGGTAGCCCTTCTGGGAATCCACGCCACGGCGGTGTTGCGTCTCAGGTCGAGAAGGGTGCTTGGTGTGTTGAGAGCTATGCACTATTCTTTCCCCACGAGTGGCCATCTCTGGTTTGTGCATCATTGTTTGTTGACGTCCTAACAGGTATGTTCTTTCCTGGGGTCAGGGGAAGTGCCTGGGTAATACACGCGACTCGAGTGAAGCGTGGTGAGGAGGCTCTTGTGCCTTCTTGTCTTGGTGGCGTAGAGGCAGTGGTTGTTGTTGTTGTTGTTGTTCCCCAGGCTGCCTGGCCGAACAGCTCCAAGGTCCCGAGCAAGGCCAAGGCCATAGAGCGCCCCCACAAAACCCTCCCTGCTTACCACTAACAAAGCCTGGGTGACCGAAGCCACTCTAAGGCAGGGAGCTGAGGAGGGCGCGGAAACGCCCGGGAAACCAAAGCCCCACCCAAGGCCCTGTGCCCCTCAGCAATTATGAAGGGAAAGTTGAGGGGCAAGGGAAAAATGTGACGCTTTGGCTCCCAATCTGCCAACTTTTAGGTTGGCAGTAGGGAGGTCGATCCACGGAAAAGATGCCGTCACTTGAGATCTAGAAGATATATAAGTAAGAGGAACAGTCAGAGTAAGCTATGGGTATGGCAGAGATCGCTCAGCTCTCACTCTGATAGACCAGCCCATCACCACATGAGGCAGTGGTTGTTGTTGTTTGCGGGGCCTCATCTCCTTCGTTCCTTTCGTTCACGCTTTTCGTCCCTATCTCACTCTCTTCCCTGGGGTAATAGCCACGGCCTCGTGGCTGAATTTTAAAAATCCAGATATCGCCTTGGCGGGAGAAGTGTTCGTGGCCTTCAAGGTATTCCCACCATGCGCGGGAGTTGGCGTCTGGTGGTGTTGGCATACACTGTAAGGTAGGAGGCCTTGTGTGTGTATTCCAGCCCCGTTTCTAGTTCGTCCTGGAACCTGATGGTGGACAAGGGGCCGGCTTCTTTGCCCCATTTAGAGTTTAGCTTCTTGATGAAGGGGAGGCCAGGGTCATTGTAAGAGCCGGAGTCGGGTAGTGGAGCCTTAATTGATGAATGCATGGTGTGGGGCGTAACATGGAGGTGTTGTGCTGGTGGTGGCTGGAGGGAGAGTGATGGTACTACCTTTGACAGGTCTTGTTTTAAGCCTGCTTGAGGATGCAAAGGTACCATGTGACCTCACTGGTGAGTTGATCTGGCGGGTGGTGATGGTAGAGATCGGGCGAATTGTGTTTGTTGCGCTCGCTATTCTGAGCGCTGGTGTCCTAAGGAGTGAGTGAGGCAATTGTAGGGTATGAGAGAGTAGAGAAGAAGGTGGAGGGCTCGGAGGTAGTGCAGAGTTTGGAGAAAAACGAGTGGGAGGCTTCGAGATGTGGCCCGATCTTGTGAGAATGGGTGAGGGATGAAAAGAGGAGGAATGTGAAAGAGGCGAGGATGGCATGCACGGTGGCTGTGAGGTGAGGGGAGAGTGGGTTGCAGGGGTAGGCCTAGGGTTGGGAGTGTGGGGTGGGGGGCTGGGGGGGGGGGGTGGAGTGGAGAGAGAAAAGGTGAGAGGATGATGGAATCGGAGACGGAAGATTTGGGTGGGGAAGAAAAGGGCGAGGAAGAGAGGGAAAAGAGGTAAATGGTGAGGAAGAAGATTGTGCGGAGGAAGCAAGGGTTTGCCTGCGAGTGGAAGAAGGGGTAGTAGGTGAAGGCTGTGAGGGTTGAGAAGGTGGAAGTGAGGGTGTGATGAAGTGGCTGACGAGGGGGGTGAGGTAGAGGAAGGAGAGGGTCTGTGAGTAACGGGAGGGCGAAGGCGTTTGAGTTTAGAAGGTGGGGTGATCAAAGGACGTCGGGGCATGGCCCGGCGAGCCGAGAGCGAGGGCGAAGAGAATATTTTTGGCAAGTGGGGATTGAAAAAGGGGGGAGGCATCTGGGAGGGGAATGAGCTGGGGGGCGCAGACGAGATTGCAGGGAAGAAGGGTTAGCAGGAGGAGGTGAAAAAAAGGGGGAGAGGGGTGGTGAGGGAGGAGGTCTAGAGGGATGAGGTGATGTTGGAGAAGGTGAAGGGGCTTGGAACTCGCGGTGGGGCTGGCGGCGAGGCAAGGTGAGCTGCGGCGTGGTCGATGAAGTAGGGTTCTGTGGGGGCACTAACTTGTCCCCGTCCATAGTCAGAGGATGGGAAATCAGCAAAAAACGATTTCGGTAAACCCGAGATTCTCCGTGATAGTTTACGATAATCTGGTGTCTTGGGCTATGTCCTGGCAGACTTCGACAGTATGTAGGATGTTCTTGAGGTGTTGTAGAGGGTCGGTGGAGACGTTGGTGGGGCTGGGTGGTTTTGCCAAATTGCGGAAGGGCAGCAGCAGGGGTGCCACACCGTATAGTCTCTCGTGAGGGGTGATGCCATTTTCTCTGGGGCACGAATTCATCCCCCACTGGATCATTTTTACCTGAGCAGGCCAATCTTGAGATTGAAGGGCAATGAGGCGAGTCCTGATCTGGTTGTTGATTGTCTTGTGGCTCCTTTCACAAACGGAGTTTCCTTGTGGCTAGTAGGGGGACGAGTGTGACACCTTGATGCCACAGATCTGCGAGAAGTGTTCCCAGACTTGGCCAGAGAATTCGGGGGCGTTATCGGAGAGTAGCACTGTAGGGAGGCCGAAGTTAGCAAATTCCTCGGTGGCGAGGATTTCCGCTACTCTTAAGGCACTGTGTTCTTTGATGGGGCACGCAACCAAGAAGCAGGAGTATACGTAAACAAAGGTTACTACGAATCTCTTTCCCTGTTTGAGGGGGAAAGGGCCTATCACATCCAGGGACAGGATTTGCCATGGTTGGATGGCAGTTAATTTGCCAACTGGTAACGGAGTTCTGGTCCTGTCTTTTCCCAGGCCGCATGGTCTGCAGGCTTCGGTGACTTTCTTAGCGATGGTGGAGGGGCTGACGGTCCAGTAGATTTGTTGGAACACTTGCAACATCATAGTTTGTCCCAGGTGGATGCCATTTCCCTCGTGAATGATCAGGAAGATGTCTTGAGCCGTCTGGAGGTCGACAGTTATGTGGTCAGACTCTGTGTACAGTTGATCCCCGATCCGATGTAGCTAGTAAAAGATGTCCTTGGGGATCCATTTGGGTTTTGCCTTAGTTAGCCATGAAGCGAGCAGGGTGGGGTTGTCGTTTTCTTTGGCTTGGCCCGGGCGAGTTTTCTGAGATGGTGTGTTTTGAGGGGTCACTAAACAGTTTAATTATGTGAGGCCGTTTACTTCCGCACTGGTGACGGGTAAACGGGAGAAAACATCGGCGCATCGGCGTTAGTATGGAGTTTCCTTGGTCTGTAATAAATTTCAAAATCAAACTCTTCCAGGGTTTCTCGCCAGCAAACGAGGAGGGCACAGGTGGTTTCAGATCGACGTAACCATTACAGGGATTGAAGATCAGTGACGGTATCGACTTTGGTACCCAGGAGGAAAGACCGGAAGTGATTTAACGCCCAGATGATGCGGAGGCATTCTCTTTTTGTAGCTGCATAGTTGCACTGGACGGCGTTCATGGTGGCGCTGGTGCAGGCGATTATATGTTCCTGCTCATCCTGTACTTGAGCCAAAACAGCTCCAATGGCATACATGGTCACATCTGTGTACAGACGAAAGGGTTGCTTGTAATCAGGTGTTGAAGTCTTGGTCTCTCTCTTGAGTCCACTCGAAGGGCTCGTCTCCTTCATTCCTTTCGCTCACGCTTTTCTTACCTCTCTCACTAATCAGTTTAAATTCCCCTTTGTGCCCTATTTACCTATAATCCTCTGTATAAGGTAAGTTGTTCTGAATTGTGAAGTATTTGATAATTTTGAGATACTATTTAACCCACTGAACCCCAGCGACGACACGTTGTCGTCGGCAATGTATGTAACGCTAAACCCCAGCGACGACAATGTGTCGTCCCTGTTAATTACTCCGGTCCTATGGCACCTAGAGGGCTCAGATTTGTATGGGAACTGTGTAAGTATCCCACGCAACCATGCCGATGATTGAAAATTCTCAAAGTCCAACTGCGTGCGCGTGAGCGCGCAAAAACCTGTTTTTGCCTTCAATTTTCCCCTCTTGTAAAATAGACTTTCGGGCACACCGTAGGACCCCTTTTTGACCTAGGGGATCGTTTTTTTGTGGTTTTTCCTTTATTCCTAACCCATTCCCTGTTGTTTCTGGAATTTTTGTTTTGTTTCAAAACCTGCTGGTCCCTGGTGGTACATTTATTCTAAACTAGCTCAGTGGGTTAATATACAACACCTTTTGCTATGAAGTTAAAATAATCTACTCCGTTGATATTTAATGACTTAGTGATCGAATTCCCATATATTTCCCCTGCCAGTCATATTATTATATGATAGTATTAGCAATATGTTAGTGCAGTCTTATCGTAGTAGTTTACATGTCAAGTTCCTTTATAATTTCTTGTGACTACACATTCCTAAGACATTGTTGGCACTCTGTTCTCTATTTGGGTTGGGACCATGGTGAATTAAGATATAGAATTGTGTCATTTTTGTTAATGATCTATCTATCTACTTATTGCCAGATGCCAAGATCCCCGAAGGGGTGGCCACGTATCAATCGCCCACATGCACCTCTGTGCCCTGTCAGCCAACCAACACCGCTTTCATTCATATGTGAATCCCGGTGGATCACATATATGCTTTCATTAATTTCATTGGAGGTGTTTGGGGGTGTGGTGAAATTAATGAAAAATAGATATACCTTTGAGCTCCGTCCTTCCACTTCACTCTCGGTCTGCTGATCCCTCTCTGTCCTTCCACCTCACTCTCATACACTCTCTTAAGCCCGGTTCACACGAGCCGTCTTTTGCGGGTCCGTTTTCAGGCCTGTGACTTCACATACGATAATCGGATGCGGAAAAGTAAAGTTGAAAGGAAATGCGGGCCACATTCCAGAGTGCGGGCCAGACTCTGGGGTGCGGAACGTGCTTCTCTGGTGTAAGGTAAACACCTACTAGATGATAGTCAACATGGGCTGAGAAACAACCTGTCTTGGTGTTTATTTCTTAATTTTGAACGAAGATGAACCACCACCGTAATTCAATGCATATTAACTAGGAAACTATATCAAAACCAAGCCATCACGTACCCTGCAGTTGCCCACATATTTATATAAGTTCTGTTCCTCTCCGTAACCATGTTAATGGAAATATATTGCGCATCATTGAATTACGAGTGTATAGTGGTTAATTCATATTATTAGTAAACTGATAATTAAAAGAAACCGCACTCGCAATTCATTCGAATAGGCCTACTATATAATTTACTTTCATACATCAGATCACGATTAGAAACAACTTATGTGGGCAACGGTACCTAATTATATGCACTGTAGAAGGGAATCAACATTTTATTGGAGAAACGTTGTTGTTGTTCTCTGGTTATAAACTAGGTGTTCATTGTCTCTATCTGGAGGCGCGCGAAGCAGTACGTGTTAACTTTGGTAAGTTTGGTGGTGCCGCGTCGGCTGCCAGGTACACGATTAATAGGTTAACGTATTAAACTGCCTTAATATTTGCCTTGCCTTTAAAATTATACATATAGCGTATATTGTTATGAGATATTAACTATAATATAATGGAAGTTGGCACAACAATATTACACACATTTCACTTCAATGTTCAAAGTACGGACGTACTTCTTGTCAGGACACTAAAAAGATAAAAATAAACCATCTTTTTGTGCGGTCCGCATTTTGGTAGACGCCTTCTCAGTTCGCACTACGTACGGCCCGCATGTCTGTAAGTGACGTCACTCTGACGTCACAATTTTTTATACGGACCGAAAAACAGCACGAAAGACGGCTAGTGTGAACTAGGCTTTAGTCATTCTCTCACTTCCCATACGTTCCACATGGCTGAACCATCTCAAGGTGTTTCTTTTCACACTCTCCACCACATCCACATCACACCACTCTCGTACTTCCTCATTTGTCTGCCTATCCCTCTTCCCCTGTTGCACCCTCTCCCACACCTCATCCTCCATACTCCCATCTTTACTCATCACACTGCCCAAATACTTAAATGATAACATTGATAAACAGGTACCAGGTCGGGAGCAAGTTAACCCAGGTACCAGGACTGGAGAAGTATCCAGTTACCTGTGGAGAGTTCAATATTCAACCGAGAGATCAGGACCTAGTGACGGTACTGTGGCGGTATAGGCCTACAGTCAGTGTTATGGGGACCAAGAGCGGCTCGCTTGGTGTAGTGACTAGCGTCTCGGACTTCCACCCAGAAGGCCCGGGATCGCGCCCACGCTCGGCGTATTAAAGATTTTTCACAAGCACTGAGTCGTTACCATCCCTCATGAGCAAGGGGATGGGATAGTAGTACAGGACCCCAATGGAAATACATCTAATCGGCCTTATTGGGCTATCATTAGCTGGCTTAGCATGCGCTAGCTTTAAGAACTATTATTATTATTATTATTATTGATAAAGGTGAATTGTGAGTTTACTTGGGTACAGTGTAGCGGCCTGGAATGTCGACCTGTTGAAAGCTTCATAGCAATTTGAATGGGTCTTGAAAGGTAGCCCATAGTTCCAAGTGATAACCGTTTTGGTTCTTTAATTGGTCCAAGTAAATTAAGGTATTTTCTGAGACAGTATTCCATTGTGTCCCGTAATTACCTATTGATTTGTGTAGCCCAGTTAAAAAAAAAAAAAATCTTTGCAGTGTTTTAACATTGTTAACTAATACCAAAAAAACGGTATTTTGCTTTATATTTCTCCTGTGTAATCAATATCATTGTCATTCACCTCACAAATATTTGTTTAATGAGACAGCCATTATTAAGCGACCAATGATATCAATTGAATTAATCATCTCGGTTAAGATCAATCAATGAAAAGACCGGCCAATTAATGAAGAAATACATAATGAATGAATGGCCGGAAATAATGACGATGGGGTGGTAATGGAAGAGAAGTAATAATAACAGTACGACCTGTAGAAGTAAGAGGGTTAATAAAGATAGTTGACACCCCAGTAGAATTCTCTAAGGTTAACCTTAATAGTAAATAATTAATAGGATTATTGTAAAGGGGTTAACATTAACTCTCTGAGGTGCAGAACACGATTTACGTGGTTTATAACATATTTTAAAACTTGAAATGCCCCAGATGCAACTTGATAATGTTAATTTAGTTACCCCAAACCTCTTCAGTTTTCTTTCAATGGTGGTTTAAAGAAAACTATAGCTTTAAGAACACTAACTTCATTAGGGTAAGACGGGGTAATTTCGCCGTGACGCTAATAATTTGCAATCAAACGCCGATATCTCCGAAACTATTGCATGGATTCGGCTGCAGTTTGGCTTAGGTTGTAGAGCAGTTTTGGCTTAGGTTGTAGAGCTAGTTTGGCTTAAGGGTACTTCACACAGTCAGGAGTGCGAGCTAGAATCACTAGGAGTAATGACTCCAGTTGATTCCTGGGAATATGACCACGAGTGTCCGAAATTCCCTGTGCACTCACAACACCGTAGGAGTCAGCGGGAGTGTACCTGCGAGTCACTGGGAGTCACCAGGAGTCACCGGGATAAAACCGCGAATGAAGTGAGAGTTATTGAACAATATAAAAATAACGGTCGTTTTCGGATTAGTGCAATATACGAGTCTCCACCACTCTCTTCAATCCAGAACAAGCACCACCAAACTGAACAAAACCACCTTCATTCACCCCCACCATAACTAAGCAGAAAATAATCATTCCCCATTTACATACTATAGGTTATAATTATAGGTTATATTACTTTGCTTATGTTAGGCAAGGAGAGTTTGAGAACTTTGAGAATAAATGTAGGGTATTGTAGCATTGACCATACTATCTTCACATTATTAAATACCTCTCCTACAGTAATTTCCTTCTCTACACACATTCACTGAGTGAATAAAAACTTCTGTGGGCAATTGTACTTACACAGTTTAATACTATGCCTATATATAAATTGTGACCAGGAAAACTACAGATACAATAAATTCCAGTGACATTGTTAATAGACACAGGCGCAGCACGGTCATGCCTGTGTAATTCTTTCTATACCGCTCGCTCAAAGTCTACCCCGGCGACTACAACGCCCCTCGAAGATGTAATCCAAAACACCACTCACCAGCACCAGAAGTTGACATTTCAAAACTCATACAAACACGTCTCCATCACTCTCGTCAATCCAGAAGAAGCTCCACCAAACTGAACAAAACCACCTTCATTAACCCCCACCATCATCAGCCCCGCCATAACAAAGCAGAAAATAATAATTCCCCATCGCCACCACCAATGGGTGCCTCTTCCCCAACAAAATATGATAATAACTCCAACACATATCAGCAACTGCAGAGATCACTGTAGACTTCAAACCGCAGTGGTGTCCTCCAACCATAAACATTAAAGTATCCGTATATATTAAATTTTCAGTTGAGGAGAATTATGGGATTATACGAATATTTGTATTCATAATCCACCTTCATTTCACTTTACGTTAGCCTCAGAATGCGCCTAAATTTCATAAAATCTGCAGAATGTTATAGGGGGGGGGGGGGGGATCCCCAGCTGAGTAGGCTCACTTCGCTCACCACCCACACCCAAGAATAGTCGCCCCTTTATTTAACATGTGTGCCCTCTACAGGTATCTCTGTGGGCACCCCTGCTGCTTGGAGAGTATGTTCGATGACTCCCAGTGGTTCCTGGTGACTCTTGTTGATTCCCAGTGACCCTCAGTGACTCGCATGTATTCTATCTATCTATCTATTGCCTGACGCCGTGATCCTCGAAGGGGTGGCCACGAACGAACCGCCCCCATGCACCTCTGTCCCCAGTCAGTCGACGCCCCTCCCCCCAACCAGCACCGCCTTCGTTCATGTACTTCCTCACTCCATCCTTCCACCTCTCATTCGGTCGACCTCTCCCTCTCTGTCCCTCCACCTCGCTCTCGTACACCCTCCTAGTCATTCTCTCGCTTTCCATACATTCCATATGGCCGAACCATCTCAAGTTGTTTCTTTTCACACTTTCCAGCACATCTACCTCCACACCACACCTCCTTCTTATTTCCTCATTAGTCTGTCTATCCCTCCATGTAACTCCGCACGCACTCCTTAAGTAATTCATTTCCACTGCTCTCACTCTTGGTCTGAGTCTCTCAACCAACGTCCATGCTTCGCTTCCGTAAGTCAGTGTCGGGATTACCACACTGTCATGCAAGGACTTCTTCACTTCCATACTGACCACCCTATTTCTTGTTACTGCTTTTAGCGTTCCTACAACCCTCTTCCCCTGTTGTACCCTCTCCCGCACTTCTTCATCCATAGTCCCATCTTTACTCAACACACTGCCCAGATACTTAAAAGAGTTGACGATCTCCATAGCCTGACCATTCAGCTTCACCTCACACTCTGTGACTTCACCCCTTTCGAAGACCATAACCTTGCTCTTCCCCGCATTTACCTTCAAATTCCGTTTTTTGCACACTGTTCCAAACTCATTTACCAGACCCTGCAACTCCCATTCACTATCACTCATCAGAACTGTATCATCCGCAAACAGCAGTATAGGTAGCTTCCACTCAATTCCCTCCCTTTTCAGCGATACACCAACATCCACTGCTCTTGATAGTATTTCTTTCATGACTCCATCCATATATACAGTAAACAACCACGGGGACATCACACGCCCGTTTCAAACCAACATTCAGGTCAAAGAACTCGCTCTGCTCACTCTCCACACGTACTGCCGCCTTTGCACCCTCATACATGCTCTTCACTGCTTTCAGCAACTTGCCCTCTACTCCGTATATTCTAAGTACTTTCCACAAACCTTCTCTATCCACTCTGTCATAGGCCTTCTCCAAGTCCATAAAGGCAACATACACCATTTGTTTCTTCTCCAGCTACTTCTCCACAACACAATTCAGGGTAAAAATCTGATCTACACATCCTCTTCCCTTCCTAAAACCTCCCTGCTCGTCGCCTATCCATTTCTCCGTTCTCACTCTCACAATCACTACCCTACTGTATACCTTCCCTACTACGCTTAGAAGACATATTCCTCGGTGGTTACCACACACTCCTCTTTCCCCTTTGCCCTTATATAGGGGGACTATTATGCCAGTCTTCCAGTCATCGGGTGCACTCCCCTTCTCCCATGCTAGTTTGCACATTTTCCATACCCATTCTATCACTATCTCACCACCATACCTTAACATTTCCCCACACACTCCATCTGTTCCTGGTGCTTTCCCTAACTTCACTCTTTTCATGGCTTCCCACACTTCTGACCTCCTGATCCCCACCTCCTCCTCCACTACTTCTCTTCTTCTCCCTCCCATAACATATCCAGCTATGTTTGCTGGCTCTTCATTCCTTACATTTAGCAACTCACTGAAGTACTCCCTCCATCTTTCGACTCTCTTGCTTCTCGGCTAGCATTCTCCCATTCTTATCTTTCACACCCTTACTGTTTCCCTTGCTACCTTCCCTAACTTTCTTTACTTCTTTCCAGAACAGTTTCTTACTCTCCCTCCATTTTACACTCAGATTCCTTCCAAATTCCTCATCTACTCTTCTCTTACTTTCCTTCACTACTCTCTTCACCACCCTCTTACTCTCCACGTACCTTGCTCATTTCTGTCTCTCGGAATATTCATTCCCTTTACTACCCAACCACTCTCTATATGCTTTCTTCTGTTCTTCCACAGCTATTCTTACCTCTTCTGTCCACCATGCTGTACCTTTCACTCCCCTCCCTCTTCTCCTCACTCCACACACCTCCTCACATGCTGCACAGATCTCATCCTTAAACATCTTGCTCATCTCCTCCACTTCCTCCATAACTTCCAGGTCGAACCCACCTAGTTGTCTTTCCACTGCTCTCTTGTACTGCTCCCTGACTTCCTCCTCCTGCAACCTCTCCACCCTCCTCACCATTCCACCCTCCTCTCGCCTCCCTCCAACTCTCCTCACCCACTTCTTTTGTATCCTAACCTTAGCTACCACTACATAATGATCAGAGAGACCCCCTCCAATATCCCTATACACCCTAGCATCCATCACAGATTTCTTCATTCGTTCATCCACACATACATAATCAATCAATGACTTTCGTTCGACCACTGTCTTATCCTTCATCGTCAACATCCGTTTCCACGTGTACCTGTGGATCATTCTGTGTCGGAAGAAGGTGTTGGCTATCCACAGCCTCCTCCCCACACATACGTCCACAAGTGCACTACCATTCCCATTCACCTCTGATGGTACCCCCCATCCTCCCACCACTCCCTCAACTTTCCTATCACCCACCTTACCATTCATATCCCCAATCAGAAATATTCTTTCGTTCTTGTCAAACTTCTCCAGGCACGCCTCCACATTCATCCAGAACTCCTCTTTCTTTCTTTCAAGTATATCCTCTGTCGGGGCATACACGCACACAATCACCCACATTTGTATTCCTACTTTCATTCTCACCCACACAATCCTTGAACCCACAGACCCATACTCTCTTACATTCCTTCCATTTGCTACTTACAAACAAACATGCACCTTCTCTCGCTGTTCCTTCACTCACTCCAGCACACACACCCATTCCACACTCCCACTCTCTCACATCTGAACCTTTCCATTTGGTCTCTGTCATTCCACATACATCCAGCCTGACATTCACTAACACTTCCAGAACCTCTCTCTCTTTTGTGCCATCATTCATGCCACTAACATTCCACGTAGCCATTCTGAGAATGTCCGAAGGCATGTCCTTAGTCGGTCGTGGTTTGTCAACGTTGGTTCCGTCCGCATCCGAGGCTGTTCGTTCGTTTTTCTTTGCTTAGATATTTTTTCCGGGTGGGGGTCGCAAGCCCACCGACCCAACCTCTTTAGTCGCCTCTTACGACACGCAGAAGGCACGTGGGGTATATTCTATTCCCTAACCCCCAGGGGGTTTCGCATGTATTACCTATCTTTATCTCAGTGACTCCCGTTGAAACTGAAAACTGAAACAGAAACCTGTCCGCGAATCAGATACGAATCACCGCGAGTCACTGGGAGTCACCAGGACTCACTGGGAGTCACTGTGAGTCACCAGGACTCACTAGGAGTGGTCCGACTCTAGGCGAAAACTTTAAGCACGCCGAACATTTTGTCGGACAGGGCCAGTCGCCCGCGACTGGTGGGGAGTCACTGGTAGTCTAACAGGAGTCACTAGGACTCACTGAGAGTCACAGGGGAATCACCAGGACTCACTGGGAGTGGTCTCACTCGCGGCGAAAACTTTAAGGGGGCACCTGCCTTTTATAGAAGAAGGAACATTAAAAATAATGTTATGGCAGTCAAATATTAACACAAGGTTAAGCATGTTTTGAAATATGTTTTGCCATAACAGGGATCTAAATATATATAATATCATGCATATAACAAATTATAATTGATAATATTTTGCTAATTATTTGGCCATATTTAAAGGGCTATAGCTTTAAAATGCCTATAGTTAGAAGTTTCATTGTTCTAACCCTGAAAGAACTCTATATAACTGTTATTTTGTCAGGAGGAATTTTATGTAGGACATTAATGAAAGCAGTTATGAATATTTAAAACAAATAATTATATTCATGAAACGAGTGAGAAAATGAAACAAAAATAAGATTTATCAATACTTAGAATTAAGTTGGAGCAATTCCCTCATACAAAAAAAAAAAAATCAGTTTTAAATTACAATTAAAATGACACCTAAATAATTAAAATTGGTCCATAAATGGCTGAGCAGATGCCTTTTTGATATATGCAATATACTAAATAATCCGTTTTTGAGAAAATGAAGGTTAAAGTTTGATACTACTGTACTTGATATTACAGACATTTCTGTATTATCAAACTTTCAAAGTGAGTGAGTTGCAATTTTCATCAGAAGTTCTTTACCATTTTATAATTCATGGGTTGTGTTTCTGGGCATATATTAAGTACAAAATTGCAGATATTTATACAGAGACTTCACAGTTTGTGTACCATACGCGTCACGCGTACCTGGCGTCCAGGGTGTTAAATCTTGGCTGAAGCATGTGAGTTGTGTCCATTTAAAGCAGGGTAGGACATTAAATAATTGTATGGGAGCCATATGATCTACGATACGACAGGGAACATAGCAGGTGATTTTTGGGTGTGATTTTCAAAATTAAGCTGAAAAATCAATTTTATGGTGTATTTAGCGAATGCCCCCTTAAACACGCCAAAAATTTTATCAGACAGGGCCAGTCGCCTGCGACTGGTCGGGAGTCACTGGGAGTCTAACAGGAGTCGCTAGGATATCGCTAGAGTAACTAGGAGTCATCGATTTTCACTGCGAATAGGCCCAGGAATCCGAATTTTCACCTACTCCTAGTGATTCTAGCTCGCACTCCTGACTATGTGAAGTACCCTTTAGGTTGTATAGCTAGTTTGGCTTAGGTTGAGTTGCAGTTTCGCGGGGCCTGGCACCGGGGCTAGCGGCGCGTCTGACAGTATGGTCAGGTGTGTGTGGGGGTGTTTGTGGGTGTGTTTGTATGTGGGTGCGTCCACTGTGGTGGTGCGTGTGACACATTGTTGGCAGTAGCCGTCAGCTGCTGCTTGGTACTTTGCACTAGCACCCTACACGCCGCACCGACACGAGACACGTCCACACCCGCACTAAATACGTCCACACCCGTAGGCCTAATAAATACGTCCACAACCGCACTAGACACATCCACACCAGCACTATATGTCCACAACTCCACACCCGCACTAGACACGTCCACACCCGCACTAGACACAGTGGCGCCTAGGCCTACATGTGTGACACACCTGCATCTCTGCCCGCCCCGTTCAGTTGTGTGTGTGTATGTGTGTGTGTGTGTGTGTGTGTGTGTGTGTGTGTGTGTGTGTGTGTGTGTGTGTGTGTGTGTGTGTGTGTGTGTGTGTGTGTGTGTGTGTGTGTGTGTGTGTGTGTGTGTGTGTGTGTGTGTGTGTGTGTGTGTGTCTGTGTGTGTGTGTGTGTGTGTGTGTGTGTGTGTGTGTGTGTGCGTGCGACGTTTTTCTATTGGCATGTTTAGTGGCAGTTTGGGTTTGTGCATGTTTTCATTGGTTTTACCTGTGCGCTATTGTTTTGTCTGGCCATTAATCATATAATATTATCTAGTTTACTTGCAATAATGATGCGTCAAATAGGTCGCGGCGAAATTACCCCGCCCAGCGGGGTAATTTCGCCGCGCGAGTAACCTTTTAAAAAAAATCGGTCTATATATTTTTTATTTTTTTGGGTATCTATAGCAGAAAGGCTGAATGTATAGATACAAAATAAAATAATTCAAAATTCCATTTGTGGCAGTTTCTATTCGTCAAAAACCGCGATTTTCGGCGAAATTACCCCGTCTTACCCTGTATTTTACTAAGTGCACTTAAATTTTAATAATAAATAAAACTGGCAACTGTGTGCCTCAGGGGGTTAATATCCTGATTTTGAACAATATGAATGAGTCACACCACAGTAGGTAAAACAAATATTGTCAATGTCTTGTGAATATTCATAATTTGTCGAACCTATTCATATAGGTATTAATTTTGGATAATAAATTGTATGCATCATTCAAGAAAATACAATTTTGCACCAATTGTACCTCGCACGTCGCCATTAATGATTTTTTTTTTTTTTTTTACCCCTGCTGGCAATATATATGAAGATGACAATAAGTCACGAGAGCCAAACCTTCAACCGATTATTGTATCCTATGGCAGTCAAAATAGACGAGAAAGTGATTGCGAGCGCACGAGTAATGTAAACAAAGCGGACGATACGCTGGGATACTACATCCTTACCACTTCTTGGATAATGGGAAAATATAAATTTCCGGTACGTATATATAACACACAAAAAAACAATATAAATAAAACATGTAAAAAATAGATCTATATAACCGTCTTGGTGGTGTAATGGTTAAGGTGTCTAAAAATCTGTGTTTCGAATCCCGGTGGATCACATATATGCAGGGGTGTAAAAAGTACTTAATGATTTTACTTAAGTCCAAGTAAAAGTATGTACTGAAAAAGTTACTGAAGTAAAAGTAAAAGTAAAAGTAAAAGGGAAATGAAAATATGGCTAGTTAGATTATATCAGGCTAGAATATATTGTAGTTAGTAAATAACCTAATAAATAATATTACAGTGTGACACTATGCAGGTAGCTCTGTACGAGGGACTTTGTACAGGCATATATTTATACTTGAGGATTTCCCTAAATTTAGTTTTACTCGTGATGGTTTGCTTATGTGTTCGTTATATAATTTCAATTCTCTATTTCTTCAGATCGTGAGGAGTGGTTATTTCAAAGCCATAGTTTGCAATAATTTCTTTTTTACGGAATAGCATAATTTATATTATCATATATTTATATAATCTTCATTTAATCAACAACGGACAATACATTTATTCTTTGAAGGATTATTCTAAATTGCTAATGCTAGTTTAACAATTCTGGTTAGCTTCGTTACATGAAATTCAAAAATGTATTCCGTTCAAATAAATATAGATGAGGGTCTAGTAAAATGATCATGCTGAGTCACGGGTGGAAAGTGTAAGGTGTTAAACCTTTGGGATCAGGTGGTACAAAGGGAGGTCATTAGGATATGTGGGGAGGGCTCTCAGCGCCATATACATATAGTGGTCACCTTTGAACTAGCTAAGGAATGTCACACCTACATTCAGGGGAATGTCCATGGGAAATGCTACCTGGAATTTCAAATCTATTGGGAAGAATATTTAGGAAATTTGCTGAAGTTGTACTCTACAAAATTAAAAGAAGTAAATGAAATGTAGTGGAGTAAAAGTACAAGTAATTCTTCTAAATACAATTGCACTATCTAGCATATTAATGAAACATGGAGTGAAATTCAAGCTGTTTGCGGATGACACCCAATTCTATCTGGCACTAAATGACGTGGTGAATGTTGAGGAGAAGATTAGTGGTTTACTAAAAGACATTGGGAAGTGGATGGAGTCAAAGCAACTGAAATTAAATGAAAATAAAACTGAATGCCTATTAGTAGGCAGACGGGTGGACCTTGAGAGACTGGGCGTGCAAAGCCTCAATATCAATGATAGTGTGATGATTGTGAGTAGTGTGGTGAAGGATTTGGGAGTCTTGGTTGATAGTGAACTGTCATTTAAAAACCAGATTAATCAAACAGTGCGAATCTCTGCCTATCATCTGAGGAATATTGCTTTTGTGAGAAAATATCTGGATATTAATACAACCAAAATGTTGATCCACAATCATGTAATTAGTAAATTAGACTATTGTAATTCTCTATATTATCGACTACCAAATAACTTGCTACGAAAACTACAACTTATAATGAATAGAGCAGCAAGATTAATAAAGAGTTTACCATTATCGGCGAGTATAACGCCGGCATTAATTGACCTGCATTGGCTGCCGGTGAAAGCGAGGATCATATTCAAACTGTGTGTTATAGTGTATCAAGCTTTGAACTTTGGAAAGCCGGAATATGTGCGAGACTTATTGGAAGACTTCAATGTTGGCACTGATATGATGCTGAGACATGGCAACGTGCTGCATCAATTGAATGAGCCACGGTGCAATCATGAATTTGGATTTAGGGCCTTCGAAAAGAGTGCACCGAAACTTTATAATAATCTACCAGTTAATGTGAAAAGGTGTGCGAACATAAAGGCCTTTAAAAAGTCACTTAAAACACATTTGTTCAGGGAGTGTTATGACTTAGAAGATGGCACTGTGAGACAAGACTACAAGTGCTAGATGGATTAAAGGGCAGCTGCGACGAGCGTCACATCTAGTGATGGAGCGCGGCTGAGAAACTCCACACCAAGTAACAAGTAACAAGTAAGTAAGTAAATACTACTCAAGTTAGAGTAAAAGTACTGGACAAAAAATCTACTTTTTAAAAAGTAGATACTGAACAAAATATACTTAAGTACTGTACTTGAGTAAATGTACTTCATTACCTTTACACCCCTGCATAATATGCTTTCATTAATTTCATTGGAGGTGTTTGGTGGTGTGGTGAAATTAATAAAAAATAGATTATCTATTACCTGATGCTGTGATCCCCGAAGGGCGAAGGGGTGGCCACGAACGAAACGTCCCCATGCACCTGTCCCCAGTCAGTCGACGCCCTTCTTCCCAACCAGAACTGCCTTCATCCATATACTTCCTCACTCCATCCTTCCACTTCTCTTTCGATTTACCTCTCCCTCTCTATCCTTCCACCTCGCTCTCGTACACCCTCTTAGTCATTCTCTCGCTTCCCATACGTTCCATATGGCCAAACCATCTCAAGGTGTTCCTTTTCACACTTTCCAGCACATCTACCTCCACACCACACCTCCTGCTTACTTCCTCATTCGTCCGTCTATCCCTCCATGTAACTCCATACGCACTTCTCAAGTAACTAATTTTCACCCCTCTCACTCTTGCTTTGAGTTTCTCCACCAACGTCCATGCTTTGCTTCCGTGGGTCAGTGTCAGGATTACCACACTGTCATGCAAGGACGTCTTCACTTCCATACTGACCACCAGTGGCGGATCCAGCTCAGGCTTAAGGGGGGGGGGGGGGGGGGGCTGATATACATGAGGGGCGCCATAATTAACACAATATTCTTTATATGTATTGTATTTCAGATAAAATGCAGTATATGCAGAGGGGAGGTGTGGCGGAGTGGTCTTGCCACTGGCCTGGTAATCCAAAGGTCCCGGGTTCAAATCCCGATGTATCAATGGGAAGATATTATTGGGATGGAATTTGTGCTGTACCTAGCATCAGTGCATTACCACAAAGCCCACCGAAAACGCTAATAAAATACCCTCATTGTTCCCTAATTAAATAGCACTGTATGAATATTCCCATATTCAAAATATGCTATAGGGGTGCAATGCCTGGTGAGTTAGCTGCTCAACAGGTGGCGTTGTGTGTATAAGAGTGAGTGTCCGAGTGTAGGGAGTGAGACAGTGAAGCACGGGAACGAGGTGGCTTCAGAGATGGGGTCGCTTCGGACCATTAGTGAGCACCGTGCCTCATGTGAAGGCAAGATGGCAGGTGCTCGTTGTACTCTATGTGCTTCACATGCCTCACTCCCTAGACTGGAACAAGACCTCACGGGCTTCACTGCTCATTGTACAGCTGTGAATGTCCAGGCTCTCAGCCTATGCCCGAGAGGGAGTAAGTTGGAATATAGAAAAAAAAAAAAAAAATATATATATATATCAGATGTAAGGGCGCAATTTTGGTCACTAAAGGGGGGGGGGGCAACCATTGCCCCCCCCCCCCCCCCCCCCCTGGATCCACCACTGCTGACCACCCTATTTCTTGTTACTGCTTTCAGCGTTCCTACAACCCCCGTCCCCTGTTGCACCCTCTCCCGCACTTCTTCATCCATACTTCCATCTTTACTCAGCACACTGCCCAGATTCTTAAATAAGCTGACAAGCTCCATAGCCTAACCGTTCAACTTCACCTCACACTATGTGGCTTCACCCCTTTCGAAGACCATAACCTTGCTCTTCCCCGCATTTACCTTCAGATTCTGTTTTTTGCAGACTGTTCCAAACATATTTACCAGACCCTGCAACTCCAATTCATTATAGCTCATCAGAACTGTATCATCAGCAAACAGCAGTACAGGTAGCTTCCACTCGTTTCCCTCCGTTACCAGCGATACACCAACATCCACTGCTCTTCCTTGTATTTCTTTCATGACTCCATCCATATATACAGTAAACAACCACGGGGACATCACACACCCGTTTCAACCCAACATTCAGATCAGAGAACTCGCTCTGCTCATTCTCCACACATACTGCCGCCTTTGCACCCTCATACAAGCTCTTCACTGCTTTAAGCAACTTGCCATCTACTCCGTATATTCTATGTACTTTCCACATAGCCTACCTTCTCTATTCACTCTGTCATAGGCCTTCTCCAAGTCCATCAGGGCAACATACAACTTTTGTTGCTTCTCCAGATATTTCTCCACAACACATTTCTGGGTAAAAATCTGATCTACACATCCTCTTCCCTTCCTAAAACCACCCTGCTCGTCACCTATCCATTTCTCCGTTCACGCTCTCACTCTCTCAATCACTACCATACTGTAGGCTACACCTTCCCTACTATGCTTAGAAAACATATTCCTCGGTGGTTACCACACACTCATCTTTCCCCTTTACCCTTATATATGGGGACTATTATGCCTGTCTTCCAGTCATCAGGTGCACTCCCCTTCTCCCATGCTATTTAGCACATTTTCAATACCCATTCGATCACTATCTCACCACCATACCTCAGCATTTCCCCCACACACTCCATCTATTCCTGGTGCTTTCCCCAATTTGAATCTTTTCATGGCTTCACACAATTCTGACCTGGACCCCCCCTCCTCCTCCACTACTTCTTTTCTTCTCCCTCCCATACCCCATCCAACTATGTTTGCTGGCGCTTCATTCCTTACATTCAGCAATTCGTTGAAGTACTTCCTCCATCTTTCGACTCTCTCTTGCTTCTTGGCTAGCACTCGCCCATTCTTATCTTTCACACCCTTACTGTTTCCCTTGCTACCTTCCCTAACTTTCTTGACTTCTTTCCAGAACAGTTTCTTACACTCTCTCCATTTTACACTCAGATTCCTTCCAAATTCCTCATCTACTCTTCTCTTACTTTCCTTCACTACTTTCTTTACCACTATCTTTTTCTCCACGTACCTCGCTCGTTTAAGTCTCTCCAAATCTTCATCCCCTCTACTACCAACCACTCTCTATAAGCTTTCTTCTTGTCTTCCATAGCTATTTTTTCCTCTTCTGTCCACCATGCTGTACCCTTCACTCCCCTCCCTCTTCTCCTTACTCCACACACCTCCTCACATGCTGCACAGATCTCTTCCTTAAACACTTTGCTCATCTCCTCCACTTCCTCCATACCTTCCAGGTCAAACTTACCTAGTCGTCTTTCTACTGCTCTCCTGAACTCTTCCTTGATTTCTTCCTCTTGCAACCTCGCCACCCTCCTCGTCATTCCACCTTCCTCTCGCCTCCCTCCAGCTCTCCTCACCCACTTCTTTTGTATCCTAATTTTAGCTACTACTACATAATGGTCATACAGACCCCCTCCAATACCCCTATACACCCTAGCATCCAGTACAGATTTCTTCATTCGTTCATCCACAAATATATAATCAATCAGTGCCTTTCATTCCACCACTGTCTTATCCTTCTTATTCCACACCGCTTTCCATGTGTACCTGTATATCATTCTGTGTCGGAAGAAGGTGTTGGCTATCCACAGACTCCTCCCCACACATACGTCCACAAGAGCACTACCATTCCCATTCACCTTTGACGGTACACCCCACCCTCCCACCTCTCCATCAACTTTCTTATTACCCACCTTCCCATTCATATCCCCAATCAGAAATATTCCTTCGCTCTTGCCAAACTTATCCAGGCACGCCTCCACATTCACACAGAATTCTTCTTTCTCTCTTACAGGTTTATCCTCTGTCGGAGCATACACACACACAACCACCCACGTTTGTATTCCTACTTTCTATCTCACCCACACAATACTTGAACCCACAGACCCATAGTCTCTTACATGCTCCTTCTATTTGTTACTTACAAACGAACACGCACCTTCTCTCGCTGCTCCCTCACTCACTCCAGCACACACACCCATTCCACACTCTCACTCTCTCACATCTGTACCCCTCCATTTGGTCTCAGTCATTCCACATACATCCAGCCTGGCATTCACTAACACTTCCAGGACCTCTCTCTTTTGTGTCATCATTCACACCTCTCACATTCAAAGTCGCTATTCTAAGACTGTCCATGGTAGGTCGGGGTTCGTCAACATTAGGTCCGTCCACATTCGAGGCTGTTCGTTCGTTCATCGTTGCAGTAAGTATTTTCATGGGTGGGGGGTCGCAAGCCCACCGACCCAACCTCTTTAGTTGCCCCTTATGACAAGCAAGAGGCACGTGGGGCATATTCTATTCCCTTACCCCCAGGGGGGGGGGGGGGGTAAAAATAGATAAAAATTGAAAACAAATGTGGTGCGACTCGTTCATTTTGACCCTGATATTTTATGGAAGTAATGAAACAGTACACCCCGGTTGAGAATAGTAATGATGCTCACCTTGGATTCATGCGTGATGTTGGTATTTTTCAAGGACTCATTCACTGACAAATTAAAGTTGTTGTATGCTGAGTAATAGTTCATTGCCAGCATTATATCAGTACTCATGTCAATGTAGTACACAAGAGAAGGCAGCACAAGGCATGTAAGACAGATTATGATAAACTTGCAGTATTCTCTTTGCTTGGTCATAACATGCATATTCTTTAGCTGTGAACAAGCCATGGAGCTGGTGTCATTGGTGCCTAGGGTAGACCTCAGGCACTTGATGGTGAGGTACTGGTTGTTGCTGTGCAGTAGATTCTCACACTCTAGGACCCGCAGTATCATGCTGTCATTCTGACCCAAGTTGTTCTCCTCGGTGTAGTACTGAAGGAGAGTCTGAGTGCTTGTGGTATTTAGATGAATTTTTCTTCTCTTACTATAGCCAAGGAACATTTGCACAATCTCCGTTCTGCAAGGTGTACACACAGATATTAATTAATAACTTAAAATTAACTTTCTTCTACTTGATATTATTGCAGAAAAAGAACAAAGGCAATTTACAAAGATCAAATAAGGCTGTTTGGTCAAAATATTTAAAGAAAATGAATATGTAGTATCCATATATGTACAGTACATACCCGGTACATATCAAAATTTCATGGAAATACACAAACACACATATAATTATTATATTAAATTTTTGAATCTCACAAATACAGTACAGGACACGTGAGTACAAACATGTTACTTGCCCTGGCAAGAAGCACTCGCGTATATCAGTCCTTTAGTACAAAGGAAAACAAGCACACCAGATCTCTTGATACTTACAAACCTGCCTGTACCTAAGCAAACTAGTCTATGTGAAGTGAGAAATGAAATAGCACATTACGCAGGAAGCTATTAAATTGTGAATGCAGACTTAATCGGGGGTTAAGATCGAAATATTTATCTAGTCGATTTTTGAAATTTTGGATGATGTAACATTCAATGACATTACTAGGTAGTCCATTCCATTAGTTTACCCTCTGAATGAAAATTAAATGCTTTTGCTCATACGAGTGGAAAAGCTTATACTGAATAGACTCGGGAGAACATGTATTTGTGATTAGCTCTTGTAGAGAAAAAAGATGTCTCAACTCTCTCACAATTTTATTAAGTTTCCTTGAAACTTATGACCACTACCGTTCACTTTCAAGTGCAAATTGCAATACCATAAGATGATACATGTATGTTATCGCTCTGTATTAACCCACAATAATTGCCTCTACTGAGATGCGACAGGGGAAAGAAATGTAAAAGAATCACCATCATCAGTTGCAACATCAGAGCAACCAGTCCGGATTGCGACCATAAAAGAGTGCAACTAAATCAACTCCGACGGGCACCAACATGGCGACCAACGGGATACGGAAGGGATTGCGTCTAGATTGGGAAAGGAGAGAATATTCTATTCCGCTCAAACAAAAGAACACCATCGTCTGCACCAACCTTTGCACCACCACCACAACCCCTGCACCAGCCCAAACCTAGTCATATTCCTGCCACAACACAAGCTCAAGGGCATGCACCAGCAGAAACATACAAAACTCTAGTCTGCCACTGTTTCCATCACCAAAAAGGCAAAAGAGTGGTGCACACGTGGACGGAGCAATTCATGATGCTTCAACTCTTCCCCCCCTTCACTGATGAACCAAGGCAAAACAAATCCAAGCCAAACTGCAGCCGCATTACTAATTCCAAGGTGTGCAACCAAGAAAAATACCAAGCAACTGCTCCAGCACCTAATTTCCCAGAACAACGAAGCGGAAATAAGGAACACAAATTCGGGAAAACACAACCCACTTCTGGCCCGAATATCGACAAATCCTTACCACTCCACCACTCCCAGGCTTCAACCGAGTTCTGCCACCGTCACGACCTGTCAACCTACCGGAAATGCAAGGTGCAAATAGTGCCCCTTATCCAACAACTCCAAACAAAACCTCATCACCTGCCGTGCCCTTCAGCCCGGAGTCTTCGTACCCAGACATCTCAGCCAGAAGAGACACCACCTACACAAGCCAGCCCATCAGCAAGCAACCAGCCTGCTGGCTTGTATCCTATTTTTGGATCTTTGACAAGTAGTCCTAGGCTAGAAAGGACAGTTAGAAACTCTGAAATTTGTCGTAATACTCAATCGGAACATTCAGAACCATGCAGCACCAATGCCCTTGGTCGAGAACAGTTCATTTGTAACCGGAAAGGCCGCAGTGTCGCCCAGGCAATTGCAGTATTAGATAATCACAGAAACTCTGAAAGGTGTTATAATACTCAATTGGAACATTCAGAGCCATGTGGTACCTATGCCATTGGTCGAAAAAGTTCATTCGTAACCGGAAAGGCCGCAGAGTCGCCCGGGCAATTGAAGTACTAGATACCCAAAGACTAACTCTCAAGTCAGATATATATTGCGACCCCCACAGGTCTGGAATATATATTGCTGCACTTGATGTTGATAAAGTGAAACAGCCCAAAGCTCCTAAGATCAGAGTAACTAATCAACATAGTACCTGCATCAAAATCCTCCCACAACTTCCTGAACAGTCTCACTCCTGCCCTAAATTGTCTAGTCCAGTGCTATTCAACCTGGGTGGACAGTCCACCATAGGGTGGACGAGACTAAGTGAGGGGTGGACGGCTGTCTTAGGGTGGACAGGTGGGTGGACGAGATCCTGCCAGATTTTCCTGAAACTGAATTATTTCATGGTTGAAGAGTTCATTGACTGGCCACAATGCAAGTCGGTTACTACTGATGGTGCAAAAATAATGGTTGGTGCAATCGATGCCGTTGTAAGGAAAATCCAAGGAGTTTGCTGAGCAGATGTTTGTACAGATGCCAACATCATATTTGTGTGAGCAAGGTTTCTAAATTATAGTTTTAATTAAGACAAAGAAAAGGAATGCCATTCTGAATTTGGATCCTCTCATGCGAGTTGCACTTGAAAATCGGCTGATGCCTCGATTTAAGCTGATAGGCAAATTGCAGCAGCAGCCAAGCCACTGATTTGTGTTTCTTGAAGGAAAATAGTTTGTTTTATAGAATATCAGATATAGCTAATATTATCTGCAAGTTTACTTTTGTCTCCTGAAGAAAAAATAAATTGTCTCTTGAATACCAAAGACATGCTTAATTTGTTCTTGTATATTTTGAATATTTTAGTTTTAGACTGCATGTGTAATTATATGGAAGAATACGTAAACTTTAAATAGAGAATGAGAGTGAAACTGCTTTTTTCTATTTACATAATTGTAGAATTGAAATATAAAAGTTTGATGTTCAATGTTAGAACTGGGATATTTTTGAAAGAGAACAAACATTTGGGGTGGACAGTTTTTACCAAATCACCACTAGGGGTGGACGACATAAAAAAAGGTTGAAGGACTAGACTCTAGTCCTAACGACAAAGATAGGCAAGATTGTGTCAGTTCACGAGTCACCACTAACCCTGCTAACTTGCCTCCAACACCGGGAAAGACTTTGGTCAACCTCTCTGTAGGGGAAAAGTTAGTTCTCCCACACAGGTACGACACTAGTGAGTGTAGAAAGAACAGTCGGAGACCTAGGAGAAAAGTGAATATAGCTCGGCGCTTGTTGATGTTATTTGGGCCAGATCCAAGCCCATGATCATGAACAGTGTTAGAAGTGCCGAGAGTCCTATGCCAGAAACATTGTGTGACACCCGTGTATGTGCGTTGTGATTCAGGACCTCGACCCATCTTCAACACCAGTGCCGGCTCGTTCTCCCAGTGTTGTCCTCTTTTAACTCCTTTAAGTGATTCTGTAATGTTCTTAGTAGTAACAGTGATTATTGTGAGGGTTTAGACCAAGATATGCCAAGATTCTCCTGCAGCGTTAACATAATTAAATCCGAAAACGAGCTTTACGTCTTCCCTTCTCCTTGCAACCCGTTATCCTAATTGTTGGGAAACATACCACACCTATCTTACACCGGTGATATACAGTATATACATACTTCCTCGAGTCTGGGCTCCCGCGACTCACTGGAGAAGAGATATATATATATATATATATATAATTACTATATTAACTTATACACACCCCTTACACGTCATTTTAAAAGGCTTGTCGCAGATCTGAGTTTATGAGTTCCTATCACTCAAAATAGTGAGTCTCGTCGCAGAGTTATGCTTTTCAGTCGATCATTGCAGACAGTATGTTGAATTGAGAAAGTTATATGTTGACCATTCAGTCGTAAATACTTTGCTTATTCATCAAGATCTAATTTATCATTTAAGTGTGCCATTGCGAGTTAATTCTTTGTATTACTATTGAGAATTATTGCTCCTTGCCATTCAATTATTCTTATTGTTTACTTTAATATTGTTATGCCACGTTTCTAAAAAAAGTGATATATTCCGATTGCTATTCCCGGACTGGGAATGTACAGTTATCTTCAACTAAGCTCTCGACTGGGCGTGGACTGACCTTATTTCCCAAAATTACCACATAAATAACAGGCAATAGAAAAAAAAAAAAAAAAGGAAAGATTACTCAGGTTTTTATTCTTAACAACTAGGGAACATGGGCATCAAGATAGTATGTTTATAATGGTCAATTTTGGCTTATAAATTAGACAATAATTAAATAAGATTAAATGAAGACAATCGGTCTTAACAGAATAGTATCGTTCTTAAAAGATAGCAGAGTATGCGACAAAATATAATAGCAATACAAATTGATTCAAGTATACACAATAAATAAGAATTTTAATAACTGGCTCGAGATAAATGAAGAACGCACTGATTTTAGGTAACGATGAGAATAAACAAAGATAACAAGACTAAGTTCTTCGAGCAACGAAATTAGTTAAAGATCAAATGAACACAATATTCACAAACTTATTACACAGTCTGAATGAAGTGACTGAAAAGCATTTAACTCTGCATTTAGATTTCACTATTTTGATATGATCCCAAGTGATAGCAAACATATAAACGCAGATCTGCATGAAGATTCTCGGATGACGTGTAAGGTGCATGTATCAATTAATATAGTAACAATATATGTATATCACTTCTCCTGCGAGTCGCGGGAGCCAGGACCCGAAGAAATATATATATATTTGTTACCGGTGTAGGATAGGTGTGTATTGTTTTCCAGCAAACGGGACAATGGTTATCAAAGGATATGGAAACAGAAAGTACGTTTCCGGAGAGGTTTACGTTAAATTAAATACGAGAACTTGGCATATCTGTGTCTAAACCCTCACAATAATCACAGTTACCACTACGAACCTGAGAGAGGCACTTAAAGAAGTCAGTTTAAATGAGGGCCGGGTAGAACAAGTTTAGACACTGGTTTGAAGTTAGGTTCCGGGGCGTTTGGGCACAACGTCAGGTAAGGAGACAGGACACGCATCACTTATGTCCCTCTCACGCTCACAGGCTAGGTTCTGGGCCGAATAACTTCAATATTTTCTTTACTCGATCACTCTCACTCCTCGTCTTCTGGCTGGCTCTCGGACGCTCATTCACCCTGTACCTTTGGGTTTTGTCTAACTTTTCCATTACTTTAAGATCAACCAAAGTCTTTCCAGGAGTAAGAGGCAAGCTAGATTTATTAGGGGTACTTTGTGAACGATTACACACTGGCTTAACTTCGTCTTTAGTACTGGACAAAGTAAGGCAAAAATGAGACTATTCAGAAAGCTTGCGGGGGTCCTCACAAGTACTGTGTTGTAAGACAATTCCGGCCTTAAAGTGTTGGAGCGGATTCATACTCAAAACACTGAGTTCATTAGGTGATATTGCAGATCTTGGAGGATCGTAATAACTCCTGAACTTATGAGTTACGTCTGAATTGTTAAATAGAGCAATTGCTCGACCGGTACTCGAACCTAGTCGATTCAGTGTTCCTCGGCCTCCAGTGTTATGACTGGGTGAATCTAGACACCTAAATTGTCTATTACAACTAGCCTCAGCGTTTGTATTTGTCCTTTCTACCCTAGGACTACTTGGAAAGGATTCAAAAATTGAATCTAAGCCAGCAAGCTCAATGCTTGCCGATGGGTTGGTCAGCGTGACTATAGTTTCTTGTTTTTCTGAGATGTCCTGTACACGGAATCTCCGGGCATCAAGGGCATGGTAGACATCGTGGTTTTTCTTACTGTTGGAGAGCAAGATGCACTAGTAGCAGCTGGTACTTCTGGTCGGCAGGTTAGTCGTGCATGGGGTGGAAGTGGTTGGGTGTGTGGGCGGCTTGGTGGTAAAGATATGGGTGGTAGAGTTGGCCTGCATTTTCCCCAAGTCTCGTAGGTTATTTCGACTCCGTTGATTATGATGATTTGATCTGTGAGCAACTCCTGAGTATTTTTCTTGCATGCACGCTGTAGAGGCCTTGTTGTAACTGCAACTGGGTTGAATGGTTTGCAGTGTAGCTTGTCTATGGGGGCCTTGAAGGGTGGAGGTGTCTGGGGCATCGGCATCCATGTGTAGGTTGTATTTTCTCTTCCTATGTGGGGAGTGAGGTGAGATACCCTGTTTCTTGTTGTTTCTCCGGGTGCACGCCCTTGGGTCGGATGGGTGGGTCGACTTTGGCGTATGGGCGTGAGTTGCAGTCGTGTTGAGGGAAAGGGTGTTTTCTGATGAATCGGCAGGCTTTTGTTTGGTCGGATTAAAATGCTTTCCCCTATCTGGCGCGTTTTCTATGAGGCTTCTCCCTGTTGGGGTGTGTTACCTTTGCAGCCATGCTGTTGCTCTCTGTTGTTGCCCGTGTTGCGCTCTCTTATGCTCGCAATCCGTAACACAGAGCCTTGAGCGGCTTTTGAGATAGTGGATGGGTGACGATAACGTGTTGGCTTATTATCTTCCACTCGCATCTTACCATCGCCGTCCAAAAAAAAAGTCCCGACCCCGGGGCTTAACACTTTGGCTGCGGGCATATTTCCGCCTATTTCTGCCATATTAGGGTTCATTCAGGCACTCCTGATTCACTAAGCAAGTGTCTGAATGAAATTAAATGTATTCAGCCAAAAACTAGAAGAAAATAGCTTCAAAATTACACTAAAACGAGCTTAGTAGCTCGCGGGGTTCACCCGCAGCGCTACCATAGACATTTGCTAAAATGAGCAATTATCGTTAATGTCGCGCAACATTTGCCTCTGGCAGCACTGTATATCTCGCGAGACTCTGACTCAGAGCTCTCAGTGCCGCGGCCGCCTGGCTGGGGGAAGGACATGTGGCCTGTCGTGCTCTCGCTCCCTCGCACTCGATTCTACAGGCTTTAACCCTCTCACCACGGAAGGGCTCTTGAACGCCCATAAAAAAGCATATAACAGCTGCCCGGAAGGGCTCTTGAACGCCCAGTGGTTGAAAGCCTGTGAGCTTCGTGTGCGAGGCGTCGGTCCGACGCATGTAAACAACAGCCGGCTGGACCGACGCCCCGCATCTCCGGCCACAAGAAGGAGAGCGTCGCTTGTTCGTGTGTGCCTGTATGTTGTTGTTAAGTATTGTAAGGGAGCAGCGTGGTAGCAGAGACGGAGGGAGGAGAGAGACAGGCGACCCACCTTAATCTACACCAGTGTCTAGTGTCCAGTGTCCAGTGTCGCAAGCACCACCCGTGGGAGTCTATGCACGTGGAGCATGTAGGCGTGGGAAGATCTACATTTCCCAAGACAGGAGGCCTTTATCTGACATTCCGTGTGACTCTGCTGTATGGACTAGTGTGACACCAGGTTCTTGCCGAAAATAGAGCTTGGGAAGAGATGTGTATAGGGAGGGAAGAGTTGAGAGTTAGTAGCTGTTGGAGAGCCCGACGAGGCAGAGGTGGGAGAAGCGCGGAGAGCCCAACGAGGCAGAGGTGGGAGAAGTGCTCCTGTTCACGCTGGTCTGGGTACACCCCTGGACATGCGTGACGTATTGTCTGCTGGTTTGTGCGTTAAGACAAGTAAGTAGTGCACTGTTTTGTCCTTTGAAGGGGAGATGAGACAGCATTGGTGTATTATTGTGTATGTGTAACGAGCCCTAGTGTTGTGAGGAGCTCTGAGTTTCATATGGTGTTGTGTGGTGTGTAACAAACACTGATTAGTGTTCTAGAGTGCACACGTTCTCCTAGCGTGTTAACTGGTGATACTACATGGTATCATATATTGGTCTGTGATTGAGTGTGATTCAGTTTGCTGTTCTGTGTGCTAGGTGTTGATTAACTGTTCTTCAAATGTTCTTTTTGTGTAGTGTTCATTCCTTGTAACGAGTGCATTTACTCGAGGCCTTCACTCAGCGCTTAGCCCATTACCATTCTTTGCCGTGATTAACTGAATCATCTTGCTTATCAACCTGTTCGTTTCCCTAGTTATTAGTAATTATAATTAATACGAAAATTAGAAGTGTTTAATATCATCCTTCTTCATTAATTTGTGATTATCTGAGACATTTACCCTTTTGGCCTTCTGAAACGCAACAGCATGCTAGTTGCCCTTGCTTGAATTTTAATCTCTTGGGTTCAGCATTGTAGGATCGTAACAAGAATTTGGCGACCTTGCTTAGGATTTAACGAACTTGTACCCACACTAGGGACCTGTCTTTTTGTTCACCGGGAATCGAGCTTAAGCATTTTTTAAATCTGTGTATTTTTGTTTTTCACTGGATTCACACTCAGACGATTTATTGGTGTACTGTATTGCTACTCATCTCTCGTTTCTGGTACATGAATTCGACTTTGTTTTTGCTTTACTCGGATCAATTAAACCAGGCCAAGATGTTTCTTATGAGCGATGAGGACGTAGAAGGGTTTCTTCGCTCAGATCCCACTTATGAAAATGTCTCTAGTCTGTCTAAGCAGGAGCTTAAACTAGTGGTGGACAAGTTGGATATTGATAACGCAATCTCTGACACTAAGGCGGAGTTATTGGAATGGGTGTTAGAGAGATTGGGGCTAGTTTCCGCGACCAGGGATGGGTTAGGAGCCACCAGGGATGGGTTAGTTGTAGATGGGATGCAGACTGTGACAGACACACAACAATCACAATCGGTACAGAACACAGACAACCCGGTAGAGTTGCTCAGAATGCAACTGGAGTTAGCCAAACAACAAACAGAACAGGAAAAACAACAGACAGAACGGGCGAGACTTCAAATAGAACAGGAAACACAACAGACAGAACGGGCGAGACTTCAAGTAGAACAGGCGAGGCTGAAACTGGAGGAGAGGAAACTCGAGTGTAATAACGGGACTGGCGAGACACGGCACGTGCCAGGGGGCGGCAAGGTGTTTGATGTCACTAAACACGTTCGCATGGTGCCGACGTTTAACGAGGCAGATCCAACTGGGTATTTTTTGGCTTTTGAGAAAGTCGCGAGTAACATGGACTGGCCTGGGGATAAATGGGCTCTTTTATTGCAAAGTGGGTTAAAGGGAAAGGCTCTTGCCGCCTACACGGCTCTTACCGTGTCTCAAAGTGGCGATTATGAGACTGTAAAAGGGACCATTCTACGTGCCTACGAATTAGTGCCTGAAGCTTACCGTTTGCTGTTTAGGAATCACTATAAACCTGGTCATTTGACGCATGTGGAGTTCATGTATGAGAAGAAAAAGGAACTAAACAGGTGGCTGCGTTCTCGGGATATTCAGGGTAACTATGAGAACATTTTTGAGCTCTTTCTTTTGGAGGATTTCTGTAGAACAATACACAGAGACGTAGCTTCACATATCCTAGAGAAAGGTACCCTGAATCCCGAGAAGGCTGCCACACTCGCTGATGAATATGTCTTAACTCGCAAGGTAGATCCGGACAGTAGAGCGGGCGGAAGTAGAGGGAGCAGCTACCACCACCACCCCGAGTCACCAAGGTCACCGACCCCTGTCAATGCTACCACCCAGGCGCCGAAAATTTCACCTCAAAAGTGGAATGAAAAGCCATGGCAGCCCCCTGCTTCTCTTACCGGTGGCGGAAGTAAGAGGGAGGTAGCGTGCTCCTATTGTGATAAACCTGGTCACGTGGAACGTGATTATTTCCTTAAACTGAGGCGTAAGGGCGCGTGGGAGAGGCCTACGGCAGATGTCAGTAAAGCTGAGTACATGAGGGACTTTAAATCCGTATCTACGTTCTCCATTCTGGGAAAAGTCGGTGTGAGTGAGGAAGAGGAGGAGAAGGAGAGGAGAAAGAGAGCTGATGCACTTGCTTTCTTTGTGTCGTGTAGATCTGTTCGTAAGAATGATGAAGTTAAGCATGTGAAAATCTTGAGAGATACAGGTGCTGCACAAACGCTCATGAGGACGAAGGTGCTGGAGAAGTTTGTGCATGAGGGAAAAAGCATCCTCATTCATGGTGTGGGCGGTCAGCTGTCTGTGCCACTCGTGACTGTTGAGCTTAAGAGTGAGCTCGTAAATGGGAGGGTGACTGTTGGACTAGTGGATGAATTGCCAGTGCCAGGAATTGACCTCCTGTTGGGAAATGATTTAGCGGGGAAGAAGGTGAGTGTTTCTCCTATCATTGTTTTCAGGCCTACTGATTGTGCTGTAACCCGGCCCATGTCTCATAGAAATAATGGGATGAATGTGGAAATGAAGAAAAAGAGTGGTGTTGCAAGTGTACCAGGTGCGCTAGATGGCCCTAATGAATGGGGACTAGGGAAATTGTTCTCGCTAGCAAAGAGTGATGTTGCAAGGGTGCAAAGTGTGTTTGAGGGCCCTGACGAGGTAGGGCTAGATGAATTATTCTCGCTAAATGATGGTGTGAGAAAGGGTTGAGATTTAGGGGGTTGGGGAAGTGTGGAAATAGGAATTGCAGGATGGGAGGTGGAATAATAATAAAAACTATTTGTCTACAGCCTACTGGGCAATAGCCCTCATAAGGCTGGGATGGGAGGTGGAAGGGATAGAAGGAGGAGGAGGGGATAGAAGGAGGAGGAGGGGATAGACTGGTAGGAAGTGGGGAGTGGGTAGGTTGAAACACCAGTTTGTGCGGGAAGTGTAGGACATTTTGGTTAGGACCCAGATCAGGTGCGGGGAGGTAGGAGAGTGGGCGGAGTCACAGCTGGCAGGAAGTTCAAGGTGTGAGGATTCGGAAACGACGATAGGGATTGTTTTCGTTTGGGGTGAAGGTTTGGAGGTGGGGTATAAGAGATGAGTCGAAAAGGAGGAGGGGGGGGGGAGGGGAAGTATGGGATAGAATTGGTGTCTGGGGAGGGGAGTTCTGCTGCAGCTGAGGATACTAAGGAGCTGGAAAGGTTAGGATTTAGGATGGGAGATAGGTTTGAATCAGGGAGGAACTGAGGGGATAATAGTGGAGGATTGTGGGTTAGGTGGGGGAAGTTGTGGTGTTGATGTTGGGTATGCAGGTGGTGGTTTTGAAAGTTGTGGTCTCTGGGTAGGATAGATAGGATTATTAGGGAGGCAGGGTAGGGGTGAAGGTGGGGGAAGAGGAGTATAGATAGGTCTCTGTTGGGAAGGTAGTAATGGATCAAGATTAGTAGTGGGGTTTAAAGTATTATCATTTGGTCCAGCCAAAATAGTGATGTTTTTGTCTAGAGGCTGGAAACGACGTACATACCTGTTTCGATATGTGCGTGACTCCCCATGATAATTTACGATGACCTGGTAACAGTTGCCAGTTGGAAATTTTGAGGATCTCAAAGGGTTCTTTGAATCTGGGTTTTAGTTTGGACAGTACTGGTAGTTCTGCAACCATCACTAGATCTCCAACTTGATGAGGGCTGGCCTTTGGGGTTTCGTCTGGGTGCAAATCTTGAAGGTGCTGTAACTGACGTAGTCTGTTTCTCAGGTGAACGAGGGTCAAGTTTAGTACAGGTGAGGGCTCGGAGGGGGCGGACTGATGCCTCAGGGGTAGAAGTAATGGAGGTTCTCCAAATATTCTCTCATGTGGGGTGATTCCGTCTTCCTGGGGACAACTGTTAATTCCCCATTGTACCACACAGATTTGGCTAGGCCAGTCGGTTGAATTCATTTGTTGCAATCTGGTCCGTATTTGATTGACAATGGTACGGTGGCTACGTTCACAGATGGAATTTCCTTGAGGCCAATATGGAGAGGAATGGCTGATCTTGAATCCAAATATCTGGGAGATTTGAGTCCATACTTGGCCGGTGAACTCGGGGGCGTTGTCGGAGTGAATTGCCTGGTGAAGTACAAAATAAGAGAACACATGTTGCAATAAGGCTTCGGCAATGGCAAAGGCAGTGTGTTCCTTGGCAGGGCATGCGATGACATACTTAGAATATGTATCTACGAAGGTGATGATGTAATTATACCCTTTTGCTCCTAATTCCATGGGACCCATTAAGAGCAAAGGAAGGAAATGGGAGAGGGGTGAAAAGAGGAAATGGAAGAGGAGTAAATGGAAATACATACTGACATCCACTGCCAAAAGTTGCCAGGGTTTGGATTGGAGGCCACCAGTTTTCCTGAAGGTCCTGGGGTTCGTGATTTATCCTTGCCCAGGGCGCAAGCTTTGTTGACTTTCCTGGCAGTTAGGTGTGGTTGGGGCGTCCAGTAGATATTCTTGAATATGTTGACTAGTTTTTTTTTTGGCCTAGATGGATGCCATTGTTGAAATGTAAGGACTCCATTATGCGGGTGGCAAAATCAGGACACAGTACAATTTTTCCTTCTGTTGTATATAAGGTGTCACCTCGCCTTGTGAGTTCATGGAAGATCTTCTTGGGAATCCAGGGAGGCTTTTCGTGGGCTTGAAAGGCTTGTACCAGGTGTTGCTGGGGGTCATCATCCTGAAGTAGGTGCTGAATGGCTCGGAGGTGCTCTCGTTTGACTGTTGTGGTGATTGGAAGTCTGGAGAGGGCGTCGGCATTGGTTTGAAGTTTCCCTGGTTGATAGACAATCTCAAAGTCGAATTCTTCTAGGGACTCCCTCCATCTGACAGTCAGGGCATTCTTCTTATCCAATTTCTGTAACCATTGCAGGGCTTTATGATCTGTGATAATGGTCAGCTTAACCCCCGCTAAATAAACCTAGAAGTGTTGGAGTGCCTAAATGATGCCAAGACATTCTCTTTTGGTACCAGGATAGTTAATTTCTGAGGGATTTAGGGTGCGGCTGGTGCAAGCAATTATATACTCTCTCCCTTCTCTGGTTTGGGCTAATACCGCCCCTATACCAAACTGGGATACGTCGGTATAGAGTCGGAATGGCAGCTGGTAATCAGGAAAGGAGACCATGGGGGCAGAGACAAGTAGATCTTTCAGAGTGTTGAAGGCTTGCAGTCGATGTGGTGTCCAGACAAATGGTTCCTCTTTCTTGGTCAAATCGTGCAGGGGTTTGGCTATGGTGGTTGATATTTTTGGGGTGAACTTCTTTATTGTAGCTATTCTCAACTTCTGATTTCCAATGTTTTCCCATAACAGAAATGTTAATGGACACACAGTAATGCAAGTAATGGTCGCTCTTCTGTCTCCAAGTAGGGGAAAACAATCCAGTGACAGTTGCAAGTACTTCATCTCCAAACATAAGGCCACTTTCACCCGACATATCTTTTCACTTTCCATTACCTAACACTGTTTCTCCACCACATTACCACGATTGCTCAACCCCCATACCTTCACCAACATTGAGTATTAATACCCCAGCATTGGATAGTCCCTTTTTAACCCATGAATGGCGAGAACACTCTTAAGAGGTTTTGATGGGCAAGGGCGAGGAACCTCTTAACCCTCTCCGACATATGACGCAATTTTGAGCCTATTGGGGATACTTTAAAGCCTTTGTTACCATCAGGGGTATTTAGAAACCTTTAGTTCAGTTACTTCAACCTCTGCAGTTGTCTTTGAGTTAGCTGTGGGCAGAAAACTAATTTTGGAGAGGTAATTATAAGAGTGAGAGAATTCTATTTCTTATTGCTAATCTGGCAACCTCTGCATCATAAATGCGTGAAAGGGTTAATGAGCACCGACCAATTTTTTAATATTTCGACAATGTCCAAGCAAATCACCCGCCATCCAGACACCTAACGCGCTTGCCAGAATATCCCATGTCACTCAAAGACACACAGCGGACATAGTGCCGACCACGTTGTCCTAGTCTATTGGCATGGAAATCCTGCATATGTGACAGGGCCTTAACAGCAGCGGCAGGGGAAGCTGAGTAATGGCCCCTCCAGCTTTCCACACCCCATCTATTCCAACTGAACAGCCTCCCCCCGCCCCCGCAGCCACTTCCTTAAAATCCAGGGCCACAAACACAGTCATGATCACACAAGGCACTAAAAACAACTATAAAAATGCTAAAAACATAAAATATCCGAAACCAAGCTCAAATCGTCCTACCCTGGCTCCCAATCCCACACTCAACCTGCAACTAGAAGTGAACGCTGTAAACATTCACCTTGATCTTGGCCTCTATGCTCTTCGAGATTTAGATGGTTTTTATAATTTAATTGACTTTTCACGTTGAAATAAGTAATGAATTAGATTTGTAAGTTATGCATGCTATTTCTTTCTGTAATGTTTGATATGTGTGTTGTGTATTTTTCTTGTCTTTATTAAAACCTATATGATGTTGAAGATTTTTGGTTCTTACTTATTAGAAAAGATATAATTAAGAAACAATATAATGATATATAAAATGTATACCCTTCAAATAATACTTAATAATAAAATAAGAAAATACACGTAAATCATCTAGCCTAGTCCAACCTTTTTGATTTAGCAGCGTGGTATACTGGAGTATAACCCCTGTCATCAGTGCAGTTTATTCCATCTTTGGTAGACTCGCTATGTTCTAATACATTAAGTATTTCCTTAATCACCTTATAGTTTCCTATTTCGACAGCCAGGTGCAACACCGTGTGACCATTGCTAATTTTTAGATCAACGCCTTCTGTTGTGATTAGTTGAATAACACACGCCAGCTTATCAGTTTTGATGGCCAAATAGAGTTGAGTCTGATCCTGCTGGTCATTTACAGCACCCTGGAAAAATAACATAAAATGTGATAAAACAAATAATTTAACCCCATAATTAACAGCATATTGCTATGGTTAGTGCACACTTAATAAAAATAAATAATTATTTTTAATTTCCAACAATATTACAGTGGACAGCCTGCTTGGGAGGGGGGGGGGATACTTGTTACATGCAGCTTTGTCTTTTGTCTCCCTCATACAAAAAATCTGCACAATCATCATAATCAGGTGCAAGCATTCACATCATAGATGCGCCTCTGGTTTCCTCCATTGCGGAGAGTTTGGGAAACCATGGGAGTGAGCATGAATTAGAAGTTCACCCAGAAGAGGATTGATCCCGAGCATTCTTATAAGTTTCAAACGTTATCTTTACACAGGTTCCATGCTCGTATGTTGCCAGAACTAAGCACTCAAATAATCAACTCTGCGTAAGCAGAGTTTGATATCGCCCCCCCCGCCCCCCCCCCGTATAGTGGGTACCACCGGGGGGAAAAAAATTGTCATCGTCGATGTCCGTCTGTCGCTGAACTCCTCCTAGACCGTTGGACGGATTTTCACCAAATGTCACATAAATATTTGTTGGGTGAATGCGAACATCAGTCATGAAAGATTTTTTGAATTTATGCAATAGTTATGCAAAATATGGTTCCCCCCCCGATGGTGACAGTAGTAGTGATAATGGTGAGTAGTAGTGATGATGGTGAAAGTTGTAGTGATGATGAGAGTAGTAGTAATGTTGGTAAGAGTAGTAGTGATGACTATAATAGTAGTAGTGCTGATAATAATACTGGTAATAGTGATTAGTAGTGATGATGGTGACCCATCGCAGAGTTGGGTATGACGTTTTGATTTTGGGCAAAACGGCACGCCTACTTTATTAATATTATTATTCGTTCTTTATATAATGATATATGAAACAAACAGGGGTGTCATATATTTTTACCATGGTGGAGACGCAAAGGGTGTTTAGGAGGCCTAAGCCCCCACCTCCTCAAAAGGGCGGGGTGGCGAGCGAAGTGAGCCTAATCAGATGTGGAGTTCAAATTGTCGAAACAGGAGCAATTCCAGGAGCTTTCTGAAGCAATATGCAAAGCTATATTGATATAGGCCTACTTAAGTCAGAGAGAGAGAGAGAGAGAGAGAGATATTAGTTTTATGTAATTTACTCACTGACCTTTTCTAATTAGGCAGCTAGTCCTAAGCAAGTGTCACACTATACCGATTTAAGTGCCGATGCTCCACGACTTAAGGAGTGGCGATACAAGGGGGAGACCACTGCTGAGTATCGTGGGTGATCGAGGGACGGGAGGCCCACGGCGGGCAGTATGGACGGGCACGCCGCCTAACGGCAACTGGACGGGGTCGAGCGGCAACCATGCAAGACCTAAGGAAGATAAATGACGCCGCTGGGGCGGCGTCATGAGCCGTAGCGCACAAACTGTTGGCGACAATGCTCCTGACGAGCGGCGCCTATAGGAGGTAGGGCGGCGCCGATAGATACTACGGCGGCGATGGACAGCCACCCTGTCACACTGAACCCTTACTCCGTCACACTTGATCCCGACCGAGGCAAACCGGTCCGTCGGAGGCAACGTTTGTATGTGTGTGTGCGTGTGTGTGTGTGAGGGGGAGGGGGGGGGGGGTATTAAGCTTGAGGTCTAGGGAGGAAACTAAAAGCATAATAAAAAGATCCATAAATGAGCAAATAAATACGCCCATCTCCCCTTAATTAAGTGGTTCTTTGAGTAATTGGTAAAACAAGGCCATCTATAGTTAACACTTTCAGTACCAGTGACATCTTTCTCGTTATAGTCTGGCAACTATTAGGTTATTGTATTATGCTTACGAAGGGCCTGTGGCAATCACAAGACCTCCATTCCTCGCATTTATCTCTCTTAACTCCCACAGACCGTTCTTAAGCTGCATAAAATTGTCTAAGTATGGCAGAACTAAGGCAAAACAGACGCCACCGCTATTGAAAGGGTCTATAGATAGTCACTCGATGGGATCGGATTAAGGGGACAGTGGTGATTTTTGGGGTCTATTTATTTATATATTCATTTATTTTTTAGTTTCCTCGCTAGACCTCCATCAAGCTTAAAAAAACACCCCCAAAACCCTCTATCAACGATGTCCCGTGCCACGTTGCCAGGTCGCGGACTCACGGTATGCCCTCCCCCTATGACGCCGCCTGGGCATTACCGGGTCGCTGCCTGACAGCGACCTACCTTATAAGCGGCGTCTGACGCAGACAGGTCGACGCCCTTGTACCGTCTGACGCCTACTGGACGCCACCCGACGCCACCGGCCTACCGCCCCCGTCCCGTCAATTTACTAGCCGCCGACTCAGCTCATGAGAGTTGTTCGTGTCGAAGTTTTCCTGAGGCCCCTGACGCCCACCCAAGTCGCGCGGCGATGTAGGCAAAGACCTGCTTCCGACCCTTAAGTCGTGGAGCGTCGGCATAGTGTGACACTTGCTTAAGCCTACGTGCCCTTCATAGCAATTGAGCAGGGCAGTACCAAGGGAAGGCCACATAGGCATATTTATTTTTTTTCTATGTGAATGAGGGAGACAAAAGGCATAACTACCTGCAGCGAGTGCCTCCCCCAGATTTCAAAGAGTGACAGGGCCGAAATCACGGGACGTTCGAGCTAAAATGCCTGGACACGAGAATAGCGTTTCACTCTTGGGTTGGACAGTTGCACAGAGTAGGGGTGGGATTGTATTGCAAGGCGGGTACTACGTACCCTATGTAGAGGAGGTGGTATACACTGGGAAAGCTCCGAGGAACACTGATTATTGTAGTAGCGATAGAATAGCGAGAGAGATGCAACATTGCAGCGAAGAGAAAGAGATTGCAGAGTTGGTGAGTGGACAGGATTTAATGATACAAAAGGCTTTCCTTTCTACTTTGTCTAGGAGTGCGGTGTTTTTTTTTTTTTTTTTTTTTTTTTTTTCTATGTGATTGAGGGAGGCAAAAGGCAAACTGCCTATAGCGAGTGCCTCCCCCATAGTTGAAAGAGACAGGGCCAAAATCAAGGGACGTTCGAGCCAAAATGCCTGGACACACGGAGTTTGAAGCAATTTAAGTCATAGGAAGAGGGAAAGACTGATTCTGGGAGAGAGTTCCAGAGCTCAGCTGTTGAGTAGAAGAAAGTTTGAGAGTAACGTTTCACTCTTGGGTTGGAGAGTTGCACAGAGTAGGGGTGGGATTGAGTTGCAAGACGGGTTACCACGTGCCCTACGTAAAGGAGGTGGTATGCACTGGGATAGCTCTGAGGAACACTGATTATTATAGTAGCGATAGAATAGCGAGAGAGATGCAACATTGCGGCGGAGAGAGAGAGAGATTGCAGAGAGTTGGTGAGTGGACGGGAGTTAATGATACGAAAGGCCTTCCTTTCAACTTTGTCTAGGAGAGCAGTGTGAGAGGAACCTCCCCACACATGTGAACAATACTCAATACAAGGGCGCACTATGCCCCTGTACAGAGCAAGAAGCTGTGCAGGGGAAAAGAACCCCCTAAGGCGGTTGAGCACACCCAGCTTCTGGGATGCTGCCTTAGCAAGACTGGTAATATGGTCCTTCCAAATGAGAGCAGAAGAAAAAGAGACACCAAGAATATTGAGAGAAGATGAAGGGTTGATTTTTGTATTGTTGAAGAATAAGGGATAGTCCGCTGGGAGATCCTGACGGGTAGATAGATGGAGAAATTGGGTTTTGGAAGCATTAAAGTTAACAAGGTTTTCTCTGCCCCAATTGGAAATAGTATTTAGAATAGATTCTAAATAGAAGCAAGAATAGATTCAAAAACTTTAGAAAGACAAGAGATAAGAGCAATTGGACGATAGTTGGAGGGTTGAGAGCGGTCACCCTTCTTTGGGACAGGTTGAATGTGAGCAAACTTCCAGCATGAAGGGAAGACGTTAGAGGATAGACAGAGACGAAAGAGTTTGCCTAGGCAGGGAGTCAGCACGGAAGCACAGTTTTTGAGAACAACAGGAGGAACACCGTCCGGACCGTACGCCTTATTAGTGTTAAGCCCAGAGAGGGTAGAAAGTACATCTTTAGAAGAGATTAGGATATTAGGCATAAGTAAGAGAGAGGAGGGCGGAGAAGGAGGAATAGCACCGGAATCATCCAAGGTGGAGTTTCTAGCAAAAGTTTGAGCGAAGAGTTTAGCTTGTCAGAGGAAGAAGTGATGGTTGTGCCATCAGAGTGGGAAAGGGGAGGGAAAGACGAGGAAGAGAAATTGTTGGAGAGGTTTTTGGCTAGATGCCAGAAAGCTTGGGAAGAGCTAGAGTTGGATAGTTCAGTGCATTTATTATTGATGAAAGAGTGTTTGGCAAGTCGAAGAACAGATTTGGCTTGATTCCGGGCAGAAACATATGAAGAATGAGAGTCTTGAGTTTTAAGGCGTCGGTACCGTTTGAATGCTTCCTCCTTATTGCGGACAGCAGTAGAACAGGCGTGAGTAAACCAAGATTTTTTAGCATGTGAGAGGATCCTCCCCACACATGTGTACAATACTCAATACAAGGACGCACTGTGCCCCTGTACAGAGCATGAAGCTGTGCAGGGGTAAAGAACCCCTTGAGGCGGTTGAGCACACCCAGCTTCTGGGAGGCTGCCTTAGCGAGACTGGTAATATGGTCTTTCCAAGTGAGAGCAGAAGAAAAAGAGACACCGAGAACATTGAGAGAAGATGAAGGGTTGATTTTTGTATTGTTGAAGAATAAGGGATAGTCCTCTGGAGGTTCCTGACGGGTAGTAAGATGGATAAATTGAGTTTTGGAGGCATTAAATACAACAAGGTTTTCTCTACCCCAATTGGAAATAGTAGCTAGATCAGAAGATAAGCGTTTTATGGCTTCATTAAGTTTGTTTTTAAGGGACTGCTGGCTGGGGCGTTTTGGAAACTAATTGAGTGGTGTAAGGTAGAGTCGTCTGCATATGAATGGATGGGACTGTACAGTTGAGAAGATCATTTATGAAGATTAGAAAGAGAATAGGAAATAGGACAGAACCCTGAGGAACACCAGAGTTGATAGGATGAGGAAATGAGCGATGGCCATCCACAACCGCAGCTATGGAACGGCCGGAAAGAAAATTAGAGACAAAGGCACAGATGGAGGGACAGAAACCGAAGGAGAGCAGTTTGGAAATTCAAGATTTGTGTCAGACTCTATCGAAGGCCTTCGATATGTCTAGTGCAACAGAAAAAGTCTCACCGAAGTCCCAAGTTGCTAGCACTCCTGTTTCATTGTTCTGGCTTTCCCCACTGTTTCTATTTGTGCCTTGCCTACACAGAGAGTAATGCAGCTAACTCTCACAAACACCTCCTCCTCCTATTCATTTCACTACACTTAGCAATCACAACACACTTCTTTCCAACACACCTAAATTGCCGCTAATGTACCTTGATATTGGCTTTCTGTCACTCTTTCAACCATGGGGAGGACACTTGTTACAGGCAGCTTTGTATTTTGTCTCCTTCATTCACATAGAGAAAAAAGAACGTACCATGGTTAATTCTACTTAGTGAAGCTGTATATTTTATCAATATATATATCTGTAGAATTCCAAAAGATACTATTGGAGTTAACTAACCAATTTGACAATGTGAGTGTAGGCCTAAATACAGTAACAACACTAACAGAATGCTTGGTATACATCAACTGCCCAGAAGGAAGTATCACCTACTGTTTCGTAACATCCACAGTGACGCCACTGACTCTCTGATATAACTGAGATCGGGGATAAAAGCACGATGGGAGATAGAAGCACCAAAACAAAAAAGATTATCACATTGCCGCCAAGGCAAGAGGACACAAGAGCCTCCTCACCAAGTCAGGCCCGGGTCGCCAGCATTACCTCGCCACTTCCCCCGACCCCAGGAACGGACATAACAGTCAGGTTATCAACTGGCACCACCAGGGAAATAAGAGAGGTTCAATACAACATCTGGGAAAAGAAATCCTCCATAAAACCCAAACCATCACACGCCCATCTTGCCCGGAGACGCACCACCGCTGTGGCGCAAATCCTGAGAAGGGCTACCGCCGTCGACATAGACCTTCCTCCAAGCACAACCGCCCTTCTAACACCGAGATGCGCAGCCGGAAGCAACAACGAAACTGGTATGACCACTCCAACCAAAACCATCATCAGTACAGTTGGAATGATACACCGTACCGACAGACTAGATATCTGGAAGACTTGGGATAATATCCGAGAAAAGTGCCTTGAGGGAGTAAGACACTGGTGTAACTACTCGACTCCTTTTCTCGAAGATATCAAGGATTTACCCGTATCCTTGTTGGGCCAAACTGGTGCAACCCAACATCGAGCACTTTGCCTTGATATAGGAATTACTATAACTCGAGTATGCAGCACTGGCCACGCGCTTTGGTTGTAGTAAACCTACCCCCTCAGTAGGACTTGGTTGGAAGAGCGTAAGACACTGGTGAAACGGCTTCCCTCCAAGTCAGGACTTCAGTAGTGGAGGGTGTAAGACACTGGTGAAACAACTCCCTACTTAGTCCTTACGATACGAGAGCGTAAGACACTGATGTAACGGCTCGTACTCGTGAATCCCCAAATTCCAACATCTAAGTTCCTCCAGATACTCCCATAGAAGTCTAGGTCTGGATTGTAAGAGAGAGCGTAAGACACTGGTGAAACGGCTCCTTACTTTAATCCCATGATACGAGAGCGTAAGACACTGGTGAAACGGCTCATTTTCATGTAAGACCTTAACTTCTACAGTTCTTCAGAAGATCTACAAGGAAGTCTTCCCCTACCTTCTTTCACCTTCACACGACAGGACCACCACCACGGAACAGGACGTCGTAGGGAATACCGTGCAGCCACTTCTTCAGAGATCGTCAGAACCTGCCTATATCTTCCCCTTGAAACATCTCGATCATGCTGCTATATATAACCTATCCATGTCTTATGTAACATTGCACCTCTACCTATAGGATTTGTGTGAATAAAAATAATCTATGTTTGTACTCTGTGTTATATTATCCTCTATTACCTTCGTGCTTGTGTTCTTGTGTGTTCTCATCTTCTCCAGTCGAGTAAGAACCTACCTATAAAGTCAATACAACCCCAGTAAAAACCTGGTATAACATTGGCGGCAGACGGTGGTTCTTGATTCGGGAGGAAGAGGCCATTAGGCACAAAATCAAAGGAAATAGAGCGTTTTTTAACATAAGTCATTATGGCTAATCGTTCTCACATTCCCATACCTAAGTATGAGGCAGACACTTATGACATTAGGACATATTTTGATATGGTCAACCCAGTGCTCAGCCTGGCATATCAAACAGACAGAGAAAAAAATGCTGTTCTGTTAACTCACCTGGGAAAGGCCGTGTCCCTGGGAGCCGGACATATTACCCCTGATCTCACCTGGGTACAATTCCGGCAGATTGTGATTGATGCCATTCAACCCCCTTGGGCTCTGTCGTCGCCCTGAGTAAAATAGATGACATAATCTACGAAGGAGATTTAGACACCACCCTCAGACTCCTGGCTCAACATGTCAGGTCTGCATACCCTCTCCAAAACAATATGCAGCAGCAACAGCACATCTTCAACACCCTGCTGCGAGTGCTCCTTAACTTCATCAGATAGCACTTCAGCATCCATGACCCTGTAGGCTAAGACAGAGACATCATCACTATCAGGAAGCTCCTGGCCACTAAACCCAAGATCTCAACAGTGGGAGCTATCAAAAGGTTCCCCACCCACCCTCAAGGGGGACGAAGGCCAGGACCCTCACACAGCTACAGGTCAAGACAATCACCACTCCAGAACTGCCCACACTCCTATAACAGGGCGTATCCACCAAGCCATGCCCCGAACAGAGTTCCTCAGCCCACTAACCCCATCAATCGAGGCCGACCCACAAACACCACCAAACCCAGATTCTGGAACGGGCCCCTGATACTGATCAACCCGTTTGACTTCAGTGCTTGCAGCACCACCTGCCCCTTACACTACATAGTGGATCATGCAAAGCAGCAACAACGGCAGGCTTCCAGAATACTTGCCGCAGATGAAGAATCTTGGATGCTGAAAGTCGAGGACAATGATCCAGAATAAGAATACCCCCCGGAAGCTCCCACCTCAATCCAGGACATTGAGGAGAATCCGGAAGAACAAGAAGAGGAAGATCTCCCTTAGGTTTTTTTAAGGCTCCCCTGCCCATCATGGCTTCGGCGGGGGATTCCACGCTAATCAAACCACCTCCCATCTACCACCTGGCAAAACTTGAAGGGGTACCAGTACATCTCCTGATAGATCCTGCCTGTTCAACCGTTTTTACGACCAACACCACCGCAGATTTGGAATGTTGAACGCCACCACCTCTAATCTCATCAGTACCGGGGACACACCCCTGCCCAACAGGGGATAGACCACGCCCTTGCGCATCACCACCCCAGAACCAGAAGCCTCCTGCCACCACCCCTTCGTAGTATTCTACTCGGAATGCACGCAATATGATGGCTACATGGGGTTGGACGTGTTGCAGCGCCTGCAAGCACAATTAGATTGTGGTCAACGACGCCTCATATTTTCAAAGAAAAAAAAATCCAGCTCCCTGTTACTCCTAAAAACACCCCAAGGATCAGGGCTCAGTGGAAATACTCAAAAGACAAGCCGAGCTCGAATGCTAACAGGAAAGGCCCTCCCCACTACCGCCTCCACGATGCCAAGCCACCGCTCACCTACCAACACAACCACCACCTGTGCCAAACCAGAGACCACACACACCTGCCTCCATCACCATAGTGGCCCAGCAGTCATCATTGGCGACCTGGAGACTTTTGATGACGAGCTCCCTCCTACACCTACCACCATGCTCCAGCCTATACTTCCCACCATTCCTGAGGAGTTGACCAGCAGCCAACGTCAACAGCTCATGGAAATCCTCCACAAGTTCACGGACGTCTTCGCCCAAAGTCCCACAGAGATCGGGCAGACTAGGGCCTTGGAGCACCTGCTCCACACCACGGGACCTCCCATGTGTCAACCCTCCAGAAGGAAGAACCCATTGCAATGGCAAAAGAAGGAGCGTCAGGTGCAGGAAATGCTAGACTCAGGAATAGCCACACCTTCAGTCAGCCAATGGTCGTCCCCCGTCGTGTTGGTGAAGAAAAAGGACGGGTCCACAAGATTCTGCGAGGACTATCGTCACCTTAACGACGCCACTATCAAGGACGCCACGCCCTTAACCAGGATAGACGACTCCCTAGACTCACTACACGGCTCCAGATAGTTCACCACTCTGGACCTGCAGGCTGGATACTGGCAGGTGCCCATCCAAAAAGAACACCAGCAGAAGACTGCATTCTCGACCAGTGAGTGAAAACTGTAAGAGTTCAGCGTACTTCCCTTCGGTCTCTGCAAAGGGCCTGCCACCTTCTCACGCCTGATGGAGTCCGTCCTCAAAGGCCTCACCTGGGAGATCTGCCTGGCATACCTGGACGATGTGATCGTGTATGGCAGGACCTGGGAAGAAGACCTGCAAAGAATATGGCAGGTGCTGGAGCGAATACGAGCAGCCGGACTAAAGTTAAAACCCACAAAATGTTCGGTAGCTCGTACCTCCATCGGGTTCCTCGGCCACGTCATTTTGGCTGAGGCCATCTCACCCGACTCTTACAAACTCTCCGCCATCGCAGCTCAAACACCCCCTCGCACTGTCAAGGGCGTCCGTTCGTTCCTGGGACTCGCCACATACTACAAGAGATTCGTGAAGAATTTTGCAGCCATTGCACGCCCTCTTCACGAACTCACCAAGAAGGACGAGCCTTCTGAATGGGCCATGGAATGGGACCAAGCTTTCAACTCCCTCAAACAACATCTAATACAAGCCCCTACAGTAGCCTTCCCGGACTAGACTCAACCGCTCCAACTGTATACAGACGTGTCCCTCTATGCGACAGGAGCTGTTCTAGTACAACTTTAATAATAAACATATAAATTGGCCAAGCATAAACCAGAAGATAGAGGAAATAGACTGGGAAGTCCAAATGGCAGACAAAACAACCCCTGAATTCCTTAGCCTAGTAAATGAATTAGTTAAGAACATATGCTCGAATCACATTCCAGAGAAAAATGAAGCGCAGAAGTAAGCAAGACAGAGAAAGGAGAAGGCTCTACAAACGAATAAAACTACTGTCACATCGGCACTCCCAAGCGGGATTACGGGAAAGGCAAATTAACATAATGAAAAGGGAGATTGAGGATATTGAACACAAACTGAGAATATCGTATCAAATACAGCAGATAGCAGAAGAAAACAAGGCGGTTCAAGAAATAAGCGAAAATTCAAAGTACTTCTTCTCATATGCAAAGAAAAAATCACAAACAGCGTCAAGCATAGGCCAACTCATCAAACTCGACGGATCAAATACAACAGATGACAAAGAAATGAGTGAACTTCTACGAAAACAGTATGAAACCGTGTTCAGTCAACCCTATCCATCTAAAGCTATTGACCATCCAAACAGTTTCTTTATGGGCGAGAACAGAGCCCCCCTCCAAATATCGGATATAGAATTTGGGCCAATAGATATAGAAAGGGCAATAAACAGCATGCCGCTCCACTCAGCACCAGGACCAGATTCATGGAGCTCAGTCCTGCTCAAGAACTGCAAAACATCGCTAGCAAGACCTCTAGCCATAATGTGGAGAAAGAGCCTAGATACAGGAGAAATCCCAGAAAGTCTGAAAAACAACAATTGCACCACTACACAAAGGAGGAAGTAAAGCTCTGCCAAAAAACTACCGCCCAGTAGCACTAACATCTCACATCAAAATCTTTGAAAGAGTACTACGAGGAAAAGTCTCGGAATACATGGAAGAAAATGGGCTCCACAACTCAGGATAACACAGGTTCAGACCAGGAATATCATGTCTCTCGCAGCTACTAGAACACTATGACAAAGTTCTAGATGACCTGGAAGAGAAAAGAAATGTAGATGTCATATACACAGACTTTGCCAAAGCATTTGATAAGTGTGATCATGGAGTTATAGCACATAAGCTGAAAGAAAAAGGTATCACCGGAAAGGTGGGGAGGTGGATCTATAATAATTTTCTCATTAACAGAAGACAATCAGTAGCAGTAAATCAAGCGGTATCGGAAGGTTCAGAGGTTAAAAGCTCTGTTCCCCAGGGTACAGTGTTGGCACCCTTACTCTTCCTAATACTAATAAGTGATATCGATGTAAATGTACAACACAGCAGCGTCTCATCATTTGCAGACGACACAAAACTAAGTCTAGGAATAACCACAATAGAAGACAAAGAAATCTTGCAAACAGACATGAACGCTGTATTTCGGTGGACCAAAGATAACAACATGCAATTTAACGAAGAGAAATTTCAGCTGATAAGGTATGGAGGAAATGGAGAAATTAAAGAAACCACAACCTACTTAACAGAGTCACTCCTGCCAATCCCACGAAAACCAGAGGTTAAAGATCTTGGGGTAATAATGTCAGAAAACATGTCTTTCAAAGAACATTAATCAGGCCAAGTCAGTAGCGGCGAGGAAACTTGTAGGTTGGATACTGCGCACTTTCAAGACACGAGAAGAACGGCCAATGATAACACTTTTCAAATCGTTGGTGATCCCACGACTGGAGTATTGCAGTGTGCTAACATCTCCACACAAAGCCGGGGAAATATACGAAATAGAGAGTGTTCAAAGAAGCTTCACGTCCCACATCAGCTCGGTAAAACATCTTCATTACTGGGATAGGCTGAAGGCTCTTAACTTATATTCACTGGAGCGAAGAAGAGAGAGATACTTGATAATTAACACATGGAAAGTTATCGAGGGTCTAGTGCCAAACCTTCACACCACAATATCGTGGAACTGGAGCGACAGAGGGTGTAGGAAATGTAACATCCCACCCCAAAAGTGTAGGGGAGCTCTGGGCACACTGAGGGACTCCTGGTTGACAAACAGGGGACCAAGCCTCTTCAAAAAAATGCCAGAGAACGTGTGAAACCTGATGGACGTGCCAACGGAAGCATTCAAGAAAGCCTTGGACAACCATCTCAAGTCGGTGCCTGATCAGCCATGCTTCGCGGGGGTGAGAGCTGCCCTTTCGAATAGCCTGCTGCATCAAGCACCGGCAGCAAACATACTCGGGGGGAACAACTCTCGCCGAGGCCGCTGAGGTGGCCGAAACAACTCCAGGTAGACTCCAGGTAGGTCAGGTACAGGAAGGATGGGAGCACATAATCGCCTGCGCCAATGCCACTCTGAACGCTGTCGAACGCAACTATGCTGCCACCAAAAGAGAGTGCCTAGGTGTCATCTGTGCCCTGAACCACTTCCGGTCTTTCTCATGGGATAAGAGGAGAATGAAAGACTAAGGAAAGGATTGGAAAGGAATCACGATAGGAAAAAAAAAATGAAAGTAGAAATGACTGAAATGAAAAATGCTTGGTGGAATAAAGTGGAGGAAACAGAGGTTAGTCTTAAAACAATTATGGAGGAACAAAAGGAGTGGCAGGGTAATAATCTAGGAAAGAAAGTAGTGAAGTCCATAAGGCAAAATGAGAGACAGGTAACTGATATAATGGAACAGAAGAGATGTGTGATAATGTTTGGAGAAGTGGAGAAGGAAATAATGGACAGAAATGACAGGAAAGTTGCAGAAATGAAGAAGGTTGACGACATGTTAGAGGTGTTGGACAGAGAAGGAAAGGAAGGTTGGAAGAAGGAGGTGGAAGATAGTTGGAGGTTGGGAAATTATAAGAAGGGGGAGAGGAGGCCTATAAAAATTAGATTTAAGTCTACGAAAGCAGCAGAAGATCAAGGCATTGAGGAATAGTTGGAAACTGAGTCAGGAAGGGAAATACACCAAAGTTATATTAAGGAAGGACTTGAATGCAGAAGAGCGTGAGCGATAACATGAGAGAAATAACATAAAAAGTGAGAAAAAAGAACGATACAAGGTCAGAAGTAGATAAAATACATTTGTTCTATCGAAATATCGACGGCAAAGTGAAGAAATGGAATTTGAGGAGGAGGGGAACGGAGGGAGAGGGGGTGGACGAGAGGGAGAGAGGAGGGGAGGGGGGAGAGAGGGGGGCGGGGGAGAGAAGAGGGGATATGGGAAGAGAGGGGGGGGGGGAGAGGGGGGAGAATTTGGAGGGGGATATGGTTAAGAAGAGGGATTAAAAACGAGGAAAAGAAAACATAGTACAAAATATAAAAGCAGCAACTGTAAACTGGTCTATAGCAATGTGGGTTGTTTGATATAAAAAAAATGGAGATTGATGACCTCATAAGACAAGAAAAGCCCATGCTAATGTGTTTATGTGAAACAAAATTAAATCAAGATGTGAGTCTGGAAGTGATGGGATGGGATAACTATAATTTGTGGAGAAGGGATATGAAGGGCAAGATGGGTGGATTAGTATTAATCATTACACACACTACATTGAAAGTTAAAATGATAGATTTAAAACATAATAAAGCAGAAATTATAGCAGTGGAGGTGATTAATGAAAAGAGATCCAGATATGATTACAAATACTAAATACCTACCTCCGCTGGGAAATAGTGATCATGTGGTAATTGAAATGGAAATCCTGATGGGTTATCCAAGAATGCTAGAGAGAGAAGAACATAAAGAAAGGAGATTGAACTATGGGAAAACAGATTTTAAGCTATTAAAAAGTTGCTTCAGGGATACAAACTGGAGTGAAATTGTACAGAAAAACAATGTTAATGAGAACTACTGTGTTTAAAAACATTTATGATGATATTGTAAAAAGGTATGTGCCCAAACAAGGACATAAGACTGAAAAGATAAAAGACTGGTTTAATTATAAATGTAGAATAGCTAGGGATAAGAGAAATAATAGTAGTTATATATTGAACTTGAGTTATTCAACCAGGTTCTATACATTTATATTAACGACGGCTAAAATACCATCATCCCTGCATGTCAACATTCCTAAGTTAACTTTTGTTTCTATCCACCAATGTTTAGCGTAACAACAGCATGCCCAGTTGTAACCTTTTACCCAACCTGTCCTTCTTCCCATACCAACCCGAGCTTAAAAACCCCCTCTAAAAAGACGCCATCAGGAGGTTTTAATTTGTGCCGAACAAGTCATTTTCTCAAGCTTCAGTAAGCAGAGAGTACAAACCTATTTTGGTTACTCCTTTAACTATCCCCTAACATACCTAACCACCCCTACAACCTGGGGCAGTGAATTAATGCACGCGAGGCTAATCCCCCCTTTCCTCCCCTCGTAGAGGCCCAGCATCTCCCCCTCGCGTAGGACTACCGACATCCTACATGCCCGCCAAATTCTTGCTAGAAACTCAGGGTGTTTACAACGGGAGGTTTTGTACGCAGCCGGATACCTTACCCCAGGCCACGCTCACTGCTGAAAATGTGCAAATATTATATTATATTAGATTAGATTAACCTAACCTAACCTAACCTAACCTAATATAATATAATATAATATAATATAATATAATATAATATAATATAATATAACATAACACAAATATAAAAATAAAAATATAAAAATATACTAAACTTCGAGTGGGATCGAACACTGAATTTCTGGATGCCAGGCGGGAGCTCTAGTGACTGTACTACAGAGCGAGCTGGCAGAAACGGTTTGAAGGGTTTATTTAAACGCGGGGAATGGGGGGCGGGGCCAAGGGAGGGTTACATTTTTGCGCATGCGTAGAGGGTAAGGTATCCGGCTGCGTACATGCCCTCCCGTTTAAAACCCATACCAACCTCCAAGTTTCGATTCCAGCCTAAATCCTATTCCTATCCCGTTCCTATCTAACCCCCAAGTCCCCCTTAACCCGTCTTAGACTCCTAATAGCATTTCAGCTAGCTCAGAGGAGGATCCTAGAGATAATATTAATGTAGGCTGCCTTACCGCTTGAGTCCAAAGGCGCTGGACAAACTAGTTTTTTTATATTACCTCAACATCCTCCTCTCAACTCCTATTAATAATTTGTCTTAGAGTAAATGTCAGAAAAAGGTAAATCATATTTCGGCCTACATGCTAACTTTATAATAGACCTTTAATGCTACCCTCTTCAACCAAGGGATTAAATTCACTTGTGTTCCCCTTCGACATCCAAAAGTTAGACAAAGGAACCCCCTCTGCCCCCCCCCCTCCATATATATAGTCCCGCGCCAAAAACAAGCCAGTTCCAGAGGATATAACCGACGTAACGGAAGTGCCGCATTTGTGGATATATTACCCCAACTCCAACCTCAGGATATACAGTGATTTGCGGTGTTCGCGACCCAAGTGCCTCTGTGAGGGAGTGAATCAATCCTTGACAAATATATTGTTGCAACTGAGAAACCAGGGGCAAGATTATATCAGTTAACAACCGATTTATAAATTCTGTTGATTGTCTCATAAACGTATTGTCAGCCGGCTCGCCACTACTTTGGGCTTAAGAGCAATCATAACTCATAACCGTTCTAAGGTAGAAGGATCTGGTTATGTTAGAAGGGATTACGCAAGTTTAGGAGAAGACTTGACGAGAAAGATTCCTGGGCAAACAATTGTCTGTTTGACCGAAAGGCGAAAAGCCGCCCGCACGTCTGAACCTCCCATAAGGCCAGAATAGTAGGAAAAGTCGTTCTCCCGACTGTCTTACGTTAATTCGATCCACTGTTTTCTCTGGCTACGCCGATGACAGAGGCATTGAAGGCTTTCAGTAGGAGTCCCATAACTACGTGCCACCAATGGTTAGACAAGTTAGCCCAACTGTACACTTCTCTACACTCCCGGACAACTTGGACGGCAAAAAGAGTCGCTGTTAGCCCCCAACACACCAGCTCAAGATAACGAGATGCCTAGCCTAGGGATTTAAGTAATCTACGTATCGTTGAGTAATGTGATCAGAAGAATAATTCCTGAACGTTGGAAGTGGGAAGCGAAAGAACTCTATTCAAATCCGCGAGCAGTGCTAAGAGACTATACAAAGGCCACTAACCTACCCCCGTGCTCCAACAGCTATTGTTCGTGCGAATTCTATTACGGACCATATACCCGAGTGTGTATTTAAATAAAGCTGTATTACAAACCATTTATCCACGATTATTTATGTCCTCTGTTGATTCCCTTTATGTACCTTGCAATATATCCAATAGCCCAGTCTTGCAGAACTCACCTATACCAAGTTAAACCTGTATAAAATCAGGGCATAACAGATATATATTAGAAACTTATCGTATGAGGAGAGGTTGAAAGCCGCTGCCAATTGGGCTTGCACTCACTAGAAAGACGAAGATGTAGGTGAGATATGATAGAGGTATTTAAATGGATAAAAGGTATAAATAAGGGTGATATAGATGAGGTATTAAAGCTAAAGAACGGTGACATAACTCGCTCAATGGTTTCAAATTAGATAAATTTAGATTTAGGAAAGATATAGGAAAGCACAGGTTTGGGAATAGAGTTGTTAACATGTGGAATGGACTGCCCAGAGCAGTGATTAGCTCAGGAACATTTGAAAGCTTTAAGCGTAAGTTGGATTCCCATATGGATTATATGGGCTGGGTGTGAATGGAATCTGCCTCGTGTGGGCCGCATGGCCTTATGCAGTTTCCCGCGATCTTATGTTCTTATAATTGTAGGAGTTATGCCGGATACTCAGTTTGGTGTAGGAGATATGCTGGGTACTCAGTTTTTGTGTAGGAAATGTGTTTGATACTTGTTTTTGTGTAGGAAATATGACCGACTATGTGTAGGATATGTGGCAGTACTCCAACTTTTGTAGTTGTGTAGATGTGACTACGCCACTTTCTTCCTCTAATTCTTTCTCCTCTGCATCTCACCAGCAATGCAAAAAGCCTGGTATAACATATTAGTCGGGAGACACCTCAACGACGTATACAGACTAATAATAATTCACACATAACAAAGCCACTCCAACAGCTTCTCTCTCCAACACCCCTTCTCCCCTCTTTATTCTTCAGAAAAATAGGAAAGTAGAAAGTAGCTACGAGTATGAGGTGCAGTTGTAAAGGCATATCCCTCAATACCTTCACCTTAGGTCAGGTGAAGGTATTGAGGGATAAGCCCTTACAATGGCATCTCGATCGTAGCTACTTTTCCTATTTTTCTGAAGAGTGTAGAGAGGGGGGGAGAAGCTCTTGCAGTGGCTTTGTTATGTGTGTTATTAGTCTGTATACGTCATCGAAGTGTCCCCCAACTGATTCACCTTCAATGTATTGAGAGAGAGAGAGAGAGCTATATCAGGATGATAGGCCTACATAATTATGGTATATATATATATATTTTGTCCATTCTATAATCATATATGTTAACATTTGCTATCAAAATATGTTATCAAGGAATATTACAAGATAATTATGTGGAAGTTAAATTACTTTACAGTACGTCTGGCAGGCGGGTGGCAGGATGTAGTTATCGCTTCTATCTTTGATGTGGTTATTAAAACTTGTAGATTTCATACTATTTACTTTGCAACTTATTTTTATAGCAAATTTGGACATATCTGATTAATTTGTTATGGAAGCAATAACAAAACCAAAAGGCTTACACTCAAAAGTTCGGTCTATATGTTTCTTACCTCCTGAGCTATTACACTCGATACAGCCATATTTAGTACTAGTGTAAGCCGAGAATGTGTCAAGGTGGGAGTATCAGGAGAAATAATTCTGCACGTATCACAGCTTACACCATTTTGTACAATCAGATGGGGTGAATGTCGAGGATTGTCTATTGCTACGGCTCCACGTATCAAGCATTATTTCAAACTGAATGAACGTTTCTTACCTCGAGATCCTTTAGTAAGAGTTATGTATCCATCTTTTTCTTTGAACGCCATGTTGGTACCTCAATTATCAAACAACTGGGTTTTATTAAATTTTAATCATTTAGAATGCATGGCCAAAAAACAAACTATATATCCCGTATGGGGCCGGGAGAATGCTAGACTACTCGGCCCACGAGACAGCTCGGCCCAGTAAAAAACGAGACAGCTCAGCCCCGTGTTAATTACGAGACAACTCTTAATTAACCTAACCTAACTTACACATTATGAATCGAGAGAACTAGCCTATGACATAATTATACAATAAACGAACATTTCGCCCACATTACACACACGCCATAAACGGGAGGCCATGTATGCAGCACCAAATCCTGTCCTCTGCGCATGCGTGAGAATCTTAGGCCCCTTGGCACGATTTTTTTTTCCTTTATACTATTATATTATCTTAACCTAACCCAACTTAAATTAACCTAACAGTGGAGCCTAAATAACATAATACAAATATTAGGGAAAAGGCCGCGCATACGCAGACAGGATTTGGTGCTGCATACATGGCCTCACCCATAAACCCTCCACTTAGCTCTCCCCATCCTAATCCTGACTGGTCTCGTCAAATTGCCCCATAGCAAAACATGAGGTCGAGCTGTCTCAAATAATGGGCCGAGTTGTCTCGCCGTCGTGGCCGAGTTGTCCAAAAGTGGGCCGAGCTGTCCGAGCCGAATTGTCCCATGGGCCGAGTCGTCCAGTCACCGGCCGGGAGTGACAGTAGTGACGGCAGTGTTCCCAGTAGGACAAATATAAATGTATCCAAAAAAAGTACTCAGAATTTGAAAAACGTATCCACATGATTCTAAAATGTATCCAAAAAGTATCCAATATTTCTTTTGAAAAATGTTACATGAAAACTAAATGATAATGTTTTTCTACCATGTTGATCTACATTGTGCGGTTGGCAGCCAGGGGCTGGGCTGCCAGGCAGCAGAGAATGGTTCTACTATTTACACAATAGACTTTACGAGAGAAAAAACTACCATTTGTGGTCTTCAATATAATATTTACTTTTTCAGGTAGCCTAATTGAAAGAAAATATGCAAATTTCACGTGTTCCATAAAAGAAAACAAGTTTCAATACTGTGGAAGTTGGTTACTATCCTAATAATCTGTCCATCATTCTCTTAATTATAGTCTGTTCACTGTAACCTGACGAAAATTCCTGGCCCATTTCTGCTGTGTAAATGGTATAGGCCTATGATGGGGAGAGAAGGGAGTACTATATAGGCTATAATTGGCCCATATTATTAGACGTCTCCTTCGTTTGCTCACGAACAACCCCCTCACGGCGGGGACGTTCCTTCGTGCGGTATTATTAAACGCTACCTGAGCGTCCCCTTCGTGGAAGAGGTTTCGTTCGTAGGTTGGTACGCCTGTGTATATCATGAAAGCAAAATGTGAAGGGTTGGTCTACCTGAGAAGGGGTTTGTTTACAAATATTCGCCAACTTTCGTTTTCACCTGGTTGGGAACTGGAGTGAATTTCAGAAATTCAGTCCATACACGCGTATCTTCACACATCCATGATTAGGCCTAAACCTAATAGCCTTTCAATAAAGAATGCACACCTACATTTTTGTCATCCATATGTCTAGGCCCTAGCCTAGCTTCATAGCCTATATGCAGACTCGGTAGTCTTTAGCCTACAGTATAGGCTACACGAATGTGGAAACAAGTGTGAAGTAATACAATATTGTATTCTGACCATGATCCAAGTCTTCGAAATACAATCAAATTTGTTCTCCGGCTTTGATGGAAATAGAACTAGCCTAGGCCTAGGCTAAATGTGATATTTTCAAGACACTCATTGAGTTGAGTTAGGCCTAGGCTAGGCCTATTACTGACCATTTTTAGGCCAAACTTTCTGAAAACACTTGTGACCTATAGGCTATATCAATATAAGAACATAAGAATATGGGACAGGGTGTCAATCAACAAAATATGAATTGTGTGCTCATTATGGTTTATTATTTTGTTATCATTAGGCTATAGCGCGATGGAGCGGCGAAGGCGCGAGCTCTAGGGGGGTCCCTGTGATTTTTTGAGAATTTAGGTGTCTAAAACATTATTTCCTGCAATCTAAAAGCAATCATGATGGAAAATATGGAGACCAAAATTATGTCTAGGCTATTTAGCCTAGGCCTACCTTTTTTGTTTCTTAAAAAAAAAAAAATGGGAGTTTCTGTTATCATTAGGCTATACAAAAAGTTCATTTGCGTTATCACTCAAAAAAACAGCGTCGTTTGACACCCTGATATGGGAGTCTGCAGAAAGACGATTGGCCCACACAAGGCAGATCCCTCTCACACCTGACCCTAATTATAAGCCTAGCTCACTAACACCATTAGGATATAATACATATTTTATTTTATTCACTTCCTTCTATATTTAGGCTATAATCTAACTTTGGCACGACAATGACCCTAACCTAGCCTTTCTTAAAGATTCATCTAATCTTCCAGTATAGCCTAATTTGGGTCATTAAAGGCACACAATTAAATGGTTGGTAATTCTTCAGAACTGACTCACTGAGCCTTCTCTCAACCCCTCTACTCCCACCAACAATTTACCCACATTGAATATTTTTATAAGATTAACTTGACTTAACTAACATAACCTAGTAGACTAAATTATGACACCCTAGCCTACTAACCTTTACCTAACATTGCTAACCTTTACCTAACATTGTTAACCTTTACCTAACAGTTGCTAACCTATACCTAACAGCTGCTAACCATTACATAACCATAATATAGGCCTAACAAACAAAATAAATATATAGGCCTAGCCTATAGGCTATCCTATATATAAAACCGCATAGCAGAGATATCACGCTCGATAATAAAAACGTTCTAACTTCTGTGATATAGCTTAGCTCCCCTTAACCCATTATTGTATCCCACGGCCGGTAACAAACAATTTACCAACACCTGCCCGTGGGATGCAATGATGGGTTGAGGGGAGCTTTGCCCTCCTCACCCCCCCCCCCCCATGACTTATTGTCATCATCATATATATTACCAGCAGGGGCAAATAACAGCAGTCAAATTAGACACGAATGTAAGTGTGCGACTATGTAAAGAAAGCTGACGGTACGCCCGCTAACATAACTCTTACCGTTCATACTACTGTATTAAAAATGTACATTAAAGGTTCTTAACAACTGTGAAAAAAGATTAATAGAGATTTAATATGATGCATAGATGGTATCATTCAAAGAGCCTACCGCCGCGATTCGCAAGTTCTGTGTGTTCGCTTCTTATTTAACCATATTTAGGGGGTTGAGGGGGACAATGCCCCCCTCACTCCCCCAGGACTTATTGTTATCATAATATATGACAGAATGGGGCAAATAGCCGCTGCCCGTGGGATAATTTAAGAAAAATATAAAGGTGTCAAATCCGACGCGCATGGTGGGATAATTTTTAAGGAAAAAAAAATAGGTGTAAAATCCGAAGCGTAGAACGTGCAAATATCGCTTTAAATGTATTCTGAAACACCTTTGCTCCCTACAATTAATATTTATTAGCATAAATTCAGCCTAGTTTAGCCTATAAAACAAAAACTAACATTTGTTTAGCCTAGGCCTACATATAAAAAGAAAAAGCCCACTCATACTGCAATTATAAGCATAAATATGAGAGTATCTAAGTTACAAATCAAATGTTTTTGTATAAAAAAACAATAAATTGTCATCTTTCAACTGTTGAGGTCATAAGTAAAAAAAACCTGATACATTAGGAAAAAATGCGTTAAGAGTTGTGTAGCGGGCGTATCATCCGCTTTATTTACGTAGTCGCACGCTCGCAGTTACATCCGCATCTAATTTGACTGTGGGTATATGCCTCTGCTGGTAATTATATATGATGATGACAATAAGTCATAGGGGGATAAAGATCCCCTCAACGCATTATTGTATCCCACGGCCAGGTGTTGGGTAAATTATTTGTTACCGACCCGAGGGATACAATAATGGATTGAGGGGGGCTTTGCCCCCCATCAGTTAAATTAGACGTGAATGTAGGCCTAACTGCGAGCGTGCGACTAGGCTATATATACAAAGCTTTTGGTATGCCCACAAATACAACTATTACCAAAACTGCAATTAGCCTATTTTTTTCAGTCTAGGCTAACTACATGTGGTAGGCTAGGCTAAATTCTTTAGCATGTGTAGGCCTATGCTTTCCAATAAAGTAAAAATATGTAGCCTAGCCTAATGCAATTTTACTAAAACCCAAGCCTACCTGAATATATGCAGAGCTCAACAGCAAAAAAAAAAATAAAAAAAAATAAAAATATGTTGAGCAGTGAAATAAAATTAGTCTAGGCCTAGGCCTGTTTTCTCGTAGGCCTAATAACCTAATGAAGTTTACTATAACCTAATTTAAGTTATTTCACAAAATACTGATACCCAGCCCTCCTCATGCATTCTTTTCCATTTTTAAATAAGTTTGTGCTTAACTGCAGTAATGAAAGGTATAAACTAGCCAATGTCTAAAGACTTGGAACTGGCATAATTGACATCACACGTACTACGAAATTTAAGTAAAACTGAATGGGATAAGTACTCAAGCAAAAATGCAATGCCGAAATTGCTAAAAAATACATTTAGAATTAGTGTAAGTGCTTCCCTAAAGCAGAACAGGGTCAATATCAGGAACGGCGCACAATATTGGTAAAAATAAAGCTCAATAGCATGTGATTAAGCGATTTTTTTCCAAATTTTTGATGTAGGTGTCATTCCCAGGAAACTAACACAATACATATTATATGGATATTAAGTTTTAAGGGTTTGTTTACACTTCTTCTTTTTCGTCTTCTTCTGGGAGAGCTGTTTTGCGTGACTGTCAGTCAACAACCGAGACATCTGGTGGCGAATGCAATGAACTATACTGGTGGCGTCATGGCCAAAGTAATCACCCTACCTAATTCATGCCAAGAGTACTCGTGTTCGCTTCGCTGACATATCGGACCAATCAGGTGATGCCATGATTTGGAAAACAGGTGGCCCGGGATATAAGCTGTCAGTTTGACTCTGGCCAGCTTGTGTAGAGGGTGAGCCGATCAAAGCTTTTTCCACCGTCTTTAACCCGGGAACTGCCGGGAGACTTAAGAGTTCCCCCGGCGGACTGCGGGAAGACTCTTAAGAGTAAGGGAAAAAAACATCCATTTAAAACACCCAAAAAAAAACGAAAAAAAAACATTGTTTTTATTTTATTATTTGTTTTTTTTTTTTTTTTGCCCCTGGGCCATGCCAAATATCACTCTTCCACCTCCCCTCCTTCCCCACTTTCCTCCCCTCCTTCAGTTATCACCTATTTTCCCTGTTATTCCCTTATTCTGTGGTTTATTTCGTGCTAACATTAGCGAGTTGGTAGCAGGGCGTTGTCATCACTGTTACCAAGCGTGGGAAAGAGCGAGAGAGAGACTATTGCGGAACAGTGTCTCTCCAAACAAGGGGAGGGGTGGAGGGCAGGGAGGTTGCCTCAGCCATACATTATGTAACTCCCGGCCTGTATCGCCGATTTTGACCATCCAAACACTGTATCCACTTGTTTTATTGTTGTAACAGGTTAATACCTTTATAATCAACCTATAATAGGCACCTATGGATAAGGCTTATAATGCATAATGTCTAACGCCGATGTTAGTGATGGGAACAGCTCAAATACGTCAGCACAGGAGTGTGGTGTCTCATAGGGAGGGTCTGTACTCAGCCGGATACCTTACCCTCTACGCATGCGCGAAAATGTAAGCCTCCCTTGGCCCCGCCCACTGCCGAAAATGTACTATTATATTATATTATATTAGATTAACCTAACTATACCTAACCTAACCCTAATATAATATTAAATATTATAACATAACACAAATAACAAAATAAAAATATAAAAATATAGGCCTACTAAACTTCGAGCGGAAAATGTACAAATATATATTAAGCCTATTAGACTTAGATTTAACCTAATATAATATATATAATATAAATAATAGCATAAACACAAAGAAAAATATAAATCATACTGATGGACCTAAACTTCGAGTGGGGATCGAACACTGGATATCTGAATGCCAGGCGGGAACTCTAGTGCACTGTATTACATAGGCGTGCTGGCAGGACCGGTTAGAAGTTTTATTTAAACGCGGGGAGGGGCCAAGGCGGGCTTACATAATTTTTTCCGAGCCATGCGTAGTGGGTAAGGTATCCAGCGGCGATAACAGACCTGCCCGTACTCAACCCCCCATAGCGCACGTTCTTAAGGTTAAAAGACATCTGGCAGGCTTCTAAGACATTTTCAACCTTCCAATAAGTGTAAACTGTTCAAAGTGCAATAACCAGGTTTCCAAATACAGCTGACAAGGACAGCTTGTTTTTGAAATGCACGTACACTTGTTTTTACTTGGAAAAATTTGGAAACAAAAATCCACCCGCGTGTTGACCAAGCTGAGTGGTGATCAATTCTCCAGCGGGCAGTCAGGCAGCCCAGTACCGCATTGAGGAATAGTTGGAAACTGAGTCAGGAAGGGAAATACACCAAAGTTATATTAAGGAAGGACTTGAATGCAGAAGAGCGTGAGCGATAACATGAGAGAAATAACATAAAAAGTGAGAAAAAAGAACGATACAAGGTCAGAAGTAGATAAAATACATTTGTTCTATCGAAATATCGACGGCAAAGTGAAGAAATGGAATTTGAGGAGGAGGGGAACGGAGGGAGAGGGGGTGGGGGAGAGGGAGAGAGGGGGGGGGGGGGGAGAGGGGGGGGGGGGGGAGAGAAGAGGGGATATGGGAAGAGAGGGAGGGGGAGAGGCGGGAGAATTTGGAGGGGGATATGGTTAAGAAGAGGGATTAAAAACGAGGAAAAGAAAACATAGTACAAAATATAAAAGTAGCAACTGTAAACTGGTCTATAGCAATGTGGGTTGTTTGATATAAAAAAAATGGAGATTGATGACCTCATAAGACAAGAAAAGCCCATGCTAATGTGTTTATGTGAAACAAAATTAAATCAAGATGTGAGTCTGGAAGTGATGGGATGGGATAACTATAATTTGTGGAGAAGGGATATGAAGGGCAAGATGGGTGGATTAGTATTAATCATTACACACACTACATTGAAAGTTAAAATGATAGATTTAAAACATAATAAAGCAGAAATTATAGCAGTGGAGGTGATTAATGAAAAGAGATCCAGATATGATTACAAATACTAAATACCTACCTCCGCTGGGAAATAGTGATCATGTGGTAATTGAAATGGAAATCCTGATGGGTTATCCAAGAATGCTAGAGAGAGAAGAACATAAAGAAAGGAGATTGAACTATGGGAAAGCAGATTTTAAGCTATTAAAAAGTTGCTTCAGGGATACAAACTGGAGTGAAATTGTACAGAAAAACAATGTTAATGAGAACTACTGTGTTTAAAAACATTTATGATGATATTGTAAAAAGGTATGTGCCCAAACAAGGACATAAGACTGAAAAGATAAAAGACTGGTTTAATTATAAATGTAGAATAGCTAGGGATAAGAGAAATAATAGTAGTTATATATTGAACTTGAGTTATTCAACCAGGTTCTATATGTTTATATTAACGACGGCTAAAAATACCCTCATCCTTGCATGTCAACATTCCTAAGTTAACTTTTGTTTCTATCCACCAATGTTTAGCGTAACAACAGCATGCCCAGTTGTAACCTTTTACCCAACCTGTCCTTCTTCCCATACCAACCCGAGCTTAAAAACCCCCTCTAAAAAGACGCCATCAGGAGGTTTTAATTTGTGCCGAACAAGTCATTTTCTCAAGCTTCAGTAAGCAGAGAGTACAAACCTATTTTGGTTACTCCTTTAACTATCCCCTAACATACCTAACCACCCCTACAACCTGGGGCAGTGAATTAATGCACGCGAGGCTAATCCCCCCTTTCCTCCCCTCGTAGAGGCCCAGCATCTCCCCCTCGCGTAGGACTACCGACATCCTACATGCCCGCCAAATTCTTGCTAGAAACTCAGGGTGTTTACAACGGGAGGTTTTGTACGCAGCCGGATACCTTACCCCAGGCCACGCTCACTGCTGAAAATGTGCAAATATTATATTATATTAGATTAGATTAACCTAACCTAACCTAACCTAACCTAATATAATATAATATAATATAATATAATATAATATAATATAACATAACACAAATATAAAAATAAAAATATAAAAATATACTAAACTTCGAGTGGGATCGAACACTGAATTTCTGGATGCCAGGCGGGAGCTCTAGTGACTGTACTACAGAGCGAGCTGGCAGAAACGGTTTGAAGGGTTTATTTAAACGCGGGGAATGGGGGGCGGGGCCAAGGGAGGGTTACATTTTTGCGCATGCGTAGAGGGTAAGGTATCCGGCTGCGTACATGCCCTCCCGTTTAAAACCCATACCAACCTCCAAGTTTCGATTCCAGCCTAAATCCTATTCCTATCCCGTTCCTATCTAACCCCAAGTCCCCCTTAACCCGTCTTAGACTCCTAATAGCATTTCAGCTAGCTCAGAGGAGGATCCTAGAGATAATATTAATGTAGGCTGCCTTACCGCTTGAGTCCAAAGGCGCTGGACAAACTAGTTTTTTTATATTACCTCAACATCCTCCTCTCAACTCCTATTAATAATTTGTCTTAGAGTAAATGTCAGAAAAAGGTAAATCATATTTCGGCCTACATGCTAACTTTATAATAGACCTTTAATGCTACCCTCTTCAACCAAGGGATTAAATTCACTTGTGTTCCCCTTCGACATCCAAAAGTTAGACAAAGGAACCCCCTCTGCCCCCCCCCCCCTCCATATATATAGTCCCGCGCCAAAAACAAGCCAGTTCCAGAGGATATAACCGACGTAACGGAAGTGCCGCATTTGTGGATATATTACCCCAACTCCAACCTCAGGATATACAGTGATTTGCGGTGTTCGCGACCCAAGTGCCTCTGTGAGGGAGTGAATCAATCCTTGACAAATATATTGTTGCAACTGAGAAACCAGGGGCAAGATTATATCAGTTAACAACCGATTTATAAATTCTGTTGATTGTCTCATAAACGTATTGTCAGCCGGCTCGCCACTACTTTGGGCTTAAGAGCAATCATAACTCATAACCGTTCTAAGGTAGAAGGATCTGGTTATGTTAGAAGGGATTACGCAAGTTTAGGAGAAGACTTGACGAGAAAGATTCCTGGGCAAACAATTGTCTGTTTGACCGAAAGGCGAAAAGCCGCCCGCACGTCTGAACCTCCCATAAGGCCAGAATAGTAGGAAAAGTCGTTCTCCCGACTGTCTTACGTTAATTCGATCCACTGTTTTCTCTGGCTACGCCGATGACAGAGGCATTGAAGGCTTTCAGTAGGAGTCCCATAACTACGTGCCACCAATGGTTAGACAAGTTAGCCCAACTGTACACTTCTCTACACTCCCGGACAACTTGGACGGCAAAAAGAGTCGCTGTTAGCCCCCAACACACCAGCTCAAGATAACGAGATGCCTAGCCTAGGGATTTAAGTAATCTACGTATCGTTGAGTAATGTGATCAGAAGAATAATTCCTGAACGTTGGAAGTGGGAAGCGAAAGAACTCTATTCAAATCCGCGAGCAGTGCTAAGAGACTATACAAAGGCCACTAACCTACCCCCGTGCTCCAACAGCTATTGTTCGTGCGAATTCTATTACGGACCATATACCCGAGTGTGTATTTAAATAAAGCTGTATTACAAACCATTTATCCACGATTATTTATGTCCTCTGTTGATTCCCTTTATGTACCTTGCAATATATCCAATAGCCCAGTCTTGCAGAACTCACCTATACCAAGTTAAACCTGTATAAAATCAGGGCATAACAGATATATATTAGAAACTTATCGTATGAGGAGAGGTTGAAAGCCGCTGCCAATTGGGCTTGCACTCACTAGAAAGACGAAGATGTAGGTGAGATATGATAGAGGTATTTAAATGGATAAAAGGTATAAATAAGGGTGATATAGATGAGGTATTAAAGCTAAAGAACGGTGACATAACTCGCTCAATGGTTTCAAATTAGATAAATTTAGATTTAGGAAAGATATAGGAAAGCACAGGTTTGGGAATAGAGTTGTTAACATGTGGAATGGACTGCCCAGAGCAGTGATTAGCTCAGGAACATTTGAAAGCTTTAAGCGTAAGTTGGATTCCCATATGGATTATATGGGCTGGGTGTGAATGGAATCTGCCTTGTGTGGGCCGCATGGCCTTATGCAGTTTCCCGCGATCTTATGTTCTTATAATTGTAGGAGTTATGCCGGATACTCAGTTTGGTGTAGGAGATATGCTGGGTACTCAGTTTTTGTGTAGGAAATGTTTGATACTTGTTTTTGTGTAGGAAATATGACCGACTATGTGTAGGATATGTGGCAGTACTCCAACTTTTGTAGTTGTGTAGATGTGACTACGCCACTTTCTTCCTCTAATTCTTTCTCCTCTGCATCTCACCAGCAATGCAAAAAGCCTGGTATAACATATTAGTCGGGAGACACCTCAACGACGTATACAGACTAATAATAATTCACACATAACAAAGCCACTCCAACAGCTTCTCTCTCCAACACCCCTTCTCCCCTCTTTATTCTTCAGAAAAATAGGAAAGTAGAAAGTAGCTACGAGTATGAGGTGCAGTTGTAAAGGCATATCCCTCAATACCTTCACCTTAGGTCAGGTGAAGGTATTGAGGGATAAGCCCTTACAATGGCATCTCGATCGTAGCTACTTTTCCTATTTTTCTGAAGAGTGTAGAGAGGGGGGGAGAAGCTCTTGCAGTGGCTTTGTTATGTGTTATTAGTCTGTATACGTCATCGAAGTGTCCCCCAACTGATTCACCTTCAATGTATTGAGAGAGAGAGAGAGAGCTATATCAGGATGATAGGCCTACATAATTATGGTATATATATATATATATTTTGTCCATTCTATAATCATATATGTTAACATTTGCTATCAAAATATGTTATCAAGGAATATTACAAGATAATTATGTGGAAGTTAAATTACTTTACAGTACGTCTGGCAGGCGGGTGGCAGGATGTAGTTATCGCTTCTATCTTTGATGTGGTTATTAAAACTTGTAGATTTCATATTATTTACTTTGCAACTTATTTTTATAGCAAATTTGGACATATCTGATTAATTTGTTATGGAAGCAATAACAAAACCAAAAGGCTTACACTCAAAAGTTCGGTCTATATGTTTCTTACCTCCTGAGCTATTACACTCGATACAGCCATATTTAGTACTAGTGTAAGCCGAGAATGTGTCAAGGTGGGACTATCAGGAGAAATAATTCTGCACGTATCACAGCTTACACCATTTTGTACAATCAGATGGGGTGAATGTCGAGGATTGTCTATTGCTACGGCTCCACGTATCAAGCATTATTTCAAACTGAATGAACGTTTCTTACCTCGAGATCCTTTAGTAAGAGTTATGTATCCATCTTTTTCTTTGAACGCCATGTTGGTACCTCAATTATCAAACAACTGGGTTTTATTAAATTTTAATCATTTAGAATGCATGGCCAAAAAACAAACTATATATCCCGTATGGGGCCGGGAGAATGCTAGACTACTCGGCCCACGGCGAGACAGCTCGGCCCAGTAAAAACGAGACAGCTCGGCCCCGTGTTAATTACGAGACAACTCTTAATTAACCTAACCTAACTTACACATTATGAATCGAGAGAACTAGCCTATGACATAATTATACAATAAACGAACATTTCACCCACATTACACACACGCCATAAACGGGAGGCCATGTATGCAGCACCAAATTCTGTCCTCTGCGCATGCGTGAAAATCTTAGGCCCCTTGGCACGATTTTTTTTTCCTTTATACTATTATATTATCTTAACCTAACCCAACTTAAATTAACCTAACAGTGGAGCCTAAATAACATAATACAAATATTAGGGAAAAGGCCGCGCATACGCAGACAGGATTTGGTGCTGCATACATGGCCTCACCCATAAACCCTCCACTTAGCTCTCCCCATCCTAATCCTGACTGGTCTCGTCAAATTGCCCCATAGCAAAACATGAGGTCGAGCTGTCTCAAATAATGGGCCGAGTTGTCTCGCCGTCGTGGCCGAGTTGTCCAAAAGTGGGCCGAGCTGTCCGAGCCGAATTGTCCCATGGGCCGAGTCGTCCAGTCACCGGCCGGGAGTGACAGTAGTGACGGCAGTGTTCCCAGTAGGACAAATATAAATGTATCCAAAAAAAGTACTCAGAATTTGAAAAACGTATCCACATGATTCTAAAATGTATCCAAAAAGTATCCAATATTTCTTTTGAAAAATGTTACATGAAAACTAAATGATAATGTTTTTCTACCATGTTGATCTACATTGTGCGGTTGGCAGCCAGGGGCTGGGCTGCCAGGCAGCAGAGAATGGTTCTACTATTTACACAATAGACTTTACGAGAGAAAAAACTACCATTTGTGGTCTTCAATATAATATATATTTACTTTTTCAGGTAGCCTAATTGAAAGAAAATATGCAAATTTCACGTGTTCCATAAAAGAAAACAAGTTTCAATACTGTGGAAGTTGGTTACTATCCTAATAATCTGTCCATCATTCTCTTAATTATAGTCTGTTCACTGTAACCTGACGAAAATTCCTGGCCCATTTCTGCTGTGTAAATGGTATAGGCCTATGATGGGGAGAGAAGGGAGTACTATATAGGCTATAATTGGCCCATATTATTAGACGTCTCCTTCGTTTGCTCACGAACAACCCCCTCACGGCGGGGACGTTCCTTCGTGCGGTATTATTAAACGCTACCTGAGCGTCCCCTTCGTGGAAGAGGTTCGTTCGTAGGTTGGTACGCCTGTGTATATCATGAAAGCAAAATGTGAAGGGTTGGTCTACCTGAGAAGGGGTTTGTTTACAAATATTCGCCAACTTTCGTTTTCACCTGGTTGGGAACTGGAGTGAATTTCAGAAATTCAGTCCATACACGCGTATCTTCACACATCCATGATTAGGCCTAAACCTAATAGCCTTTCAATAAAGAATGCACACCTACATTTTTGTCATCCATATGTCTAGGCCCTAGCCTAGCTTCATAGCCTATATGCAGACTCGGTAGTCTTTAGCCTACAGTATAGGCTACACGAATGTGGAAACAAGTGTGAAGTAATACAATATTGTATTCTGACCATGATCCAAGTCTTCGAAATACAATCAAATTTGTTCTCCGGCTTTGATGGAAATAGAACTAGCCTAGGCCTAGGCTAAATGTGATATTTTCAAGACACTCATTGAGTTGAGTTAGGCCTAGGCTAGGCCTATTACTGACCATTTTTAGGCCAAACTTTCTGAAAACACTTGTGACCTATAGGCTATATCAATATAAGAACATAAGAATATGGGACAGGGTGTCAATCAACAAAATATGAATTGTGTTATCATTATGGTTTATTATTTTGTTATCATTAGGCTATAGCGCGATGGAGCGGCGAAGGCGCGAGCTCTAGGGGGGTCCCTGTGATTTTTTGAGAATTTAGGTGTCTAAAACATTATTTCCTGCAATCTAAAAGCAATCATGATGGAAAATATGGAGACCAAAATTATGTCTAGGCTATTTAGCCTAGGCCTACCTTTTTTGTTTCTTAAAAAAAAAAAAAAATGGGAGTTTCTGTTATCATTAGGCTATACAAAAAGTTCATTTGCGTTATCACTCAAAAAAACAGCGTCGTTTGACACCCTGATATGGGAGTCTGCAGAAAGACGATTGGCCCACACAAGGCAGATCCCTCTCACACCTGACCCTAATTATAAGCCTAGCTCACTAACACCATTAGGATATAATACATATTTTATTTTATTCACTTCCTTCTATATTTAGGCTATAATCTAACTTTGGCACGACAATGACCCTAACCTAGCCTTTCTTAAAGATTCATCTAATCTTCCAGTATAGCCTAATTTGGGTCATTAAAGGCACACAATTAAATGGTTGGTAATTCTTCAGAACTGACTCACTGAGCCTTCTCTCAACCCCTCTACTCCCACCAACAATTTACCCACATTGAATATTTTTATAAGATTAACTTGACTTAACTAACATAACCTAGTAGACTAAATTATGACACCCTAGCCTACTAACCTTTACCTAACATTGCTAACCTTTACCTAACATTGTTAACCTTTACCTAACAGTTGCTAACCTATACCTAACAGCTGCTAACCATTACATAACCATAATATAGGCCTAACAAACAAAATAAATATATAGGCCTAGCCTATAGGCTATCCTATATATAAAACCGCATAGCAGAGATATCACGCTCGATAATAAAAACGTTCTAACTTCTGTGATATAGCTTAGCTCCCCTTAACCCATTATTGTATCCCACGGCCGGTAACAAACAATTTACCAACACCTGCCCGTGGGATGCAATGATGGGTTGAGGGGAGCTTTGCCCTCCTCACCCCCCCCCCCCCCCCCCCATGACTTATTGTCATCATCATATATATTACCAGCAGGGGCAAATAACAGCAGTCAAATTAGACACGAATGTAAGTGTGCGACTATGTAAAGAAAGCTGACGGTACGCCCGCTAACATAACTCTTACCGTTCATACTACTGTATTAAAAATGTACATTAAAGGTTCTTAACAACTGTGAAAAAAGATTAATAGAGATTTAATATGATGCATAGATGGTATCATTCAAAGAGCCTACCGCCGCGATTCGCAAGTTCTGTGTGTTCGCTTCTTATTTAACCATATTTAGGGGGTTGAGGGGGACAATGCCCCCCTCACTCCCCCAGGACTTATTGTTATCATAATATATGACAGAATGGGGCAAATAGCCGCTGCCCGTGGGATAATTTAAGAAAAATATAAAGGTGTCAAATCCGACGCGCATGTGGGATAATTTAAGAAAAAAATATAGGTGTAAAATCCGAAGCGTAGAACGTGCAAATATCGCTTTAAATGTATTCTGAAACACCTTTGCTCCCTACAATTAATATTTATTAGCATAAATTCAGCCTAGTTTAGCCTATAAAACAAAAACTAACATTTGTTTAGCCTAGGCCTACATATAAAAAGAAAAAGCCCACTCATACTGCAATTATAAGCATAAATATGAGAGTATCTAAGTTACAAATCAAATGTTTTTGTATAAAATAAACAATAAAATCGTCATCTTTCAACTGTTGAGGTCATAAGTAAAAAAAATCTGATACATAAGGAAAAAATGCGTTAAGAGTTGTGTTAGCGGGCGTATCATCCGCTTTATTTACGTAGTCGCACGCTCGCAGTTACATCCGCATCTAATTTGACTGTGGTTATTTGCCCCTGCTGGTAATATATATGATGATGACAATAAGTCATAGGGGGATAAAGATCCCCTCAACCCATTATTGTATCCCACGGCCAGGTGTTGGGTAAATTATTTTGTTACCGACCGAGGGATACAATAATGGATTGAGGGGGGCTTTGCCCCCCATCAGTTAAATTAGACGTGAATGTAGGCCTAACTGCGAGCGTGCGACTAGGCTATATATACAAAGCTTTTGGTATGCCCACAAATACAACTATTACCAAAACTGCAATTAGCCTATTTTTTTTTTTTTTCAGTCTAGGCTAACTAAATTGTGGTAGGCTAGGCTAAATTCTTTAGCATGTGTAGGCCTATGCTTTCCAATAAAGTAAAAATATGTAGCCTAGCCTAATGCAATTTTACTAAAACCCAAGCCTACCTGAATATATGCAGAGCTCAACAGCAAAAAAAAAAATAAAAAAAAATAAAAATATGTTGAGCAGTGAAATAAAATTAGTCTAGGCCTAGGCCTGTTTTCTCGTAGGCCTAATAACCTAATGAAGTTTACTATAACCTAATTTAAGTTATTTCACAAAATACTGATACCCAGCCCTCCTCATGCATTCTTTTCCATTTTTAAATAAGTTTGTGCTTAACTGCAGTAATGAAAGGTATAAACTAGCCAATGTCTAAAGACTTGGAACTGGCATAATTGACATCACACGTACTACGAAATTTAAGTAAAACTATGGGATAGCCATGTTACTCAAGCAAAAATGCAATGCCGAAATTGCTAAAAAATACATTTAGAATTAGTGTAAGTGCTTCCCTAAAGCAGAACAGGGTCAATATTCAGGAGGCGCTACAATATTGGTAAAAAATAAAGCTCAATAGCATGTGATTAAGCGATTTTTTTCCAAATTTTTGATGTAGGTGTCATTCCCAGGAAACTAACACAATACATATTATATGGATATTTAAGTTTTAAGGGTTTGTTTACACTTCTTCTTTTTCGTCTTCTTCTGGGAGAGCTGTTTTGCGTGACTGTCAGTCAACAACCGAGACATCTGGTGGCGAATGCAATGAACTATACTGGTGGCGTCATGGCCAAAGTAATCACCCTACCTAATTCATGCCAAGAGTACTCGAGTTCGCTGACACGTGATGTCTATCGACCAATCAGGTGATGCCATGATTTGGAAAACAGGTGGCCCGGGATATAAGCTGTCAGTTTGACTCTGGCCAGCTTGTGTAGAGGGTGAGCCGATCAAAGCTTTTTCCACCGTCTTTAACCCGGGAACTGCCGGGAGACTTAAGAGTTCCCCCGGCGGACTGCGGGAAGACTCTTAAGAGTAAGGGAAAAAACATCCATTTAAAACACCCAAAAAAAAACGAAAAAAAAACATTGTTTTTATTTTATTATTTGTTTTTTTTTTTTTTTTGCCCCTGGGCCATGCCAAATATCACTCTTCCACCTCCCCTCCTTCCCCACTTTCCTCCCCTCCTTCAGTTATCACCTATTTTCCCTGTTATTCCCTTATTCTGTGGTTTATTTTCGTGCTAACATTAGCGAGTTGGTAGCAGGGCGTTGTCATCACTGTTACCAAGCGTGGGAAAGAGCGAGAGAGAGACTATTGCGGAACAGTGTCTCTCCAAACAAGGGGAGGGGTGGAGGGCAGGGAGGTTGCCTCAGCCATACATTATGTAACTCCCGGCCTGTATCGCCGATTTTGACCATCCAAACACTGTATCCACTTGTTTTATTGTTGTAACAGGTTAATACCTTTATAATCAACCTATAATAGGCGCATATGGATAAGTATTAATGCTATTTATGGTAAAATAACGATGTTAGTGATGGGAACAGCTCAAATACGTCAGCACAGGAGTGTGGTGTCTCATAGGGAGGGTCTGTACTCAGCCGGATACCTTACCCTCTACGCATGCGCGAAAATGTAAGCCTCCCTTGGCCCCGCCCACTGCCGAAAATGTACAAATATTATATTATATTATATTAGATTAACCTAACTATACCTAACCTAACCCTAATATAATATTAAATATTATAACATAACACAAATAACAAAATAAAAATATAAAAATATAGGCCTACTAAACTTCGAGCCGAAAATGTACAAATATTATATTATATTAGATTAGATTAACCTAACTTAACCTAACCCTAATATAATATTAAATATTATAACATAACACAAATAACAAAATAAAAATATAAAAATATAGGCCTACTAAACTTCGAGCCGAAAATGTACAAATATTATATTATATTAGATTAACCTAATATAATATAATATAATATAATATAATATAATATAATATAACACAAATAAAAATATAAAAATATAAAAATATACTAAACTTCGAGTGGGATCGAACACTGGATATCTGAATGCCAGGCGGGAACTCTAGTGACTGTATTACAGAGCGAGCTGGCAGGAACGGTTAGAAGGGTTTATTTAAACGCGGGGAGGGGCCAAGGGAGGCTTACATTTTCGCGCATGCGTAGTGGGTAAGGTATCCGGCTGAGTACAGACGCTCCCGTCTCATACCCCCCATGCGCACTTCTTAGGTTAAAAACACTGAGGCTGCTTAAGACATTTTCACCTTCCAATAAGTGTAAACTGTTCAAAGTGCAATAACCAGTGTTCCAAATACAGCTGACAAGGACAGCTGGTTTTGAAATGCACGTACACTTGTTTTACATGGAAAAATTTGAAACAAAAATCCACCAGCTGTTGACCAAGATGAGTGGTGATCAAGCCTCCAGCGGCCAGTCAGGCAGCCCAGTACCTCCTCTGTTCATTAACCCGGGAGCTGCGGGGAGACTCTTAAGAGTTCCCCCGGCGCACTGCGGGGAGACTCTTAAGAGTCAGAGAAAATAAAAATCAACTTTTGACATCGAAAAAAAAAAAAAATTTATATTTTTTTTTTTTTATTTATTTTTTTTTTTTTTGGCCCCTGGGCCATGCAAAATCTCAGTCCTCTACCTCCCCTCCTTCCCCACTTTCCTCCTCTCCTTCAGTTATCACCTATTTTCCCTGTTATTCCCTTATTCTGAGGTATATTTTCGTGCTAACATTAGAAATCCGATTGGAGGGTGTGGTCATCACTGATAGCAAGCGAGTGCAAGAGAGAGAGAGAGAGTATCGATCGACTGTGTCTCAGTGGCCTTGGGGGAAATTGGCGGGAAAGCAGATTGCCTCACCCATACATTATACAACTCGCGGGCTATATCTCCGATTTTGACCATCCAAACGCTGTTTTCACTCGTTTTATTGTTGTTTCAGGTTAATACCTTTATAATCAACCCATAATAGGCGCATATGGATAAGAATTAATGCTATTAATGGCACAATGAATATTTTAGTGGCGGAAACACCTCAAATACGTCAGCACAGGGGGACGTTTCCAATTACCCCCATGCGCACTTCAGAGGTTAAGGTTAGTTGGTTGGTTGGGACAATATAAAGGAGCCGGACCACAGCTAGCTCGGGAATCTTAATGGGTGATCGCAAAGTAACATAAAGTAAAAGATTTTTTCGCATAGGATTAAACTGGCATGCAAGGGCTATTTGGTTATAGGCTACAGTACTGATGTTTTGGACCGACAGTTAGCCCATCGATCTTTTTAGGCCTAATAGGTCCGGTAGAGCATAGGCTATACATCATTGCTATATATGTCATTAACCTCTGAAGTGCGCATGGGGGGTATGAGACACCTCTGCCTGAGCGCATGTATTTGAGTTGTTTCCATCACTAAAATATTTATTTTACCATAAATAGCATTAATACTTCTCCATATGCACCTATTATAGGTTGATTATAAAGGTATTAACCTGTTACAACAATAAAACAAGTGGAAACAGCGTTTGGATGGTCAAAATCGGCGATACAGGCCGGGAGTTACATAATGTATGGCTGAGGCAACCTCCTTTCCCGCCACTTTTCCCCAAGTCTGGAGAGACACTGTCGATCGATACTCTCTCTCTCTCTCTCTTGCTAACAGTGATGACAATGCCCTGCTTGCAACTCGCTAATGTTAGCACGAAAATATACCACAGAATAAGGGAATAACAGGGAAAATAGGTGATAACTGAAGGAGGGGAGGAAAGTGGGGAAGGAGGGGAGGTAGAGGAGTGATATTTTGCATGGCCCAGGGGCAAAAAAAAAAAAAAAAAACAGTTTTAGCCTAATTTTTTTTTTTTTCCCCTGACTCTTTTAAGAGTCTTCCGGCAGTTCCCGGGTTAAGAGCTGAAATGTATTATAAGGGAGAAAACAAAAAATACATAGGCCTAGGCCTACTGTAAAACAATAAGTTTTTCAGCCAGTACCCAAACAGTGGGGGTGGCAGCCCCCACCCATAATACTAGGTTAGGTTAGGTAAGGTTGTTAGGTTAGGCTAATGTTAACCCCATTCTTACTAGGTTAGGTTAGGTAAGGTTGTTAGGTTAGGCTAATGTTAACCCCATTCTTACTAGGTTAGGTTAGGCTAATGTTAACCCCATTCTTACTTAGTTAGGTTAGGCTAATGTTAACCCTATGAAAACCCAAACAAAGATTTTATTAGGGTTACTGTGTAATTTTAACATGAGAATTAGTAAGATCCGAGCCAAGTTTCGTCAAAACTTGGCTAGTGTTTTCGAAATGTCGTGTTATATGGGTATGGAAATTTACAAAACCCGAGCCAACATGTTCATAAGGTTACTGTGTTATTTTCATTTTTAAATTAGTTAAATCCGAGCCATGTTTCGTCAAAACTTGGCTCGGGCTTTCAAAAAGTCGGGTTTTAAGCTGTCCAAAGTCCAATATCGAACAACTTTCAGCCAGCTCGGGTTTTATGGGTCTGGAAATTGATAAAACCCGAGCCAAATTTTGGTTACAAATGTGTATTATCGTGTTCTATACGCTTTTTACCCCTCAATTTCCCTGATCTTCATAGCCCTCCCCACTATGGGGGGGGGGGGGGCGTGTCTTTAGATTGATGGATAATGGGTAAATGCTTAATTCCCATTCAATTTCATCACTAGATTCGACTAAAACACCAAAAACAAAATCAAAATACCAAAACAAAAATACCTGAAAAACACGTTGTTGAGTCTCCTGTATATTAACCCAGAACAGAGGGTAGTAATATCAGAACAAGAGCGACACGGCATATTTTGTGGGTAGAATGGCGATCGTGATGTCTGGGCGGTAAAGCAGAAGTCTTCACAAATTACTTAAGGGCTCTTCTTAATTTCAATACTTTTTTATAATTAACAATATTATTCATTTAAATGTAGGCACAATTCCAAAGATGGGACCAAGTAACACTCTAATTTGTTTGTCGAATTAGAGTGGACAGGCTATATAGTTTATACTCTGCAAACTACGGATATACTCGTACGATAAACAATAAAACCGCAAATCCCCTAACTGTAGATATTTAATTTAATTCAGAGCTGGGATTCCAAGAGTGATCTCTACGGGTGTCAAGAGTAAGAAAGGAATAAGTTTTCCAATAGTGTAATAGAAAATGCTCAGCTACAACAGACTACAATATACAGTATGTCTACCGGTATTCTTAAAACTGAACGTATGTAGCCCTAAAAATAAACACTAACAAACAAATCATAACCAATGGCCAATCCTTACAACTTACAGTCTCTGGCCTACTCCTGGTAGGTCTACTGCGTTGCTTGCCTGCCTGTCTAGGGGCTAGGACTGGACAGAAGCGAGTAGAGCAGACGGTCGACAAGGGGACTGGACGACTCGGCCCATGGGACAACTCGGCTCGGACAGCTCGGCCCACTTTTGGACAACTCGGCCACGACGGCGAGACAGCTCGGCCATGACGGCGAGACAGCTCGGCCTATTATTTGAGATAGCTCGGCCATGACGGCGAGACAGCTCGGCCTATTATTTGAGACAGCTCGGCCCCATGTTATGCTATGGGGCAATTTTGTTAATATAGCTGTGAAAAAAACTGTAGCCTTGAAATTCGTGATTGTATCTAACCTTGTGATATAGCCGTGAAAAAGCCTGTAGCCTTGAAATTCGTGATTGTATCTAACCTTGTGTGTATATATATATATATATATATATATATAAATAGGCCTATATATATATATATATATATATATATATATATATATATATATATATATATATATATATATATATATATATAATGACGATCAGACTAAAACACGCCCATTAATAGGAAAAATCACAACCATTTTAATTTTCAGCCGATGATGATTAGCATATTTCCCATTTGTATAGAAATCAGTTACTTTAGCAGAGTAGCGAAATATGGAGTGATCATTAAAACGTGACATTACGGTACCCCTTGAGGTTTATGTCGCCTTTTTTATTAATTCCGGCTGTCATTAGACGATCTCATACAGCTTAGGAAGGATCTGTAAGTGTTGAAATGCTGAAGACTGTCTAGAATAACCGTCTGTCTTCCATATAACCTTACTAATCTAAATAAAATTACCTCATAATAGACAAAATACACTGTAAAGTGCGTCATGATCCTCAAGGGGTTAACATGATGATGATAGAAGACAATCCTATATTTTCATTCCTGATCCTACCTACAGTATAATATGTCCCTTTTTTATTTATTCGTTCTAGGAAACATTTATCCTCTAAGAGTCTAAGTCATCCATTAGTATTCTCATTAATATTATTGACCTACCGAATCATTTGTTGTTAGCCATTTCTAGACCGGTACTTTCTGGATTTGAATGATCAGTTGTAGGACTTTACTGGTTTACGGTTTTACTGGGCCGAGCTGTCTCGTTTTTACTGGGCCGAGCTGTCTCGCCGTTGGCCGAGTTGTCCTGGCCGAGTAGTCTAGCAACCGTCGACGACGACGCACCAACATGAGAACAGCACCCTCACCAGAATAAAACGTGTGCAGAGAATCGCGGAGTGACCCATTAATAATTACGGGTTTTCACTTTAAACAGTAATAAATTATGATGGTTAGCCTATAATAGCTGGCTAAAAAATAATAGGAAGCAAAAGTTATCCATTTTCATCGAAAACGTAGCAAAAAGTATCCATTTTGGGGCTGTTCAATCAATTGTGTATCCTTTTCTCCAGCGTCGTAAAAACGTACTAGTAACGACAAAAAGTATCCAATGGATACTTTCGTATCCATACTGGGAACCATAGAGTAAGAATAGCTGGGAACCACTATGCTGGGAACCCTGTAGAGGGCCTCTACTCAAACCTGTTTATGCGCCTGCGCCGTGGCTCACATAGAAAACTGTTGGTATAAGGGTTACTTGTCTTAAAATGTTAGAAAATTCCCTCCTATTCTATATAATCGCTTGCTGAGATAACTTAATTGTTTGGATATTTTACTATTACTGTCAGAGACGAAAAATGCTAGAAATTATCAAAGTTGATAGCCAATAGGCTACAGGGTGTCCCGAACTAGACGTGCCAAACTTCAGGATTAGGTTAGGACAAATATTCTAAGGATACAATAATGTTCTATAAGCAAAATTCCAAATTTTACTCGTTACAGAGATATCGTCTCTTGAAAATTGCATTTTCTTAAGTATTTCCCCATAAGGCTGGCTTAGCTGACAGCCCTTTTGTTATGCCCTGTTTTTCTACAGGTTTAACTTGGGTAATGTGAGTTCTAACTGACTGGGTATATAAGGCTACGTGCACAATACAAGGTATGAGGAATAGAGAACACAAAAGAAACACACTGTAACAAGACACACGATCACGTTTATTAATATACCACTGCTGAATACTCGTGCAAGACAATATGATAGAAATGAACAACACTAGCATAAGTGGATCTGGATGGAGCCTAGTCTCCCACTTCCAACGTTCAGGTATTAATCTTCTGATCACTGGCTTATTTAACAGGTTTATACTAGAGACCATCAATGTTACTTATAGATTCATATTCACTGTTAGATTTATTACTGGTAGCTCTGGCGCACAAGTAATAGTTCACAGACTAGATTAGACACGCGTATTTTAGAGCACGGGAATTCTAGTAACCTCAGGGGGGTACTGATCTAAGTTTTATATTCTTATGGCAGAAATACGTAGAACACAAATCAGTGGGCGAACGTTAGATATCACTAGGGTTTTACTCCTATGTAATAATATCTGGATAAAGGTAATTACGAGAGTTAATGTCGCCTGTTAATTAATAAACACTGATACGCTTAGCACTTCCCAACTGGAATGGTTATATATGAATTACACTGGGCAAAGATATAGCCACTTCGTAGAAATATTAATAAGTGAATCTCTAAATAGCACTGTAACAATGTAGTACTGATAGAGTGAATCTTGGGTAGTATCTGATGGGTCTGGTCCTGGTTATCTTGCGTCCATGATGTTGGGGGCTAGCGACTGGTTCCGCGGCCGTCCAGGGTGTCCATATGTATGAAGTTCTCAAGTACGTGGACAGGTCCTTCTATCCAAATCTGCCACGGAGTCTGCCAGCTCTGGAACTCACTTCTCAGCAACTAACAAGGATAGAGCTCAAGGCTAACTCTGGTGACCAACTGGGTTGGTGTCTATCTTTCAACTGATTTTACTGGGGGCGGGAGCTGGGTTTATAGGCTCGGTTCTGGACCCTGTAGGCCTTAGGGATCTCGAGTCTTATGGACTTATTTGAGCTCTCAATAGATACGGGGACTAGGTAAGGTGGTGATTACTGTTGTGGCACATGGCTATAGGAAGCCTTCATAATAGGAGATAACTGAGCCTTAGTAAGAGGTACTATTTTGGCTATACTGGAAGTATTTATGGGAGAGAGACTGGATCTACTTTGCGAGGAGGATGGGACAGCTGTGATAGGAGCGTCTCTCTTAGAGTGTTCAATCTTCATTCTATGGTATAGCTGAGGTGCTAATTTAGTGATCAGAGTATGCAAGAAAGGTAAATGGTTTATTGTGAGTTAATAGAGGTTAGTAAAGGTGTTAGTCATGCATGGTTAGTTCATCGGTAGGAAGAATTCTTGTGCTACCTGGCAATGACCCGGAAGTCAAAACAAGGGTCAGGTATACCTCCGCAAGGGTGGGGGTCTCCCTCCTCGGGTGGGTAAAAAGGGGTAGCTGGGCGCCCTCTCTCTGGGATGGTCGTCCGGCGGCTGTGGCTAGGGGCTTGCCATATCACCAGTGTTTGTAATAACCCTCTGTGTATGAGACAGATGTGGGTGTCCTTAATACCAAAACCGAAGGTGCCTTGGCTAGCTGGTTTTAATCGGTTGGTTGTTAATTGTATGGTTTGCTGGATGTGGTGGAGACTGGGTTGCTAACTCTGCCACATTTATCTGGAAGTATGGCAATAGAAGTTAGTTACTGGCGAGGCGGCTAGCCTCGCACCGACGACCATGGGATGCAGGGTTGTGAATGGGTTGTAAGAGAATAGATGGCATGCAAGGGGTTAGTAAAGTTCTAATGTTGTTCCGGCCTACTAAGGGAAGGTGGGCTGGATAGGAGTATATATATAAAAGGTTGGAGAGTGTTAGCAACGGAAAAATCAAGGATCTTCCAGAGGTATGAGGGAGAGGCTAGGTCGGACAAGAGTCGAGGAGCGCGGGGTGTTAATGGGAGGGGGGGAGTTCAGGGGGGCTACGTGGAAATTTGACCCTAAGGTCTCTGGGCGTGGGGGTGGCATTAGGCTACAGTTGATATTGGAGTTTGAAAGGACAGTGAAAGTACGTTAGCCAAATGCTACCGGGGGATGCAACTATGGGGTGGTATATGAGTCTGGAAAAGATAGAATCATGTGGACTGTGGGGCTGTGGGGGGAGAAGGAGGTTAACTGTAGGTGTGTGCTTGACTGTGGATAAAGTAGGGAAAAACATGGTGTATTATTACTCGTCAATACGAGGGGTTATGGACACTATTAGTTGGCACGAGTTTTTGTACGTCTAGTTGTCCCTGGGAACTGCGTTTTCTATGAAGTATAGACCAAAGAAAAGCGGCAGTTCGTAGGGGTACTTAGTTATTGTTTCGAGGTACTATGATAGATACTGGTAACAAAGGTTATCTATACAATCTCTGGTTGGGGTAAGAATTGGAGTTACTGCATGGTGGCTAACATCTTCAGTCATTATCTCTGTCTAGGTCTTACAGGAACAATGGTTATATATATACAATGGTGTACCCGTGGGTATCATAGTTTCTTATCAATTAGGACATGGGGTTTTAACCTACTACTTCTCGGATGGAAGAACATACATAGTTTTATGGGGGCGATTGGTCTTCAGAAACTTAGTCTGGCAAGACAAGGTATTTTAGGGTATGTTGATATTAATACTTAACCTAAGGATTGAATACATAGATTTATGGGGGCGATTGGTCTTCAGAAACTTAGTCTGGCAAGACAAGGTATTTTTAGGGTATGTTGATATTAATACTTAACCTAAGGATTGAATACATAGATTGATGGGGGCGATTGGTCTTCAGAAACTTAGTCTGGCAAGACAAGGTATTTTTAGGGTATGTTGATATTAATACTTAACCTAAGGATTGAATTCATAGATTTATGGGGGCGATTGGTCTTCAGAAACTTAGTCTGGCAAGACAAGGTATTTTAGGGTATGTTGATATTAATACTTAACCTAAGGATTGAATACATAGATTTATGGGGGCGATTGGTCTTCAGAAACTTAGTCTGGCAAGACAAGGTATTTTAGGGTATGTTGATATTAATAACTAACCTAAGGATTGAATACATAGATTTATGGGGGCGATTGGTCTTCAGGAACTTAGTCTGGCAAGACAAGGTATTTTAGGGCATGTTGATATTAATAACTAACCTAAGGATTGAATACATAGATTTATGGGGGCGATTGGTCTTCAGAAACTTAGTCTGGCAAGACAAGGTATTTTAGGGTATGTTGATATTAATATCCTAACTTAGGGACAGGGCATGGGTGTATTAACTTAAGGTGTATTTATGTTCATCATCAGGTAGGTAGAGGTGTAGGACACAAGGGGTAGTGTATACGCGAGGTGGGGGAAAGGGTTGTGAATTGTAAAGGGGTTGGTTTGAGGCTAGGCGCCGCGCCGCTCGTGACCTAGGATAGTGACCCTTAATGCGCTGGACATAGGGGTGGCATCTCCCTACGATCGAACAGGTAGAGTGGTGTGTGCAGCGGGGCGTGAAGGATAAGTGGACAGGATGACCCAAACAGGGTACCCTGAGCAGAGGGTCATGAAGCAAAATAGATTAGTGTGGATTGTGTATACGAAGGAGGTGATTGGAAGACGTATAACAATTGTGGAAAAGCAAATGGAAGAGATGAACACAATGGCGGATAAAAGATAATTAACCTAAGGATTGAATGCATGCATGAATGACGACATTATAGCTGTCGTCCTAATAAGAGGATGAAACCTGGTTGGTCTGCACGTGGTACAATACGACACAAGGACAGTGCCGCTATGTCGTATCAATACTGGTGGCATACTCCGGTTAATATTATATATACACTTAGTTACTAGAAGAACAAGGCAAGGGGGGGGGGGGGGGGGCGACTGAGCACGGGGGTACATATATCTATACTCGTCATGGAAAGGGATATACGAGGTAGCTTTCCTGCATCTCTCCTGATAATCGTCTGCAGATTGGTCATAGTGAGTTTATCCGAATTAACAGGCCTAAATCAATACAATAACTGGCATAGGGTTATTGGGTGTATAGAGTCGTGGTTAAAGTTTTTTTTTTTTTTTTTTTTTTTTTTTTCTATATTCCAACTACTCCCTCTCGGGCATAGGCTGAGAGCCTGTACATTCCACCGCCCAACACGGTGAAGCCCGTGAGGTCTTGTTCCAGTCTGGGGAGTGAGACATGCGAAGCATCCATCATGGCTCGAAGCAGCTCCATCTCTGAAGCGGCCGGTTGCTTCGCTCAAGTGCTTCACCGTCTCACCCTCCAGACTCAGACCCTCACTCTCAGAACGCCACCTATTGAGCAGTGAACTCACTAGGCATTGTCCCCCTGTAACATATTTTGAATATGGGAATATTCATACAGTGTTATTTAATCAGGGAACAACGAGGGTATTTTTTTGGCATTTCGGTGGGCTTTGTGGTAATGCACTGATACTAGGTACAGCACAAATTCAATCCCAATAATATCTTCCCATTGACATATCGGGATTTGAACCCGGGTCCATTGGATTACCAATCCAGTGGCATGACCACTCCACCACACCTCCCCTAGGTTGGGAATATATAGTTAGTGGATAAAACCACGGAAGGTTAGAGACATAGAATTGTTAGAATTGGGGGGGCTATGATTGTTATATAACTAAATACAGGGCTAACGTAATCACGATCTGATTTGGTGTGAAATGGAAGTTAAGGTGTCTTAGATTGCCTCAAACCTACACAATGAAAGTATTATAGTCTGTATGGTGGTTACCTAATTAAATACATACTTAGGTGGTACATCAAGAATATCAGTGAGTAAAGTATTGTGGTTTGTATATTAGAAGACTGTGATTGAGAGACGTATACTATGTGGAATGAATTGAGAGAGAGGGAGAGAGACAAAATAGGGAAAAGCAAAGGGGCCTGGGATCTCGTTGGGGATGGTAGTTTCGCTCTCAGGATTTTCGTTTCTGTGACTCGTTAGGGTTGGAGGTTTCGCTCTCAGGATTTTCGTACCACAGCGTTCCTGTGGTATTTTACTTCCGTCGCCTTTATATTAGGTACGACCTCGTACCTCAAGGTTGGAGTACGTAGGTTTGTTTAGGGGGGCCAGGTCAGGTCGGTGAGGGGGTTAGGCTGGAAGGGAAATGGCAGCCTGTCGGTGAGGACGAAGATTACTGTCATCCCGAAGATTACGGTCATCCCGACCGACTGTTCAGAAAAGAGAAAAAAACTTAAAACATTTTATCCTGGAATGTGAATAATATAATGAAATTAGGAAAAAAAATTACTCAGGCCATATATCTAAGACACTGGAAACTAATAGGAGAGTTACTATTCAAGAAAAAAAAGGAACGAGGGAAGAAATTACATAGATGTTGGAAAAGGAGAGAAAAGATGATAAAAGAACTTGACGAAAGGACAGATAATTAAGAACACAGGAAAATTAAGAAGCTAAAGTGTTTAACAAGGTATAAAACAAATTTAAAAGATAGTCAGAAAAGTGTAGGTTAACAAGAAAAGTAGGATGACTAAGGAAAAAAATATAATGTATACAGTATATGGAAAACATGTAAATTTAAGAAAGAACAGATAATTAAGAACACAGGAAAATTAAGAAGAGCTAAAGTGTTTAACAATGTATAAATTCCGGGAATTGACCTCCCAATCTACCAAGATTGGAAGCCAAAGTGTCACATTTTTCCTTTGCCCCTCAACTTTCTCTTCATAATTGCTGAGGGGCACAGGGCCCTGGGTGGGTCTTTGGTTTCCCGGGCGTTTCCACACCCTCCTCAGCTCCCCGCCATGGAGTGGCTTCGGTCACCCAGGCTTTATTGTGGTCGGCAGGGAGGGTTCTGTGGGGGTGCTCGGTTATGGCCTCGGCCTTGCTCGGGGCCTTGGGGCTGTTCGGCCAGGCAGCTTGGGGAACAGCAACAACAACAACAACAATGTATAAAACAAATTTAAAAGATAGTCAGAAAAGTGTAGGTTAACAAGAAAAGTAGTATGAGTAAGAAAAAAATATAATATATATAGTATATGGAAAACATGTACATTTATAGAATCATGCTCAATCGCTTAGGAATTGAGAACAATGCCATGGAAAATTTAGTACAATGACATCCTCATCATCATCAGGAGGGGGGTTATTTAGGGTCGCCGTTAGTCTTGGTGAAGGTCTGTGTGTATTGGTAGGGGTGGTGGTGGTTGTGGCTTTGACCTTGGGGGTTCACTTTCACTTTTGGAAGGGAGGGGTGGATATACCGTTAGGTCTGTCGTTAGGAATGTGGGTCTGGGTGAGAGCTGGCCCGGGGCCAGTTTTGGAGGGTGGTTTAAATGGTTTCGGTCGGGGGTAGTGATAGGGGGGGTTTAAAGGTGAAACGGGCAGGTCGAGTCGGGGTTGTTGTTGCGGAAGAGGTTGGTGCTGGGGAGGGGTTGAATTGTGTAGAGAGTTGGGGTCGTGAGTGGTGTTGGGGGAAGGGTGAGTAAGGCTGGAGGTTGAGAGTTTACGATGATCGGGTGGTTTGGAGGTTTGGAGTGTGGGGATTTGATAGGGAGATGGTGGGGGGGGGGGGGGGGTCTGGGCAGGCAGGGTTGTGGTTTGAGAGGGGTTGAATTTGGACTGATTTTATTTTCGGGAGAGACGTGAATGGGATTTCGAGGAGAGGTTGAGGTTGAGAGGTTGATTATGTTGTTTGGGGCGAGAGAGAGGGTAGTATTTTGGGAGTTAGCCAAGGTGGAAAAAGTGTTGTGGTTGGATTGGGATGGGCGTGGTATTTTGTTGAGCGGGATCTTTGGGGGTGGAATTTGGGGCGGATGGGGTAACGGTGAAGAGGGGAGTAAGATAAGGGGGAAAGAGGAGGTAGGTGTTATGTATGGGGGTTATTTTTCGTTCTGAATGTGGTCGTGAGAGGTTAGGCTGGCAGGGTGGGAATTGGTGGAGGTTGAAAGTTTAGCTGGGCTAATGATGGTGGGAGGCCGACTGGTGAGCAGGTGTTCGGTACGCATGAGGGGGGGGAAATCACTTTGGTGGGGGTCACGCGTGAGGGGGGGATTAACGGCGCGTGTGGGAGGATCAGATTGGTGAGGTGTGAGTGATCTAGGAAACGGAATTTGTTGGTGGGACTGGGGAGGATTGGTGGGGGAAGAGTTAGGCATAGGACATGGGTTATTGGGAGAGGACTGATGTACTGATTCGTGGTTGTTAAAAGTACGAATTTGGGGAATTTTCTTGGTGGCAGTCACGGTCTGTTTAGATGTTATCTGGGATTGGTGAGTTTGTCTGTCATGAGAGGGTGAGTCAAGTGTGGGGTTTTGAAGTTTTCTAGGGGTGTGAATTGTGTGGGGGTGGAAGGGAGCTACTGACGGAAAACTGTCACAAGGGAAATTTTGTTGGTGGGGGAATAGCTGAGCATTTGTGGGGGCATGGGGAAAACATTGTTGGGTACATAGGTTGGCATTTTCCCTGGAAACATGGGTACATAAATATTTGTTAGAATGGTTGTTACATACATCCGAGTCTGTCCTGGAAACATGGGAGGATTTATCCTGGACAGATGGGGGTCTGGGTGATTGACAGGTAAATTGTGGGGATGGGGTGAGTAGGTCAGTTTGGAGAGATTGTTGCGGAAGAGATTTGTCTCAGACAACAATGGAATTTGGTAGGATGGATGAAGGAGACATTGATGGAGATTTTGGTTCTGGTGCTGGATTATGGGTTATTACTTAGTCTGGCAAGACAAGGTATTTTAGGGTATGTTGATATTAATAACTAACCTAAGGATTGAATACATAGATTTATGGGGGCGATTGGTCTTCAGAAACTTAGTCTGGCAAGACAAGGTATTTTAGGGTATGTTGATATTAATAACTAACCTAAGGATTGAATACATAGATTTATGGGGGCGATTGGTCTTCAGAAACTTAGTCTGGCAAGACAAGGTATTTTAGGGTATGTTGATATTAATATCCTAACTTAGGGACAGGGCATGGGTGTATTAACTTAAGGTGTATTTATGTTCATCATCAGGTAGGTAGAGGTGTAGGACACGAGGGGTAGTGTATACATGAGGTGGGGGAAAGGGTTGTGAATTGTAAAGGGGTTGGTTTGAGGCTAGGCGCCACGCCGCTCGTGACCTAGGATAGTGACCCTTAATGCGCTGGACATAGGGTTGGCATCTCCCTACGATCGAACAGGTAGAGTGGTGTGTGCGGCGGGGCGTGAAGGATAAGTGGACAGGATGACCCAAACAGGGTACCCTGAGCAGAGGGTCATGAAGCAAAATAGAGTAGTGTGGATTGTGTATACGAAGGAGGTGATTGGAAGACGTATAACAATTGTGGAAAAGTAAATGGAAGAGATGAACACAATGGCGGATAAAAGATAATTAACCTAAGGATTGAATGCATGCATGAATGACGACATTATAGCCGTCGTCTTAATAAGAGGATGAAACCTGGTTGGTCTGCACGTGGCACAATACGACACAAGGACAGTGCCGCTATGTCGTATCAATACTGGTGGCATACTCCGGTTAATATTATATATACACTTAGTTACTAGAAGAACAAGGCAAGGGGGCGACTGAGCACGGGGGTACATATATCTATACTCGTCATGGAAAGGGAGATACGAGGTAGCTTTCCTGCATCTCCTGATAATCGTCTGCAGATTGGTCATAGTGAGTTTATCCGAATTAACAGGCCTAAATCAATACAATAACTGGCATAGGGTTATCGGGTGTATACAGTCGTGGTTAAAGGTTGGGAATATATAGTTAGTGGATAAAACCACGGGAGGTTAGAGACTTAGAATTGTTAGAATTGGGGGGGCTATGATTGTTATATAACTAAATACAGGGCTAACGTAATCACGATCTGATTTGGTATGAAATGGAAGTTAAGGTGTCTTAGATCGCCTCGAACCTACACAATGAAAGTATTATAGTCTGTATGGTGGTTACCTAATTAAATACATAATTAGGTGGTACATCAAGAATATCAATGAGTAAAGTATTGTGGTTTGTATATTAGAAGACTGTGATTGAGAGACGTATAATATGTGGAATGAATTGAGAGAGAGGGAGAGAGACAAAATAGGGAAAAGCAAAGGGGCCTGCAGGGATCTCGTTGGGGATGGTAGTTTCGCTCTCAGGATTTTCGTTCCTGTGGCTCGTTAGGGTTGGAGGTTTCGCTCTCAGGATTTTCGTACCACAGCGTTCCTGTGGTATTTTACCTTTTCAACCTTATTACGTAGGCCTATATATTTTTCGGTAGGGAAATGCCCTGGCGAGTTTCTTCAAACCCCTTATCGCTTATGCTTCGTCCAGAGAAAAATCGACACCTGAATGTGATGAAGCGTCATAATTATAATCACCAAACTATAGAAATTAAATGTCTTTAGGGGGGATGGGTGTATTTATTTACTCCTATATATTTACAATTTAACCATTTTGCGGTTTAAATTTCCTCCCTAGACCTCCATCAAGATTAATTAATTTTTCAGATTGTAAGACGTTCGGCCTATTAATTTGGCTATTATAAGACTTTCGTGTCATTTAGGTGTCGATTTTTTCCTGACGAGCGATAGGGAGCCTGTAATTTAAGAGGAACCGGCCTTCAGCCGGGACATTTTTCTAACGAAAAATGTACAAATCTATCTTGAAGGAGGGTCTTGGGGGGGTGTTTTTTTAAGCTTGATGGAGCTCTAGCGAGGAAACATATGCCGCATTTTCTTTTACCATCACTATCTCCGATAGACTGGAAATGGTGTCGTATTTCACACCCAAATGCCATAAAAGGGTGTTCAATATCAAGCCAACTCAACCCTGCTCTTCCACAGGGTCTAAAGCTGCATTTTGTGTCACCCCAAAGTCTGATAACCCACTCTCATTAAAGTGTGGTGGCACAAAATGACAAGGGGCGATCCAGACTTTTAAATATATACATTATATGGACAACCTTTCCTGACTTTTTTTAAGAATGAAAGTAAATATGCATTGCAGAATAATTATTACAAAGCAAATAAAGACAATATAAAAGCGAAATAGCGTAATATACCAAATATCATTAGGTATGTCAGGGACTGGAATAATCGACAACAGAACATATCGGCAATAAATTTGAATATATACAATTTAAGATGTGTTGTGACATTACATATTAGGTGAAATAATAAAACATATTTATTTGTTTAATAGTAGAGCAAGAAATATTCGCATACATAGATATTTCAATAATTCTGAGGAAGAGTGACGGATTAATTACCGTGACGAACACTGATTTTCTGAACTTGACTCTTGGTCAAGGTCACGAGGCTAGATACCCCACCCACCCACCCACCGCTCGATATATCTACGTTCCTACTGGCCCTCACGCAGCCGTGGTGCTTAGCGCGGTCGAACCTATATTTCACAAATGTTATGATATTTATATATATGCGTGTACTGTTACTTAGTAATATTGTATTGTGTAATCTAATCAACCCGAATGATATACATTTAAGTAAGAATACACCGAAATATAATAGTGATTAGGCTCGAATGGAGTGGCACCGCGGCTGAGGCCAATGTTTATAAACAACACGCTTTAGGCCTACATATCAAGATCAATCATTAATGATCCATCATTTCGATATTATTTTGATCTAGTTGAATTTGTAAAAAATTGTGATGACTATTCCTATTAAAATGCCCCAGAACAAGAAGCCCACCACAGAAGCCACGAGCGAACACCACACAGAAACACCCGGAAGAAAGGTCCACAGAACGAAAGGACCAGCTGACCGAGCCCGCCATTCCAGACAGGCCCAAGCCCGCAGGGCTAAACAGCTCCAGGACACACCCATTTACCTTTTCTAAACTGACCATTTTCCACACCTCACGTACACTAACCCCCTCGTGTCCTACACTCCTAACTACAAAGATGATGAACAGGAATATACATTCATATTAAAAACACCCATGCCTGTCCCGACGTTGAGCCAATGCCAACACATCAGACAGCCATAATTATATCTATGTATGTTCTTGCATCCGAGAAGTAGATGTTATATATCTTAGAAGTTAAAACACCCACGCTGTCCCTAGACCCCGTATATAATTTTCCATGACGAGTATAGATATGTGTAACCCGTGCTCAGTCGCCCCTTGCATTGTTCCTCTAGTAACTAAGTCTATAATATTAACTGCCACCAGCATTGATACGACATAGCGGCACTGTCCTTGCTACAAAGATGATGAACAGGAATATACATTCATATTAAAAACACCCATGCCTGTCCCGACGTTGAGCCAATGCCAACACATCAGACAGCCATAATTATATCTATGTATGTTCTTGCATCCGAGAAGTAGATGTTATATATATTAGAAGTTCAAACACCCACGCTTGTCCCTAGACCTCTTATATCATTTTCCATGACGAGTATAGATATGTGTAACCCGTGCTCAGTCACCCCTTGCATTGTTCCTCTAGTAACTAAGTCTATGATATTAACTGCCACCAGCATTGATGCGACATAGCGGCAGTGTCCTTGTGTCGTATTGTGCCAAGTACAGATCAACCAGGTTTCATCACCTTATTAGGACGACGACTATAATGTCATCGTTCATCGATGTATGCAATCCTTAGGTTAAGTATTTTATCCGCTATTGTGTTCACCTTTTTCCATTTACTTTCCACAATTGTCATACGTCTTCCCCTTGCCTCCTTCGTATCCACAGTCCACACTACGCCAATTTACTTCGTGTCTTACACCTCTTACCCCAACCAGAGATTATATAAGATAACCTGGTTATCAGTATCTGTCATAAGTACCCCGAAACAATAACTAAGTACCCCTACGAACTGCCGCTGTTGTTGATATTTATATTTAATAGAAAACGCAGTTCCCAGGGCCAACTAATAGTATCCATAACCCTCGGACTGATCACATAACTCTATCTTTTCCAGACTCCTATACCACCCCATAGTTGCATTCCCCGGTAGCATTTGGCTAACGTATTCTACTGCCTTTTCAAACTTCCATATCAATTGTAGCCTAATGCCACCCCCACGCCCAGGGACCTTAGGGGCAAAATTTCCCTGTAGCCCTTGAACTCTCCCCCCCCTCTCATTAAGACACCCGCGCTTCTCGACTCTTGTCCGACCTAGCCTCTCTCTCATACCTCTTGAAGATCCTTGAATTGTCCGTTACTAACGCTCTCCAACCTTTTTATATATACTCCTATCCAGCCTACCTTCACTTAGTAGGCCAGAACAACATTAGAACTTTACTAGCCCCTTGCATGCCATCTATTCTCTTACAACACATTCACAACCCTGCACCCAATGGTCGTCGGTGCGAGGCTAGCCGCCCCGCCAGTAACTAACTTCTATTGCCATACTTCCAGATAAATGTGGCAGAGTTAGCAACCCAGTCTCCACCATATCCAGCAAACCCTACAATTAACAACCAGCCGAGTAAAACCAGCTAGCTAAGGCACCTTCGGTTTTGGTATTCAAGACACCCACATCTGTCTCATACACAGAGGGTTATTACAAACACTGGTGATATGGCAAGCCCCTAGCCACAGCCGCCGGACGACTATCACAGAAGAGGGCGCCCAGCTCCCCCTTTTTGCCCACCCGAGGAGGGAGACCCCCACCCCCGCGGAGGTATACCTGGCCCCTGTTTTGACTTTCGAGTCATTGCCAGGTAGCACAGGAATTCTTCCTATCAATGAACTAACCATGAATGACTAACACCTTTACTAACCTCTATTACCTCACAATAAACCATTTACCTTTCTTGCATGCTCTGATCACTAAATTAGCACCTCAGCTATACCATAGAATGAAGATTGAACAATCTAGAGAGACGCTCCTATCACAGCTGTCCCCATCCTCCTCGCAAAGTAGATCCAGTCTCTCTCCCCTAAATACGTCCAGTATAGCCAAAATAGTACCTCTTACTAAGGCTCAGTTATATGAAAATATAAAGGCTTCCTATCGCCCTGTGCCACAACAGTAAATACCATCTTACCTAGTCCCCATATCTATTGAGAGCTCAATTAAGTCCATAAGACTCGAGATCCCTACTGTCTACAGGGTCCAGAACCGAGCCTATAAATCTAACTCCCGCCCCCAGTCAAATCAGTTGAAAGCTAGACACCAACCAGTGGTCACTACCCTGCAGTTTACCTCTAGCTCTGCCCTTGTGTTGTTCCGGAGTTGAGAGATTCCAGATCCGGCAGACTCCGTGGCAGAGAAGACTGATAGAAGCATCTGTCCATGTACAAGTCCTAACGTGCACCTTATAACCTTCACACAAATTCGTGGGTATATAAGTGTGTAGCCAGCAACGATCATCAAGAGATCCGACTTGAGAACTTCCTACATTTTGGACCATCTGGACGGCCGAGGAACCAGTCGTTAGCCCCCAACATCACCGGAAGCAAGATAACCAGGACCAGATCTACCCATACTATTCAAGATTCATGTTGCTAGTACTAAGTGTTATAGTACTAGCTTGATACTCACTTATTAACTTTCTATAAAGTGGCTAAGACCTTGCCCAGTGTAATTCATATTTAACCATTCCATTTGGGACGTACTAAGCGATCAGTGCTTTTTAATTAACAGGCGACCTTGACTCTCGTAATTACCTTATTCAGATATTAAAACTCTAGTGATATCTAACGTTCGCCCACTGATTTGTGTTCTACATATTTCTGCCTTAAGAATATCAAACTTAGTTCAGTACCCCCATGAGGTTACTAGAGATTTCCGTGTTCTATAATATACGCGTGTCTAATCCTAACTGTGAGTTGCTACTTGGGCACGCGACCAGCCAGCAAGAGGTAAAATCAGTGACATTGAATTATACGAATATATTGAGGTCTTCCAGTAAAATATAAACTTGCTAATTAAACCCGTGATCAGAAGAATATACCTGAACGTTGGAAGTGGGAGACTAGGCTCCATCCAGATCCGCTAATGCTAGCAGTTCCCTTCTATCATTTGTTTTGTGCGAATATAACTATCTTTCTATGCTCTTTATTTCTTTATTTCAATAAATGTGAACTTGTGTCGTGTTACCGTGTGTTTATTTTGTGTTCTCTATTCCTCATACCTTGTATTGTGCATGCAGCCTTCTATACCCAGTCATTCAGAACTCACATTACCCAAGTTAAACCTGTAGAAAAACAGGGCATAACACCTATAATACAATCGCTTACTTTGAGGTATTATATATAATAACTCCGGTAGGTTATCGGCCTTCTATAGGATTATGACGCTTCTTTCGGATATTCTGAGGATATAGCTAGGTACATTTATAATTATCACATCCAAATCGATTTTTTGTATATGGATATATACACAAAGTCTTAAAACTGTTATCAAGTTCCGAAAGTCTGAATCGGGTTGAGTTTAGACCCTGTGGAAGAGCAGGGTTGAGTTGGCTTGATATTGAGCTGCACCCTTTTATGGCATTTGGGTGTGAAATACGATACCATTTCCAGTCTATCGGAGATAGTGATGGTAAAAGAAAATGCGGCATACGTTCCTACTGGCCCTCACGCAGCCGTGGTGCTTAGCGCGGTCGAACCTATATTTCACAAATGTTATGATATTTATATATATGCGTGTACTGTTACTTAGTAATATTGTATTGTGTAACCTAATCAACCCGAATGATATAAATTTAAGTAAGAATACACCGAAATATAATCGTGATTAGGCTCGAATGGAGTGGCACCGCGGCTGCGGCCAATGTTTATAAACAACATGCTTTAGGCCTACATATCAAGATCAATAATTAATGATCCATCATTTCGATATTATTTTGATCTAGTTGAATTTGTAAAAAATTGTGATGACTATTCCTATAATATAATCGCTTACTTTGAGGTATTATATATAATAACTACGGTAGGTTATCGGCCTTCTATAGGAATATGACGCTTCTTTCGGATATTCTGAGGATATAGCTAGGTACATTTATAATTATCACATCCAAATCGATTATTTGTATATGGATATATACACAAAGTCTTAAAACTGTTATCAAGTTCCGAAAGTCTGAATCGGGTCGAGTTTAGACCCTGTGGAAGAGCAGGGTTGAGTTGGCTTGACATTGGACACCCCTCAGGGCATTTGGGTGTGAAATTTCCAGTCTATCGGAGATAATGATGGTAAAGGAAAATGCAGCTTATACCGCATTTTCCTTTACCATCACTATCTCCGATAGACTGGAAATGGTGTCGTATTTCACACCCAAATGCCATAAAATGGTGTCCAATATCAAGCTAACTCAACCCTGCTCTTCCACAGGGTCTAAACTCAACCCGATTCAGACTTTCGGAACTTGATAACAGTTTTAAGACTTTTTGTATATATCCATATATAAATAATCGATTTGGATGTCATAATTATAAATGTACCTAGCTATATCCTCAGAATATCCAAAAGAAGCGTCATAATCCCATAGAAGGCCGATAACCTACCGGAGTTATTATATATAATACCTCAAAGTAAGCGATTATATTATAGGAATAGTCATCACAATTTTTTACAAATTCAACTAGATCAAAATAATATCGAAATGATGGATCATTAATGATTGATCTTGATATGTAGGCCTAAAGCGTGTTGTTTATAAACATTGGCCGCAGCCGCGGTGCCACTCCATTCGAGCCTAATCACTATTATATTTCGGTGTATTCTTACTTAAATGTATATCATTCGGGTTGATTAGATTACACAATACAATATTACTAAGTAACAGTACACGCATATATATAAATATCATAACATTTGTGAAATATAGGTTCGACCGCGCTAAGCACCACGGCTGCGTGAGGGCCAGTAGGAACGTAGATATATCGAGGGGTGGGTGGGGCATCTAGCCTCGTGACCTTGACCAAGAGTCAAGTTCAGAAAATCAGTGTTCGTCACGGTAATTAATCCGTCACTCCTCCTCAGAATTATTGAAATGTCTATGTATGCGAATATTTCTTGCTCTACTATTAAACAAATAAATATGTTTTATAATTTCACCTAATATGTAATGTCACAACACATCTTAAATTGTATATATTCAAATTTATTGCCGATATGTTCTGTTGTCGATTATTCCAGTCCCTGACATACCTAATGATATTTGGTATATTACGCTATTTCGCTTTTATTTTGTCTTTATTTCTATCTATCTATCTATTGCCTGACGCCGTGATCCCCGAAGGGGTGGCCACGAACGAACCGCCCCCATGCACCTCTGTCCCCAGTCAGTCGACGCCCCTCCCCCCAACCAGCACCGCCTTCGTTCACTCCATCCTTCCACCTCATATTCGGTCTACCTCTCCCCCTCTGTCCCTCCACCTCGCTCTCGTACACCCTCTTAGTCATTCTCTCGCTTTCCATACGTTCCATATGGCCGAACCATCTCAAGTTGTTCCTTTTCACACTTTCCAGCACATCTACCTCCACACCACACCTCCTTCTTACTTCCTCATTAGTCTGTCTATCCCTCCATGTAACTCCGCACGCACTCCTTAAGTAATTCATTTCCACTGCTCTCACTCTTGGTCTGAGTCTCTCAACCAACGTCCATGCTTCGCTTCCGTAAGTCAGTGTCGGGATTACCACACTGTCATGCAAGGACTTCTTCACTTCCATACTGACCACCCTATTTCTTGTTACTGCTTTTAGCGTTCCTACAACCCTCTTCCCCTGTTGTACCCTCTCCCGCACCTCTTCATCCATAGTCCCATCTTTACTCAACACACTGCCCAGATACTTAAAAGAGTTGACGATCTCCATAGCCTGACCGTTCAGCTTCACCTCACACTCTGTGACTTCACCCCTTTCGAAGACCATAACCTTGCTCTTCCCCGTATTTACCTTCAAATTCCGTTTTTCGCACACTGTTCCAAACTCATTTACCAGACCCTGCAACTCCCATTCATTATCACTCATCAGAACTGTATCATCCGCAAACAGCAGTATAGGTAGCTTCCACTCAATTCCCTCCCTTTTCAGCGATACACCAACATCCACTGCTCTTGATAGTATTTCTTTCATAACACTCCATCCATATATACAGTAAACAACCACGGGGACATCACACACCCCTGTTTCAAACCAACATTCAGGTCAAAGAACTCGCTCTGCTCACTCTCCACACGTACTGCCGCCTTTGCACCCTCATACATGCTCTTCACTGCTTTCAGCAACTTGCCCTCTACTCCGTATATTCTAAGTACTTTCCACAAACCTTCTCTATCCACTCTGTCATAGGCTTTCTCCAAGTCCATAAAGGTGGTGTCTTTATTTGCTTTGTAATAATTATTCTGCAATGCATATTTACTTTCATTCTTAAAAATAGTCAGGAAAGGTTGTCCATATAATGTATATATTTAAAAGTCTGGATCGCCCCTTGTCATTTTGTGCCACCACACTTTAATGAGAGTGGGTTATCAGACTTTGGGGTGACACAAAATGCAGCTCTAAAGAAATTATAAAAAATATACATAAAGGAGCAAATAAATTCGGCCATCCCCCATAGTTGCGATGCGGAAAGCTATAATTGAAATAATGGGAAAGCTTCTCACCACGCCTGTATAGCCTACCTCCACCACCATCACCAACACTACCGCCACAGCCAACATACCAAGATCTCCACCTCTACACCGCAAGCAATTCTCACCATGCCTGTATAGCGTACCTCCACCATCTCCAACACTACCGCCACAGCCAACATACCAAGATCACCTCTACACTGCAAGCTTCTCACCACGCCTGTATAGCCTACCTCCACCACCATCACCAACACTACCGCCACAGCCAAAATACCAAGATCTCCATTTCTACACCGCCACAGCCAGCATACCGAGATCACCACCTTTACCTCCACCATTCCCACCCACATCACCACCAACACAGACCGCCACAGCCAACATACCGAGATCTCCACCACCATCACCAACACTACCGCCACAGCCAACATACCAAGATCTCCACCACATCAAAGAAAACGTCTACCTCCCCCGCATCAAAGAAAACGACTCGAGGGCGGAGTTTCCCTACCACACCGCCAGAAGACGTGTCGGAGGCGGAGTTCCATACCACACCGCCAGGGAAATAAACAACTCAAGGTCACCTCCCTGTACCAACAATGATATACCCTGCAAAACCGGAACACGAACTGCTACCGTCGATATGACAAATCCTGAAACATCAGAAGGGGACATAGGCTACTCATCACCATCAACAATTCCAAAGCCCAGGAAAACAAAAGCAGGAAACGAGAAAGACAGAATTCTCCCCCTAACCCTCAACTCATCAAGGGCACAACCAACAATGATATACACTGCAAAACCGGAACACGAATTGCTACCATCGATATGACAAGTCCTGAAACATCAGAAGGGGACATAGGGGAGAGCGGTGATGGTTCGGACACTTTTTTTTAAATATTTGTAGAAATTCAGGTTTAAGCAGTAGTATAATCTAGTTGATGTTAAAATGTTGCTTCGTTATTTGGTTCTTTAGCCTAATTATTTCAAACCCTTAGCTCTTTTCAGTTTTGAGCTATAGTTCCCGAAACGCAAGTTTCTAAATCGTCCGAACCTTCCCTACCAGTGGTGATGGTTCGGTCAGAAGGGTGGGATGGTTCGGTCACGTATATTAATTGGCATAATCTTAAAATTATGTGAGTTGGATTTGCTAAAATCAAGAATTTATCAATTCAAAGAAATTTTATTTTGCTAAAATACAAAATTATACTTCATAATCGAAATTAACCTCTTCATATTTGTAAACAAAAAATATTGAAAACAAACTGGATTATACTTAACCAGAATTATGGATAATGTACTTATCCATAAATCAAATAAACATACAGTATACCTTTATTTGTATAGACAATATTATAGGTATGGATTAGGACTATGTTACTTCAAATAAATTACGTAATTGACTTAGTTTATATTATATTGTATTAGCACAGATAATTACATAATAAAATATAAATATATTATTCCCTGATGGATATTAAGAGTTGTGTTTTACTATGTGTTCATAATATAGATGTTTACAAGAAGCAGTGTTATCAATTGATAAGGTAATTTTTTGGTAATTAGTGGGATGGATGGTTCGGACTGGTCCGAACCATCACCACCCTCAACTGTCCGAATGATCCCGAATCTATATAGTTAATTGATGGCTCAACGTTCGCACAAGCGACTTCACCATTTGTTATTTACGGCAATATCTTCGGCATACAACATAGTTTCACCATAATAATGCAGATTTCGCTGGTTGACATATTCATGGAGGTAGAGCTTACGATATAAAGTTAAAATATTACATAGGAAGTGCAAAAAAACATAAAATTGGACCTGCATTAAAGAGTGTAGCTGATGTAGGAACCAAATCACGCGTGATGAAAGTAGACAAACTCTCGCGGTGACTGGACGACTCGGCCCATGGGACAACTCGGCTCGGACAGCTCGGCCCACGTTTGTACAACTCGGCCACGACGGCGAGACAACTCGGCCCATTATTTGAGACAGCTCGGCCCCATGTTTTGCTATGGGGCAATTTGACGAGACCAGTCAGGATTAGGATGGGGAGAGCTAAGTGGAGGGTTTATGGGTGAGACCATATGTATGCAGCACCAAATCCTGTCCTCTGCGTATGCGCTGCCTTTTCCCTAATATTTTTATTATGTTATTTAGGCTTAACTGTTAGGTTAATTTAAGTTAGGTTAGGTTAGGTTAGGATAGGTTAAGATAATATAATAGTATAAAGGAAAACAAATGTGCCAAGGGGCCTAAGATTCTCACGCATGCGCAGAGGACAGGATTTGCAGGATTTGCTGCTGCATACATGGCCTCCCGTATATGGCGTGTGTGTAATGTGGGCGAAATGTTTGTTTATTGTATAATTATTTCATAGGCTAGTTCTCTCGATTCATAATGTGTAGGTTAGGTTAGGTTAGGTTAGGTTAATTAAGAGTTGTCTCGTAATTAACACAGGGCTGAGCTGTCTCGTTTTTACTGGGCCGAGCTGTCTCGCCGTGGGCCGAGCTGTCCTGGCCGAGCTGTCCCATGGGCCGAGAAGTCTAGCATTCACTCTCGCAGTTTCACGCAAAATCTCGGGGCCTTAGATCCCATACGTTTCTCAGGAAATGCACTGTCCGAACCATCACTATCAACAATTTCAAAGTCCAGGAAAACAAAAGCAGCAAACGAGAAAGACAGAATTTTCCCCCTAACCCTCAACTCAACAAAGGCACAACCCCCAGCACAGACAGTCCATCCTCACTCCAAGCCACAGGGAATTAACCCGGTAATGGCGAGGGGGGGGTATTGAACCCGGTCCCCATGGGCGAGCATATAGGCTCCATTCAGGCCTATAATCATCATTTTACGATAAATATAGTTATTACTTATTCATATGAGCCTATTTTACCTTCACTATGAAGATAGTAACCTGTAACAACAATAAAACAAGTGAAAATATAATTTTTCTGGTCAAAATCACGAATATAGATGGACCAGCCCATTCATGAATTATGGAGAAAATTGAGGCAACCCCTCCCTCCACGAGGCCTCAAGCCACACTGAGCCTACTCATAAACACACTCGGTTATGTAACACACCCTCTAGGCACGTAAGCACATCCTCCACACAGTTTGCTAATGTTAGCACAAAAATATACCAACGAATTAGGGAATAACAGGGAAAATAGGTGATCATTGAAGGGGGAGGGGAAAGGGAGGAAGGAGGGGATGTGGGGTGATATGAGGTATAGGGAAAAAAAAAAAATGTTTAGTGATACTGGGGCTGTTTAAATGTTTTTTTTAGGCCTCCCTCTTAAGAGCTTTGCCGCCGTCGCCCAGTAAAACCTCTTATGAGCTTTGCCGCCGTTTACGGGTTAAACACCACAAGATAACAGCTGCCAGATGCCTTTCTGTCACCTAATCCATCCACCGACCTGGCAAGGTAAAAAGGTAGATATATACTCCCACAGACTTAATTTAAGTCACATGACGAGAACTTATCAAAAACCATGAGGCTCACAACCCCCCCCCCCCGCCCCCCGAACAGACATGTAGGAATGGCATGGCAGATGATACCCAAGCCAGCAAGGAGTCTCCCCCAACACGCCCCTGTCGACCTTGCCCTGGCCAGTCTCTTTAGCAGCTAAATCAGGAAAACCCTCAGGCAGTTCCAGTCAAGCCTGGAAACCTTTCTCTCTGACTAAAATTGACTTCAATCCAACTTATTCTTCCCCTATCCCCACTTCCCTCTAACCCCCTTTCACTACTATTTTTTATCTTGATCATTTAAGTATCTCAATTTAGAGCTGTTCCTTGACACCAGGGGTAAAAGGACAGTTTCGAAGGTTGAGGGCTCAGTTGAAGAATTGTTCAAGTTAACCGCAGAGCGTAGACACAATTACGAGACTAGCCACCCACGGATACTAATTATTTTGAGTGGGTATCAACAAGCTGGTTTATTAGAGCCTTCCAGGGGAAGTAATCTAATATTCTCGCCCTACCCCAACCCCAGTGCTATTGTGGATATAAGCAAACTACCAGTGTATTAGCAAGCTTTATCCGGGATAGACCAAACTGCAAGAAATTCATCAAAGTTCTTTTAACCTAAGAAGTGCGCATGGGGGTAATTAGAAACGTCCCCCTGTGCTGACGTATTTGAGGTGTTTCCATCACTAAAATATTCATTTTACTATAAATAGCATTAATACTTATCCATACTACGCTATTATGGGTTGACTATAAAGGTATTAACCTGCAACAACAATAAAACGAGTGAAAACAGCGTTTGGATGGTCAAAATCGGAGATATAGGCCGCGAGTTATAGAATGTATGGGTGAGGCAACCTGCTTTCCCGCCAATTTCCCCCAAGGCCACTGAGACACAGTCGATCGATACTCTCTCTCTCTCTCTTGCACTCGCTTTCTATCAGTGATGACAACGCCCTGCTTGCAACTCGCTAATGTTAGCACGAAAATATACCTCAGAATAAGGGAATAACAGGGAAAATAGGTGATAACTGAGGGAGGGGAGGAAAGTGGGGAAGGAGGGGAGGTAGAGGACTGAGATTTTGCATGGCCCAGGGGCCAATTTTTTTTTTTTTTTTTTCGATGTTTTAAGTTGATTTTTTTTTTCTGACTCTTAAGAGTCTTCCCGCAGTCCGCCGGGGGAACTCTTAAGAGTCTCCCAGCAGTTCCCGGGTTAAAGACCAGAGTAGTCAGGAGTTCACTCCTGCGTTAGCTCGATTCTATTTTTACCACGGCTTGGGCTAGGTAAAGTAGTATTTAAGGTCCCAAACCAAAGAACTCGAGTTAAACTGTGCTAACCCAGTCACGTCAGGACAACCCCACGGCCGACGCATCTACCCAAGATTGGATTACTAATTCTACACACATTGGATTACTTATTCTACACATCTAAAGTGAAGTTATTATACCGTAAAAGTTGTAGAAGATCTAACTGTGGAAAGAATATATACTTGGTGTATTATCAGAGAGAAAGTAGTTAAAATATATCTACCGGGTATATGATAAGAAGTATTCTGGAAACATCGTAGTAACGCATGTATACAAAAAGCGAGAGAAAGGAAGTTCTAGTGAAACCCAAAGAATCAGGGAAGTACTGATAATAATTCTGTTAAAGTTAATAACAAATAAATTAAAGTTAACTTATGCGTAAGCACCACAGTGAATTAACATCAGAAAAATAATTGGGTTCAGCTCCCAAATCCAGAACAACTCTACGCAGGTAAATACCAAAAGTTCACATATATAATTACTACATAATAATAGCCTCTCTCAGTGGCGTCATTTCAGCTTTTCTTTTTTGGGGGCAAAGGCTGTTTATGTTGCCATACCTAATTACAATGGGGGGGGGGGGGGGGGGGGGGGGAGCGAGCGAAGCAAGCCTATGCAGCTGGGGGGGGGGGCTCTAAGCCCCGCCCCCCCCGAGAAATTTTTCGAAATGTGTGCATGGCTAGGAGCATTTTGAAGCTATATGCCAAGCTTTATTGAGGAAAATAAAGCAATATATATATAATAGGTAAAGCTAAGTATATTGTGTTACGTTAAATATGCCTATTTTGAGCTTATTTACTAAACCAGATATAATTCACCTAACCAAACGTAACCAAATAAATATTTTTCATTTGTCCCAAAAGTGGATGTCAAGAAAACAAAAGATTCATTAATTTTATGTTTTGTTAATTTCATAATATGGTTATACATTAATGTAAAAGATTTATTTCTTGACCCTTTTGTTCATAATAAAGATAACAGATTTACATTATACTCTAGTCTCTTCTGATTTTATCTACATTCATATTGTATTTCATATGCACCAATAGTTCTCAATCCCCACCCTCTCCCATGCAATGGTCCAATGGACATGGTTTTGGGGTGATTTGGGGTATTGCCAATACCAGGGTCCAGAGAATATAGGGTCAACCCACCACTCAAAAAAAACGCGCTGTCTTTCGCGCATGACGTCATTCTCCCTACAGTGGGGACAGAGGCTAGGGGTCAGTGGGAGGTCGGTCAGTTCATTCACTTTGAGAACTCAATCACGAACATACAGGTGAAACAAAGCGGATGTTTTATAATTCTAGTTGTGTGTGGTATGATAATGATTTGGAATTATGAATGCTAAGATACCTATCTTGAAATATATAGCATAAAAACAATGATGTTAGTTACTATACAGTTAACCCATAAAGTAACGGTGATGTCCTTTTCTTTATAGTGTAGCCACTATTAGACCATTGTATTCAGATTAGGAAGGACCTCTAGCAATAATATGGCTTCCAACTATCTCAACCAACCATTTTAACTACCGTAGATCCTTCCGAAGCTGCATAATATCGTATTAATATATCCTAGCTAGAATACAATATAACACACGTAGCTGGTACTCAAAGGCTTAACTAACAACATCAGAAGTTGAGACAATTACAGTGTGTGTGTGTGTGTACTTACTCTAGTTGTACTTACTCTAGTTGTATTGCGGGAGTGAGCATGCTCGTTATTTCCCGCCTCCTATATGTGTAGGTGTTATATGTATCGTTGGAATGGCTGTGGATGTGTGTGTAGTCTGTATTTTTAGCCAATTGGCGACATTGGAAACGAAGGCTTAGGGTGGATCTGTATGGTACCATTCTTACTATAGACGGTACCGTCTCGCCCGAAGGCTTAGGTAGCCATCAGCTTAGGTGAACCATATGATACCCATCTCGCCTTGTACCATTTTTGCCAACCCCAGATGGGACGTCACAACGTCGTCCACTTATTCCAGGTACCTATTTACAGCTAGGTGAACTGAGGCTAACACATGAAAGGAGACAAGCCCAATTTGTCTCCGCCCGGCCGGGGATTGAACCCCCGACCCCTCGTGTGTGAGACGAGAGCTCTACCTACTAGGCTACGGGCTGTGTGTGTGTGTGTGTGTGTGTGAATTGAATTGAGTTTATTTTGCTCAGACTTTTACAAAAAGTATGGAGCACAGCCCCTTACATGCTACACATGTACAATATGCCTTTGCTAACTAAATTAGCGTACACGTAAATACAATGGTACATATTAAGCAAACTATATTAAATGTCCTAAGACTTGATCTATCTATACATAGTAAACGTTCTATTGAGAAGAGGTGGCAGATTCTTCATACATTTTAAGTTAGTATTATTCATTAACAGTATATATTTATACTGTGTTGGGTTATGCTTGTAGTAATTCTCATTACATTTAGTGCATACCCTGTCTTCTCTATCAATATTTCTGTGTCTACCAGTATTAACTGGTAATTTATTATTACTTGCTCTCAGTTTACTTATAGCTAGTCTCTTTCCCTTATCCAATTTCACAAGTTAATCCTCCATACTGAAGACAAATGTATAAGTTCTATAGCTACTACAAATGGCCCTACTTGACAAATTACTATTCCATTTTGTTATCCGTTGATCTTTAAGCTGTTGTTCTATTGCCAATCTGAACCAGGCTGGGGTTATTACATTGTGTGACAACCAGACTCCAGACATCCCACAGTCATTACAAATACTTTTAACACAATTCAACCAAGGTGAAGTATAAACACCAACCTGATCCAAATGTAACAAACACTTGTACATTATAACTTAACTTACCGTACTTGTTTTACCAGTAATTAATCTCACCCAGTAACCGATCATTGAACACTTATTATGTATGTCTATAGGATATTCACCAAGTTCACCATACAACATGTCATTACTAGTATACTTAAGAACATGTAATGTATGCTTTAAAAACCTCAAATGAAGCTGTTCTAATTTTCTAATAACATAATGTCCCCATACCTCAGCAGCATACAGTACAACATAACTGGTCTAACCATTGCTTTAAACAATTCCAGCTGTATATCAACTGGTAAATTAAATTTTCTGCATTTACTAATCAATGAATACATATAGCCCTTGTAGCTGCTTGCTGTTTTAATTATAATTCTAATGTGGGTGTGATAATTTGGCAGCTGGTAATATGACAGTAGAAACAATCATCAGCTTAACATGGGCAAGGTAGAATTCAAAAGCGCGCGCGCGCGCACACACGCGCACACACACACATAGTTTGTAAAATGCAGTGCGTGTGTGTGTGTGTGTATGACGTTAGGAAAACTATTCTGCTTAACATTGACAAGCTAGAATTAACCCCAACCCACACACACACATGCATACACAGTTTATAAAATGTAGTGCGTGTGTGTGACTGTGTGTATGACGTTAGGACAAATATTCAGCTTAACATTGACAAGCTAGAAACTAACCCCAACCCCCACACACACATGAGTTTGTAAAATGCATGTGTGTGTGTGTGTGTTTGTTAGTGAGTGTGCGTAAGTGTATGTGCGTGCGTGTGTGTGTGTGTGTGTGTGTGTGTGAGAGTGAGTGTGCATAAGATGTGTGTGTGTCCCTTCTACTTGGCGGAAAATTCATAGGGCATTAAAAAGATTTATCAGCTTAACATTGACAAGCTAGAATTCAACACACACACTCATGGTTTGTAAAATGCAGTCCTTTTGTCATGATAAAGGTGAGCAAGATACGCATACACAAACACTCATTCCCACTATCCCATACACACATACTCACAGATTTTCACTCAGATCAACATACACACACACATCACCGCTTGTCCACACACACAAACACAAGTCTGTGTGCGTGTTTGTGTGTGTGTCCGTTCCTTCACTAATGACATTATAATATGCCCTTCCTTAGGAATAAGTAGCCCCTAATCAGGTATCAACCACTCCCACTCTCTCTCTCTCTCATATGAAGTTAATGTAAGCACTTTCTTGGTGTAGCCTATAGCCTATATGTTATTCATTGGTATGCTCGCTATCATCCATAATATATTACCTCATATTTATGCACATTTAATTGTAAAATATACTAAGCTTGATATATTTTAATGTTTTCTTTTGTCCTGTAACATTAAATAAGATTCTATATACACGCATAGTTCAATATATCACAAAAACAAGATGTCTTATATGAGGGGTTCAGGCAGAGCGTGGGGACTGTGAGTCACTCATTCACAGGTACCTGCGCGTGGGTTGACCCTATATTCTCTGGACCCTGGCCAATACCATCAGTCCTATCACTACGTACATGGAATCAAAGCCCTGCGTTCCTGGCCTTAAATGCATGATAACTAGATATTATCACAGTATGTAATTACTGTATTGTGTTTTTTTCTTCCAGAAAGCTGAAACAAAATCAAACGAAACAAATAGGTTTTTACCAATATAGATACTAAGAATAAAATAACTCTTGCCTTATTAACCAAATTATAATTCCATCAGCTACTACACTAACAATCTGATTACTGAAATTCCTTTATAGATATACATTCAAATTATGATAATGCAAATCATAGTGGTTTTTTTTTTGGGGGGGGGGTACATCTGTTAGACTGAATTATATATCCATGCAGTATTTCTTTAGTAAGATAGACACAGTAAAATAGTTTCCTTCTTTCCAAAATGATGCTATAGCAAAAATACCAGTTTTGTTCAATTACATGGGGTTAATGGACTTTATCATTCTTGAGCTGTCCTTTCATATATTATTAATTTATGTAGTTAGCTTCAAACAACCTCGTTAGGATCAGAGGATGTTGTTTCCTTTCCTTCGTACATACATAATGTCGTATTAATAGGCGTTATGAAATATTTATCTAGACATAGTTTATAACCAACTCTTAGAAGTCTGATGAGTTATTTCATAACGAAGTTGGGACTTGTGAGGGATGGGGGGGCAAGCCAGACCTTGTGGGGGGCCAGCTGAGTCTTGGGGGGGGGGGGGATGGGGAAAGTGCCCCCCCCCTCCCCCCCCAAATGACGCCCCTGGCCTTTCTAAGCACAAGTGCAAATCTTCGATTGAAAGGAGTGCTATTCATATCTCTGAAATAAATACAGGACAAGTGTAATCTTTCAGTTAGAAAGCGGTCCCCAATACTCACTTAGATATTGCATAGGATAATCCAGTCTTGCGAGTCAGACGTAGTGGAGCCTCATTCGTGCATCTATTATGGTTTTGTTCTTGACCATTGTTCTTCTAGCTTTTACGTGTGCGATATTCTTGTGCAAATAAACGGAATATGAATGCACGTCTTCTGATAATTATCCTCTATTGTCTTTCTGCGTCTGTGGTAGAACAATAAAACTTCTCCAGTTAGGAAGAACCCACTTAATCAAAACCAATTAAACCCCAGTAAAAACCTGGCATAACTATAATAAACTTGAATAACGTAACTGCTAGGCTACTTTATAAATCATAATCCACAGGAACCATACTTTATACATTGCGAGCATTAAAGGGGTAGAGCTTGGCTTTTTGGCCTTTATATTTATCTATTTATATATGTTTGAGTTTCCTCGCTAGACCTCAATCAAGCTTTTAAAAAAACACGCCCTAGACCCCCTTTCAAGATACATTTGTACATTCTTCGGTAGAAAAATGTTCCGGCCAAAGGCCGGTTCCTTCTAAAATTACAGGCTCGTTATCGCTCGCCAGGACAAAAATCAACACCTAAATGGCAGGAAAGATCTTAATATTGACAAAGAAATGGCGCGAAAGGTCTCAAAATTGCCAAACTATCGGAAATAAAGTCTTAAAATCTCACAACTAATATGCTAAACATGAGGGAGAAGGGGGTCCAGAAAAAGCAAGTAGTACCTCCTTAAATTACTGTTGGGCCTGTATACTCTTTAGGGGAGGTAGTTGGTTTTTATGGTCCCCCTTCTTCCTCATGTTTAGTCCCATTAGTTGTCAGATTTTAAGATGTTAGGTCTATTAGTTTGGCGATTTTAAGACCTTTCGTCCCATTTCTTTGTCAATATTAAGACTTTTCGTGTCATTTTGGTATCGATTATTTCCTGGCGAGCGATAGCGAGCCTGTAATTAAGGAGGGACCGAAAAATGTACAAATATATCTAGAAGGGGGATATTGGGGATGTTCTTTTAAGCTTCATGGAGGTCAAATAATTATATATATATATATTTTTTTTTCTTCTATATTCCAACTACTCCCTCTCGGGCATAGGCTGATAGCATTTACACTCTACCGCTGAACACGGTGAGGCCCGTGAGGTCTTGCTCCAGTGTAGGGAGTGAGACATGCGAAGCTGCACGGCTTGAAGCAACTCCATCTCTGAAGCCGCTCCGCCTCTGTGCCTCACAGTCTCATCCCCCAGGCTCGGACCCTCACTCTCAGAACGCCACCTATTGAGCAATTAACTCATTAGGCATTGCCTCCCTGTAGCATATTTTTTAATATGGGAATATTCATACAGTGCTATTTAATCAGGGAACAATGAGGGTATTTATTTGGCATTTCGGTGTGCTGTGGTAATGCACTGATACTAGGTACAGCACAAATTCCATCCCAATAATATCTTCCCATTGACATTAAAATGCCCCAGAACGAGAAGCCCACCACGGAAACCACGAGCGAACACCACCAGGAAACGGGAACAGAAACACCCGAAAGAAAGGCCCACAGAACGAAAAGACCAGGTGACCAAGCCAACCAGTTAAGACAGGCCGAAGCCCGCAGGGCTAAGCAGCTCCAAACCACACCTGCCTATCCCTTCTAACCACTGACCCTTCCCCCACCTCGCGTATACACTACCCCTCGTGTCCTACACCTCTACCTACATGATGAACATGAATACACCTTAAATTAATACACCCATGCCCTGTCCCTAGGTTGAGCCAATGCCAACCAGTTCAGACAGGCCTAAATCTATGTGTTTTTCCATCCAAGAAGTAATATGTTAACCCCCTGTCTTGCCAGACTAAGTTTCTGAAGACCAACCGCCCCCATAAATCTATGTATGTTCTTCCATCCGAGAAGTAATATGTTAACCCCCTAAAATACCTTGTCTTGCCAGACTAAGTTTCTGAAGACCAACCGCCCCCATAAATCTATGTATGTTCTTCCATCCGAGAAGTAATCTGTTAAAACCCCATGTCATAATTGATAAGAAACTATGAGACCCACGGGTACACCAGTGTATGTATAACCATCATTCCTGTAAGACCTAGACAGAAATGACTGCAGAAGTTAGCCACCATGCAGTACCTCTAATTCTTACCCCAACCAGAGATTGTATACACCAACCCCTGTTACCATTGTCTCGACGCTTATCTACCACGAAACAATAACGAAGCTACCCCTACGAACTGCCGCTTTCTTTGGTATATATTTCATAGAAAACGCAGTTTCCAGGGACAACTAGATCAGCAAGAAACCGTGTCAAATAATAGTGTCCATAACCCCTCGTATTGACGAGTAATAATACACCATGTTTTTCTCTACTTTTATCCACAGTCAAGCACACACCTACAGTTAACCTCCTCTTCCCCACAGCCCACAGTCCACATGATTCTATCATTTCCAAACTCATATACCACCACTTATTGCTCATCCCCCGGTAGCGTTTGGCTAACGTACCTTCCCTGTCATTAACCCCCAGGCTACGATACCAACTGTAGCCTAATGCCACCCCTACGCACAGAGACCTTAGGGTCAAACTCCCACGTAACCCCCCTTAACCCTCTCCCTCTCGTTAATCCCCCCACGCTCCTCAACTCCCTTCCGACCTAGCCTCTCCAGCATACCCCCTGAATATCCTTAACTTTTCTGTTACTAACATTCTCAAACCTTTTGTAGATACACTCCTATCCAGCCTACCTTCCCCCAGTAGAAAGGAACACCATTAGAACTTTACTAACCCTTTGCATGCCATCAATTCCCTCAGAACCCATTCACAACCCTGTACCAAATGATCGTCAGTGCGAGGCTAGCCGCCTCGCCAGTGACTAACTTCTATTGCCATACTTCCAGATAAATGTGGCAGAGTTAGCAACCCAGTCTCCACCACATCCAACAAACCATGCAATTAACAACCCAACCAATTAAACCAGCTGGTCAAGGCAATAATAATAATAATAATAATAATATTTATTCAGTTAGCAATTTACAGAGTTGGTACCACATAGTTTGTTACAAATATGACATGTACCAGCCTTGCATAATTCCAACTAAGGATAGCCCAATAAGGCCATTAGGCGTATTTCCATTGGGGTCCTTGTGGGATTAGGTTAGCTGGGGAAAATGGGGAGGATAAAGAAATAGATACTTTAGAGAAAGTATTTCTAGGGGGTTATTTTAAGATACCTTACATCCTATAGTAAATATCAGTAATCCGTAATCAGTAATCATTTCAGTTTGGTTTGTCTATCTCTTATGTCGCATTTAGTAGTAGACATAAGCTTGGTGCTCCCTTCTCGCAGCTGTCCGGTTCAGGTGTTCCTTCAGGCTACGTCTGAAGGAATACAGTGTTCTCTTTTCACGGACTGACTGGGGTAGGTCGTTCCAGTCTTTGATGGCGGTGAAGAAGAATGTTTGCTTACCCTGTCCTTGGATTCTCGGGACCTTAAAATTAAACATCCTGTTTCTTGTATTATGTCCACTCCTCTCTTCTCTCATTTGCTTTAACAAAATCATTCTTTAGGTACTCTGGAGCTCTGTCATAGAAAATTTTGAAGGCATTAGTGAGCCTGATTTGTTTGGCCCTGTCAGCGACATTGAGCATACCTAGTGACTGAAGTTGTTCCTGGCCAACATGTGATCTGGGTCCTAGGTTCAGCATGAACCTAACCATTTTATTTTGAGTGACCTTAAGTTTGTGCTGTGCTGATTTAGATGATGCAGAGTACCAGGATGACACAGAATAGTCAAAATGACATTGAACAAGCGCTTGGCAGAGGGTCTTTTTGGTCGCCGCTGGCAAGCATCCCACCTGTCTATACAGGTATTTTATACGTGCTCTACACTTACTCAGGATAGATTCCAAAATTGTTTCACCTGACAAACTCGCGTCCAGTTTTAGTCCGAGATATTTAACTTGTGACACTGTTGTTATAGGAATATCATTACAGTTGACCGAGAAGCCCACAATGTCTTTCAGTTTGCGTTTTGTTCCACATAAGATGGCTTCCGTCTTGCCCAGGTGAAGAGATAGTCTATTGTCCACTAGCCATTCACTACATGATTCTAGTTCTTTGGAAAGTGAAGCGGCAATACTTATTGGGTCTTTTCCTGAAACCAGGAGCAAGCTGTCGTCTGCATACAGTAATAATTTACATGAGACGCTCAGTTCCATGTCGTTCACATAACAGAGAAAGAGTAAGGGACCAAGGATGCTTCCCTGCGGGACCCCACAGTTAATTGGCATAGGATCAGATATATTATCGTCAATTTTGACTCTTTGAGTTCTACCACTAAGATAAGATTTAAACCAGTTCACAGATCCTATGCCCATTGCTTGTAGTTTATTACATAGGATATCATGGTCTACTGTGTCAAACGCTTTTTGTAGATCAAGAAGAACCATACCGGTGTAGTTACCTTTAGACATTTCTTTAAGAATGTGATCCGTTAAGTGGATGAGACAGGAGTCTGTCGAGTACATGCATCTGAAACCTGATTGAAACTTATAGAATAGATAATTTTGTTTGAGGTAGTGTTCAATTTGGGTGTATACCGCTCTTTCAAGGATTTTAGATACAATACATAATATGCTAACTGGTCTGTAGTTACCAACTTCTAGTTTATTTCCTTTCTTGAATAGAGGGGTTACAATAGCTTCCTTCAGTTCAGCAGGTACAGTGTTGGTGTTAATTGACAAGTTGATGATGTGGGTTAGGGGGCCTGCTATACCAATGGCTCCATCTCGTAGAAATTTGGCAGGAATTTTGTCTGGTCCTGTGCTTTTATGTACATTTAGGTTAGACAGCTCGTCAAAAGTGTATTTTGGTGTAACATTTTGCAATCCAAATGTGTTTGGGTGTATGTCTTTATCTCTGTAGAAATTTCGAAAGGTGGCCGTTGTTGTCGTGTATTTATTGAGAGGTTGAGGTAGGTTCTGTGCAAGTGTGTTTGCTATGGAGGTGAAGAAGGAGTTGAAGTAGGTTGAAATTTGTCGTTTATCGTGGCAAATCTGATCATTAATGGTGAGAGCAATATTAGTGTTAGACGAATCCCTTGTCTTGTTGCTGTAGCCTGTTGTTTTTAGGTGCCTCCATAGTTTCTTTGGGTTATTCTGATATTCCTCTGCATTATTGTGAAAATAATTAGTTTTAGCTGATTTTATTTTCCTACTTAGTTTATTCCTGGCCCTGTTGAACTCATGTTTCAGACCTTGATCCTGTCTATGTTTCGCTAGCCTTTTTAACAGATTGTCTCTGTGTTCCAGATGGTGTAGTATGTCATTGTTGATCCATGGGTCTGACCTTGCTTTAATTCGTATGTCTTTCAGAGGAGCTATTTCATCTAGAATGTTTGTGATGATGGTTCTGAAGCCAACCCATGCGTCATTAACGTTTGTACTTCCAAACACTGGAGACCAGTCTGTATTCCATAAAATGTCCAGAAATGTTTCTTTATTGTAGTTTCTGAGTGACCTTGTTTTGATAATCTTGTGATTCTCTAGGGTAATTTTTGTGGTTTTTCGTGTGCAATATGTGACGAAGTGATCACTTATCCCAGTCTGTATAACCCCTGATTGGGATATTTTGTCCTCTCTGTTACAGTTTATGTGGTCTATTATTGTGGCAGTGTTCTCAGAGATACGTGGGGGGGTTGTGATGAGTTGTTTGTGATTGTGCATTGTCAGTATATGCCTATATTCTCGTACAAGCCTATCATTTCGTTGTTTGTAACACAGGTTAAAATCCCCTAGTATGATGGATTCATTCCGAGGGTCTAGCGATGACAACGTTCGTTCAAATTTGGTCAAGAATTGTGTGTCGTCTGGTGGCCTATAGCATACCCCAATTGTGATGGGTCTTGTCCTCGGCAGGTGTAGATCGATCCACAGAGCTTCGTGATTTTCTACATGGAGTTCGGTCCTGGTTGTGTGTGTGAGGTTGTTTTTTACATACAGACATACTCCTCCCCATGCCTATTGCGATCATTCCTAACCATATTGAAACCTTGAATGTTTATTTCACCATCGTTTATATTTGAATCCAGCCAGGTTTCTGTGATTGCAATTATTGAAGCTTTGGCCTTATTAGCTAACAAGTTTAATTCTGACAATTTATGGTACATTGATCTGGCGTTAATGTGGATAAGATGGAGCCCTTTGTTGGTGAACACTCTGTATTCATCTTTGATTTTGAATGTGTCCTGGCTGGATTCTGAGTTGTTAATACTAATTGGTTCATTTACATTAATATTCGGTAATGAATGCAAGGCACATATGTTGCATAGGAATTCCCGTTCTTCACTGTTGGTCTTCTTAGAGATGCACTTCATGTGAGCTACAGTTTTACACTTAACACAGTTTATGATCCTTTGTTTTCTTGTTATGAGTGATTCACATATTTCACAAATGATTTTAGGACCCTTAATTGCTATTTCCCTACATTTATCGCATTCCACTTCTTTTCTGCTAGTAACGTAAGTACATCGATCGTGTACTGTTTCATTACAACTACTACATTGTGACGTTGTACTCCTTTTGTTGAATCCAATATCGCACACTATACATATTTTCCTGTTACTGTTCATCGTACGTCTGGCGGTGTGGTGATCAGCTGTGCGCCGTGAGCGGCTGATGGTGTGTGAGCGCGTGAGATGAGGACAGGTTGTGGCTCCCCCTTGCCCCCCTCCCACCCCTACCTGTATTTGTTGTTTTATGTCCTTGTTCTTGGCCGTTGTTGCTGTTACTTCATTGTCGATGTGTTTGCTAGAGCTTCCTGTTTGTTTGGGTGTTCTGGTTGCATGTTGTGTTACTTGGGTCACCGATATCTGTGGTAGTGATGATACAGTTGAGGGTAATGTTGAGTAGGTAGAATGTTGGCACTGTGCTGGCGGTTGCCCTGCGGTCTTGGTTGTGAGTTGGAGCGTGACGGGAGACTTGGGTGCCTGCTGGCCCAGTTTGTTATAACGAATTTTACTGCTAGGGACTGTTGAAACGTCGGTGTCTGCCTTACTTGTTTGGTGGTGAGGTTTCTTCAACGTTGAACTAGGGCCGGGGTTGGTCTCTACATCTCCGCAGCTAATTAGAGTGTAGCACAATAGGTGTTGTAGCGAGGTTGTGCCAGAGTATTTGCCCAGTCGCGGCGTCTTCCCGATATATGAAATAGACCAGGCAGGAATGGTGACAGAAATTTCACTCGTGTGTGATTTCTGTGTGACGAGGTCCCTCAATACTTGTTTAGTGTTGACCTGGTACACTACCGGTCCCCTCTGCACCTGTATATCAGCACAGCCCCTCTGGATGTTGAGAAGGATGATACATAGAGAGAGGGCTACGCCCACACCCTTCATCCCTCCCGCCATTATAGAAGCTGGCACCTTCGGTTTTGGTAATACGAACACCCACCTCTGTCTCATAAACAGAGGGTTATTACAAACACTTGTAATATGGCAAGCCCCAGCCACAGCCGCCGGACGACCATCACAGAGAGAGGGCGCGCACCTCCCCTTTTTACCCACCCGAGGAGGGAGACCCCGACCCCTGCGGAGGTATACCTGACCCCTGTTTTGACTTCCGGGTCATTGCCAGGTAGCACAGGAATTCTTCCTATCAATGAACTAACCATGTATGACTAACACCTTTACTAACCTCTATTAACCCCCAATAACCCATTAACCTTTCTTGCACACTCCAATAACCAAATTAGCACCTCAGCTATACCATAGAATGAAGACTGAGCAATCTAAGAGAGACACCCGTATCACAGCTGTCCCAAACCTCCTCGCAAAGTATATCCAGTCTCTCTCCCCTGAATACTTCCAATACAGCCAAAATAGTACCTCTTACTAAGGCTCAGTTATATCACATTATGAAGGCTCCATACCGCCATGTGCCACAACAGTAATCACCCCCTTACCTAGTTCCCGTATCCATTGAGAGCTCAATAAGTCCATCAAAACTCGAGATCCCTATGGCCTACAGGGTCCAAAACCGCCCCTATAAATCAAGCTCCAGCCCCCAGTAAAATCAGTTGAAAGATAGACACCAACCAGTGGCTGGCCCCCTTAAGTTGACCTCTAGCTCTGCCCTTGTGTTGTTCCTGAGAATTGAGTTCCAGAGCCGGCAGACTCCGTGGCAGATTGAGATAGAAGCATCTGTCCACGTACAAGAAATCTACGTGCACCTTATAACCTTCACAAACCAGTGGGTATATAAGCGTGTAGCCAGCAACGATCACCAAGAGATCCGTCTTGAGAACTTCCTACATATGGACCACCTGGACGGCCGCGGAACCAGTCGTTAGCCCCCAACATCACGGACGCAAGATAACCAGGACCAGACCAATCAAATACTACCCAAGATTCACTCTATCAGTACTACAGTGTTACAGTGCTATTTAGAGACTCACTTATTAATATTTCTATGAAGTGGCTATATCTTTGCCCCAGTATAATTCATATATAACCATTCCATTGGGAAGTGCTAAGCGTATCAGTGTTTATTAATTAACAGGCGATATTAACTCTCGTAATTACCCATATATCCAGATATTATTACATAGAAGTGAAACCCTAGTGATATCTAATGTTCGCCCACTGATTTGCGTTCTACGTGTTTCTGCTATAAGAATATAAAATTTAGATCAGTACCCCCTGAGGTTACTAGAATTCCCGTGCCCTAAAATACGCGTGTCTAATCTAGTCTGTGAAATACTACGTGTGCACCAGAGCTACCAGTAATAAATCTAACAGTGAATTTGAATCTATAAGTACCATTGATGGTTTCCAGTATATAAACTTGCGAACAAAGCCAGTGATCAGAAGATTAATACCTGAACGTTGGAAGTGGGAGACTAGGCTCCATCCAGATCCACTTAATGCTAGTTGTTCGATTCTATCATTTGTCTTGTACAAGTGTTCATACCTTCTTATGCTTCCTATTAATCATCATCAAGAAAAACTACAGAAGTGTGTATATCAATACACGTGATCGTGTGTCTTGTTACCGTGTGTTTATTTTGTGTTCTCTATTCTTCATACCTTGTTTTGTGCATGCAGCCTTCTATACCCAGTCAGTTAGAACTCACCTTACCCAAGTTAATCCTGTAGAAAAACCGGGCATAACAGACATATTGGGATACGAACCCGGGTCCATTGGATTACCAGTCCAGTGGCAAGACCACTCCGCCACACCTCCCCTGTATATATATATATATATATATAGGTAATAAATGTTCTTTAATACATACGAGGTTGAAAGAAATGGCAATTTCTGCGTTGGAAATTTGATTATTCAAATTTTCAAAATTTCCAACGCAGAAATTGCCATTTCTTTCAACCTCGTATGTATTAAAGAATATATATATATATATATATAGTATAATGTATATATATATATAAATGAACAAATCGACCAACAAGTAAACCCTTCCCCCTTAAAACACTTACAACGCCATACTGTCATAAATACAACGGTATAATAGAGGTATATAAGATAATTTAGTAGCCTTATACTAAAAGGGTATATTGCAGCCAATATATATATACCTAATTGATAAATGTATGTTGGTTATGGACACTGTATATACTGTTAAGGGGGGTCACCGTTTTTTTTTATCTTTCTCTCCTTTTCTCTCTTTCCCTGGCTTGTATCCATTCGGCCCCATTCAGCCAACTGTTTTAAGACTTTCATCCCCATCCAGGTATCGATTTCTTCCTGGCGAGCGATAGCGAGCCAGCATTTAATGGAGAAATCCGGCTTCGCCGGAGACATGTTTCTATCGAAAAATGTACAAATTTAGCTTGCTGTCAAAATAAAAAAATATATATATGCTGGCTCGCTACCGCTCGCCAGGAAAATATTGACACCTGGATGGGGGTAAACGTCTTAAAACAGTAGGCTGAATGTGGCCGAATGGATACAAGCCAAAGAGAGAGAGAGAGAGAGAGAAAGATAAAAATAGCGAGGTGGGCCCCCTTAACCCCTTCACTACCGATGACGTCCTTTTCATTATATTCCGGCAATTTGTGGACGCTTTTTCAGCTTAGGACGGACGTGTAGCAATTAAGAGGCTACAGACCATCTCAATTAACCCTGCTAACTACCACAGATCCTTTCTAGACCGCACAAATTCGTCTAAATACAGCTGATATTGTTATGCCATGTTTTTCTACAGGATTAACTTGGGTAATGTGGGTTCTAACTGACTGGGTATATAAGGCTGCATGCACAATACAAGGTATGAGGAATAGAGAACACAAAATAAACACACGGTAACAAGACACACGATCACGTTTATTTAAGTAGGTTAATAAGGAGCATAGGAAAGTAGGAATACTCGTACAAGACAAATGATAGAAATGAACCGCTAGCATTAGTGGATCTGGATGGAGCCTAGTCTCCCACTTCCAACGTTCAGGTATACTCTTCTGATCACTGGTTTGGTTCGCAAGTTTATATACTGGAAGAACTCAATGTTACTTATGGATTCAATTTCACTAATTAGATTTATTACTGGCAGGTCGGGTGCACAAATAGTAGTTCACAGACTAGAATTAGACATGTGTATGTTTTAGAGCACGGGAATTCTAGTAACCTCAGGGGGGTACTGATCTAAGTTTTATTTTCTTATGGCAGAAATACGAAGAACACAAATCAGTGGGCGAACGTTAGATATCACTAGGGTTTTAATATCTGGATAAAGGTAATTACGAGAGTTAATGTCGCCTGTTAATTAATGAACACTGATACGCTTAGTACTTCCCAAATGGAATGGTTATATATGAATTACACTGGGCAAAGTTACAGCCACTTCATAGAAAGATTAATAAGTGAATTTCGAATTAGTACTATAACACGTTAGTACTAATAAAGTGAATCTTGAATAGTATTTTGTTGGTCTGGTCCTGGTTATCTTGCGTCCGTGATGTTGGGGGCTAACGACTGGTTCCGCGGCCGTCCAGGTGGTCCAAATGTAGGAAGTTCTCAAGTCGGATCTCTTGGCGATCGGTGCTGGCTACACGCTTATATACCCACTAGTGTGTGTGAAGGTTATAAGGTGCACGTAGATACTTGTACGTGGACAGATGGTTCTATTTTAAATCCGCCACGGAGTCTGCCGGCTCTGAAATCTCACAACTCAGGAACAACACAAGGGCAGAGCTAGAGGTTAACTTCAGGGGGTCAGCCACTGGTTGGTGTCTATCTTTCAACTGCTTTCACTGGGGGCTGGAGCTGGGTTTATAGGCTCGGTTTTAGGACCCTGTAGGCCATAGGGATCTCGAGTCTTATGGACTTATTGGAGCTCTCAAAAGATACGGGGGCTAGGTAAGGTGGTGATTACTGTTGTGGCACATGGCTATAGGGAGCCTTCATAATGTGATAGAACTGAGCCTTAGTAAGAGGTACTATTTTGGCTATACTAGAAGTATTGAGGGGAGGGAGACTGGATCTACTTTGCGGGGAGGACTGGGACAGCTGTGATAGGGACGTCTCTCTTATATTGTTGTCTTCATTCTATGGTATAGCTGAGGTGCTAATTTGATTATCCGAGTATGCAAGAAAGGGGAATGGGTTATTGTGGGTTAATAGAGGTTAGTAAGGGGTTAGTCATGCATGGTTAGTTCATTGATAGGAAGAATTCCTGTGCTACCTGGCAATGACCCGGAAGTCAAAACAGGGGTCAGGTATACCTCCGCAGGGGTGGGGGTCTCCCTCCTCGGGTGGGTAAAAAGGGGTAGCTGGGCGCCCTCTCTCTGGGATGGTCGTCCAGCGGCTGTGGCTAGGGGCTTGCCATATCACAAGTATTTGTAATAACCCTCTGTTTATGAGACAGATGTGGGTGTTCTTAATACCAAAATCGAAGGTGCCTTGGCTAGCTGGTTTTAATCGGTGGGTTGTTAATTGTATGGTTTGCTGGATGTGGTGGAGACTGGGTTGCTAACTCTGCCACATTTATCTGGAAGTATGGCAATAGAAGTTAGTTACTGGCGAGGCGGCTAGCCTCGCACCGACGATCAGTGGGTGCAGGGTTGTGAATGGGTTGTAAGGGAATAGATGACATGCAAGGGGTTAGTAAAGTTCTAATGTTGTTCCGGCCTACTAAGGGAAGGTAGGCTTGATAGGAGTATATAATTATATAAAAGGTTGGAGAGCGTTAGCAACGGAAAAATCAAGGATCTTCAAGAGGTATGAGGGAGAGGCTAGGTCGGAAAAGAGTCGAGGAGTGCGGGGTGTTAATGAGAGGGAGAGAGTTCAGGGGGCTACGTGGAAATTTTACCCTAAGGTCTCCAGGCATGGGGGTGGCATTAGGCTACAGTTGATATTGGAGTTTGAAAGGACAGTGAAAGTACGTTAGCCAAATGCTACCGGGGGATGCAACTATGGGGTGGTATGTAAGTCTGGAAAAGATAGAATCATGTGGACTGTGGGGCTGTGGGGGAGAAGGAGGTTAACTGTAGGTGTGTGCTTGACTGTGGGTAAAGTAGGGAAAAAACATGGGGTATTATTACTCGTCAATACGAGGGGTTATGGACACTATTATTTGACACGATTTCTTGTACATCTAGTTGTCCCTGGGAACTGTGTTTTCTATGAAATATATACCAAAGAAAAGCGGCAGTTCGTAGGGGTACTTCGTTATTGTTTCGTGATACTATGATAGACAATGGACAAAAAAAAAGGTTATCTATACAATCTCTGGTTGGGGTAAGCATTAAGTTATAGCATGGTGGCTAACATCTGTAGTCATGGCTGTCTAGGTCTTACGGGGGCAATGGTTCTATATCACTGGTGTACCCGTGGGTATCTTAGTTTCTTATCAATTAGGCCATGGGGTTTTAACATACTACTTCTCGGATGGAAGAACATACATCGATTTATGGCTGTCTGCCTGGTTTTGCATTGGCTCAACCTAAGGACAGGGTATGGGTGTTTTAATATGAATGTGTATTCCTGTTCATCATCATGTAGGTAGAGTCTGGCGGGTAAGAGGTGTAGGACACGAAGCAAAATGGAGTAGTGTGGACTGTGGATACGAAGGAGGTGAGTGGAAGACGTATAACAATTGTGGAAAAGCAAATGGAAAAGATGAACACAATGGCGGATAAAGATAACTAACCTAAGGATGGAATACATAGATTTATGGGGGCGATTGATCTTCAGAAACTTAGTCTGGCAAGACAAGGTATTTTAGGGTATGTTGATATTAATAACTAACCTAAGGATTGAATACATAGATTTATGGGGGTGATTGGTCTTCAGAAACTTAGTCTGATTGGTCTTCAGAAACTTAGTCTGGCAAGACAAGGTATTTTAGGGTATGTTGATATTGATATCCTAACTTAGGGACAGAGCATGGGTGTATTAACTTTAAGGTGTATTTATGTTCGTCATCATGTAGGTAGAGGTGTAGGACACGAGGGGTAGTGTATGTGAGGTGTAGGAAAGGTCAGTGTTTAGAAGGGGTAGGCAGGTGTGGTTTGGAGCTGCTTAGCCCTGCGGGCTTGGGCCTGTCTGAACTGGTTGGCTCGGTCAGCTGGTCCTTTCGTTCTGTGGACCTTTCTTTCGGGTGTTTCTGTGTGGTGTTCGCTCGTGGCTTCTGTGGTGGGCTTCTCGTTCTGGGGCATTTTAGATATAATACAACTGACATCCGCGATAGTGAAGGGGTTAAGGGAGCCCACCTCGCTGTTTTTCTCTTTCTCTCCCTTTCTCTTTGGCTTGTATCCATTCGGCCCCATTCAGCCTACTTGTTTAAGACGTTTACCCCCATTCAGGTGTCAATATTTTCCTGGCGAGCGGTAGCGAGCCAACATATATATATATTTTTGTTTGACAGCAAGCTAAATTTGTACATTTTTCGATAGAAAAATTTCTCCGGCGAAGCCGGATTTCTCCATACAATGCTGGATTGCTATCGCTCGCCAGGAAGAAATCGACACCTGGATGGGGATAAACGTCTTAAAACAGTTGGCTGAATGGGGTGGAATGGATACAAGCCAGGGAAAGAGAGAAAAGGAGAGAAAGATAACAAAAAAAGCCGGTGACGCCCCTTAACCCGGGAACTGCGGGGAGACTCTTAAGAGTTCCCCCGGCGGACTGCGGGGAGACTCTTATGAGTGAGTGAAAAAAAAAATCAACTTTTGACATCGAATTTTTTTTTTTTTTTGTATATTTATTTTTTTATTTTTTTATTTTTTTTTGGCCCCTGGGCCATGCAAAATCTCAGTCCTCTACCTCCCCTCCTTCCCCACTTTCCTCCTCTCCTTCAGTTATCACCTATTTTCCCTGTTATTCCCTTATTCTGAGGTATATTTTCGTGCTAACATTAGCGAGTTGCAAGCAGGGTGTTGTCATCACTGATGGCAAGCGAGTGCAAGAGAGAGAGAGAGAGTATCGATCGACTGTGTCTCAGTGGCCTTGGGGGAAATTGGCGGGAAAGCAGTTTGCCTCACCCATACATTATACAACTCGCGGGCTATATCTCCGATTTTGACCATCCAAACGCTGTTTTCACTTGTTTTATTGTTGTTTCAGGTTAATACCTTTATAATCAACCCATAATAGGCGCATATGGATAAGTATTAATGCTATTAATGGCACAATGAATATTTTAGTGACGGAAACACCTCAAATACGTCAGCACAGGGGGACGTTTCCAATTACCCCCATGCGCACTTCAGAGGTTAAGAAAAGCAAGTGAGTCTCCTAGCCCGTGGACTACTAAACTATTAGACGATCATTCTAGGTTGGGCAGAAATCCTAACGCCTAACTTTTCATAATTCCAAAAGGACCAGAGTAATCGAGATAATAGTTCTACCAAAAAGGAACACTGGGCTAGGAAATATGTGTATAAATAGACAGCTCATTTGCTCTAGCCCTTTTTGAGTTACAGAGGTTAGAGGTTAGGATTTTTGGCCAACCTAGAATGAACTGACTATACCATCACCTCTACAGTCTCTCTACCAACCATCCGCTATTCTGCAACAGATAGAGCACTTAAGGGGGCCCACCTCACTTGTTTTATCTTTCTCTCCCTCTCTATTTGGCTTGTATCCATTCGGTCCCATTCAGCCTACTGGTTTAAGACGTTTACCCCCATCCAGGTGTAAAATATTTTCCTGGCGATCGGTAGCGAGCCAGCATATATATATTTTTGTTTTGACAGCAAGCTAAATGTATACATTTTTTGACAGAAAAATGTCTCCGGCGAAGCCGGATTTCTTCATACAATGCTGGCTCGCTACCGTTCGCCAGGAAGAAATCGACACCTGGATGGGGATAAACGTCTTTAAACAGTTGGCTGAATGGGGTCGAATGGATACAAGCCAGTGAAAGAGAGAAAAGGAGAGAAAGAGAAAAAAAAAAAACAGCATGATTGCAGGCTCTCTGGGGTCAACAAGTGCACAAAATTCCCCAAACGAATTCTGCCAAATACCTGCACACGCGAAGTTTGGCATGAAACTCACACTCGCTTAAGAGGACAGTGGTTATTTTTGGGAGTCTATTTATTTATATATTAATTTATTTCTTAGTTTCCTCCCTAGACCTCCATCAAACTTAAAAAAACATCCATTAGATCTCCCTACTAGATTAATTTGTACATTTTTCGGTAGAAAAATGTCACGGCCGAATGCCGGATCCTCCACAATAACAGGCTCGCTATCGCTCGCCAGGAAAAAATCGATACCTAAAGGGCACGAGAGGTCTTAATATTGACAAAGAAATGGGGCGAAAGGTCTTAAAATCGACAAACTAATGGGGCAAACGTCTTAAAATTCCAAAACTAATGGGGATAAGCATGAGGAAGGGGGACCAGAAAAATAGCCCATCTCCCCTTAACCCAGGACCGTAACGTCGATCACTGGGGCGGATCCAACCAAAGCTATACAATCATAATGTGCTCTACTGTACTTTAATTATATGCGGCCGAGTATAACCAATCAGTAAACTATCGATAAGTTGGGCAGTCCTAAAGTTATATGCACCTTGTATATACAGGCAAAAATAACAAGTAATTAGCCCCTTCTGTACTGCTCCGTCCTTTTAACTTTATTCTGGCTACTATATGGGCGCTTTAATTCAGTTTCAAAAGGGCCTTGAACAATTAACGGGCTTCGAGTTATCTCCCTTAACCCTTTTTACTACCACAGATCCTTCTTAAACTGTACAAAATCGTTTAAATACTGCAAGGATGAAATTAAAGAGAAGTCTCCGGTAAAGAAGGGGTTAACAGCCCTGCATGACCCTACTTGAATGCCACAAACTGTCCCACTATCAGAGTAACTAAATCGGAGCAAACCGCCCTTTAGCTGAAAGACTCAGGGAGCCTCTCCACCCACTGCTCCAAGATAGACACTCAAATAGTCTGGACCCTCATTAATTTTTATATAAACGTTTTTTAACCCCTTCAGACTCATATGACGCAGAAGTTGCCAGATTAGCAATAAGAAATAGAGTTCTCTCACTTTTACAATTACCTCTCCAAAATTAGTTTTCTGCCCACAGCTAACTCAAAGACAACTGCAGAGGTTGAAGAAACTAAACTAAAGGTTTCTAAATACCCCTGATGGTAACAAAAGCTTTAAAGTATACCTAATAGGCTCAAAATTGCGTCATATGTCAGAGAGGGTTAATATGTAAAATGCCCCAGAACGAGAAGCCCACCACGGAAGCCACGAGCGAGAACAACAAAGAAACAGGAACAGAGACACCCGAAGGAAAGGCCCACAGAACGAAAGGACCAGGTGACCAAGCCAACCAGTTCAGACAGGCTGTAGCCCGCAGGGCTAAGCAGCTCCAAACCACACCTGCCTATCGCTTCTAACCACTGACCCTTCCCCCACCCCGCGTATCCACTACCCCTCGTGTCCTACACCTCTTACCCGCCAGACTCTACCTACATGATGATGAACATGAATACACCTTAATTTAATACACCCATGCCCTGTCCCTAAGTTAAGATATCAATATCAACATACCCTAAAATACCTTGTCTTGCCAGACTAAGTTTCTGAAGACCAACCGCCCCCATAAATCTATGTATGTTCTTCCATCTGAGAAGTAATATGGTAACCCCTGTCTTGCCAGACTAAGTTTCTGAAGACCAACCGCCCCCATAAATCTATGTATGTTCTTCCATCCGAGAAGTAATATGTTAACCCCCTAAAATACCTTGTCTTGCCAGACTAAGTTTCTGAAGACCAACCGCCCCCATAAATCTATGTATGTTCTTCCATCCGAGAAGTAATATGTTAACCCCCTAAAATACCTTGTCTTGCCAGACTAAGTTTCTGAAGACCAACCGCCCCCATAAATCTATGCATGTTCTTCCATCCGAGAAGTAATAACATTAACCCCCATGTCATAATTGATAAGAAACTATAATACCCATGGGTACACCCTCGTGCAACCATTACGCCTGCCCTATCTTGCCAGATCTCACGACTGAAGATGCCGCGAGCAATCCAGTAACTATATTCCTGCACAGACGAGATGGTATAGGAAATTCCATTGTTCCTGTATTGCCCAATTCTAACCAGAGATTGTATAGATAACCCTCTTTTACCATTGTCTCGACGCATATCTACCACGAAACAATAACGAAGCTACCCCTACGAACTGCCGCTTTCTTTGGTATATATTTCATAGAAAACGCAGTTCCCAGGGACAACTAGATCAGCAAGAAATCGTGTCGACTAATAGTGTCCATAACCCCTCGTATTGACGAGTAATAGTACACTATGTTTTTCTCTACTTTTATCCACAGTCAAGCACACACCTACAGCTAACCTCATCTTCCCCACAGTCCACATGATTCTATAATTTCCAGACTCATATACCACCACCTATTGCTCATCCCCCGGTAGCGTTTGATTACCCTACCTTCCCTGTCGGTAACCCCCAGTCTAAGATACCAACTGTAGCCTAATCCCACCCCTATGCCCAGAGACCTTAGGGTCAAACTTCCACGTAGCCCCCCTTAACCCTCTCCCTCTCATTAACCCCCACGCTCCTCCACTCCCTCCTAACCTAGCCTCTCCACCATACCCCCTGAATATCCTTAACTTTTCCGTTACTAACATTCTCAAACCTTTTGTATATATACTCCTATCCAGCCTACCTTCCCCCAGTAGGAAGGAACACCATTAGAACTTTACTAACCCTTTGCATGCCATCTATTCCCTCACAACCCTGTACCAAATGATCGTCAGTGCGAGGCTAGCCGCCTCGCTGTAAAGTCAGTGAAAATAGGCTAGCCTAAACAGACCTCGGATGCGGAAATACCCTGAGCCGAACAGGCCAAGAGGGATATCTCTATTGGTCTAACTGGTAAGGTGCCTGCCTCACACCCAAGGGTCGAGAGTTCGTGCCCCCACCAGGGCATGATATTTTCGTGAGGCTATTTCCGCATTTAACCCGGGAACTGCTGGGAGACTCTTAAGAGTTCCCCCGGCGGACTGCTGGGAGACTCTTAAGAGTGAGTGAAAAAAAAATATTTTGTTTATTTTTATTTTTTTATTTTTTTATTTTTGTTTGGCCCCTGGGCCATGCAAAATCTCAGTCCTCTACCTCCCCTCCTTCCCAACTTTCCTCCTCTCCTTCAGTTATCACCTATTTTCCCTGTTATTCCCTTATTCTGAGGTATATTTTCGTGCTAACATTAGCGAGTTGCAAGCAGGGTGTTGTCATCACTGATGGCAAGCGAGTGCAAGAGAGAGAGAGAGTATCGATCGACTGTGTCTCAGTGGCCTTGGGGGATATTGGCGGGAAAGCAGCTTGCCTCACCCCTACATTATACAACTCGCGGGCTATATCTCCGATTTTGACCATCCAAACTCTGTTTTCACTCGTTTTATTGTTGTTTCAGGTTAATACCTTTATAATCAACCCATAATAGGTGCATATGGATAAGTATTAATGCTATTAATGGTACAATGAATATTTTAGTGACGGAAACACCTCAAATACGTCAGCACAGGGGGACGTTTCCAATTACCCCCATGCGCACTTGTTAGGTTAACGAAGTTTAGGTGTGCTGGTTAAATTGTTCAGATGGTTGAGAGTAAGATCGGAGCTCCATAAATCCTCTTTCGGGTATGGTGTAAAAACCGATCCCCACATCGCCAGTGACTAACTTCTACTGCCATACTTCCAGATAAATGTGGCAGAGTTAGCAACCCAGTCTCCACCACATCCAACAAACCATACAATTAACAACCCAACCAATTAAACCAGCTGGTCAAGGCACCTTCGGTTTTGGTATTACGAACACCCACATCTGTCTCATAAACAGAGGGTTATTACAAACACTTGTAATATGGCAAGCCCCCAGCCACAGCCGCCCGGACGACCATCACAGAGAGAGGACGCGCACCTACCCCTTTCACCCACCCGAGGAGGGAGACCCCTACCCCTGCGGAGGTATACCTGACCCCTGTTTTGACTTCCGGGTCATTGCCAGGTAGCACAGGAATTCTTCCTATCAATGAACTAACCATGTATGACTAACACCTTTACTAACCTCTATTAACCCACAATAACCCATTAACCTTTCTTGCATACTCCGATAACCAAATTAGCACCTCAGCTATACCATAGAATGAAGACTGAGCAATCTAAGAGAGACGCTCCTATCAAAGATGTCCCAAACCTCCTCGCAAAGTAGATCCAGTCTCTCTCCCCTAAATACTTCCAGTATAGCCAAAATAGTACCTCTTACTAAGGCTCAGTTATCTCACATTATGAAGGCTCCATACAGCCATGTGCCACAACAGTAATCACCACCTTACCTAGTTCCCGTATCAATTGAGAGTTCAAATAAGTCCATCAAAACTCGAGATCCCTATTGCCTACAGGGTCCAAAACCGAACCTATAAACCAAGCTCCAGCCCCAGTAAAATCAGTTGAAAGATAGACACCAACCAGTGGTTGGTCCCTTGAGTTGACCTCTAGCTCTATTTGTTTGCTCCTGAGAATTGAGTTCCAGAGCCGGCAGACTCCGTGGCAGATTTAGATAGAAGGATCTGTCCACGTAAAAGAAATCTACGTGCACCTTATAACCTTCATACAGGCCGGGAAGCTGAGCGATCGACGAGAAATGCGCTTGGCGTTAATTCCGATCCAGATTGTCAGGAAGATCCTAATATCTGTGATTCAGGTCTAGAAACCAGAGGGTATATTTATTTTTTATTTTTTTTTTTTTTTCTATGTGATTGAGGGAGGCAAAAGGCATAACTGCCTATAGCGAGTGCCTCCCCCATAGTTGAAAGAGTGACAGGGCCAAAATCAAGGGACGTTCGAGCCAAAATGCCTGGACACACGGAGTTTGAAGCAATTTAAGTCATAGGAAGAGGGAAAGACTGATTCTGGGAGAGAGTTCCAGAGCTCAGCTGTTGAGTAGAAGAAAGTTTGAGAGTAAAGTTTCACTCTTGGGTTGGAGAGTTGCACAGAGTAGGGGTGGGATTGAGTTGCAAGACGGGTACCACGTGCCCTACGTAAAGGAGGTGGTATGCACTGGGATAGCTCTGAGGAACACTGATTATTATAGTAGCGATAGAATAGCGAGAGAGATGCAACATTGCGGCGGAGAGAGAGAGATTGCAGAGAGTTGGTGAGTGGACGGGAGTTAATGATACGAAAGGCCTTCCTTTCAACTTTGTCTAGGAGAGCGGTGTGAGAGGAACCTCCCCACACATGTGAACAATACTCAATACAAGGGCGCACTATGCCCCTGTACAGAGCAAGAAGCTGTGCAGGGGAAAAGAACCCCCTAAGGCGGTTGACCACACCCAGCTTCTGGGAGGCTGCCTTAGCAAGACTGGTAATATGGTCCTTCCAAATGAGAGCAGAAGAAAAAGAGACACCAAGAATATTGAGAGAAGATGAAGGGTTGATTTTTGTATTGTTGAAGAATAAGGGATAGTCCGCTGGGAGATCCTGACGGGTAGATAGATGGAGAAATTGGGTTTTGGAAGCATTAAAGTTAACAAGGTTTTCTCTGCCCCAATTGGAAATAGTATTTAGATCAGAATTTAAGAGTTCTATGGCTTCATTACGTTTGTCGTTGAGGGATTGCTGGCTGGGGCGTTCTGAAAAACTAATGGAGTAGTGTAAGGTTGAGTCGTCTGCGTATGAATGGATGGGAATTAAGGTACAGTTAAGGAGATCATTTATAAAAATTAGAAAGAGAATAGGAGATAGGACAGAGCCCTGAGGAACACCAGAGTTTATAGGGTGAGGAAGTGAACAATGGCCGTCCACAACCGCGGCTATGGAACGGCCGGAAAGGAAATTAGAGACAAAGGCACAGATGGAGGGATAGAAACCGAAGGAGGGTAGTTTAGAAATTAAAGATTTATGCCAGACTCTATCGAAGGCTTTCGATATGTCTAGTGCAATAAAAAAAGTCTCACCGAAGTCCCGGAAGGAGGATGACCAAGAGTTAGTAAGATATGAAAGAAGATCACCAGTAGAGCGACCCTTAAGGAAGCCATGCTGGCGATCTGAGAGCAGATTATGAGAAGAGAAATGCTTAAGAAATTTGGAAGCAAGAATAGTTTCAAAAACTTTAGAAAGACAAGAGATAAGAGCAATTGGACGATAGTTGGAGGGTTGAGAGCGGTCACCCTTCTTTGGGACAGGTTGAATGTGAGCAAACTTCCAGCATGAAGGGAAGACGTTAGAGGATAGACAGAGACGAAAGAGTTTGCCTAGGCAGGGAGTCAGCACGGAAGCACAGTTTTTGAGAACAACAGGAGGAACACCGTCCGGACCGTACGCCTTATTAGTGTTAAGCCCAGAGAGGGTAGAAAGTACATCTTTAGAAGAGATTAGGATATTAGGCATAAGTAAGAGAGAGGAGGGCGGAGGGCGGAAGAGTGCAACCAGCAACGATCGCCAAGAGATCCGTCTTGAGAACTTTCTACATATGGACCATCTGGACGGCTGCAGAACCAGTCGTTAGCCCCCAACATCACGGACGCAAGATAACCAGGACCAGACCAATCAAATGAGGAGGTCCGTGCCAGAGGGGCCAACTCGCCACATTTTCAAAAACAGCGCTCTAGCTGGTTCCCACTCCGTGAAATTCTTGGGAATCATCTGGCAAAAAAAAACATCCGACTTTCGTCCTTATAGCAACTGCACATAGGGTTGAGCGACCCTTGTTTTTGCCGTTTGGCAGACCGTTTATGGGTGTGAATCTGGGTAGACAGAGGGCCAACTCGCCAACGCGCTCAGCCAATGAGAGCGCGGCTACGACGTGGGGAATTAAATGGCCGCCCGCCCGACCACTCACAGGCGCTGTACGAGACGTGCTTCAGTAGTCACGCTCAAACCGCGTTAGAGTCAACACACGAGTGACTACCTCCGCTACTTTAAAAATCAATAACTCAAAACTCTACTCGTGGCGAGTTGGCCCCTCTGGCACGGACCTCCTCAAATACTACCCAAGATTCACTCTATCAGTACTACAGTGTTACAGTGCTATGTAGAGACTCACTTATTAATATTTCTATGAAGTGGCTATATCTTTGCCCCAGTATAATTCATATATAACCATTCCATTAGGAAGTGCTAAGCGTATCAGTGTTTATTAATTAACAGGCGATATTAACTCTCGTAATTACTCATATATCCAGATATTATTACATAGCAGTGAAACCCTAGTGATATCTGATGTTCGCCCACTGATTCGCGTTCTATGTGTTTCTGATACAAGAATATAAAACTTAGATCAGTACCCCCCTGAGGTTACTAGAATTCCCGTGCTCTAAAATACGCGTGTCTAATCTAGTCTGTGAACTACTACTTGTGCACCAGAGCTACCATTGATAAATCTAATAGTGAATATGAATCTATGAGTAACATTTATGGTCTCCAGTATATAAACTTGTGAATAAAGCCAGTGATTAGAAGATTAATACCTGAACGTTGGAAGTGGGAGACTAGGCTCCATCCAGATCCACTTAATGCTAGTTGTTCAATTCTATCATTTGTCTTGTACGAGTATTCATACCTTCTTATGCTTCATATTAATCATCATCAAGAAAACTACAGAAGTGTACTGTACATCAATAAACGTGATCGTGTGTCTTGTTACCGTGTGTTTATTTTGTGTTCTCTATTCCTCATACCTTGTTTTGTGCATGCAGCCTTCTATACCCAGTCAGTTAGAACTCACATTACCCAAGTTAATCCTGTAGAAAAACAGGGCATAACTATATGTAATAAACGTTAACTGCAAGTAACAAGTGCGAAAATAAAGCAAACAGAATACCAAAGGCAACACCAAAATAGCAGCTTAGCCAGGACACTGTCATAAGTCCAGCTATAGTTTATAAATTACGTTAACTAATATAATTTCTACAATTAAAGCAATCAATACAATTAATACATTGTGGATGTGAAGTACCCACAACCATTACAGTAGTGCCGGATTTTATGTAGGCTACTTTCGGATACCATAGTATCTAGCCCACCCCACTCTGGCACGAGGTGAGGCCAGGACCCTTTCTGGATGGGGGCCTACAGTGATGGTGAGGGGTAGGGTTTGAGAGAGAGGGCAACACACAAACGAGCACAGTGTGAAGCATTTGAAGACTTCGAATCCTGTCCCAAATGCTTCACGCTGTGTTCGTGTGTGCGTTTCTCTTTCTCCCAAACCCCAGCCCAGCCGTAACTATCACTGTGGGCCACCGTCCAGAAAGGGTCCTGGCCTCACCTCGTGCCAGAGTGGGGTGGGCTAGAGACTATGGTATCCGAGTGTACATTGAGGTTTGTAATTGATGATTAATCTTAAGAATGGGTGTTACTTATTGCTATGCCTTGTTCCGAATAATTAGGCCAAAATTCTTGAACACTAGCCTCTGTAACTCACAAACGACTAGAGTAATCGAGCTTAGATTTCTACAATTTAGGAAGGGTTGTGAATATTTACAGCTCATTTGCTCTAGCCCTTTTGGAGTTACAGATCGGTTGTGGATCACGATAACTGGCCTACTTACTTGAAACAGGGTATAGTTCCTGCACTGTAAGACACAAATATAACTATAACTCAAAATGGGCTAACGAAAATGCGCTGTAAATTTCCAAGCCTATTCCCTGGCTGACCCTTCCCAAATGCCAGAACTATTAGCTCGATTAATTACGCTATTCGTGGTGTGCCGTTGTAAAGGCTTATCCCTCAATGCCTTCACCTGATAGGTTATCTTTGTTTACTTATTTGGAACAGGGTATAGTTATGGAAACAGACAAAAGAAACATCGATCAACCCGAATTCCGCTCAACCATTGTCATTGCTACTAAAGTGTATTCAAGCATTTTTCTATCGAAAAATTTACAAATTTAGCTTGCTGTCATAACAAAAATATATATATGCTGGCTCGTCAGGAAAATATTGACACCTGGATGGGGGTAAACGTCTTAAAACAGTAGGCTGAATGGGGCCGAATGGATACAAGCCAAAGAGAGAGAGGGAGAGAAAGAGAAAAAAGCGAGGTGGGCCCCTTAACCTCCTTGAGGATCATGACGCATTTTGACAGTGAGTATCCATTCCTTCATTAAAGTTGTTCGCTTGACACACACACACACACTCTCTCTCTCAAACACACACACACACACATACATACACACACATACACATATAGGCTATATTGGTCAATATATTTAGTTATTTATTATTTTTTTAGTTTCCTCCCTAGACCTCCATTAAGCTTAAAACAAACATCCCCAAGATCCCTAAAAAACATTATCAATTTGCAAATTTTTCGTTAGACAATGTTCCGGCCGAAGGCCGATTGCTCACAGGCTCGCTATCTCTCCAGGAATAAATAGACACCAAAATGGCACAAAAGGTCCTATAATATTGACAAATAAATGGGGCGAAAAGTCTTAAAATCGCCAAACGAATGGGACGAATGTCCTAAAATCTTAAAACTAATGGGGTTAAACATGAGGGAGAAGTGCGGCCAGAAAAACCCCCCAACCATCCTCATTTGAAGGTTGAAAAAAACGCAGTACTTCATAAAACACTTTAGTTACCCACCTATTATAGAAAGTTATCTATTATATAATTATTTCGAAACAATTTTTTTTTTATCTATATTGCCCGACGCCGTGATCCCCGAAGGGGTGGCCACGAACGAACCGCCTCCATGCACTTCTGTCCCCAGTCAGTCGACGCCCCTCCCCCCATCCAGCACCGCCTTCGTTCATATACTTCCTCACTCCATCCTTCCACCTCTCCTTCGGTCTACTTCTCCCTCTCTGTCCCTCCACCTCGCTCTCGTACACCCTCTTAGTCATTCTCTCGCTTTCCATACGTTCCATATGGCCGAACCATCTCAAGTTGTTCCTTTTCACACTTTCCAGCACATCTACCTCCACACCATTCCTCCTTCTTACTTCTTCATTGGTCTGTCTATCCCTCCATGTAACTCCACACGCACTTCTTAAGTAATTCATTTCCACTGCTCTCACTCTTGGTCTGAGTCTCTCAACCAACATCTATGCTTCACTTCCATAAGTCAGTGTCGGGATTACCAGTCATGCAAGGACTTCTTCACTTCCATACTGACCACCCTATATCTTGTTACTGCTTTCAGCATTCCTACAACCCTCTTCCCCTGTTGTACCCTCTCCCGCACTTCTTCATCCATAGTCCCATCTTTACTCAACACACTGCCCAGATACTTAAAAGAGCTGACGATCTCCATAGCCTGACCGTTCAGCTTCACCTCGCACTCTGTGACTTCATCCCTTTCGAAGACCATAAACTTGCTCTTCCCCGCATTTACCTTCAAATTCCGTTTTTCGCACACTGTTCCAAACTCATTTACCAGACCCTGCAACTCCCATTCATTATCACTCATCAGAACTGTATCATCCGCAAACAGCAGTATAGGTAGCTTCCACTCATTTCCCTCCCTCTTCAGCGATACACCAACATCCATTGCTCTTGATAGTATTTCTTTCATGACTCCATCCATATATACAGTAAACAACCACGGGGACATCACACACCCCTGTTTCAAACCAACATTCAGGTCAAAGAACTCGCTCTGCTCACTCTCCACACGTACTGCCGCCTTTGCACCCTCTTCATTGGTTTTCACATGCTCTTCACATGCTCTACATGCTCTTCACTGCTTTCAGCAACTTGCCATCTACTCCGTATATTCTAAGTACTTTCCACAAACCTTCTCTATCCACTCTGTCATAGGCCTTCTCCAAGTCCATAAAGGCAACATACACCTTTTGTTTCTTCTCCAGATATTTCTCCACAACACAATTCAGGGTAATAATCTGATCTACACATCCTCTTCCCTTTCTAAAAACCTCGCTGCTCGTCGCCTATCCATTTCTCTGTTCTCACTCTCACTCTCTCAATCACTACCCTACTGTATACTTTCCCTACTACGCTTAGAAGACATATTCCTCGGTGGTTACCACACACTCCTCTTTCCCCTTTGACCTTATATAGGAGGACTATTATGCCAGTCTTCCAGTCATCGGGTGCACTCCCCTTCTCCCATGCTAGTTTGCACATTTTCCATACCCATTCGATCACTATCTCACCACCATACCTCAACATTTCCCCACACACTCCATCTGTTCCTGGTGCTTTCCCCAACTTCACTCCTTTCATGGCTTCCCACACCTCTGACCTCCTGATCCCCACCTCCTCCTCCACTACTTCTCTTCTCCCTCCCATACCATACCCAACTATGTTTGCTGGCTCTTCATTCCTTACATTTAGCAACTCATTGAAGTACTCCCTCCATCTTTCGACTCTCTCTTGCTTCTCGGCTAGCATTCTCCCATTCTTATCTTTCACACCCTTACTGTTTCCCTTGCTACCTTCCCTAACTTTCTTGACTTCTTTCCAGAACAGTTTCTTACTCTCCCTCCATTTTACACTCAAATTCCTTCCAAATTCCTCATCTACTCTTCTCTTACTTTCCTTCACTACTCTCTTCACCACCCTCTTACTCTCCACGTACCTCGTTCGTTTCTGTCTCTCGAAATCTTCATTCCCTCTACTACCCAACCACTCTCTATATGCTTTCTTCTTTTCTTCCACAGCTATTTTTACCTCTTCTGTCCACCATGCTGTACCTTTCACTCCCCTCCCTCTTCTCCTCACTCCACACATGCTGCACAGATCTCTTCCTTAATCACCTTGCTCATCTCCTCCATAACTTTTATCATAGACTAAAATATTTTCTCGATTTAAATAAATTATGAAAGCAATTTGTGGCCATATATTTGTAAAATATTCAATTTAATTACAGTCCAATGTCTGTATTAGTGCAAGAGCATCTACGAGTATAATTTTGTTGTATTAATGGATTTCTTTAAACTTAGTATAATCTCTACATGTTGGAGCATTGCGAGATCACTTTGAAAACGTTCTCCTTCACCAGCTCACCTTCACTTCGCAAGTCGTACTATAAACATCGTTTTGATAGACGCTCCTGATTGCGATTACTTGGTGGAAGGGAAAATAGATAAAATGAACATGGATGGCTTCTGCAAGGCCTTCGGGTGCTCTTATCTGCTAAAAGATAATGCAAAAGATGAAACCCGCATTGATAATTTGTGCCGCCTTTTCGGTTGTTGGGATTTGTTGAGCCAAAATAAGGTTGAATCGGTTAACAATGTCATGATGTTAACTTCTCACGACATAATGCAGCATTGTGTAAAACTCTGCGAGATTGGCTCGGGGACTTATGGTATAGTGTATAAGATATTGTATTGCGGGGAGGTAGCATGCATGAAGCTGGGGAAGACTGCTGGCCATAAAAATACGTTTATGGAGGAGGCGATGAGGCTGAAAGAGTTTGATGGTGCTTGTTGGCTCTTGCTACCGACGGCCCGATAATGGTAACCTCTCTCTGTCGGGGTATAACATTCTTCAAGTGGCGGCAGAGCCATGACAACTTTACCAAAAGACAGGTTGTAACCGTATTGATGGAAATTGCAATGAGTCTCAACGCAATTCACCGAAAATGCTTCGTTCATAATGATATCAAAGGTGATAATATTCTACTTGACTTTAGCAATGGCTGTGTGTCCGTGCATATTCTGGATCTAGGCCTTTCAACCACCCCGGGGAAGACTATTAATTTAGCAGCCGCCACGTTGGAATCATACAAACAATTCAATTGGTATGCTCCAGAAATGTTCTTTGGCTTGACATCTGATGCCAAAAGTGACGTATATTCTCTGGGTTATTTGGCTACGGAACTGACCACTAAGCTGGCAGCCACGGATACTCTCACTCCTCACCTCAAGAAGCTGGTGAAACGGATGGTGCAGGTCAGTGTGGAGGAGTGACCCACCATGTCACAGGTCATTGCAGAGCTGCGGGGGTTCTGTTGCTGAATAGATTAGGTGCTTCTGTTCTGGGTGTGGTGTCCCGAGTTCGAATTCCAGGAGGACCATATGCTTACATTAGTGTATTAAAGTACACTCGGATACCATAGTCTCTAGCCCACCCCACTCTGGCACGAGGTGAGGCCAGGACCCTTTCTGGATGGGGGCCTACAGTGATGGTGAGGGGTAGGGTTTGATCGAGAGGGCAACACACAAACGAGCACAGTGTGAAGCATTTGAAGACTTCGAATCCTGTCCCAAATGCTTCACGCTGTGTTCGTGTGTGCGTTTCTCTCTCTCTCCCAAACCCCAGCCCATAGCCCCAGCCGTAACTATCACTGTGGGCCACCGTCCAGAAAGGGTCCTGGCCTCACCTCGTGCCAGAGTGGGGTGAGCTAAAGACTATGGTATCAGAGTGTACAATGCAAGACAAGGAGGCCTGATTTGAGAGGCACAGGAAATATATATAAATAAAATATACCGAAGTGCGAATTAGCTAAGATACGTGCTTATATAATTGATTCCAGCTGGCCCATTAGGTGCCTCCTAACAACTAAACGTATCAGTGCAAGGATTACATGTTTAATAAAAATGAATTTATGCCGGTTAGCCTATCAAAGTCCTCGGACCCCTGGGTGGTTCAAATTACGTTACAGTTATATGCACAATACAAAAGGTTAACACAGACAACCTCGATGTGTTCACCATATGCCTTCTATGCCCAACTTAGTTGCCATATTTTCCATGACCACACCCTTCAGACATCGCCAGCACCCACAACCACCCCTTATCAAATCTCGTGTATAACACATGTACTTCATTGTAGGTCAATACACACATCCACTACAATGATTATGCAACAATCATTCAACATCATGTGCGGGGTATTGCCGTCGAAAGAAAAATTCCCTTTGAATATCCCGCCCTAAACAAGGCAATCAGGAACGAGGGTGTGTAATGCCGCGACCAATAAACAGGCAACAGGGGAAAACCATCATAATATTAGGGGCCCCTAATATATTTTACCGAGCCATTCCAGATTTTATTTATATTCTGCTTCAATCATTATAATACCATGAAGTATCATAATATCATACGATACTAAAATAACTACCAATACAGCCTGCAATATATTATAGGCCAAATATAAGGGTTAAGGACGTAACATAAATAACAGTGAATTATGTTGAGCTGGAGTAAAGCCAGAAACACCTGCGCACACACTCCACGTAACTAGTTCAACAGACCAATACCCTTTTCATACCCATATTTTTAAAGTGCACTCATAGACTACAATAGATCTGAACTGGACACGAAAATGGAACTTTGCAGTAAGGGACCCAACATCGGAGAACGAACCCCAAAGTTCGAACCTCAAAACTGCGAAAATATCACATTTCGCAGTTTGAGGTTCGAACTTGGGTGTTCGTTCTCCGATTTTGGGTCCCTTACTGCAAAGTTCAATGTTCGTGTCCAGGTCAAATCTACTGTAGTCTATGAGTGCACCTATATCTGTTACCAGCCGACTACTATATCGTAATAGCAATACTGAAAACGGTTATATTCAACGACACTAGTGCAGCGTTATGAGAAACAATTTATTAGGCAAAATAGGCACCAATAGATTCGCCATATTTTTCTCCATATAGTCCGCATGGAGGATTTTCGTTATCAACAAATTGAAAAATACCCACTTCACAGATAAATACACCAAAAATCTAAGTCGGTAATTCTGCATAACTACAACTCCTGTTATTTTAGGTTTTATTTATTTCATTTATGTATTTTAATGCTTTGTAAGTGTGTATTTTATTGTTAGAAAGTGCGGAAAGCACTTTATATTAGCATTTGCATTGTTAATTGAAATTCAGATACCCAAACAATCTAAGAGTTTACTCGATTTAGTCAACTTTAAAAAGACATTAGCCTAACCTAACAACCTTACCTAACCTATCCTAGTATTATGGGTGGGGGCTGCCGCCCCCACACCCCCGCTAATTGGGTATTAAAACTATAACAAAATTGATGGGATAAAGTCTATGGTGTTTACTCTGCAATCTTCAGCTTTGGCTGTCGATAACAGGAAAGTACCAATAAAAATGTACTGACTTTTTGTAAGTGAAGCTCCACTCTGATTGGCTACTAAACATCGGGGAGGACTCGGAGGAGCCTCAAGGAGGCTAGAATGTAAACATAGTGTCCTGGACTGGCAGTACAAAAATAACTCTGATAATGTAATAGGAGAGTGAAAATCAAATTGACAAAATAAGAAAAATAGCACTTATCCGCACATCACTAAGGTCCCCTGAGTAAGGTAAGTGCGAAAAAAACATTCCATGAGACAGGAATCCCGTAATCGAGGAGTAGTTGTTCTGCAGAATACCCTCTAAGTCAAAGCGGGGGTGTGGGGGCGGCAGCCCCCACCTATAATACTAGGATAGGTTAGGTAAGGTTGTTAGGTTAGGCTAATGTCCTTTCAAAGGGGTATAGGGTAGTAAACACTAGGATAGCCTAGGCTACACCCGGTCAGAGGTAAGAGGAAGAAGAGTCCTGCAGTAGTCTCCTTGAATGCTACCCAATTTCTTTTCCGATAATATCTGCATACTGGTGTGGCTGATCCTTGTATGCTCGAGTGTGTGATGTTGCCTCTATGGTGTGTTACGTTTGATGATGCTATTGTAAATGTCCTCGCCTATTTACTGGTTGGCTCTTCCCGATTGGTAGACGTGTCAGCTCGATTTTTGTATGTGTATGAAGGATACAAAAGGCAGGCTGCCTGTGACGAGTGTCTTGTTGACAGAGAGCCAAATCAAAGAGATGTTGGGGTCAAAGTGCCTGGACACACGACATTTAAAGCAGCTATAGTCTAACATATAACATTTTAAGCAGTCTAAGTGCGAAGGAAAGATTGATTGAGGGAGAGTTCCAGAGCTCACTTGATGAGTAAAATAATGACTCAGAAAATGTGCTAATTCTTGGGTTGGAGATCTCTAGCTGGACATAATAGGAGTGGGACTGTGTTGAAAGGCGGTTGTCTCGCACTCGTCGCAAGGGAGGGGATATATGCACTGAGAGAGCTCTGAACAACACGGATTGTTGTATTAGCGATACAAGAGTGAAAAAGATGCAACAGGGGGGGAAGGGCTTACATTATTTAGGGTCGATTTATTTATTTATAATTTTCTTATTTTCCTCCCTAGACCTCCATTAAGCTTAAAACTACATCCCCAAGATCCCCCTTCTAGATATACAGGTATTTGTAAATTTTTCGGTACAAAAATGTCCCGGCCGATGGCCGATTTCTCATTAAATACAGGTTCGCTATAGCTCGCCATGAACAAAAATCGACACCTAAAACACAGACTTAATATTGACAAAAAATGGGGCGAAAGGTTCTAAAATTGTTAAGCTAATGGGCCAAGCGTCTTAAAATATGAAAACTAATGGGGCTAAATATGAGGGAGATGGGAGGCCAGAAAAACAACCATCTACCCTTAGGAAGCCACATAGGCATATGATAAGGACTTGCTGGAACTCCTGTTTCATTTGTCTGGCTTCCCCCACTGTTTCTATTTGTGCCTCACCTACACAGAGAGTAATCCAGCTATCTCTCTTAAACACCTTTTATTGATTTCACTACACTTAACAAGCACACCACACTTCTTTCCCACGCACATAAATTACCTCTAACATACATTGATTTTGGCTCTCTATCACTCTTTCAACCTTGGGGGGAGACACTTGTTACGGACAGCTTTGCCTTTTGTCTCCTTCATTCACATAGAAAACAAAAGGTACATCGAGTTACGAGAGGTAACAGGTCGAGATTTTTATAAATATCTTTTCCTTCGCAAAGCCTGATACCGAACGAATACTGTGGGTATGAGTGTTAATTGTTTATAGCTATTAGACGGATAGCACTCCCATTTCTGAAGCTAGCGCCATTTTTTAATATAATTATTTCCTCCTGTAAGGGGAGATGGTTCACTTTTTGGGCGATTTTTGCATGTATTGTAACTAAGATATATCTTTACACCCTACAAGTATACGATTTACGAGACGCAGCCACAACCTAAAATACCACACATATCAGGCAAGCACGGACATATTTTGACAATAATTTTTTCCCCACAGCATCCAAGAGTGGAATCACCTCCCATCTCATGTAGTTAATAGCCCCACCCTTGATTCATTTAGAACTAGGATCACCAATCATTACATCCCTAATCCTGATCCTGTCCCCAACCATTAGTCCTAAAAAGCACAACCCCCGCATATCATGC